>CM073496.1:17930000-19180000 GCA_037074585.1 Biancaea sappan | reverse complement strand
ATTATTTAATTTTCATAAAATTAGAAACATGCAAAGTACAACACTACATCTTTTCCTTCCTAAAACTAACAGTGGTTCCTCATAGATAAATGCCAAAATTAGCGTTCCTAAGCCAGTTGGTAATGTTTAATAGACATAACAAGTTCATGCAGACACAGACACAGAACATATATAAGGCACAGATGAAAATTTCCCAGCTCACTTTCTCTTGTGACGAACCTGTCTCTTTTATTGTCTCCTTCTGACTGGTCAAGGTCCTGTAACCTAGGTTTCAAATCCAGCTTTTGGTGCTGTCCGACCTCTTTACTGCTCTCAGTTCTAGCTGAGTCAGGCATCACAGAGTTGGCATGCCCATGTGCCTCTGAATTTTCTACTGGATTTGTTCTTAGTAATAACTTCAGTTTAGGCCGCTCTATTGGTTCAGAAGCCACTGGGTGCTGCAACTTGGGTCCACCATGTTTGCCATCAGCTAGAGCTGGTTGAACCCTATCAGAAGAATGATGTCTTGATTGCACTTCTGAATATTTGGAAACGCCACCCCTTTCATACTCTGGTAACTCATTCCTACCACCTTGTATATGGTCACCAATAGCTAAACTACTTTCAGCATGTCTTGCCAACATCTCGTCACCATATTCCTTCTCATCCACTGTATCCATTCTATTGTAGGTGCTACTGCCATTAACCTTGGCACGTGGCTTACTCTCTACTTCATGTGCTCTACCAATCTCAAAATCAGGCTGATTATGAACTGTCTTGGACTGCCATCTACCAGAAGACACCTTGTCAATAGCACTGGCATGAGCCAACTTGGAAGAAGCATTAGCACTAGACCAAGCAGAGTGATCTGGCTCAACAGCACTGGCCACTTCCTTCCTCGTTGCCCATACGTTTGGAGAAACACCAGCAGTTCCCTGCTCCCTACTACATCTTAAATTCCGAGAATTCACCCCCTCATGAATTGCTTCAGTCAGCCTTGCTGAGTATGAATTCCCTGTCCCGACTTGAGTTTGAGACACTGGAGCCACTTTCTGGCCTAATGAATACCCCCCAAGTCCATATTCAGGTTTCACCTCAACACGAGAAGGTGGGAACCAAAAACTTTCACCATTAATTGTTCTACGTGGAGATGAGGTGCCATCTAGCGGCTTGCGCTCATCCTCATCAAAATTACGACCAACTGGAACAGTGTCGGTGAAAAATGGGGTCTTGTCATCGTAATTCCTAATGACTGAGGAGTTTTGCAGCCAAGACCGATGATCGGACCGACCTAGTGGATTACCCCGCGATGAGGGTCGATCATAACCAGAACGACCTGAAGTTCTGACGGTTCTGCGTCAATTTGGTAAAATGTTACTAGGGTTTCATATACAGAACCATCAATTAAAAAAAAATGATTGGACCACAATGGAAGACAAAGCATACACAATCAGAAGCCACAGATCTACTTTCTCTGAAATTTAAAACCCAAGTGTATTTGATAACGACAGCACCCATTGAAATACAAGTAAGATATCCAATTGCGAAAAGTTCAATTTTCATAAAAGGAAAATGCAATAAAGCGTACTTACACGCCGGGAGCAGATGGGAGAGGGAGATCAGAAGGAATAGAACCGCCATGGAAGTCCTTGAGCGTCATAGTATTGACGCTTCCTTTCTTCTTCGACATTCTCCCTCTCCCAATTCAACCGCAAATTCAAAGCCGAATTCGAATACCTTGTCCTCTTTTCTTTTATTATTGTTGAAGCTTTGGAACCTTTGAAGTGCTGTGTGAGAGAAAGAAAGAGAAAGAATGGGGATGGAAGGCCCTCGAGCGCAATCGAAAGCGAGTGGGAATAAAGAAAGTAAGAGGGAGAGGGAGAAGCAAAAGCGGAAGCAGAGGACTCTGCCTTTCTTTTGGATTTGCCTCTTCCTGCTATGAAGAAACACCGGGGTTTCCCCCTTCACCACTAAACCAATTTGTAGTGTGAGGATTTCTCTGAAAAATTATCCAACTTTTTATTAAAAAATAAAAAAAATATATATGGTCATTTAATAAGAATATATAAGTATATAATTTTTATATAATAATTAAATCTTTTTTACAATTCATCATATTATAATTGAGTTTTTAAAAAAACTTTTACACATACTTTTAATAAAAAATGTATCAAAGATATTAAATAAAAAAAATAAAAGTATACTTTATATCTTTAAAGTTTATTTTAATTTTTATTTATATTTTTAACATTTTTTTCAGTCAAATATATCGTACATATTTTTTTAAACGCTTGAGATATAGAATAAAGAAGCTAGACATCACTCAAAATCACTTGAAAGTTATTTTTGTTAAGGCTTTGAAAAGATTTTCTTTATAACTTGGGGCGTAAGTTTCACCTAACATTAAACATGACAGAATGAGGGAAAGAATATTACACTAAGAACAGAAAAAGGTTTTTCAAAAACAAAAACGAAATTCCTTAGAGAAAAATGAAAGAGCAACAATATATACAATTATATATCAGGATTAAAAGTATAAAAAACTTTGAATTCAAATATAAAATTTAAAGTTCAACCAATAAATTTAAAGCGCGAATAAACTTTGTTGAACAATGCAGCTTGTATAATGAGTTTCACTTCCCTGTAATCGAGCTTCATTTGGCTGCCCCCCAATCTCAGATTTCATGCTTCCAAGTTAAAACTTACACAAATAAATGTCTTTACGTATTTCAACATTGTTTGAATGGGCTTGCTGAAAGGAATCTTTTGCAAGTATAATGCTGAGCTAAGTCAAGCATTTTGTTACATTTTAAAGTTCAAGTACACTTTTGTAATTAAGCTCTAGTTCAAGGGAGTAAATTTCTATCTCCCATGGGTATAAATTTCAAAGAATTCCACTTCAACTCTTGCGTATGTTTGAAAAGTGAATCTTGTAGTCCAAGGAAAATCTTATTGTAGAAATCTGTATTAAAAAGGGAAAAATAAAGCACTTTTGAAAATGAATATCTGCCCTTTTTATTTTTAAAGCTTGATGAGTGATAACTAACTGATGAAATGGAACTTGAAGTCATGACCTAATTACCTCAGCACTGTCCACACTCTAGAAGGAACTCTTCACCACTAAACCCTAAACTCCTGAGTTTGTAGTGTGAGGATATCTCATAAAAATATGAAAAATATGGAACATTTTTTTTTTTATTTCGGTGCTATCCTGTACGGTGGGTACGGTTACCCATGGATAAACCGGAAACATATGGATTGTTAAGCGTATTAAATCTGAAATCAGCAAACATGATCCATAAATGAATAGTTTCATATTAAACCATTCATTTATAACTTAAGTCATGACCTATTCACATTCACTTATAACTGCAAGATCAGGAAACTAAAAGGACTAGGTTCATATTAAACCATTCATGCTATAATGGCCTAAACACTAACAAAGCAGGGCAGCAGGCAGCACTTTATCTTCCTCCTCCATATAGATTGAAAATTACAATTGTTGGAGGAGCAAAATCTGGGGCAAGAAAAACTAAAATATGATGGCAATATCATAAAACTGGCACTGTGATCTGGTACTCTCACCAGCAAGCAATTTACATTTTTTTCACCCATGTTTGTGGATGAGGAGTAAATAATTAAAGCCACAACCGCTCCATATAGTGCTCTGGTAGTCCGCCACATGAATGTATCAAGACTCTATCTCCAAAAAATGTTCACTTGCAAAAATAGTTGTTCTAGCTTTCCGTCAAACTGCAAAACATTTAACTACCATTGACTGGAGGCCTTGGGACAGGACCAACAAGGCGTGAAAATGGCTGCTGTGCCCGGCCAGTGTTCAGCACCCTTTGGCCTGGAGACCTATCATTGATTTTTGGATCTGACTCAGATCTTGAAAAGGCTTGAGCAAGTTCAACAGCTGAAGCAGTTTTACCATGGCAGAGGCCAACATCAGAAGATTTTGTCTGCTCAACAGGTTTTCGCCATGTCTCAGGTGAAGGTTGCCTATCAGTCACTCTCATGTTTCTCCGATTATCACCATGCCAATTCCTCCTCTGTCCATGAACTCTCTCAGCATCTACCCAATGATCCCTCCTTTCAGTTTTTTTTCCAGCCCATTGATCAAGAAAAGCACCCTCTGTATTTTCACCATAATGAGTCTGGATGGAATGCTCCGGAAGCTTCCCAGTCCTCCCAGCATTATTGTCAACCCTTCACATCACACAATTATTTGTAAGAATTGTATCAGACGTTAATATCCATTAGAGACAATAAAAAATACACAAACAAACAAGACAAGACAAGACATTACCTATTTGTATGCTCAACCGGATCATAATTGTTGATTACAACATCATCAACCCCTCGCTCCTTTAAAACCTGAGCAAAAGCTCAGCAAAGTTACCAAGCTAGAAAAATGAAGCCAAGCCCAGAGGGAAAGAGAGCAATGCTACTTGCTGGGGTTGACAGCATATGGCACATGTTAAAGGCAAATAAGTGATAAACCATAAGGTTCTACCCAAAGGGAAAAAGAAATTGCAGAGGTGAAAAATGTAAGTAGAACTATTTGAGATAATCAACAACTCTAACTGACATTAAGGACATAAATAACTCACCAATTCTCGAGGGCGAGCACCACCAAATAATGCAATCCTGAATCATTTGCATCAGTTATTCATTATTAGCCACATAGGTTTGCAATATTTGATTAACCAAACTTGCAGAAAGTAGTCCATGCTACTTCATTTCATGAGTGTGTTTGTGAAACAAGCAGCAGAACAAATAATAAAAATTATGAAACGCAATGGCCAAAGACCTAAAAGATATGAATTACTATTACAAAGTTAAAAATAATGATTTCTTCATTTGCACTTGATTTTGATCAAGAAAAACACAAGCATAGGCGCTTCTATTTGGCAGGTCAGGAACAGAGTTAAACATAATTCAAGAATTCACAATGGATGTAATTTTATTCAGAGCTTGGAAACATGTAAATGGGACAACAATCTTTCAGAAAATAGAGTCATACATATCTGTAATGCTTGCTCTTCTATTACGAGTGTGATACTCCAAAATATCACAAATGCTAGACAGCACCAATGAAGATGGACAACCCAAAAAATAATTCATACATCTCTATCCTGGTGGTAGCTATCTCATATTAGCCAGACATATCAAACCAAGTTCTTGCCTATCCAAGATTATCTTTTGACGTTAAAGACATCACAACAATGTTACAAAATCAAGAACTTAGCTGGGAAAGAAGATAAATCCTTACTAATAGGTATCAATGGGGGACCATTAGTTTAAGGGGTAGAATAGAGATATTATTAAGAAAGGTTAGTTATATATATTCTAGGGTGGGCATGAGTGTAGAGGAGAGGAATATTTTGTCAGACTGTGAAGGAGCATTTGCTCTGGTCTTGTGGCAGAATACTGTGAGTGTCCTGAAGGAGCTTTAGCTTTGGGAGAAGGTTCTCTGTAATCCTTCATTTGCCTTTAAATATCAGTATTATTTTCCTCGTTTCTATCAATTGGTCTGACCGACCGGATACCCAATGCCGCCAAAACCAGCAAAGAAAAGTGAAGCTCTAGAGGCTGGCATAGCTAACATGGAAACCATGGCTCCTCAGTTGGAAGGGTTAGAAGTGTCCATGAGTGAGTTTTGTGTAGCGCTAATGGAGATGCAACAGTCAAACATGGAAATGCAGTGCATAATGATGAGAATATGCAACAATCTCTACTGGAAGAAATTGGTAAGTTAGGAGGGAAAAAAGTTGACGGATAGCAAGGAAGTACCATAGCTGTTGATGGGTCTTCATCATCTTCGGAGAAGCATGCTGTAGGAACAACGAGCTTGCCGGTATTAGGGTTGACTCAAGATGGTTGGGATGAGTATCAGGTGTCAGTGAAGAGAGTAGAACTATCAGGTTTTCCAAGAAATGATCCAATGGAATGGATTTAGAGCGCAGAGGCATATTTCAAGGTTCATAATATGCCCGATGACCTGAAGGTGAAGTTGTCACGCTTGTGTATGAAAGGTAATACCATACACTGGTTTAAATTGTTGCGTGAAACTGATGAACACATTACTTGGGAGAAATTCAAGCTTGCTCTTCTGGTGCAGTATGGAGGGACCATTTATGATAATCCCTTTGAAGAACTCTCAATTTTGCACCGAGCAAGAACAATAGATGAATACATTGAGTCCTTCAAACTGATTTCCGCCCAAGAGCCTCATCTAACTGAGAGTGAGTACCTTAGGTATTTCATGGGAGGCTTGCATCTGTATACGGCAACAGGAACGATCCTTCCATCTGAATTCTCGATGGCGAGCGATGCAGGCTGCTTGTGACATGGAACGAGAACTCGATGGCGTGATTCAGACTGCAAAGACAACGGCCTATCGTGCGCGAATGAATCACTTTGAGTCGAGTAGAACTTTTAGGTTAGGCGTGACCTGTAAGCCTGATGAAAACAAGTGGAACGACGTCGCACCAAAGGCCAGTAATACCCATTCAAGTGGAACGACGTTGTTGAGCAATGGGATTGCATCTTATTCCCCAGCGCTTTCGAAGAGCTCCATGGTGTCTTCGTTCACGGATACTAATGCAGGTTCGAATCAGACAGCAGCTTCTCAGAAGTGGGAGATCAACCGGCGAGCTATATTCGAGAAGTCGAGAGGGAACAGCCATCTTTAGTATTAGGAGTTAATGGAACGAAAGAACAAGGGTCGCTATTTTCGATGTGTAGAGAAGTTCTATCTACTGCACAAATGTCCTGAGAGGTCTTTACAGCTGGTTATCATGGGAGACGAAGACGAGGAAGGACAAGCAGAGAAAGATGGTGGAGCAAAGGGAATTGGCTGAAGTGTCTCTAGTCCTATTTCAACCTTGAGGACAAGGTTGATTTTAAGGGAGGGGTATTGATAGGTATCAGTGGTGGACCATTAGGTTAAGGGGTAAAATAGGGATTTTATTAAGATAGGTTAGTTATATACATACTAGGGTGGGCATGAGTGGAGAGGAGTTGTCAGATTGTGAAGGAGCATTTGCTCTGGTTTTGTGGTAGAATATTGTGAGTGTTCTAAAAAGCTTTAACTCTGGGGAAGGGTTCTCAGTAATCCTTCATTTGCCTTTAAATATCAATATTATTTTCCCGGTTCCTATCACTTACCATCAATAAAAAGACCTATAACCTTCTGTTTCTTAGTTTGGGGAGGTGTGGGGAGGGAATTCAATCCCTATAATGTAACTTTACACATGGGCAGCCACAGCCAAATTCAAAGAATTTGCTCATTATTTCTAATCTCAAAATAAAGCACACATTTGCATCAATGAGAAGCTCTGCCCATATCAATTTAATGCTTAAGAGACCTATAGGCAAAAAAGACTAATTCACATAAAATGGCACACGGGAGGAATGGAATGGTAGAGAGATAGAGTACAAAATGTATGAAAACCATAAAGAATTCTCCTGACATGGGAAAAAAAAAAGTTATAATCTGATCGCAGCTATTATTTGGAAAATTGACCACAACACTAAGCAAAAAAAAAAAAAAAAAAAACCAGCTCATAGGAATATTCAATACATTTTAGTTACCAACTGATCATATGAGAATCTAATCAGCGGTTTAAAGAACATCATTTAAGATATGGCAAGATAAATCTTTACATGCATGGTCACGCAAAATAAAACAGATATAAAAATAAACAAATTTCATTTTTTATCAATAATTGTAAGCCTGCAAAAGACATTAACCATGTTGCTAAAGAATTAGATTAAAATATAAGAAGTTACAAACACTTTTCATATTTAAGACCAACAGTGGTTCCTCATGCATAAATGCCAAAATTGTGGTTCCCAATCCAGCTGGCAATGTTTAATAGACAAAACATGTTCATGCAGAAATGCAGACATAGAACATATATAAGGCACAGCTGAATTTCACAGCTCACTTTCTCTTGTAACAAACCTGTCTCTTTTAATGTCTCCTTCTGGCTGATCAAGGGCCTGTAACCTAGGTTTCAAATTCAGCTTTGGACGCTGTCCAACCTCCTTACTGCTCTCAGTTCTAGCTGAGTCAGGCATCACAAAATTGGCACGCCCATATGCCTCAGTAACAGTTTCAACATGCCTAGAATCACGACCACCGCGATATACCTGCCATGAAGCAAAAAAGAGAATCCATGAAGCCAACATCAATTCATATTCCCCTGAGGTATTATCATAAGTTGACCGTGTGAATACCTGTAAACAATCAGTAACAGAAGGTTCTGAATTTTCCACTGGCTTTGTTCTAGGTAATAACTTCAATTTAGGCCGCTCTGTTGGTTCAGTAGCCACTGGGTGCTGCGACTCGGGCCCACCAAGTTTGCCATCATTAAGAGCTGGTTGAACCCTGTTAGTGTGATGATGCCTTGATTGTGCTTCTGAATAATTGGAAACCCCACCCCTTTCATACTCCAGTACCTCATTCCTACCACCTTGTGTATGGTCACCAATGGTTAAACTACTTTCAGCATGTCTTGCCAACATCAGATCACAATATTCCTTCTCATCCACTGTATCCATTCCATTGTGTGTGCTATTGCCATTAACTTCGGAACGTGACCTACTCTCTACTTCAGGCGATCTACCAATCTCAAAATCTGTCTGACTAGGGACTATCTTGGACTGCCATCTACCAGAAGATACCTTGTCAACAGCACTTGCATGAGCCAACTTGGACAAAGCATTAGCACCAGACCAAGCAGAATGATCTGGCTCAACAGCACTGGCCACATCCTTCCTCATTGCCCATACGTTTGGAGAAACACCAGGAGTTCCCTGCTCCCTACTATATCTTAAATTCTGAGAATTCGCCCCCTCATGAATTGCCTCAGTCAGCCTTGCTGAGTATGAATTCCCTGTCCCGACTTGAGTTTGAGACACTGAAGCCACTTTCCGGCCTAATGAATTCCCTCCAAGTCCATGCTCAGGTTTAACCTCCACACGAGATGGTGGGATCCAAGAACTTTCACTACTAATTGTTCTACGCGGAGCTGAGGTGCCATCAAGCGGCTTGCGCTCATCCTCATCAAAATTACGACCAATTGGAGTAGTGTCTGTGAAAAATGGGGTCTTGTCACTGTAATTCCTAGTCACTGAGGAGTTTTGCAGCCCAGACCGATGATCAGACCGACCTAGTGGATTACCCCGCGATGAGGGTCGATCATAACCAGAACGATCTGAAGTTCTGACGGTTCTGCGTCAATTTGGTAAAATGTTACTAGGGTTTTCATATACAGATCCATCAATTAAAAAATAAAATTGATTGGATCAAATATGAAGACAAAGCATTCACAATCAGAAGCCGCAGATCTACTTTCTCTCAAATTTAAAACCAAGCACGACAGCATCCATTGAACTACAAGCGAAATACTCAATTGCAAAAAGTCGAATTTTCATAAAAGTAAAACAAGAAAGGAATGTGAATTCAAAAGGAAAAAGGGAAAATGCAATGAAGGGTACTTACAAGCCAGGAGCGGATGGGAGAGGAAGATCAGAAGGAATAGAACCGCCATGGAAATCCTTAAGGGTCATAGTATTGCCGTTTCCTTTCTTCTTCGACATTGTCCCCCTCCCACTTCAACCGCAATTTCAAATCCGAATTCAGATACCTTGTCCTCTTTCTTCTTATTATTGAAGCTTTGGGCCCTGCGAGGCGCGGCAAGAGAATTGAAAGAAAGAGAAAGAATGGAGATGGCAGGCCGTTGAGTGCAATGGATATCAAGTGGGAACGTTGAGAAGAAGAGGGAAAAAGAGAAGGAGAAGGACAAGCAGAGCACTTTACCTTAGTTTTGGATTTGCTTATTCCGACTGCGAACAAACTCCCCGGGTTTGCAGTGTGAGGATTCCTCTGAAAAATATGGAACACTTTTTTTTTTTGGTCCGGGTGCTATCCTGTACTGTGGTACCGTTAATCATAGATTTTGGCCACATCAGAGATTTAGAAGCATGGTCGGACCAATTTGATATGGGGTTTATAACCGGGCCCGCTTATTTATGGGACAGACTAGGTTTAATAATTTTAGGCCGAAGTGCATTTTGTCTCATGAATCTTGAACTTGCTTAAAATATAAAACTAAGCAAATAACCCGTTTAAATTTCATGTATTGTATAATTGAGGTATCTGATTTATTCAAGAAACTCTACTAAGACCGACTATTCGTGCTTAGACGTTAGGGTTTCTTCTTTAGTATCGCCGCAGCTCTCTTAGCCATCCCTCACCTATCCTCTCTCACCATCTTCTTTCTCTTTTTTTTTTTCCTTTCCCATCTCTTTTATGAGAGTATTTTTTTTTTCTTTTTTATAGAAGATTTTTCCTCTTCTTTGAAAGAGGATTTTTGAAGTTTCGGAATTCGACTCCAAAGAAGCAATTAATCTGACTATCTGGTTGATCAGAGAACCACCCTCTGGGAAATATGATCGTCAAGCTCAGGGAGATGTCGAACAAATGGCAATGGCTCACTAGATGACTATTATGACACACGATGACTCTTTGGAATGTGATCTGCGACACACGACGTTGCTAGAACACTAGCTTTGATCTAGAGTTCAAGGGTATGTTGCCTCTTTTGAGACCAGATATAGGGTTTAATGGTATATTGTCTCTATTTAGTCTTCTAATGTTGTTGTGTAAGTTTTGGTACTGCTTTTAGGATGTGTTTCCCTAAATCAAGTATTTTTTTTATCCCATAAGTTCAAGCTTGAGATGTAATAGATGATTTTTAAGTCCTGAAAAATCTTATATATCCTTGGTTTAGTGCCATTTTTAATGGAAATTATTTCCATTTTGTCAAAAAAAAAATTCATGTCTTGTAACATTATGTTAAAAATTCCACTCATCACTTAATGGCAAGATGACAGATTATTTAGAGGAGGGCATTGTATTAAAAAATGAGTCTAAGTTTTGTCCAATATGGAATACATGTCATTTTACCCTTTCTCATCCCAAATCCCCTCCTCTCTATCCAAGGGACTCTACCCCAACGTTATCTACATATTGAAAAAGACGAGAGTTGCTTCAGCCAAGAGCTTCTCCAATTCACGTCTTTCCTCAACTCAAACCGCATCTACCTTTAAAGAGTGTCTAATGCACATCGATGGAAATTGCAATTGCAACATGGAGGATTGCGTCAACCAAAATCGTGTCTTTCTTCAACTAGTGTACAACATGTGCCATGGAAATTGTGATTGCAGTGGCAGGGACTACAATTGCAAAGGGCACTTTTAGTACTATGCGTTTGCCGAAGACCCACATCTTGTAAGTCACTATTTTTTTGTGTATGAACAAATTGCAAGGCTTTCTTAGGTTTCTTATTAGTTACCATAAGCAAAAATTAAAGACCAATTTAGATTGTCACATATACTTTTCATATGCTTACATAGTAATCACCTTCCCTTTCTCCAAGAATATTGGGTTTGAAATTGAGTTTGAGATATTGAATTTGAAGGGATTATCAAAACCTATATGGAGTTTTGCATGAGAGTTGAAGGGAAGCAAAAAGACTACTTAATTATAATGAATGAATGAATTGAAGAATGAATATATATATATATATATATATATATATATATATATATATATATATAACTTAGGTAAGTTTCAAAAATAATGGCAGTATTTGAAGAAAATCATGCTTTTGTTGACATGTGAAATTGTCACACTTGAATGTTAAGTGTCGATGGTTATTGAAAAATAAATAAAAATCAACTTTTGAAATTGAAAACTAATTTCGTTGGAGCTTCCACCAAAATTTAATTAATAGGAAAAATTTTGGAAAAATATTTTAACTTAATGATCTGTATTTTGAAGAGAACTGGGTTAGGAAGTTGATTCAAATTAGGAAGGTGTTTGTAATACCCCCCCCCCCAGGTATTACAAAGGTTATGAGAGAGTGTATTTTTGCATGTGTAGAAAATTTTTCATTTATGTACAAGAGCCTGTAGGGAAATTTGAGTTTTCATGCACTTGCAAGTAAGTCCAAAGACCTCTATATAATTTACATATGAGCTATGTTGCAATTTATGGAAATGTTATTATGTGCTTATGTGAATTTTTGGTGTGGAACTGATTAGCTAATGTGTGTGTTGCTGCCTCGAAATGTGTGTGGATGCTTGTATGGATGTGGAGACCTTAGAAGGGTCAAAATGAATTTAGAATTTTATTATGGAGTCTAACGTGAAGGTGAGATAAGTTATGAGAAAATGTCATGAAAATTGTGTGTGTGAGCTCCTCTTTATTGTGATAAGATTGGTGTGGTGTAGTGATGACATTCCTAGTAATTGATGTTAAAGAGTGTCTTTAGAACCATGGAGCTTTGTTTGACCTTACCATGAGGGCAAAGGAGTAATTAAAGGAAAAGAGCATTACCCATTCCACTCATACACGTGCATAAAGGGGGGGAGTCCTATGCCACACACACTCACTTACCATATTCTCTGAATCTCTCACCTCTCCTTCGTCACCTTCATTCCCTCCATTCCAAAATCCATACTTTGATCGATCCTTCAAGCTCCCAACTTGATTTCTAGCAACAACAAGGCATTTTAAGCTTGGGCTCCATGGATTTGAGTTGTGCAAGTTAGGGTTTCATGTTTTCTTCTCCTTTATTTTGATATAGTGAACCCTAGGGCTGCTTTGAGAAATTTCTTGACTATTTAAGCTTGGGCCTTATGCTAAAACTTAAATCCATTGTTGGGCATGTGTAAGGGACTTGAATCTTAGGGAAATTGCTAAAGGAGATAGGAGAAATCTTTTCCTAGGAATATTGTGTAAGAATTTAGCGAAATTCATGTGAAAAGGGTAAGTAACCCGAACTGTTGTGCATATGTGATTGCACGGTTTAAGTCCGCATAGTGGATGCATGTCGATAGTATGTTCGAATTAAGGGCAGTTCTTAAAGGGCTCAGAGTAGTTGGTTGTACGAATGCTACGTGTATGTATGAATTGTTGTGGTGGCTAGAAATACACATGTGTAGTCCAAACCCCTCATAGAGAGGTTAGACCTAGTGGTAAGGCAATGTATGGTGGTGAATTGAGTTAGAAAAGAAAATGCTTATGGGCAATGTTGTAGTTAGTAACATGAGCACTTGTTGCTTGTGTGAGGAGATTAAGACTTACATAATAAGTATTGTGAAATAAAACTGGTACGTGCTAATAACATAGGTATGTTGTTACTCAAATATTAATGAGAAATCGAGAATATGTATATATAACCATACATCGCATGCATCACCACAAAAAAAAATGTGGGATTATGGCGGTTATAAAAATTGCCATTAAACAACAACTTAGTGGCAGTTAGGGCAACCACCACTATTATCACACCCTATTTTAGGAACATGACCAATACAAAGGTGGACTTTGTCCATCACCATAAGCCTAACCTCAAGCCATTAACACATAGAATAAATATAATATATACGGGTTCTTATTTACAATCAATACAAGATTTTCTAGATGTTCTATTCAACTACAGAGCGACGCAGACATCCAACTATCAAACATACTAGCATTCCAAGATAGAGGAACACAGACCCAAAGACTCTACTACTCCTTATACAAAGACTCACCTTCTAACATAGAACTTGCAAGGGGTATACAAAGGAAGGGATGAGTATGAAAATACTCAATAAGGGAAAAACAACCAGAAATTTAAATATGACCTATGTACCGTCCATAAGGATGGGACATAAAGAAGGACCCCATCCACCAATATAAGACCAAGGACTCACCTCACATGACCTACAAGTTAAGTAAAAAGTCCTACCATACACACACAAGCATCACTTAAAACATGCCTCATGAGTGAATTACCAAACTCGTTTCAATCTGTTTTCAGAACAGACTATTAGTAGGCACACATGTATATATATAATTAAGACTAGAGTCTCCACAAGAAAAACACCAATAGATAAGCACACACATTTATTATTTTAATACTATTCATTATTTCAGGACATTTAATTTAATAATGATGTCTACCATTTTAAGACATTTGATTTAATAGTGATATCCACCGTATCAAGATATTTGATTTAATAATGATGTCCACCATTTCAAGACATTTAATTTAATAATGATATCCACCGTTTCAAGACAATTGATTTAATAGTGATGTCTATCATTCCAGGACATTTAATTTAATAAGGATGTCCATCGTTCCAAGACAATTGATTTAATAGTGAAGTCAACAATTCCAAGACATTTAATTTAATAATAATATCTACCGTTTTAGGACATTTAATTTAATAATGATGTCCACCGTTCCAAAAACAATTGATTTAATAATGATGTCCACCATTCCAAGACAATTGATTTAATAATGATGTCCACCGTTCCAAGACATTTAATTTAATAATAATGTTCACTGTTCCAGGACAATTGATTTAATAGTGATATCAATTGTTCCAGGACATTTAATTTAATTCAAGACATTTAATTTAATTCAAGACATTTAATTTAATTCAAGACATTTAAATTAATAATGATGTCTACTGTTCCAAGACAATTGATTTAATAATGATATCTACCATTCCAAGACATTCAAATATATTGTGTACTTATATATTCTGTTAATAAGGAAATTCGCCTCAACCTATGTATCATGCTTCAATTTATTAAATGAGGAGTTTAATATATCTCACATATATCTCAACATAAAAGTTGTCCCAGTACTGATCAATCAATGGTAATAACAGATAATGATTTATGAGTGAAGTCTTTTCAAGGGAAGAGAATCACAATATATACATGTATATAATTGCATGTGATCTAAAACATAGTTGTAACAACTCACTTGGCACACATATAGATGGATAATCGACCTAAATATTAGGATCCATAAAAGTAGACAAGCATAAGTAATTTTGTTATTTACATATGTAACATTCATAGCATTCAACATTATTGGGTCCTTTTGTTAACATATTATATAAATTTATTCATATTCATGCTTGAACAATTTATTCTTATTCAAACAAGAGTAATATTTTCCCTTTCACACCTTACCAATGCTTCAACATTAAAAGGATATCAAGACACATAATTTACATTTCAAAATGAATAGAAAGGTGTTTCCTTTAGGATCACTTTATTATTTCACTAAACTCAGTGTGACCATTTAAATCACCATTGAATGAACCTATCTAGAAGTTAAAAGCCATAAGACTACTCCTTTATGTGTTAATTACCTCTTCCTACTAAGTTTAGAAACCAATCGCCCCTAAACTAATTAAATTTCTACACATAATCACCCATGCTATTTTTAAGATTAAAATTCACACCCCATACTTGAAGAATTTTCTGGGCAATCATCACAACTCCAAAATTCATGAAATTTGGTAGTGAACATCTTAATATGTATAGAATCTTAGATAAAAATTTCAAAAGAAAATACTTTGACTTTATCCTTCAAAATCACTAAAAAGCAGATGCTGTTCAGACTGACTCTACAACTTCTGCAGCCTCGGTCTTGCAAGAATTTGGCCCACCAAAACAACTCCAAAAATTATAAAATTTGGTACATGGACCTATTTATGTGTTAATACACTATGCTAAAAATTTCAGCTCAAAACTCTACAATTTCGCCCTTCAAATGGTCACTTTAGTACCCATACATCAAGATTGCTTAATTCTGCTATAGGTTCTATTTTGTCATATAATAGTCCATCTTAAACATATCAAAATACAATAAAATTTCCTATATCATGAGATTTATATCTTGACTAAGTGCCATAAAAATTTCAGGTCAAAAAAAGACATTTAACTACCGAAACCAAACAAATGTTCAAAATTACCCAAATTTAACTCTGCACTAAACAAATGTTGTTTTCATGCTTGTTTGACCAGGCAAACCAATTTTTTTGAACTTGAAACTTTCCAGATCAGCTTAGCACACCATAAGGAATCTCTCCACAGAGTTTCATAAATTTAGGATTTGATTTAGTCATCTAAAAACACAATAAACCAGAAATATACAAAGCTGTCATATTTCCCTCTCATGGTCCTTTAGTGAATAAATTTTAAGCAATGTATTAGCTCCAAATGGAACCCATAAGCAATACAATCATACACCATAATTCCCATCACTCATTCTCATTTATTTTAGTTCCTAGTTCAATCATCTCAGCTCAATCTCTCTTTCTTGGTGCTTTATTTTGGTCCAAGTCGTGAAGAATACTGAAGGAAGAAAAGGAGAAAGGGAAAGGGAAGAGTAGTGGTTGTCGGAGAGACAGCTAGTTGCCAATGACCAAGGAACAGAACGGTCGCCACCATCTTCGTCTTCTCTCATCTCTCTCTCTCTCTCTCTCGGTTACCATGTTTAATGGTTCAAGGTTCAATGGCTCTCTCCTGAAAGATTTAGGGCTTAATGTTGAGTGAAAGAAAAAGTGCACACATGTGTGGCTCTCCATGTGTTACTCGTCCATTCTCTTTATAATAATCATAAGGAACCATCCATTTCTAACATCTTATTCCCTATGGTCCTTATAGATTTCAGATAAAAATTCCCAACTCATTTTCAAAGTTCGTAATTGTTTTTATTTCTCTCTTTTCATATTTTTCCAATAAATTTAGTAGCTCCACTTTGTCCAACGATTCCAAACAAGTCCCAAAAATCATTATCATCAATTTCAGTTAAGTCCCTTAGTTAATATTTTCTTGGAAATTTCTCACAACAAAATTTAGAGAATCCAAGATTTTATAATTTCACAAAATTTCAAATTAACTCCAAAATTTCACACATGAACATATAATAAGATTTATACATTCACCAAGTAAATTTAAAATTTATGGGTATTACAACTATGATAACGGTGGTTCAAGGCGAAACCGCCATTATTTCTTAGTTTAGTGGCAGCTTGGTCAAACCACCATTATTTAGTGGATACCACTAAAAAGGTTTAATTCATATCCCTAACGTTTACATCAATTTTCACAAATGCCCTTAACGTTTATTTTTGGTCAAATATATCCCATATATTTTATTTTTTGTCAGATATGCAATTTTTTTAATGCCATCAAATATACTAACAAAAACTATTGACTGGATGATCTATATGGCACATATCAACCGCCACGTCATGTACCACGTGGACTCATACTCCAAAATGCCAAAAATGTCCTCTATCTCTTTCTCTCAGTATCTCTTTCTTTACTTTCTTTCTCTCTTCGTCTCTCTTTCTCTCTCTCTCTCCCTCTCTCTCTCTCTCTCTCTCTCTCTCTCTGTCTACATCTCTCTAATCTACAGCGGCGCCAACATCCAACATCTTACTTTCAAATATTCTCTACACCAAATCCACAAACACTTCAATCTAATTATACTCTTTTAGATCAAATCACTAAAAGTTTCGTGCCTGCGCCGTTAATTTTAGTTTTTTTTTTGCTTCTAAATTAATGACTTTTGATCATATTTTATAATTAGGGTTTAGGGAGAGAGAGACAAAGAGGGAGAAAGTAAGGAGAGAGAGAAATAGATGGAGTGTATTTTTGGTATTTTGGGGTATAGGTCCATGTGGCACATGATGTGGAGGGTGATATGTGCTACGTGGACTATACAGTCAGCATTTTTTGTTAGTATATTTGACGGTATTAAAAAAAGGGGTATATCCGACAAAAAATAAAATATGTGGGACATATTTGACTAAAAATAAACGTTAGGGGCATAAGTAAAAATTAATGTAAATGTTAGAGACATGATCCAATAAATTAAAAGCCTTGCCTCCACATTAGATTTCTCATTTCATTCACCAGAGATCAATGTTGTTACATATCCATTACATATGCCTCAAATCCGCCAAGCGTCTCTTCACGTCATCGCTGTCGATCACCATCCACCTAGACCATTGTAACTTCATCTTTGAATCCTCCTCCAACAAAAATCTTCATCCATGGAAACCAACTTTTAGAGGAGACAACACATCTCTCTATGCAACCATCTATAACTTCAAAAATCTCCAACTCAAGTACATATATATATATATATATATACACACACACACATATCTATATGGAGTAGGATCTCTATTCTTGAATTGTTAATCAAGCGAAAACTAGAGCTTTTTTTTTCCTTTTAACTTTTTCTTTCTTTTTTATGAGTTCTTTTTTTGAAGATACACACTAGTAGGAGTTGTGTTAGTGGTTAACTGAGTTAGATTTATGTGTTTATCAGATCTAACATTGTCTTATGAAGAAGAGCACAGTAACTTGCCTTCAAGAGCCACTGTAAAGTATGATTTATTATCAACCTATCCCAAACTCATTCTATAACTTTATATATGTATTTTTTTTCTTTTTCTTTAATCAAGATCAACAAAAAGCTAAACTAGGTCCAAGTTATAAAATCATATCTATAATTTCATGCTTTAGCATTTTAATTGCTCTTAAAGGGATCGAACTCACTTATTGATTTGTTATATCTTGGTCTTCTTTAAATTGATTTGTTTTTGGATAGTATGTCCCGTTAATAATGATGACTCTTTTAGCATTCCAAAAATAAAATTTCAAATATATTGAAACTAGTAGGCGGCTGAGATCATAGGGATTTAGTTCAATTACTGATTTGTGAAGAATTAGCAACAAAAAATCACTAACATTGCTTTAATAATTAGATTTAAGGCGCCAAGAATGTTTTAAGAGTTAAATTCTTGTTTTTGCAATTGGAAGATGGCTAATTTTTTGATTTGGTGTTTCAAAGTATAACTCAATATTGTCCTTTGTTAATTTTTCTCTAATCACTTATGCCCTTTCGATGATCAAATTGAAAGGTTAGTCTCATAAGTTTAATAGATAAAGGGACGAAAATGATTAGGAAAAAATTACTAAAGAACTAAATTGAAAATGTTCTACTTTATTGAATGAAAGTGAATGAAAGAGTATTAGTACTTATTTTGTTTCATAATGGCAAATTTTAGTTTGGTCTTGGTGCTCTGTTTTAGCTTTAATGATAATTCATAAAAATTTATGTAAAGTAAATGTGAATCCATGATTTTATGATCCAGGATCAAAGGAACGTGTTTTGAAGCCATAGTTCAAAATGAGGAAGAACTTGATTGCATTAAACTAGCTTTAATTCTCTTATTACATCTTTCCTATATATTAACTACATGAGTTATGGGAAGAAATTGTTTGAATGTTAGTGTTGACTTGTAACAGTAATGTTGTCTCAAAGACATTTTATAAGAAGAAACACAATTGTGGGTGGGCTAAGGAGAATAAGAAAGTGATATCATCTTGGATAGCAAAGAAATATATGGAAAACATTAGGAATCAACTTGATTGAAAGCTCAAGGCCTTTGCAAACCAAGTTCAAAGAGACTGCCATGTGGTGATATTAAGGTACAAAACATACAAGACAAAGATAAAGACCTTTAACAAGATCGAGAGACGTAATGTAGCCCAGTAGGATTAATTATGATGATATCAAGCCACATTTGCATAACCTTTGCGTTGTAAGCACTTAGGGCATGTTTGGTAGAGAGGACTACAATGCAATGGAGGATGGAATGCAGCGTTTTTTTCCATCAAGACATGTTTGGTAACCAAGTGCTACAGGGAACAAGGGAGAAGTTTGATGGCTCATTTCCATCAAAACCGTGATGATTCTTTCCATCGGATGTTGGATAGAAAAGCACCTAGGATCAATGGAAAGTAGTAAATTAGCCCAAGTGTTTCCAAAATTGCCCTGTCCTACAGAAGTAAAACCCAATTTTCTCCTCTATGAAGTCCTAAGCCACTGGATTGTTCGACATATTCCTACCTCATTCGTTACAGTGTGACATATTCCTGCCTCATTCGTTATCTTCGCGTCTGTAGTTGGTGCGTCGACTGGTCACTACTCTCATGATTCATTCTCGCGTCTCCGTTTTGTGCTTCAAAGGTTTGTCATTTTTCCTATATCAATCTTTATTTTTTTGGTTCAATACCCTCCTTTACCACGCAGAGGATGATTCTCATGATATTTTCAAATTGTTGTATTTCAATGTTTACTTCACATATATCATTTTGCACGATGAAATTAAGCTTACCCCTCAAGCCGAAAAGTTCGTCCTTTAGTTATATGTTTAGTTATAATATGCTTTTGTTATTTGTTGAGAGCAAAACTAGTGAATTAGGTATTGGGCAACAAGCTTGAACGGGAAAAGAAAAATATGAACGAAGGAGGAATATAGATGTAGAAGTGAGAGACATTGATAAAAAAATAAACCAACACAATATCAAGTTAGTATAATTTGTTGGTGTCTAAGAATTATATAGGAAATGAACCTGTAATACAGGATGAACCATATCATGATTACATTCTTCCATTGCATACTGTGGTCCCCATATTCTTCTTTAAGCACATCCTCTCCAGTCACCTCGCACGCCCCAAACATGTATGAGGATAACTTAACTGAGTTGAAAAACTTAGTAACTAGAAACCCTTCGAATGGCTATCTAAACAATGAAATTAGGCTCTCAAGCACTGAAACACACCACAACTGAATTTGCTGTGTAAAGAATTAATCAAATCAACAACAAAAAGTTATAAAAGGCTATAAAATTCTGGTTTAGCCCAAATAAAATGGCAAGGTTGAGTAGAAATGGCAAGTAAACTAGGCCACCAGCATAAGATGATACTCTGTAACTTCCACAAAAGGTCTCCTTCATTAGAATCTCCCTTTCTTGCAGAAAAAAAAAAATATATATATATATATATCTATATTTAGAACACTACTTTATTTCCATAAATTTAAATTTTTTTTTCTCAGTGATGGCTGACCTTATAACAAGAATGATAACTGCTGTGATGACTTGGTGGTTGAACATGATATTCATCGTTGCCAGATATTATATTTTTATTGTTGGGGTTATTTGCTATAGGTATTATACTAGTAGAAAACCTTACACTGTCGACTTTGAAGATCACAGAGCTCATTTTAGGAGTCTATCTATAGTAGTGATGTAGGTTGCCATAATTTAACGAGGATGAATAGGTCAACCTTAGATGCCCTTTGTGCTAGCTCGACAGTGTAATATTTGCACACATTTTGTCTCATCATGTGAAGAATAGGGTGATCCAAGCTAAATTCAAGAGATCAAGAGAGAGTGTATGTAGGCATTTTAATATAGTTTTGAATGCTATGATACGCTTAGGAAGAGAGCTATTGAAGACCCTTGAGCTTGTGCCTTCAAATTCGACAAATCCCAGGTGGAAATTATTCAAAGTAAGTATCTATTTCTAGTTAATTGTACGTTTATATTAACATAGGTGAGTGACAATGTTATTTTTACAGAAATGTCTTGGTGCCCTTGACGGGACACACATAAGAATCAAGGTTCCCATGGATGTCAAGGCAAGGTATCGAACTCAAAAAGGAGAAATTTCAACTAATGTGCTAGGTGTCTGCACTCAAGATGGTCAAATTATATTCGTCTTGCCTGGATGGGAGGGGTCCGCAGCTGACGGTCAAGTGTTACGTGATGCAGTTAATAGGCATGGGTTCACGATTCCTCGGGGTGAGTATACTTGCACCTCAATGCAGTGACCTTGTGGGTTATTATTGATAACTGGCCAATTCAATATTGCTTTGTCTAGGGTGTTATTACTTGGTAGATGTGGGATACACGAACTGTGATGGATTCTTAGCACCGTATAGAGGACAACGCTACCATCTAAATGAGTGGCATCGTCTGCCAACAAATGCCCGTGAGTTCTTTAATATGAAGCACTTGTCAGTACACAATATCATTGAAATGTGCTTCGAGATGTTGAAGCCACATTGGGCAATACTGAGAAGTCCCTCCTATTACCTAGTTAGAATGCACAATCGAATTATTATCGCTTGTTGTCTACTCCATAATCTTATAATGAGGAAAGAGCCCACAGATCTCTTTGAAGATGACACATTGATAGATCCCACGATGGACCTTGATCTTATGCCTCTAATTGAGACCACACCTATTTTGAGTCTATGGAGGGATAACTTAGTGGATCAAATGTATACTGAGTTTAGGAATCGACAAGGATAAGTGTTATGTATCTTATGTGCATCTAATTCGGTGTATTACATTAATGTGTTGATTGATCTGTAATAGACTTAAGCTTTTGAACTATGTTTAGTACATTAATGTGTTGTTGTAGTGTGTGTTAATTTAAATTTATCTAATACATTGTTATAGTTAGAGATTGTTGTTTGAAATATATGAACTATTTTGTTATGTGGAAACATGATATTCTGACTTTATTATTTGTAATATACTAGTGCCATGGCTCTCCATTGGACACCATAATAGGATGTTCTTCTTGTGGACGCACTTGTGGAGCTGAGTGTTCAAGGAGTGTACTTGGTTGAGGGTACATTTCAAAAAGGGTACTTGCATAAATTAGAGGCTATGCTAGGTGAAAAGGTACCCGGACAAGGTATATGGGCAAATCCTCATATATTGTCCCATATTAAGACCCTAAAGTCTAATTGGGCTACAGTGTATGACATGGTGTATGGAACAAATACAAGCGGATTTGGGTGGGATCCATAGACATAAACTATCACTGCAGAGCCCGCTGTCTAGGATGCATATCCAAATGTACACCATGCTTCTATTTATACAGTTACGCGTAATCTGGTAAACTGTATTTGATTATGTTTTATTTTATTTTATTTTTTTTTGCATGTTCACCTATAGACACACAGGAACAAGGCAGCTTGGCAGAACAAGACTTTTCCTTTCTTTGAGAAATTGTCTATTGCATTCGGGAAGGATCGTGCAACCAAAAGCAATGCATAGTCATATATAGACATAATCCAGGAGCTAGATACGCAAGGTGCAGAGGAAGAGTTCGTTGATGCCTCCGATGTGCCACCACTTGATTTGGCCTCCCCTAATAGTCCTTACTCTGACATGCTGTCATCCGATCTTCCTCAATCTGAGACCACATCTAGTGTGAGGAAAAGGCGTAAGAATCGTACAAATGGTGATTCAGATGCATCCATCATTGAATTCACAAAAGATCTTGGAGAGTCTATCAAGGCCGCCTCTGCCAACTTGTCTGCATCATTTGACAGGATAGCAAGTGAAGTGAATTTGATTGAGTGGAAGCAAAAGCTGGTTGGAGAGCTAATGAAGATTAATGGGTTAACTGAAGATGAAATAATTCGTGCAAACATGGTTATCAGGTGTGACTATAGTCTGTTGGTCCAGTTTCCCTCTATTCTTGAATCAATGAAGGCAGCCTTTGTAAGAGCTATGATTCAATGAAGTATGTCATTTTAAGTTGTCTGTATTAAGTGATATGCTCTGGTTTTTTTGTATCATCTGCCAGAGTTGCCATGTGATGTAACTGAAGAATGGTATTTTTGGGTTTTTTTGTATTGGATGATAGTGTTGGAATGATATATGTAAGATATTATTAATATGAATTAATATGCATATTTGCTTGCGTAAAAAGTTTTAGTTCTATACCCTGTTACTCTACCCAATTAGCAAAGAGAACACAATCTATAATTTCTACAAAAAGAGTTGTTCGACCAAGCAACTTGTCTTGATTCATATATTTTTGCTACTTGCCTATCAAGAAGGGCACTAGTCTTTTATGTTTCTGAATGAGCCATTGGAAATGGATCAAAAACATGTCTCAAGAATGACAATACAACTCTAATAATAAAAGCATTGGTTCTAGTTAAAGCGTAGAATATAAGGTATAAAATCACTTGCTTGCAAGGAAATATGCAAGGCAAGCTCAACAAACAATCAAGTCAGCCAGGTCAAATTTCGTGGATAAAGCCGAGGCTAACTGATCGAAGAGCAGCCGGTCGACCGGCTGCTGCACCAGTCAGCTACAAGCAATCGGTCGACCGGTTACTATTTTAATAAGCAACCGATTGACCCATGCTAGCTGGTCTTATATATAAGGCGTGCTGGGGTTTCAAAGCAGTCGACCTCCTAGCCTTCGCTTCCTATTTCTTCAATCTCTTATTTGCAGTCATCTTCTTAGAGGCTTCTTCAATATCTTCTCTCCAGTCATCTTCTTAGAGGCTCCAGTAGCTTGGATTGCTTCATCTTCAAATAGAGCACGGACCAAAAATGTTGAGAACTCACCAATAGGAGATCTTCTGCAAGATGAGGAACACAAAGATATGTATGCTCAAGATTTTCAGTGGAGAAGAGTCATACCTAGTAAATATCTGGATTGGAATTACTTTGCCAAGAGAGATATGTCTTTTATTAGTTGTTTGGAAAATTTTAGGCTGAAAAAATTTGTGAAGTATACTGGGAACTGATCTGATGATGTTGTTAGGGCATTTTACACCACTTTTGAATATATACCTAGGGATAAACTCTTTACTGCTACTATTAGGGGAACAAAAATTCTTATTAATGAAGATAAATTTGCTGAGATTATTGGTATTCCTCCACCTGATGAGGATGCCCTATGCTTCACTGATAATTATCACTCTCTAAATTCTACTCTTTATAGTAAAGAGGAAACTTATAAGACCATCAATAGAGAATATGAGTTTTCTAGTGAAGGTATCAAAATTAGCAGTATAGATACTAATGATAGATTGTTGCTAAGTACTGTCACACATATTTTGGTTAACAAACTAGGGAATTGGGCTAGCGGCAGTGAGGCTGAGTTCTTCATTATGGCTTGTATTTTAAATGGTAGACAATTCAATATTCCATATTTTATTATGTAATGCATGGCCACCTGTTCCGGAAATCAAAGGTCACCTTTGCTATATGCTGCAATTGTCTCTAAAGTTGTTAAACACTGCAAAATCAACTTTCGCTTCAGTGTCATGAAACCTGCCACTATTATTGATTGCAATTCCCTGAGAAGGATGAACTTTGAGTTAGTTGATGATGAATTGGTACGAGTACCAGAAAACTTAACTATGAAAAGGGCTAGGGAAAGACGAGAACAACGTATGGGTACAGCCGAAGACAACATTAAAGAGGCAAAAGAAGAAGCTGGAGCATGTGCAGCAGGTCCTTCCACAACAGTTAATACATCCTCTCGTATGCTCAATGATCTGTTAGATAATTCCAACCATATAGTGAGTTTGATGGAGTCTATGGACACTAGACTAACTTCCTTTAAAGTCAATACAGCCTTAGAGATAGAGTCCATAAACACTCGACTAACCTCCTTCCAAGTAAATACAGCCTCAGAGATTGAACAACTGAAGAATATGATACGTGACCTTAATCGTTAGTACTTGAGTATATGAGGATTGAAGAGTTCGATGACACCAAGGAAATTTAGAGCTGTATAATATTATGTTAGATCTTTATGAGCTTATGAGCTTTACATTTTGAAACCTAGAGCTGTATAATATTATGTTAGATATGAACTTTTTATATTTTGTAACTTTGGATTATAATTTGCATAATGTATGGTTATGATTGATCAAGGTCTTATTTGCATTTATATCAGCTTTTGTGTTTTCTAGCTTGTGTTACTCAATGACTTTGATGGTTCTGCCTCTAGATATTACAACATTTAAATTCAAGTATTCTTTACCAAATCTTGTGTCATATTTTTTCCAACTTCACAATAACTATGAAAAGCAAAAAAAGAGACAGTACTCTACATATATAATGAACTAATATTTAACATTTCCATTACTAGTGGATACAAAAGTTACATATTAGCTTATCTGTGGAGTCACTACTACATTGTCCTATTCTATAAAACAAAAGATAGAACAACCTATACCACAACATAGTCCTACCTAACAACACACAAGTCAGTGCTATAATTTCATAAGTTTCAGTCCCTAGCAAACACCACAAAGAACAATATTAGTAACACTGTAGCCAAAGCAGCCTTGTATCGCACTGCATCCATCTTCATGGCCTCTATTTTGGATTCAAGACGTGCAATTCGATTGCAAAGTATACTATTGTCTAGCATTTTAGCACTTAGAATGATTTCAGTGTCCTCGGAGGCTTGATCCCCTGCGTACTCATCTTTAGCCCATCGAAATAGGCACACTTGTCACTCTCGCACTTAGCATACACTTATTAGGGTTCTTTTCAGAACCAGAGATTTTGAGGATAGCACGGCAATTGCAGTGACAATGCTTCGCCCGTACTATAAGGACATCAGCACTGGTGTAGTCATTTACACTGGAAGTCACCATTTTGCACCTGGAAATTAAAACCAACATCAGACTTATGCCTAGTAAATGCTATCAGTGTGAAATATCCAGAAGCAATCATAAAAAAAAATGTGAACTTGTTTTAGATAGAGTAATGCCTAAGGAACTTGATCAAAATTTTCAAAGCTAATTGATGACAATGAGCTAGAGATGAGAGAGTTACAAGCGAAGCCGTCCGAGATGCCAGAGCTGTTGATGGGAAGGGATTTTGCACTCCAATGTTGAAGGCGATGGATGTGGCTGTCGAATGGTGATGAAACTGATTAGGGCTTTTTATGTTTTAAATTTTTTTACTTGTTAAGAAAATATTTTTAATATCGATTTCCAGTCAAGGGCATTTCAGTCATTTTCAATTACATATTTTATTTTCTTTCTTTTAAAAATTACACATCAAACACATTTTTTCTTCTTTCTTTAATTTTTTTCCATTGCATACCAAACATATTTTTTTCATCTTCTTTTTCCTTTTCACTTTTCCTTTCTATCTTTCCTTTCCTTTTCTTTCTTCAACAGTAATGTGTACCTAACATGCCCTTAGTTAACAGAAAATTAACAAACTATGATAGTAGGGACTTTTTGACAAATAATTTCAAAATGTAAAAACCAAGTTACATGAAAACCAAATGTATGAACCAAATTAAAAATTAGATAAAATTATAGGGATTGAAGATACATTTTAACTTTTATTTTTTCAAATTATTAGTATATAAAAATTTGGTGGACTTTGATTAATTTAGTTCAAATCAAATTAGACCAGAACACAAAAATGTAAAACACTCATAACGTTAATTTTTTTTATTTACAATATTTAAATTTAAAAATTTACTTAAAAAAAATATCAAACCATTTAACTCAACCAATTTAATAGTTTGATCATCTCTAAAATTAAGGAAATCGTCCTCACTATTAGGGTATGCTTATATTGTTTATGACATTCTCATTTCTTTTTGACATCTTTCTAACTAAATTATTGGATGCGTAAATCCCAATTTTACCTTCGAAAGTTTCATTGGAGTGACAATTTCATAACGAGGTTGTTAATTTTTTTAGTTCAAAATTGAATATACCTCAAGATCTTCAGAAGAAAAGTTCGAAGGAGAGGAGCAATTTGGAAGACAGTTCTCATCCATCAATAAATTATTGGGGCATCAAATATCTCTTCATCTGTCAAATCTGCTGCAGACATCGTCAATCTCCCCAGACTTTGTAGTGTCAGGTAAATGTAACATAGGATTTATCTATGGGTGAGACTTTGTAGTGTCAAGAAAATTTAACATAGAATTTATTTATAGGGAAGTTGACCTTTTTAAAAGTCAATTGTATTATTTTATGTGTTAGTTATTTATTTATTTTTTTAATTTAGATCCGCTTGAGGTCCAAATGTATGGAGTGAGAGATCAATTTAGACAAACACTTTAACATATATTTGGAAAGCACAAACTGAAAATGAAAGAGTACGAGAAGTCGTTAAGTAAATTGAAATATATTTTATTAAATATTTTAATTTAAAAAACTAGTATTTTTGAAGAAAATAATTTAAATAATATTTTTATTTATTTTTTTTACTTAACCCATCACGTCACCTCCGAACATTGTATCAAACACGCTATTAGATCACAAATTTAAAAATAGGTTAGAATTTTGCACAATAATACAGTCTATGCTCATTTAGAAAATAGTTCAAACTTTTTAAAAATAGATCGAGTCTATAAAAGCTTTACATGTTTGTTTTTAAAATATTTTAAAAAATATATTTTTGTGTGAAATAAAGACTCCTAATAATAATGTTATACAGTTAAAACATAAAATACATAATAAAAAATTGAATATAAAGTTAAACATGAAAATTATTTATATATTATATATTAATAAACATAAAAGGAATATAGTAAATAAATTATACATTTTAATATTACATAATATATATAGAATATTTTAAATACTATAATATATATTTTATATCATATCATAATATTTTATTAATTAAATATGCACTATATTGTTTTTAAAAATATATAAACTTAATTTAGACTTGTCACACTGAGGCTGGACTTAAAGAAGGAAGAAAGTGAGTATATGAGAATGAGGATCTCCTCCAGCTGCTGAAGAGTCAGAGGGAGTTCTCGTAAAAATGGTCAATTTTTTTTTTTTTGTTTTAAAGGACCACTCTGAATCTGCTGGGGAGACTTCTATTGGAGTGAATCCAAGTCCAAGCACATGATGTTGTTTCACTAGTCACTCGCTAGTTGCTAATTGCATGTATGGGAGAATGTTGATTCCGATCAAATTATGGTTTGGATTTTGGGACGGGCAAATGTGATTTTGTAGTATTTGAGTGCGGATGTGGGGATGCTGAGGCTGAGTTGGTTAGCGTGGTGATAAAAAAATACCCAAAAATATTTAATATATATATATATATATTGCTCAGATATAGTTTTCTAGTCGATTCTATTAGTGCAAACTAAATAGAAAGAAATATTTTTCATATATAAAGTTCTTACGAAATAATTTATTGCCACCTAGTAAAATCTTACTCAATCCTTGTATGATGAAAGTCAGAAGACAATAACAGTTTGATACTGTAAATGTGTGTTCGTATCATTGTATCTGAAAGTTAGATTGGCTTAACTTCACATGTTATTTGATTTTCAAAATAATGTATACTAGTGTTTTAATAGATTTATAAGAGAAAAAATAAATAAAAGTATAATTTTGGGTATATGAAAATAATGCCATGAGTACAAAATTTATATATATATATATATATATATATATATATATATACTGTAGCTAGAGAGGAACAAGGTGAATATATCTGTCTATTTTTTTGTATATAAAATAATAACGTGAACATCATTTTGTACTTCTGACTTTATTTTTATATACCCAAAAGCATAATTTTTAGAACTGGTTCAATTATTGATTTGGAGAAGAGGTTGAGTCACTAAATTTTCCAATTGTAGAGTCGTCATGTTAATGACTTAACCAAAAGAATAAATAAAAAAATTATATATATATATATATATATATATATATATATATATATATATATATGTTCACGAATAATATTAAAGCAATTAAAATAAATAATTATATTTATATGTTAATTTTATAATCAAAATATTTTTAAAATGTATCTTAAAATAATTTAGCACACAAATATCATATTTGATAAATATATAATCCTTTACAATTACATTAATAAATTATAAAAATAAAAATAAAAATAATTTATTTTTGAATATTTGATTGTTATTTGTAATATTATATGAAATTATAAAATTATTTGCTAACATTGATTAAAAATATTTTACATAAAATAATAAAATTTTATCTTTTACAATAATAATGTCATGAATTCTATTAATCCCAACACCTATTTTGTTTCTACTCCTACATTATGAATTTTAACAAACAAATGCAAAATAAAAAAAATTAAAGGCCAGGTTGCGAGTTAATTGAGTCATCAAGTTGCTCAGTTTTTATCGATTTGCTTGCAACCTAGTTTAGTTAAATACGCCAAATCTGGTTTGTCATTAAATTCTGAGCTGACCAGATTGATTCAAGTAAAAAAAAATGCCCAAAAGTATACATTATTTAATTTTTCTCTTTTAAATGTATTAAAATACTACTATATATGTTGGAATTTATTATTATAAAATATTAAAATAAATAAAAAATAAAATCTCTTTTGATTATTTTCATTAACCTTCATTATCTATATAACTATTGGCTTTATATATATATATATATATATATATATACACACACACAAACATTCATATAAATGTGGGTAAGCCTTAATGTGTGCGGGTATATGAGCGTTGCACATTAACATAGTTTTAATATACATAATATGTCCTTTAATGGTGACCAACGGTCTTCTTCAGTAACGGGAAGGTGGAAGCCTCTTGAAATTCTATATATATGGTGTGGTAACATGGAAGATGATGGATATAGATACGTGTGCGTGAAAGCACAAAACGGTGGAGTGAAAATATATGAGATATATATTATATATTTGTGTGATATTTTGAGTAGAGAAGGTACGAGAGAAGTTGAGTCCGGTTTACTTTTTATGTGCAGAGATAATAAATAAACAAGCAAGTTTTAGGCTATTGTATCTTGGAAGTAATATATTTAAGTACCCTTACATCAGATAATATAGCAAAGTTAACATGTAGGAGACGTGAAAATTACTTAAAGAAAGATGAGATACTTAGGCTCAGCTCAGTATTACGCAATTTATATTTTCACTCTAACCTTCAAATTTCTCTATTTTATTTTTATTCTTATATTTGAAGTTGCTGCTCCAACAATACATTATTTTGTAAATCAAACAACATGTAAAGTTAAAGCAATCCGACTTTCAGATACAATAATACGAATACACTACCAAATTGATATTGACTTTCATCATATAAAGACTAAGTAAGATTTTACTCTAACCTATAATACTAAGGCATGGATAACATAGCTTATAGCTTTTTTTTCTGTTGATAAGTCAGGAGGCTAACCAAGCCTAACCAAATGAGGGAACCCGTCTAAAATGGCCCATTGAGCCTGAGTTCCATCTTAACTGTAATATCTGATGCCTTAATTTATTGTTGAGTTTAGTTGACACTTTTATTTCATTTATGTGTCGGTGTGGATATTGGTTAGATTGAAATATGCAAGTAGGTGATTGTGAATCAATGGTAATCCTTGTGTGTAATCCTTGTTCTTCTGTTAGAGTATGTGCGTAGATGGTTATGTGCATGATGGGTATTTGTAGAATTGAGACATGTGCTAGCTTGTATATTTATGTTTCGTTTGTTAATGTGTGGATTGTTGCCTTGAAATAATTTGGGAAGCTTGATGGGGTGAAAGAACCAAATGAAGGACTAAAGTGAAAAGAAAGAAAGTACTGAGTAATCTTGTGGAATGGAATAAGTAAGAATTCTTGTGAGAGTTGGGCTTAGTGAAGGTAAGTTGTGTGGTTGGTGCCATGAGATTGGTGGCAAGGGAACTATTATTGCTTATGGGACACTGAAAGGAACTAAAGTGAATAAGATATAAGATTGTTGTGTTTAACAAAATGTATTGAGGAGTGGAAAATTTTTTGAGTATCTGTGTTATGGACTCACCTGTGGTACGGTAGTTTTACTAAGATGTAGTTTTGGAAAGAAGTTTCCGATGATTGCCCTTGAGTCATAAGTGATCGTATCTTACCTAGGGGGCAAATGGCAAAGTGGACCCTACACTCTCACAAAAACACACACATATTAGACCACACGTACAAACACATACATTCTCTTTTCCTTTCCACCCTTTCGTGTTCTCTCCATCCTCCATGGCCAAGAGGAGATTCAAAGGTGGTTCCACCACCATTTCCTGCAAAACTCCGGCCACCCATGACCTCCATTCACGTTGTGAAGCCCTAGGATTTGAAGTAAGTCAAAATCCCTCTTCTTCTCCTTTATTTTTGCATGAACAGACCCTAGGGTAGAATATTGGTGAAACCCTTGGAATTAGGGATGTTTGATACTTCAAAATCCATGTTTTAAGCTCCCAAACTACTTCTCTTCAATTTCTGTGATTTAGGAGGTTGGATTGGGCACAAAACTTGATTTTTCAAGATGAAATCTGCACTTGTTTGGTTTTTAACAAAAATCAGAAAAAAAAAATTGGGGGAAATGGATTTGATCTTAAACCCAAATTGCAATTGTTGTTTTAAAGTGTTTTAGTTGATGGAAAACTTGTTCTTAGTGACTTAAATCACTGGGAATGAAGCTTGGGTGATTTGGGATAGAAAAAATCAGATTTGGAAGCAAAACAAGGCAGTTTTTGTGTTCTACCCAAATGCCAGCACCAAGTGCTGCAAAGCTAGCGAAAGAGGACTTGGGGTTGCTGAGTCCAGCGCTCAGCGCCAACATTTGGACGCTTAGCACTAGGACTCCAATATGAAATTTTCAGGATTTCAAAGCAGTCATAACTTTTTCGTTTGAACTCCATTTTTAGCAAATGAGTTATCGTTGGAAAGTCCTTTGAGTTTAGTTTCAAATGAGATAAATTTCATTCTAAAATTATGTACCCCTTAAGATATATGACCAAAGGTTAGAAACTATGGCAAGTTTTTCCTTGTCTTATGATTTTGACATCTTTTGCATGGTTTTTCTCACAGGGATGAACTCTTTTACATACCTTCTACATCATCTGTGACTAGCCAAGGTAGATAACCATAGCTCGGACCAAAGGTGAGGGATAATCTCTACTTCATCTTGATTGTGTATTAACTAATCTTTAATTTCCTTCTATTGATTGTGATAAGTGATGGTAATTTAAGTGAAATTGTGCAAATTGGAAAAAAAAAATCTTGTGATGGGGTTTAATAGTGATTAATTAATGCTACTCCAATATGGTCATGTAGTGTTCTATATGTAAGATTCTTGGAGTTGGTTGTGATGTATAATTAACTTGTACAATTTTGTGATTGATTTAGAAATGATATTAAATGTTGGAATCAAAACGTGGAATGGGTTCTTGTATTTAAATGTTGGAGGTTGTACTGGTTGATATGTAATTACTTGGATTTGATTGCTTGCATGGTTATCAAGATCTCAATCTAAATCTTAAGATCTTATGATTCCAAATAACCCGAATAATCATGATCCTATATAAGATCTAAATTTACTAGGATTTCAGTAATATCTCAATTTAAATCTTAAAATTTTATGATTTTACGATTTTATCGATCCTATAACATTTTATTTTTTTGTCATTTTTTAATTTGTTGATATATTTTTAATCTTTTAGGTCAATTGGGATGAAAAAAAGTCATTAAACTAACTTAAGTCTTTACTAATACTATACAATTACAGTCTTATCACCCATAATTTGTTCAATATTTAACTTAATTTAGTGAAAACTGACAATGAGATATTATAAGTTTTGAAGAAGAAATAAATATCTATTTGGTAGAAATAAAAGGGTTTCTAAATACAATAGAAATTAGGAGTTGCTCTCTATTTTTTTCTTACTAATTGTATGATATTTGAGTTTGTTTTATTGAAATATAATGAGACTTTGATGGTTTTGTATTATTTACAAAATTTATATCATTATATATATATATATATATATATATATATATATATATATATATATATATATATATATATATATATATATATTATTTTATAGGATCTTACGATCTTTGATTCAATCTTATGATTCGATCTATCTTATGCCCCTTTCAATCTTACATAAAATCTTGATCTTGACAACGATGATTGCTTGGGTAACAATTGGTTGTGGGGTAGCATCACATTTAATTGCTTAGTGATATTAACACACTATATTAAATGGATTGGAATATTGCTGATGCGTGATTGCATTGTGTGAGTGGTATTCTTGTGAATGATGGATTGATTTGTTTTGGTTAAGATTGAATTTGGTAAGGAATGTAATTATGCCTTGTGGATTGTGTATGTAGTTTATGAGTGATCTATTTATGGCTAGAGTTGAAATTCTCTTTACAATGAGTTTATATATTTCTTTTGCGTGCCATTCATAAATAGTGTGAGATTGAGAAGCCTATTTGGCTCGATTGATAATGACAGATTAGTGGTAGTGCAAAGAGTTATGTGGCCCTCTTGCACTACGACTAATAATATTGAGAAGCTTATTTGGCTCGGTTGACAATGACAGATTAATGGTAGTACGAAGAGGCATGTGGCCCTCTCGTACTATAACTAATGATATTAAGAGAAGTATGTATGACCCTTTCTACTATGAAAATGCTGAATGGAATAAGGAGCTTATGGAGCCCTCTTGGACTGCGACCTATATGCATATGATAAATGATGAGAACTTAGTGGGAAACCTATGTGGCCCTCTCCACTAAAAGGTATGTGCACATGAAAGGAAGCTTGTGTGGCACTCCTAATTGTAAATAGTGTCAAAGGAATTGAATCTCCTTGTGTGGAATAAGTTGAACGCCTTTGTGGCAAAATTATTTATACTTATGTGAGGATATAGCATACTTTCTACACCTGATGGAATAATTCTATTGATGTTTGATTGTATTGTGTGGTAAACTCTGGAGATAATTATGGGCTAGTAAAGTGTGTACGAATGTGTACATGTACTGAAACATGTCAGTGGCATGACGGTGGTAGCTTAGTGTTGTGTTGTGCATATATTGGTTTGTGTGTGGAACAGGTCCACAGCGGTGGGTAAGGCTACTCGAGGCCTAACCTCTTTAAATGGTACATAGTTTGCATTTTAATCCTTTTGATTTGAATTCTCTCTCATTGAGTATCTATATACTCATCCTCTCTTTGTGTACCCTTGCAAATCTTCGTATTTCTAGTGAGTCTCCATCTGAGGAGTACCGAAGTCTCCAAGTCTGTAACCCTTTCAGTCTCGGGTTAAAGATTTGTCATAGGAAATGATGGGTTGAGTCACTCTATAGTTAGATAAAATACCTAGGGATCTTGATTTTGGTAGTGAAAGAATTTGGAATTTGTTGTATTTTCTTAATTATTGTGCGTTCATATTAACTACTTCTTAGAACAAATAAGTTTAATAAGGAAATATATTTCTTCAAACAATATAATCATTTAATTGAAGTTATCATTTCATGATGAAATTAATTATGTTATTATATCTTTTCTATGTGCCAGTTATGTTATGTGTTGTTAAGCTTACGGCAATGGACGAAGCCTACCACCGCACCGATCATGTCCCCAGATTGGGTTGTGACATTAAAGTGAACTCTATCTCTTCCAACATTTCGTCTAGGATCTGGAGCCCTGAAGTTGAGTTATGTGCCACCACTAACCAGTGAGCGACACCATTCTCTTCTCTAAAAACAAATTGTAAGACCACTTCCCATTCGATGCTCAACAAGCTTTTGATTTTAGTTGCTCGATCTGCCCCAGGATGATCAATCGCACACTAATCCTTGATGAGATTCAAAGCTTCTTTTGAATCAAACTCCATGTAAATGCATCGTAGACCATTATTCCATGTGAGATTGAGACCAATGAAGATGCCCTATAACTCCGACGAAAGACTCTCTAGACTGCCTAGATTCAAGGAAAAGCCCAAGATCCAGACATCTTTTGCATCTTGGATGATGCCGCCACAACTCACCGATGCACCGTCATTTTTACTCGAACCATCAATGTTACATTTCACCCAACTCTTTGCCGGCAGAGTTCACCTAACCAATTAGGTTTACGGTGAAACCTAGAAATCGATCACTGATCCAATTTGAGTACCTTTACAAGATAGACCTCAACAAAAAATTGAAGAGTAATAGCAGCAAGTGATTGAGTTTAGTAGTTCCTCATATAAAATTATTAACTCTAGAGATATAGTAATATGGAGAAGACAAAATTGTTTCAAGCACCGACAAAAACCAGAAGTGCCCCTTGTTTCAAAGAGGGGAGGATGGGTTATTCACATTTCATTTGATGGTCAGAGGCGAATTGAAAGCTAAGCAGTGGTAATTCTAAGGATTCACCAGGGGAAAAATAGAGATGTCTCCTACATTACCTGTAATATGTGGAAGTATAGACGTAATTTCATAGAGTCATTCGGTCTGAATGCTACATGAAGAACATAAGCCAGATGAAGGAACAAGAAGACCTAGGATGTAAAAGATCATAACATGAAGTATTTGGCAGATTTGGATTCCTATATATCCATTCATTCGATAACAATATATATGAGAATTTTACGATATATATAAGATCCATTTGTATAGATATCATCATCTACATCTAGAAAGCTGTATGCTTTGGAAGAAGCTTGTACAGTTTGGGAAGGGGTTTTAAATGATCAAAAAGAAGAATCTACTTCAACCGATATGCCCTTAGGCACAGCTATACATAACATAGAAATCACACTCAGAAAGGGTGGACAATTAGAGCAGCAGGTGCTGTAGCGAAACTAATTGCAAAAGAAGGGAAATTAGTCATATTAAAATTATCTTCTGGGGAGGTCCGTTTGATATCCAAAAGCTGCTCAGCAATAGTCTAACAAGTTAGGAATGTTGGGGTAAACTAGAAAAGTTTGGGTAGAGCTGGATCTAAATTTTGGCTAGGTCAGCGTCCTGTAGTAAGAGGAGTAGTTATGAACCCTGTAGACCATCCCCATGGGAGTAGTGAAGGAAGGGCCCTAATTGATAGAAAAAAACCTACAACTCCTTAGGGTTATCCTACACTTAGAAGAAGTAGAAAAAGGAATAAATATAGTGATAATTTGATTCTTCATTGCTGTAGTAAATAGTAGAATAGAGAAAATTGAATTTGTTTCTTCGTCTTTACAAAAAAAATAGGGGGAGTAAGTAAAAAAAAATATGAGTAATGAACTGTGACATGTTCATTAAAAAAAATCCTTTTATAGTGAATCATTTATTAAGAAAAATAAATAAACTTAACACAAAAGTAGAAAAAGAAATAATAGTAACTTGGTTATGGGCAAACGACGGGAATTGAACCCGCACATGGTGGATTCACAATCCACTGATTTGATCCACTTGGCTACATCTACCCGTATACTATCTCAAAATTACAGAGATTTCCATTTGTATTCTTTCTTTATTATTTTTTTTAAAGTTTTTCCTCGTCTTTTAAGTAAATAAGTAAAAGTTAAACATTCATTTATTTTTTTTAGTCTCCTCTAAATTTTTACACATTGGACAAATCAGGTCAGTAGCTACTTCTATACTGATTCGTAAGAAGTTTGTTGTAGGCACTTAACCACATAAAAGTTTTAGTTCGTTGATCTCCTGGCCACCTCCAGAGGAGTTCCAGTGCTTCTCAGGCTTGAGCTAATCCTCATAATGCTTTGTATGTTGATTTCATGGAGAATTCCCCTTCTTTTGGATGGTTCTAAATAAAAAAATCATCAGCATTCTTCCTTATATCTGGATATAAGTTGGCAATTTCACCACATAAATCATCATGAAGGAGTTGACCATGCTTTCTCATATCCTAAACACCATTGGGCAGAATGTAATCGTTGACAGTTTTTTTCAAATTAGAATCACAGAGAAGACTTAGAGCAACATCTTTGAGGTAAACTCCTATCTTATGCTAGCAATCCCTCCAAAATTTGGCTTTTTTGCCTTTACCAATTTTCCAAATGGTGCTCTTTGATACATTTTTCTAAATTTTAAAATTTTTGAGCCAAAGATTAGAGTTGTTATTTCGATGACAAATTTCTATAATCACATCATTTGCACATCTATACTTGCCTCTCAAAGTATGAGCCCAAAGGGAGTCTTTTTTTTTTTAATTAATGAGTCCCCAGCCTACCTTCATTAGACGATATTGATTCATGAGCTACATTTTTCTAATGCCCACACCTCCATAACTTTTAGGGTAGCAGAGCTTCTCCCAAGTGATAAGGTAAGGCCCTTTGCTTTCTTCCATAGAGCCCCAAATAAAGTCCCTGGAGATTTTTGTCAATGTTGTCATACACAATTATAGGTAAAAGGTTAGTTTGCATGTAGTACATCGGAATGGTGTTCAAAATTGATTTTGTTAGACTGATCTATTCAGCAAGAGTTAGAAAATGTGTTTTCCATTTATTAAGACAAGTGTGAAGTTTACCTTCAATAAATTGAAACGTTCATCTGTCAACTCTTTTGTGGTGTAAGGGAATGCCCAGATATTTGCCAAGATCTAGGACAAGTGCAAATCCAAATTCTTGACTCAATGCATAAGCCACATATGATGGACATTTCATGAGCAAAAAAGGTTAGTCTTCTCCTTATTCATTTTTCTCATGATGCTTTACAAAAGAGATCCAAGCATGACTGGACAACCTTTAATTGATCCAAGCTTGGTTCTGCAAACAAAATTAAATCATCAACAAAAAAAATAAATATGAAAGGTTAGGACCATTATAGCTAAGTTTTATGGGTTTCTATTTTTTTTTTCATTGTTAATTGCATATTCAATGATGTTTGTGAGTCTTTCCATTTATAAAACAAAAAGATAGGGAGATAGGGGATCCCCTTGATGAATCTCTTTAGAGGTTGAAATATAGTTTATCGCTTCTCCATTCCAAACGATCCTCATCTGAAAAGTAGAAACACAACTCATGATGATAGAAATCATATTATTCAACAAACCAATATCCTGAGGGAATCCAGCAAAAATCCCTAGTCTAATCGTTCATAGGCTTTTTCGAGGTCAACTTAAATAACCATGAAGCCTTTCTTTCCTTTCTTATTAATCATTAAGTAAATAACTTCCTGAGCAATGATAACATTGTCTGAACTATGATGACTTGGGATATAACTACATTGGTCAGGATAGATTAAATCATTTAAAAGTGGCTTGAGTCTATTGGCAATCACTTTGGTGATAGCTTTATAGATCCCATTACAAAGGGCAATGGGTCCAAATTGCTTAAGAGATTAAGGGTTATCAACTTTAGGAATCATCACTATATCTGTATCATTAATCGTAAGGATCTTGGTCAGATTTTGGAAACAAATATTTATAAAGCTATAAATACAAATAGAGTCACTAATCATATCCCAATGACTTTGGAAGAACATGGCATGCTAACCCTCATACCCAGGTTCTTTGAGGGCATCCATGCTAAAAAAGGTATCTTTAATTTAATCCAATGTAATTCTAGCCTCAAAGTTGTTAAGTCTATCCGAATCAAGCTTTGAAAAAAGACACTTAATAGGACAACTAGTATCCTGACTCTCTTTAGAGTACAAATTACTAAAAAACTTAGTAGCCATCTCTTTAAGTTCTACTTTATTTGCAACCCAACTGCCAAGGTCATTCTTAAGAGCCACCACTTTGTCCCTTTTTTTCCTTACCATTGTAGAAGCATGAAAAAAGGAGGTAATCTTGTTGCCAAATTAAATCCATTTATGCCTAGCCCTTTGACACCATAAAATTTCCTCTTGTAAAAAAGTCTTTTCATACTCCTTCCAGAGAGATTTCTGCAGTTGATTCAGAAATGAGTTAATTCCTTTTAGGTTTACTCTGTCAATACCACTAAGTATGCTCACGAAGATCCTCTTCCTCTTATTTATGTTACCAAAAATAGGTTTATTCCACTCCTTAATCTTTCCAGTAAGATCGAAAACGACTTCAAGCCAATTCGCTTCATACCTCTAATTTGCCTTAACCAAATCTTTAAGAGAATTCTCAATACCCTAGGCTGTAAAAAATCTAAACTAGCAAGGAGGGACACTCTTTTTTTCATCACCTCACATTCTAAGAAGCACTGATCTGTGATTAGATTCAAACCAATTGAGATGCAAAATATGAGCTTCCTTGAAATAAGTAAACCAATTGAAATTAGCCAACACCCAGTCCAACCTCTCTTGAACTCTTCCATTCTTCCAAGTGAACTTAGGACCAAAGACATTTAAATTCATAAGATTACAATTAAAACAACAATTATTGAAATCATTCATAGATTTGAAGTTAGGTTTAGCACCCCCAGTTTATCCTCAACCGTTCTATAGCAATTAAAATCACCAATGCAAATTCATTTTCAGTAATCAACCTCACTATGTATGTCCTCCAACTGGGACCAAAGATTCTGTCTCACTGAAGAGATGGCACTGTCATAAACACAAGTGAGGAAGAAAACCTCTTTTCCATCATGTGAAGAAACCCTACAATGGATGAGTTGGCTTGAGGCTCTGATACAATTAATGTTTACTTGATGGTCCTCCCATCGAAGGCAAATACCCCTTGAGAAGCCCTCAGCTTTACTTTTAAAACTATTGTTGAAACATAATTTGGACACAACTTTATCTGCTCTTTGGTTGCTTATACTTGGTTCAATAATAATGAGCACTTGGACATTGTGAGTAGCTTTGAGATCGCGCACTAAGCGAGGGAAGGATTGGGTTCCCGTACCCCTGCAATTCCAAGACAGAATATTAACCATGGCAAAATAATATGAAAAAGAGAAAAACCCCTAAAAAAGGGAGCATCAGAGCACTATCACTTGGTAACATCATCAAGGCCCCCAAAAGGAAGGGTTCTATTATCATTGTTGTTCATATTCTCCTCTTTGGATTTTGCCTCATGCAATATTTTCATCCCCTCAATATTCAAATCTACAGTTAAAACCTTAGGATCAGGAGATATGTTCTTTAAAATATAATCCCTCGCCTCCCCTTGTTTAGAAAATTAATCACAAGGGGGTTTATTGAGGTTAGTAGTCAGCATGTGGGATATGGCTTTCTCTCTTTGGTTATTCATCACCTTGGTCTTGTGAGGCTTGAACATAATAGCCGAGGTAGGATTCAAGTATATTTTTATTTTTTAGCATGCTGGTCTTTGAAGCAAGATTTTTTATTTGAGCAGTTGCACTCTAAACTTCAATATTCAATCTTGGATTTTGCTGATGATTCCCCTTATTGATTATTACATTTCTTTCTTCTTTCTTTATCATGTTACTTGTGCCAATAGCATCTACAATCTCCATGGGTTCTCTTTATTCAGGCATACTAGGCTCACTCCCAGCACATTCGTCCTTCACATTGAAAATAGCAAAGCATGAGCCAATGGCTGGTAATTTCTGTGTATCTAAATATGATTTACTAGTAACATGTTTGGCCAGCTTCTTTTCCACCTCTCTACTTGTTTGGTGTTTGATAGGATTTTTGTTACGTACATTTCTTTTGACTATCATCCAACTGCCAAAAGTATCTTCCAGACTCTCTTGCTGGTTTTCAATGTTTCTCTGTGTCTTTGTGAGAGGATGAATTGATGCTATTTATTTTGGATACAACTGGACTCTATAAAGAAACTTCACCATGATGACCATATCTACCACACTTAAAGCAAATCGAGTTGAGCCCTTCATATTCAATCTTATAAATCCTATTTCTAATTTTGATTCTAGGAATTAATTTTTTTCTCAAGATTTAATTCAACACAAATCCTACCAAACCTCCCTTTTTCAGTTGTATTCAGTTCTCCCCCATTGTGATTCTCATTGATTGTGTGAACATCCACTTTCAAGGTTTTTCAAACCTTGTTTCTAACTCTCCATAGGAAATGTTTTTCATAATATTCAATTGGAAGTCAAGAATTTTGATCCACGTGGCAATTTTCTTGATAGATTCATCAAAAGGTCCAAATTCGGGTCCCCATTTTTGACCTATTAAGTAGTGTCCCAGGATCATCTAAGGCCCATTATAAAGAACACATTCATTTTCAGAAACTCCATGAAACCGAGCTAGGAAGAACTCATTTTTAAGGTCAATCAGTTCAAATTCACAAGAAAAGATTCCATAATTTAGCGAGTCTTCTGTATAGAAATTTACAACCAATCTTTTTCCCTAAGAGGTTGATTATAATAGCCTTCCTCCAAGGCCAACAAAGATTCTTTTTCTCTTCAGCAAAAACATGTACGTCTGGACATAATGGATCTTTTTCTTCATTTTCATCCTCTTACATTTCCAGGTCATCACTACTGTCATCATTATTAGCACCATTAATGCCCAGGAGCATATTCTTGTATGAGATGGGGTCTATAACCTTGGTATCTGTTGGGAAAATTGGGCTATTTGAAAGAATAAATAATACCCTCAAGCCCAAGATAATTCCCAAACCAAAAAGATAAAATAACACTAAGATTTTAGCGTGGAAAACCCTCCAAATGAGATAAAAACCACGGGACCCGTAGGCCGCTTAAACTTCCACTATAATAATAATGGAATTACAAACTTCACCCTCAGGTGGAACTCTCACTCACAAAAATACAACAACGGTATTTCTTCAATTTGTGAAAATACCCTCACAAATTGGCTCACTATTTTCTTCTTAGAAAAAACTCTTTTCCTAAGGCTCTCTCTATTTTTCTCTCACTCTCCTTTGTGAGGATTTAGAACGATTTGAGGAATGAATTCTGAAGAAGGTGAATGACCCTATTTATAGGGTCATTCCTCACCAATCCCTTCAATTTTTCTTTTTCTGCGCAGCCTGCACCAACTACACTAACCCCAGCGTCTGCGCCTAACTCCAGCAACCCCTCCAATTTCAGCAAAGACTGTGCCTAACATTTTTGTCTTTTTTTGACTTTGGGGTAAATTACAAAATTTGGTTACAACTTTTATTAAATTGTAACTTGACCCTTTTTTTTATTTAGTGGCGGGTCCTACTTAGGAGGGACCCCACCTTACAAATCTCCCCCTCCCGACTTAAGTGGGGAGTTATACCAAGCCTGCAACTTCTTTACAGACTTCCAATTTCTCTCTTGGTAGGATCTTTGTCATTATATCGGCCCCATTATTGTTGGTGTGGATTTTCTCAACTTTCAGCAACTTGCTTTCTAACACATCACGGATCCAGTGATATCTCACATCAATGTGTTTCGACCTGGAATGGAAAGTTGGATTCTTGCTGAGATGTATTACGCTTTGACTGTCGCAATAGAGAATATAGTTTTCCTGGTTTTGGCCTAATTCTTGTAAGAACTTCTTCATCAACAGGATTTCCTTACAACCTTCGGTGATTGCAATGTATTCTGCTTCTGTAGTGCTTAAGGCAACACACTTTTGTAATCGTGACTGCCATGAGACAGCTCCCCTTGCAAATGTTATCAGGTACCCAGATATAGACTTCCTGGTATCCATATCTCCAGCCATGTCTGAATCTGTATATCCTTCTAATACAGCTTTTCCATTACCAAAGCATAAACAATGACTGGAAGTACCTCTGAGATACCTGAGTATCCATTTGACTACTGCCCAATGTTCCTTTCCATGATTCGCCAGGAACCTGCTTACAACGCCAACAGCGTGAGCAATATCTGGTCTAGTACATACCATAGCGTACATTAAATTGCCAACAGCCGATGCATAAGGCACTTTGCTCATTTCTAATTTATCCTCCTTGTTTGAAGGACACTGGCTCACTTTTAGCTTAAAGTGATTGGCAAGTGGAGAACTAATAGTTTTTGCCTTATCCATGTTGAATCTTTCAAGAACCTTTTCCACATATTGTTCTTGAGATAGCCAAATCTTGTGATTTTTCCTGTCACGGGTAATCCTCATGCCAAGAATCTGCTTTGCCGGTCCTAAGTCCTTCATTGCAAAGGACTTGCTCAACTCTTTCTTCAACATGTTAATCTTGTCAATGTTTTGACCTACAATTAACATGTCATCAACATAGAGCAAAAGAATGATAAAGTCATCATCAGAGAATTTCTTGATGAAGACGCAGTGATCAGCTGTTGTTCGATTGTACTCATTTTTCTCCATAAATGAGTCAAACTTTTTGTACCACTGCCTTGGTGCCTGTTTCAGACCATACAAACTCTTCTTTAATCTGCACACCAACTTTTCTTTCCCTTTGACTTGGAAACCTTCGGGTTGTTGCATGTAGATTTCCTCGTCAAGATCACCATGTAGGAAGGTGGTTTTTACATCAAGTTGTTAAACTTCCAGGTTGAGGCTAGCTGCCACACCAAGAACAACTCGGATCGAAGACATCTTTACCACCGGTGAAAATATTTCATCAAAGTCAATGCCCTTCTTTTGACCGAATCCTTTCACAACCAGTCTTGCTTTATAACGTGGTTGTGAGCTGCCTTCTTGACTTTTGATTTTGTACACCCACTTGTTCTTGAGAGCTTTCCTACCCTGTGGTAATTTCACCAGGTCAAATGTGTGGTTCTCATGTAAGGATTTCATTTCTTCTTGCATGGCTTTTAACCACTCATCCTTGTGCCCATCAATAATAGCTTCATCATAGCTCTCTGGTTCTCCCCCGTCAGTGAGCATCACATACTCATTAAGAGAATACCTACAACTTGGTTTTCTCTCTCTGGTGCTTCTCCTTAACGGTGCTTCCTGCTCTGGAACTGGCTCTAGTTGTGAACTGCTAGTTGGTGGATCAACATCATCAGTATCTGGTATAGCTCCCCCGTCATTAGAATTTGATGGTGGAGAGACTGGTTCCAGATTAACTGGCATTTCATCTGACTGTGGTTTCTCTTGTTTCTCAAGATCTTCGATCGTCTGATCTTCAAGAAACACCACGTCCCTGCTTCTAACGATCTTTCTGCTAACAGGATCCCAGAGTCTATAGCCAAATTCTTCATGGGCATACCCCACGAAGATACACTGCTTCGACTTTCCTTTCAACTTGGACCTTTCATCTTTTGGGATGTGAATAAATGCTCTACAGCCAAATACCCTTAAGTGTTTGTAAGAAACATCTTTTCCCGTCCAGACTCTTTCTGGAATGTCATAATTTAATGGAACTGATGGAGAAAGGTTGATTAAATCAACTGCTGTCTTCATTGCCTCCCCCCAAAAGGAGTTTGGCAGTTTTGCATTTGAGAGCATACATCTGACTCTTTCACAGATGGTTCTATTCATCCTTTCAGCAACACCGTTGTGTTGAGGTGTCTTTGGTACTGATTTTTCCAGCCTGATGCCGAAACTTCTACAGTACTCCTCAAATGGTCCGCGATACTCACCGCCATTATCTGCACGTACACACTTCAAACGTCTGCTAGTTTCTCTTTCAACTTTTACATGAAACTGCTTGAAAACTTCTTCACTTCATCTTTAGTTTTCAAGGCAAATGCCCATACCTTTCTTGAGTGGTCATCAATAAAAGTCACAAAATAGAGTGCACCTCCATGTGACTTATTACTCATTGAACAGACATTTGTGTGTATCAAATCTAGAATATTTGCTTTTCTAGAGGGTGGAGAACTACGAAATGCAACTCTGTGTTGTTTTCCCATAATACAATCAACACAAGTACGCAAAGGTGTACCTTTTAATTCTGGCATGAGCTCCTTCTTGGAAAGAATTCTGAGACCCTTCTCACTCATGTGACCGAGCCGCTTATGTCATAGCTTGGTGGGAATTTCTTTCCTAGCAGTGTTTTCATCTCTTTTACATAACTTTGCTTCCATAATGTAGAGAGATGAATCTTTCTTGCCTTTGGTGAGCTTCCATTTTCCTTCACCAAAATAGTTGCTGTAGCCACCATCATCAAGTACTCCGGTGGAGATTAAATTGAGACGAATATCAGGAACATGCCTCACATCTTTCAAGAGTAACCTGCATCCAAGATTAGTTTCCAAATAAATGTTGCCGATGCCAATAATTTTGGATGCATCATCATTTCCCATCCTCACTCGTCCGAAATCACCTTAGGTGTAGGTTGAAAAGAACTCTCGTCTTGAGGTAACATGGTAGGAAGCGCCTGAGTCAACTGCCCATGTAGTATCTTGATATGCCAGATTGACATAGTCAGCATCTCGAACAATGACAACATCTTCGGTGACACTTGCAGTGTCATTTGTTCGGTTCTCTGCTTCCTGATTCCTGGATTGCTATAACTTCCGGCATTCTCTAATGAAATGTCCGGGCTTCCCGCAGTGGTGACACTTCTTGTCATGTCTCGATCTAGACTTTGACCGTCCTCTTTGCTGGTTTCTTTTCTGAGAATCTCTACCCTTATTTCTTCCACGTCTTTCTTGCTTGTCCTGTTTCTCTGTGACAAGCGCTTCGGACTCAGGATTATATCCTTCATCTTTTCATCGAGATTCTTCATTCAACATTCTGTCTTTTACTATATCCATGGTAAGCTTGCCTTCAGGGGCTGAGTTACTAACCGACACAACTAAAGTGTCCCAACTTTTTGGTAGAGAACTCAGCATCAGCAATGCTTGTAGCTCATCATCGACAGTCATCTTCATCGAGTTCAGTTGATCTACAATACCTTGGAACTCACTCATATGTTCCGATACACTGCTCCCATCTTTATACTTCAGATTGACTAATCGTCGCATCAGATTAGCTTTATTCTGTGCGGTTGTCTTTGCATACATTTTCTCCAACTTTTGCCAAAGAACATAAGCATCGTGTTCATTAGCAAAATTTTGAAAAATGCTCTTGTCAATCCATTGCCTGATTTGAGCAGCACACTTTCGATTCAGCATGACCCAATCAGCATCTGACGTGCTAGTTGTTTTGCCATCAGCTTTGTCATCCGTCGGAGTTGCCACTACTTTCTCCTTCGGCATCACAATCGGCTTCCATAGATCTTTAATGTATAAAAGATCCTCCATCTTTGGCTTCCAAATAGCATAATTAAAGGCAGTCAACTTGATCATATTGCCGGTGCTTTCCTCCATTTTGAGCGGTAGTCAACAAGTTTCACTGAACTTGAAACTTTTTCCGACAGTGAACAGTATCGTATGTATGAACAATACCATACGTATGAACAGTACTCATGCGTCTTTGTTTAGTATTTGTGAATAGTACTTATACGTATAAATAGTACTTGTACAATATTCTTGAATAACCACAGCTCTGATACCACTTTGTTGGGAAAATTGGGGTATTTGAAAGAATAAATAATACTCTCAAGCCCAGGATAATTCCCAAACCAAAAAGATAAAATAACACCAAGATTTTAGTGTGAAAAACCTTCCAAATGAGGTAAAAACCACGGGACCCGTAGGCCGCTTAAACTTCCACTATAATAATAATGGAATTACAAACTTCATCCTCAGGTGGATCTCTCACTCACAAAAATACAACAACGGTATTTCTTCAATTTGTGAAAATACCCTCACAAATTGGCTCACTATTTTCTTCTTAGAAAAAAACTCTCTTTCTAAGGCTCTCTCTATTTTTCTCTCACTCTCCTTTGTGAGGATTTAGAATGATTTGAGGAATGAATTCTGAAGAAGGTGAATGACCCTATTTATAGGGTCATTCCTCACCAACCCCTTCAATTTTTCTTCTTCTGCGCAGCCTGCACCAACTACACCAACCCCAGCGTCTGCGCCTAACTCCAGCAGCCCCTCCAATTTCAGCAAAGACTGTGCCTAACATTTTTGTCATTTTTTGACTTTGGGGTAAATTACAAAATTTGGTTACAACTTTTATTAAATTGCAACTTGACCCTTTTTTTTATTTAGTGGCGGGTCCCACTTAGGAGGGACCCCACCTTACAGTATCCCCTTTTGCTATTGCGAACTGATTCTCTGCTAGATGAGTTGTTGCATCCGTATCTTCTTGGTCTCTGTCATTCAAAGTACAACGATAATTGTCTTTCTCTGCACCATTCATTTTGACTTTTCTAGTGCTTCTTTCATGTTGATCATCCTCGTCCACACGCAGGCCATCATCTTCAGTTTCCATTCAAGAAGGTGAATCTTGGAGCAGCTGTAAGAAAACTTCCTGCGTACAATAATCTTGGAGGGGTATATTCCTATCAGGAGCTTAGTTTCAATTAAACTGAAAGTTGAGAATGAAATGTAGCTTTTTTTCATATTAAGTAACAAAAAGTTGTAGAAAAGGATAATTTATAGCTTATTATAACTTCTCTGTTAGTATAAGTGTTTTTATGTAACATAACAATGTTTAAATAAGTTTAAATAAGTAATTTATTATTGCTCAAAAAAATATTTTTATTTATATAGCTAACTTTTTAAGTTTTTTGCAAAAAATTTGTGCAAAGGCTCAAATTTACATGATCGAAAATCGTTTTGTACTTTTACAAGATAAGTATATCTCCAATGATAATTTGAAATTTTATGAAAATCAAACCCTTCACTTCCCTCATTCTTCAATCATAATATAAAAGTATTTCTTCAAATATGTATTCAAACACTAAATAATTTAATTTAAAAGGAGTTTGTAGTATAAAAACTTTTCATACAAGACATTTTTTTATAAGCACTTAAATAAATTATTTATCTAAACAAAACCTAAGTGGCAATAGATTATTTTATAAGGAAGTTATATATGAAAATATATATTTTTTTCCAATTAGTTTGTACTAATAGAATCCATCAGAAAACTCCATCTGAGCCAAAAAGATATAAATTAAATATTTGGGAATTTTTTATCACCACGCTAACCATTCCAGCATCACTTCATTTCTGGCCCTTCGTTTTTCTGGTTGAAAGTATATTATCCAACGGCAGATTGAGAGCACACAAGGCTCCTGTAGGAGCGAACATGCGCCTGTGGCATTTGTTCTTGTTTGTTTTTGTGTTGAAAACAATTTTATAGCATTGATTTTGAGTGAAACTTAGATTTAGATAAAAGCAATTTATACTTGTTCTTGAGTGAATCTAAGTTTGGATAAAAGAAATTTTTTTCCAAACACACACTAAACTTTCATAACTTATCTTTTCTTTTTTCTTTTTTTGCAATATTATATAAATTTCGACCTTTTTAAAGTGGATTTTTTTACTTGTCAGATTTTTTGAAATCAATATAAATTAGTTTTTGTTACTGTTATATATCATTCAACTTTGAAGAACTCCAATTTTTCATTGCAAAATTTGCCAAAACTAAATCAAGCTGCGGTTCTAAAATGGGGGAAAAAAATAAACGCAAACACTTTTTTTTTAAAAAAAAAATAGAACCATTTACAAACCACTTTTTTTTAACTTCAAAATCTCTTTGAATTATCATCTTTCATGATTTAAGCCTTCTAGCTATTTCTTTATTAATTTTGTTGATTGACATGTCACATCCGATTTGTTATTTGTGATATACATCTTGAAATAACACAGTATATTAATAAATAATAATAGAGTTTCGTATGAGAACTTGATGTGATGTCTCCGTCAATAGAATCAATAGGAAAATTAACCAAAAAAAAAATCTTAATAACTGATAATTGACAGGAGATTTTTTTTAAAAAATATTGCACATATATTTAGTTTGTCAAACTGAAAAAATTGATTTAAACTCGATAAAAAGAGTTAAACCTAGAATGTAAACTTAAAATGTAAAATTATAAGAATTTATATATATTTATTTTTTTAATAAGTTATTAAAATTATATATATTTTGATACATAAATAATATCTTAGTTTATAATTAATATAAAATTACATAATTTTAATGATTGTGATATTGTTCTTTTTAGGTTTATTTAACTCCTTATATAAAATATAAATTGACAAAATAAAATAAAGTATCAATTGAAGTCATAAAGTGTTGGTACAACACAATTCATAAAAGCAAAGTAGTAAAAGATGTCTTAATATATCACATTACCAAACAAAATAGGACAAATTAAACTAATTTTTTTTTCGGGTCTTGGATGGGTTATTCAGTTTTTTTGAGTTAGATACTAAAAAAAAATTAATATTGACCCAACTCGGTTGAATTGATATAAACTCAGCGATTTTGCATCGAGTTCTGATTTTAGGATCGAGTTTACTCGATTTGAAGATGTAAACTTACAAACTTCAACGAATTTAAAAGTTAATTCGAGAGTTTAACAACTATGTTTTTAGGTTTTTTTTTTCAAAATTAAACATAAATTTCTAAGGGTTAAGACCCCATTTAGATAACTTTTTTTCAAAAAAAAAATGAACTATGATTTTTTTCACAAGCTAAAAATGAAAAAAAAAATGAACTTCCATATACACATTGAGCCCAAAAATTGAGAATTTCAAATTCATCCTTTTTGGACTCCAGAAATTTTGAAATTTTGAAATTGGTCATCTTAGTAAAGTGAACCCGAAACTTTCGAGTTTTGCAAATTAATTCTTTTTGCACCAAGACTTTTGACATTTTAAAATTATCCCTAGAACTTTTGGAATCGTTCAAGATGGTCCCTATTGATCCCAAAACTTTGAGATTTTCAAAATAGTCCTTTTTTTAAAATTGACCTAAAAAATTTTGAAAATTTGCTAATTAGTCCTTTTGGTCAATTTACTCCAAAAATTTGAGATTTCCAAAATTAACTTTTTCTTGAAATTTCAATTTCCACCCCAAAATCTTGGAATTTTCAAATTGAACCCTTTTGAGAGCATTTTTAATTTTGAGCTTCGAGGTTTTTGTAAATTCTCAAAAATGGCCATTTTCTTCTTTTATTTTTCAACTTTTTTTATACCTCTAATTTCCTGAAAAAACTTGAAAAGGGCCAAATAAACAACATTGTCTAAAGATCCATTACAAGATATATTTTTTACATTATGTATCCTAATGCATCATTTTTTTTGTACTAAAAAAATCTTCGATCGACCTACGAACATCAATTTTTACATATCATGATACTTTTCTTTGCTATTAATCTAGAATGTCATAAATAGTATATTTTCTTGAAAAACAAAAGCATCCAATATGTACTTAGGTTAGTATATCGCAGTTTTGTCAATATAAAAAAAATGTGGTTTTAGGTTAGCGAACATTAAAAAAGAAAAAGGACTGCAGGGGGCCTCTCTAATCAGAAAATATAAAATTGGACTAAAGCATAACAATTTCATAGTTATAAGAAGGGGATTGTAAATTTTAAAAGTCGAGGGAAGGGCCATGTCATTTTTAATACTTGTAGGGGAGAGGAGTGCATTTACTCTTAAAAATTTAAATATTAGAATAAGTTTTTATTATATAATGAAATTGTATAAAAATATCTAGTTTGATAATTTTAATAGTAAAAAAGTACTTCTAAATTTTACATCAAAGAAACATTTTTTTTAATTTTATTTTTTAAGTACTTTTTATTACTGCATTCAAACATAAAATAACTTTTACGGTTTTAGTTTTTGAAAAAGCTCTATAATAAAAAGTCTTATTAAAAAAGTACTTAAATTTCAAGCTTATCAAAACAGGGTTTAAGTATTATCAGCCAAATAATGGGAGTTCGAATCCTTTGCAGTTCGCACCAAAATTACAAAGTCCAATCTCAAAATTATGCCAATCGGATGGTCATGATTACAGAAAGGAAATTAAAAAAAAAAAAGAAAAGCAAAACACACTTTCTTTCAACTATAATTGTATGATCAAAGAACAAATGGTTACAATTTCGAGACTAGACCTTACAATTCTGGCAAGAATTTAGACTCCAAATAAGCTACCGGAATTTTGTTAGATAAACCAAGTTGTTAAGTGATCAATGAACTGATGCTGATCTGATAATTTATATATAAAATTTTTTAGATTAGACATATACAACACACGCCTATGATCGAGTATCAAGAGAGGTGCTGTGGAAAGTCTTGGAACAGAAAAGTGTACGGGTTGCGTATATTAGAGCCATAAAAGATATGTACGAGGGGGCTGCGACTAGTGTGAGAACGTCTGGAGGGGAAACTAGAGACTTTCCTATTAAAATTGGCCTACATCAGGGATCATCCTTAAGCCCTTATTTGTTTGACTTGGTTTTAGATGTTTTGACGAAACACATCCAAGAAGAAATCCCTAAGTGCATGCTTTTTGCAGATGACGTTGTTCTCATAGCAGATACAAGGGAAGAGATTAATTCTAAACTTGAGTTATGGAGAGCTACTTTGGAATCGAAGGGTTTTCGTCTGAGCAGGAGTAAGACCGAATATATGCATTGTAAGTTTAACAAGCGACAAGCTAGGAACGAGCTGGAGGTTAAACTTGGTGATCAGGTCGTATCACAAGTGTCAAAGTTTAGATATTTGGGATCAATTATACAAGATGACGGCGAAGTTATTAGATATGTGGAACATAGGATACAAGCTGGGTGGTTGAAGTGGAGAATGGCATCAGGGGTTATTTGTGATCGGAAAGTACTTGATAAACTCAAAGGAAAGTTTTATCGTACTGCTATAAGACCAGCGATTTTATATGAGAGTGAATGTTGGGCAATGAAAGGACAACAAGAACATAAAATTGGAGTGGCGGAGATGAGGATGTTGCGTTGGATGTGTGGTCATACAAGAAGAGATAGGATCCGTAATGATCATTTACGAGGTAGAGTTGGGGTGGCACCTATTGAGGAAAAATGGTTGAAAACCGTTTAAGATGGTTTGGGCATGTGCAAAGAAAACCGTTGAAAGCGCCAGTTAGGAGAGTCGAGCAGATAGTTTGGAGCTCTATGAAAAAAGGTCGAGGAAGACCAAAAAAGACACTTAGAGAAATTATTGACCGGGACCTTTTAGTAAATGAGATATGTAAAGAGTTGGTCATTGATAGAGCTCAATGGCGTCGTGCGATCCATGTAACCGACCCCACTTAGTGGGATAAGGCTATGTTGTTGTTGTAGACATATACAACACACATAAATTTGAAAATTTTAGTATGTGTTACATTCAAACATCTTATTTTGAAAGGCTCTTGAAACTAAAGAGATCTCATAGCTCGCATTACAGGGGTATGAGGAGGTGGCAAAGCAGTAGTAGGTTCAATTGACAGAGGCGTCACATGAACTGCTAGTTCGGCATATCACTCTGAACTTCCACCCTTCATTATTTATTAGCTAACTAATGGAGCTTCTGATTGATCTTTTAATCTACCCATCTTCAATTTTTCAGAACCCCCTTAGTCTTGAAGTACTCCACAGTCTGGTCGTAAATCTCCTCAATCCCATACTGGAATTTAAAGCCTTCCTTGGTGAGCTTCTCAGAGGAGATTATCAACTTGGCCTTGGAGGGACAGTCATCAAATCTGCAATGACATCATGATCACTTAAAACCACTTGAATGAGAAATCCCTAGTGTGAGATTAAGTGCTTGGATCAGAAGCTTACTCAGTGGGAACTTTGTACCGAGGGTATCGTTTGTCAAGGAACTTAGCAAGCTCAGGAACACTAGTGTTGTGAGCACTGCAAATGTATCGACCAGAAGCTGATTCTTTCTCAGCCAGAAATATGTGAGCTTGGCACACGTCCTGCACGTGAGTGATGGAGATTGAACCTGACAGCATCTGCATGCCTTTCAAGGCGTTTATCAGGAAATCATTGCCTGCAATGCCATTCACACATCAATTTGCAGATTCAGATGTTCTCATCTGATATGATGGTCATGTGAGGAAAGAAATGGGCAGAGAACAGTGGCTATGGTGGTTTGAACCTGTGATTAGGGACATGGCTAGGCCAAGACTGTCTGGGATTTCTGGGGTGAGAGAAGCACCAGCCATTAGAGTGGGTATGACAGTGATGAGATCGATGTGGTTTTCTTCAGCAAATTTCCATGCAGCCTTCTCCGCTAGTGTTTTGGAGGCCGGATATCCCTGCACATTTGCATCAAGTTTCCATGAAATTAACTCACTTACATAGCATGTTAGATGTAATTTATGTTAAGTAATTTGGCTAATTAGCTTGAACCATGCATATTCAAAGTGTCAAGATGACACATGGTTGGCCATAGTGACTAAATTAAAAGTTCTTTGAAACTATAATGATCTAATTGAAAAATTTTAAACTGCAAGGACCCCTTTGAAAATTTAGTAAAATAATAGTTTAACCAAGTTTATTTTTTGTTTGTTTACTTACCCAAGTAGGGGGTTTTGCAGTGCTCAAGAAATCAACATCAGTCCAGTTTGTTTCATCCATAACCAAGTCTGTCCCATTCAATGTGTTTATAGTTACAGCAGCTGCAGAAGATGTCAAGACCACTCTTTTAACTGTTTTTGCTCTCACACATGCCTTCAATACATTCAATACGCCTTGGATTGCTGGTTTGATCATGTCATTCTGAACAGTGAATTCCAGAATCAAACACATATATTTGCATCAGTTTAAAACCACACACAAACAGAGAGTCAGTTTTGAATTGAGTATTGAAAACACCTCAGGATCTTCAGAAGCAAAGTTCACAGGAGTGGCAACATGGAAGACAAGGTCACAGCCTGCTATTGGGGCATCGAATTTGTCTTCATCTGTCAAATCTGCTCCAAATATTTTCAATTCTCCCAAATTTTGCAGTTCTATGAGATGGGATATTTTCTTAGGGTTATCTGCACAAGACATTGAAGTTAAGATATTTTGTTCATGAACAAATCAGAATGTGAATCATGATATGCCAGTTTCTTTAAAGGCAGTTCTTAAACAGAACAGAGCAACTGGTTTTCAGATACACCAACTTGAGTGAGACTATTCTCTAATCCAGTTCGTGAAAACCCAAATCAGAGGGATGATTCGGGCTTACAATAGTCTAATGAGAGTGTCTGGGAATAGAATTTTGGAAGAAGTCTCATATTTTTACCTTAATCGCCTTCATATCTCCTACTCCTACTATTTCAGCTGACCGTCAAGTACTTTGGTTTATAAAATCAGTAAAAACGTTATTTTTCTCGTTATTGAATTCTCATTTTACACGTGAAAATTTTTTTAAAAAGACTTATTTAGTCCAAATACAATTTGAGACTGTAAAAAAAAAAAAGAGTAAATTACACTCCCCCTTTCTTTAAGTTTTTAAAATTACACATCATTTTCCTCTACTTTTAAAATACACACACTTTGCCGTTGTTATTATAAAATTATTATACTTCAATCCAATTTTGATATTTTCTTTTAGAAAATATTGACATGGACTATGTGACACACAACTAATATATCACACTAATTTATTTTAATTTTAATTTTGTTCTAAATATTTAATTATGTATCAAGTTTGTTCCAAATGATATTTTTTTTATTTATCTCATTTGTTTTAAATTTACAATTAAATATTTAATGTATGATTAAAAGAGTTTACATATTATTTAAAAAAATTTATAAATAGTTTAAAGAAGTTCACGTTAATATTTTTGACAACTTTGTTAACAAAATTTAAAAAAAAAGTATACAAACAAAATGTTAAAGATGAAATTGAAATCCAAAATAAACTTTAGAGATGAAAAAGATAGTTTTGTCCCCAAAAAAAAAAGAATGTGTAATTTTAAGAAGTTAATGGAAAGGGAAGTGTAATTTACACAAGAGATAAATATAAGAGAAAAAAGAACCTGGGTTTCTGACAGTGGTGTTGACAGCATAACCCTTCTGAAGCAAAAGCTTGATAAGCAGAGAAGCCACAAAGCCAGTTCCTCCCACCACACACGCCTTCTTTCCAGTACTGGCCATATGTTCTCACTCCTCACTCCCTCTTTTGCACTGTAATTTTGTGAAGCAGTGAAGGAGACAGGGAGAGAGAGTAATCTGGTGGGTTCTTAAATAGTGTCCCCTTCCCTTCAGTCACCACACAAGCTTCTTTTTGCTTGGTCGGAAGAAGGTGAGCACGTGATGCTCTTCACCCCACCAACTAACTCAAACCAGAGATTCGCAACGACAAGTAGTCAACAACGTTGGATCAATTGTTCCCTCGGGAAACTTTCAATTGCGGCTTCAACCACCAAAACGACACTCCGACCTAGCGAGCCCTGCGATGCTTCTCAAATTTGACCTAAACTTCCTATTTTCCAAGCGAATCCCCACCCTCACAACACGATAATCCACCCACCTACCGGCTACCGCCAACTTGTAACGAGCTTGATAACTTATTTTGACCAAGTTTTTTAAAAGTCTGCAGCAAATAAATTTATTTTAATAATTTATAAATTATTGTAAAATATTATTTTAATAACTTATATTTTATAACTTATAATTTTTATATAGTGTTTGTGAAATGTATATAGATAAATCTTATATATATATATATATATATATATATATATATATATATATATATATATATATATATATATATATATATATGATATATTAACATGTTGATAATGTCTATTTATGTCTAAAGAACTAAATCTACTTAAAAAAATTTTAGTTTATCCTAACTGCCTAAATTAAATAGGTTTTAAGGTCAACAGTTCAGAAGTAGCATATTTTGATTTCAGTAGATGTTTATGTATTTTTTAGAATAAAGAAAGAGCATTAAGAAATTAGGTTATTTTTCAAAATCAAAAACATTTTAACCTAAGAAATTGATTATTGATAAATCAAGAATCAATTTCTTTAGAGCCATCCGTGTTCTGAATATTTATTGAGCTTTAACTAAGTTGAGTAAAACTACAAAGTTATAAAGCTCTCATAATATTGATTTTCTCATTTCATAAAACTTAACGTTGAAATTTTATTTAAAGAAAATATGTCAAATCACTTGAACTACTAGGTGTGAATAAGAATTAATTATTTTAAATAGGAATAACAACAATGTGAGGAAGATTAGTCACTGGTTTCTACCACTCTCATGCTTTGTATTTCTCACAAGCGACGACAAATGGTTCTATTTCCCACGGTATTAAATTGTAGCCATATCACCCTAAAATTGCAGTGTGGTTTAAAATCTCACTATTGCACTGCAATAGAATGGCGCTGCCGCCGTAATGTCATTCTGTTGTGTTTTTCATATAAAAAAAAATTAGATCCATTTTTCAAATTTTAGATATAGATTTGAGAAGAGAGAGTTCGAGAGACTTGCTTGTGGAAGGTTGAAGAAGCTTGGTTGTCCATTGTGAAGGTTGTCACTTTCAGGAGATTGTGAAGGCAAAGCAAGTATCATCACGCTTGCTAGAGATTGTGAAGCAAGTTTGATGGTCTGACTTTGACCTTTGTCTATTTCTCGTTGCCATTCATCTCCACAGCTTCAGACCTCTTCTGTATTTTTTATTGCCATAACATGTTTTCTCATGATTTCTTCATTCTTTTAAGCTCACGCCTCACAGGTAACCTTCTTCGGTTCTTCTTTTTCAGTTCAGGCATTGTTGGAGATGACTTTCAACATGCTTTGTTCTGGTTCGAGACTCGAGAGGCTTCATTGTGTTGCTCTATTGTGTATGTGACTGTGTCGTTATGGATGGAATGTTTGCGTATAGTGCTCTCCTCTTAGTTGAAGAAATGAAAAATTGATTGAATTGATTATAAAATATTTTCAATTTCATTTGATTTATTTATTGACTCATTATAAATTGATTAATTATAATTTTTGTTTATGAAATGAAATCTTAATATAGTTTGTCAAATGGTTGATTAATGATTAGTTGATTTGAGTTTAGAAGCCTAATCTATTAATTTGGGCATTTGGTTTGGTTGGCTTTTTAATTTCGGAATTGAGAACTTGGGATTGATCAAGAAATGGAGAATTTGTTTGGAGAGTGCAAAGAAGAAGACAGTAAAGACTTGAACCAAACTTGGGAATTGGGATTAGGAATTTGATTGGGAAAATCCTAGATTTTTGGGATGTTGATTGTGTAATACCTGCAGTTTTTAGGTATTAGTTTTTTGGAATTTTACGGTCAGATGTTCGAATGGGGGAAATTTTTTTGCTTTATTGGAAAGGAAATGCGAGGTTGGAATGTTGCATCGTACATAAAATGATGAGTGGCCAAAGGTTAGGGATCGCATATGTGGCATAGAAAAAAAGGAGTCAGATGAATCCTAAGCTTGTGGAGGGACTTGATTGAAATAAAAAGAAAATGAATTGCTTTTTTATAAGTGGGAAAGTTAGTGATGGGATGGGTGTGGTGCTTAGTAAGAATGGAAATACCTGAGTTTGGAAAAATTACAAGCTTGCCACTGGTAAAGTTGACAAAGTGTTGACCTGAGGGAAAAATAGTAATTTCTCCTTAAGGGTATATATATACCAAGGTCCACACATACACCCCCATTCATCACTATTTTCTCTCCCACGCCACCTCTCCTCCCTAAGGCTCTAATTCTCTCTTGTCTCTATCATCCCTCAATCTTTTCACCCAAGCTCACTGTCACAGCTTCCGGCAACCAATCTCCAACGTGGGTTCAAGTCTTTGGCAACTAACCACCACTGAAAAAGTAAGGAACCGAGGTAAGCTTCTCACTTCCCCATTTTCTAATTTTTTTTTTGTGTTTGTGAGGATTTGGGGTGAAAATGAGCTTGTTTGTAAGTTTTTGAGCTTGGGTAGTGTTTTCAAACCTTCTTGGAAGTTTGGTAATGCAAATGGAATCAAGATTTGATGGAATTATCATGAGTGGAATGGGATTAAAGTGTATGGAAGCACAGGAAGAAAAAGTTAGGGTTTAGGCTTGAATCTTGGGTAATAACTTGAATATATGTATATGTGTGTGTGTGTGTGTGTGTATGTGTGTGTGTGTGTTTATATATATACCCGTACCTATAATTGTCACTAACAAATTCATAAGACGCATACAAATAATTATAAGAATATGCAAGCGGTCAATTTCTAAGATTAATGCTATGATAGTGTGATGAGAAATTGACTTGGGCATGAGGAGTGCTACAAACTTGTATGTGCATGTGATTGTGCTATGTGTATATGGCTTTCGAGAAAAATGATAGCATTACTCCCATTCTTGTTCATGAATGCCTCGTTGAGAAAAGGATTGTGTACATACACCATGTGTAGAAGAGAAACACATATTAAGAATTTGAGTTATATGTAAAAAAAAACCTCAAATTCTAATATGTGTAAGAAATGAATTTTAAAGAGGCTTCGATAATATTTTTCGTAGCAATCATGAGAGGAATGTAAGGTAGGATTTGTGCCGTGAGGACATGTGTCAACAGAAAAGGAGCCCAGGACAAGAGAAGTTGCCTTACTTGAGTTTTATGCATGAATGGTTGCTTATGAATGAGGTTGTCTAGTGTTGAGTCTTGGTGGTGCACCTCCATTGTTTATGATTGTTTGGGGATATCATGAGGCTTGGTGGGACGTGGTCCATGAAATTTATAGGATCGATAGATCCTTTTTTCCACCCATAAGGCCTGATGGCATGTGGTTTATGAGGCCTAATGGTACGTGATCTATAAGGCCTACGGACCCTAATAATGATTTGCCCTCGAAAATCTATGAGGCTTGGTTGGACATAGTTCATGAAGCCTATGGGATTGGTAGAGTATCACTCTCACCCATGAAACCCAATGGCATATAGTCTATGAGACCTATGGACTCTGTTGGCATGTTTGAGCATTAGCTTTGCGGTAAGAACAAGGATGATGTTGAGTTATGTGGAATTATGATGTACTTGTATGTATATATGCTTTCCATGTGAGATGATTATATGTTATAGTGGTCGTGCTATTCTCATATTGATTGTCGAAAACATATGCATATATATATATATATATATATATATATATATATTCATATGACCCGAGATGGGTTAAGGAAATGGCACTATATGCTTAGAGCATCATGTGCCTGAGACTTGATAAGTGAATTTCTTAGTGATATAAGCATGGATCATGTTGACTGTGCATTGTTATCGCTTATTTGAGACGTGCCTAGTATATCATGAGGTTACAATCACACTTGAATGTTCACATATTCGTGCATGGTTATATATTTTGGCATGCATAGTTGTGTGTATCTTGGCAGGGTTAGTTTTGGTAAGTCAGGTGGATCGGACACACCCCCTCACAGTTTCAAGTACAAAAGATTTGCTTGTTTGTTGATCTGCGAGCCAAGGATACCGCCCCTTCATTCGGGGTATGGTACACCCCATAACTTATGTTAATTTTGTAATCTTAGATAACTCTGTAATCAGATAGGTCACATACTACTATGTTTTAAGTAAAGGGATATACTAGCAAGGGTCGTTGAAACTTAAGAACATGTATTTTAGCTGTATGAATGCTTATTTATACATTTACACATGTTTATGCAAGGAAAAATGACTTTTATATTCATTTAAGTTGGCAAATTTAAGTTGCTTTTAATTAAGAGAATTAATAAGGTAATAAAAAGTAATAGGGTTAAGGAAAGTCAGGCTTGCAGCAGTGTAGAATAAGGCATTTTCCATGCTGATCATGCACCCAGATTTGGGGCATGATAAAGTTGGTATAAGAGCAAAAAGATTAAGTCTCCTACCAATTACAAAGTAAGGTAACCTTAGTGGGTCTTCCTCTATCGTTGTAAACCCAGGTACAACTATAGAGAGATAACTCCCCAAAGGCCTTGTAAGATGTCTTCCTTTCTTTTGTGTCTTGTTTCTTTCTAAGAATGCATTTGAGTATGTGAGTGGCTCAAGGGTCTACATTTGTTTTGTGTAGATTCAAAATACCTCCCAAGCGGCAAGAGGCATAAGTAACTTAAGGCCATGAGGAAGAAAGTAGTAGAACCAGAGAATAGAACCAGCTTAGTGCTGCTAGAGAAAGGCATAGAACAATGGGTATACCCCAAGGGGGAGAGTCTGGGCTAGAGGCTCGACCCATGAAAGTTCCTCAGTCAAAGGAAGAGCTTAAAGGAGTGTTCTCGAAGCAATGCTGTCACGTCCCAAAATTTGAGCACGTGACCGGCACGGAAAGTGAATTTCATTTCACCTCCGTAAGCCTATCTTTCTCTTAAAAATCATACAATTCTTTTTCATGCAACCAAAACAAGTTCTCTATACATACTACAATTACTCACATTACATCACTGAATGAACCTACCCGATTACAGAGATTTCTAGATTTATACAACTTAGAATAAGACTTAATTTTATACCTTTATCCTGAACAAATGAAAAGGTAATCATGGACTAAGGATCCATAATTCCTTGTACCGATATTTACCTTCAGCTGTCAACTCTGAAAAAAAAAATTAATAAGAGGGGTATGAGCAAACCACATGCCCAGTGAGCAGACAACACAACACTATGATAAAAAAAAATATCATGCATCATAATGATAATATAATTTATAATACTTCACAACAATATCCAAGTAAATCAAATACATTTCAGCATAATTCAAATAATTCACAACAGCAAACAGTGAAATCAATTTCACATATTTCCCGTACCAACCGGGTCGTCCAGAATACCTCTGGATCGTTGCCCGCGGCCCCCGCCGCATCCACCCTTATCGCTCCATGTATATTCTCCACCCTTATAGCTTCATGTAGATTTCTCCATGGGGTGCACCACCATGCTTTTCCTTTCCAGTCAAACACAATCACAATCACATATAAAAAATCCTCAATCATAATCTTGAGCCACATACACAACTCAGTCATTTACAATTCAAGCCACAACATAATCAATGTGGTTCCAGCAACATAGCATGTATATAACATAACCCATAATATAGAACAATTATTCAACTCAGTTCACATGCCATTCATAATCCATCATATAACATCCATTCATGGGAAAATAAGAAAATATAATTATATACATTACCAGACACGTTCCACAATTGTTTATGCCTCATCGTTCTACATCATCCTCTTCAAACTTGGATATACAACATATTTCTACTATGATGCAAAAAGTCAATAACAGATATTGAATCATAGCAAGTATTAACCCACTCACCTTAACTCCGAGCCAAAGTTTCTATACTTCAAATCGGAGAAGGACACCAAAAATCTTATTGAAGGCCTAGAGCACAAGTAAAGCAAGAAACAACACTAAATTAGAACAAAGATTACCAAATTCTCAACCATGTTCTGTTTTGAGGTCACTTTTGGGTCTAAATATTTAGAAAATTACTGGTATTAATCTGTGGCTCCAAAAATCGTGAAATTTGACATAGAACCATATTTATATGTCAGCAAGCTAGGGTAAAATTTTCAGATTAAAATTCTATCGTTTGGACCCTCTAAAGATCTTATTCGTGACCATAAGTCAGACCTGTCTTATTTTCAACAAGTTGCTGTTCCATGATTTTTTTGACCTAGCTAACCATTTCCAAATGAAATGAAATTTTCCATATCATAAGTTTCATATTTTAACTAAGTGTCATAAAAGTTTCAGATTAAAACAAGGTCTTTGGCCCCTGGAACAAAGCTAACTTCCAACCTGCCCAAATTTGCTTCTACACAGAGTATGATTCTATTCTTGAGTTAGTTCACTAAGCTGAAATCATCTAAAATCTTTAAAACTTTCCAGTTTGATTAAGTAAGATTTTAAAAGTCCCTCATAAAAATTTCAAGATTTAAAAGCTTCATTTGGTCACCCAAAATTCACAAAATCAGTAACATGACAAATCAACCATGTTTTCTGCAGTTTCATATTTTCTTTCTCAGCTCAGTCCCTATATGCTATGTCTTCTCGGTTTAGCTCATCAATTCAATCCTATGATTGAATTTAACCAGGATTATACCATGTTCAATTACTTTCATCCATATCAAGGACAAAAAGGATTTCTTTATGGAAGAACAATAACAGATTTCCTTCCATATAATTTAGTTACTCTGTTTTACAAAAATTTCTTTCTTTCTTTTTTTTTTCCCTCTCGGTTTCTGTTATCTGATGCAGCACTTTAAATTTCGATTTTTAATTAGATTATGACTTATTCAATTACCTTTACTAACATACAAGACGAGAGGAACATCTTATGAAGAGAACAAAATAAAATTTTACCTTTCATCATCCGTTGCTCTAGTTTCCAGTTTCAGCTTCCAACTCTATGTTTCAAGTTTAGAAAACAGAGCATGGCTAAGGGACTTCCTCTCTCTCTCTCTTTCCCTTAGGTTTGTTCACGTGGATGGAAGGAAGACTCATAGAAATAGGGAAGAATTCGCATAAATTATCCAGAATCTCTCACTCTCTTCCTCACTCTCGGTTTCTCTATTCTCCCAAGCCAAATGACCGAAAAAAAATAGGGGTGTGTGTTTCATCTAGAGGCTTCAAGAGATCAGGGGAAATGGGACACATGGCATCATCCCCAAGTGCCACATCTCCCCTTTTGATAAAATTATACAACATAATATTCTTTAAATTAACTTTTCATATAGGTCCTTTACAATTTTATAAAAATTCCAAAAAAACTAATCTTTTACCATTTTTAACTTCACCTATCCAATTTAACTAACTGTCCAACCAAAAATAATAATAATTTTTTTTTGCTATTAAATCCTCCAAATATTTAAATTTTGAAATCTTGTTCCTCAAAAATTGTCTTTTTAAATTTAAAAAAAAAGTCTATCATACTTATTTAAAAACTTGAGATATTACACTCTCCCCTCCTTAATAGAATTCGGTCCTCCGAATTCAAAACTCACCTCAAGATTGAATCAAATACAGATATTTTGTCAATATCTCATTCTCTCTTTTAGAATTTTCACACTCAAGTACAAAATATAACAAGTCCAACATATTTTGATTTCTCAAGTTTCTTCAGTAAAAGGAATCACTTCAACATAAGAAGATCCAACTACTAACTTAAATTTTATTTCTAGTACATAACTTACAGACAACAAGCTTAACTCGAGTTACAAAACAGATAATTTTAATACGTAAACATTAGATCAAACATCAGCTTTAGGTACAAACAAAAGAAAAAATAAATTAAAAACGAGGAGGCTTTTGAAATGCAGAAGGTGCTCCAGGTCTAGAAGAAGAAGGTGCTTCAGACCTTAAGGAGGAAGTTAATCGTTGCAGCCTAGAAAGAGTTTCGGGAGGAAACGTCTGGGAAATTTGGCGAAGTGCAGAAGTCACTCCATTCATACAGTCAATACATCTTGCTTGTTGGTCACGAAAATTTTGAGTTGCAAACATCGAATGTCTATCAACTCTATTCGCCAATTCCCTAAAATGACGGTTCAAAAGCTTCTCTTGTTCTGTAAAGAGACGATTTATCAATCTCCCCTGGTCCTCAAAGTGGCGGTTTATCAATCTTTCCAAGTCCTCCATCTTTTGTCTCATAAGCGCAAGCTCATTATTAGAAGATGTTGCTGTGCTAACATCCTCTAACTCTACTACATCCCTTTTTCTTTTCTTAGCCTCTGGTGACTCTTCCATGGATCTCTTATTCTTATAATTCTCCAGGCTAAGATTTAGATCCAGCTCTACCTTGCCAGCCTCAAAGTTTAAATTGAAAGATTTATTGCCGGCCATATTTTTCTGAGCTATAAAGGTTGTACGGAAGGAGAAGTTTGATGCTAGAAAGCTTATAGGTAACGAACTCTTAGTGTAGTGAGCAGCGTAATGGGGCATCCATTATATATAGACGAAATTTAGGGCTACAAAACCTTTACATCATACTCTAAAGATGACCTACAGACCTTATCCGACGCAATGCCAACGGTCTCTGATAAGCATGCCAGAAAATAACAAAATATAATCAAATACAAAAGATTTCCTCAAAAAAATTTCAGCTAACTTTTGACTCTTGCTCAAATTATTAAACTAATCGCCGCTTCATTTTATGACTTCCTAACTCTGTATTTGTCTTATCCAATAATTCTAAATCGAGATATTACTCCATGAACGGGTAGCTTCATATTAACCTTATCTAGGTTTCTAATTCGTGGCTTTGCCCTAAGCTTACACATTTTCAAACATACATATTAAAATAAAAACTTCTCACATCTACACATCAAGCGTTCCATAAAGTGAGAAAAATTTTACCTTTCACTTGCCTCACGAGCATATATGTATATATGTATAAACATAGAGATACATCATTATCTATATATATTTTCATCTATTCAAGTTCTTTTAAATTTCAGACTTCTCATTCTCTGAATGTATGTAGAATCATTACATATTATTCCTGGCCATAACAAATAGCCTTCACTCTCTATGCATGAATAACATACATACATATCATATGTATTTAGATACATATAATCACAGTATAATTCAATCAATCATGGATATTATACTCAACTGAAGGCTTTTAAGAACAATACAAGAAAGCATAGAAATACATTTTAGTTTATCATTAAAAGCATCCAAGGCAATCTTTAATGGCTACATTATCGACTCCTTCGAATTTCAGAAAATGCCAACAAGAGAAATGGGAAAACCAAGTGTAAATCGGCCGCAAATCCACCGAATATTGACTTTCGTGGTTTTGCCATTACTGCGACGCGCTGTTGGTGTGCATGCCTACCCTAGACTTCTAGCTTCCAGCTTGCAGAAATCCATAGGTTAAGCGTATAGGGTGCGGCGAAGAGATATCTTCTTTGTCTCTAAGTTCAAATTTTTCCTCTATAAGAACTGCCCCAACGTTCTCAATTACCACACCACAAAGAGTAATCATCTCTGAGCCTACAACTTCCCAGCATTCCTCTCTTCTCATACTCCCACATAAATTTCTAAATTTTTCAAATCATGGCCACAAGGAAGTACATTAATCTCACAGTGGATGCCAAGAGAGAAGAGCTCGACTTAAACTTAAGTCTGGGCAAAGACAAGGGCAAAAGACCTTTTGAAGGGTCTTTAGAGAAGCATATGGAGAAGAAAATGAAGAAGAACGAGGAAGCTGAGGAGACTAGCACGGCCCATACCTCGGAGGACAAAATCGCCTGTCTAGAGCAGGAGGTGAAAAATCTGAAAAAGATGATAGGAGACCTGGAGAAGTTAACTAAACGCAATCATGCAGAAATGACTTCAAGAATAGACAGGTTCTTCTATTGGTCTACCCAGTGCTTCTGCAATCAACAACAAAGAAGTGTTGATTGTATGAATGGGATTTACACTACCCTCCGCGACATTGCTCTGTCTCTCGCTCCAAGGAATGGTCGAGGGGTGATAATACAGTACAACCCTCCTAATCCGAGACCACCTCGCTTTTAGATTACTCATGCATGAGTAATTTTCTTCTTTTTGCAATGTAATCCTTCTGCTTTTAATGCCAGTGGTTTCTTTTATGGGATGGTACTCCAAAAATAGTAATAATAAAATTAAGAAGGATAAAAGAAATCAGTCACACAAAATCAATCATGAATGTGACATATAAAGCCCCATACATACAATTTGATCCGACAGCAATGAAATCAAACAAATAATAACCTTTCCTTTACCAAGTTCAAAAGTATAGTCATATCTGTCTAAAACTAAAACTAAAAACATAATTTCTAAGAAAAGACAAGTCTCGGAGGGAAAGGAAATGAAAACATCCTACAGGACCTTCAGTGGAGCCATCTCTCTATAGTTGTGCCCGGGTTCACCACGATAGAGGAGATCCCACTAAGGTTACCTTACTCTGTAATCGGTAGGAGACCTAATCCCAAAGCTCTGATACCAACTTGTCACGTCCCAAAATTTGAGCACGTGACCGGCACGGAAAGTGAATTTCATTTCACCTCCGTAAGCCTATCTTTCTCTTAAAAATCATACAATTCTTTTTCATGCAACCAAAACAAGTTCTCTATACATACTACAATTACTCACATTACATCACTGAATGAACCTACCCGATTACAGAGATTTCTAGATTTATACAACTTAGAATAAGACTTAATTTTATACCTTTATCCTGAACAAATGAAAAGGTAATCATGGACTAAGGATCCATAATTCCTTGTACCGATATTTACCTTCAGCTGTCAACTCTGAAAAAAAAAATTAATAAGAGGGGTATGAGCAAACCACATGCCCAGTGAGCAGACAACACAACACTATGATAAAAAAAAATATCATGCATCATAATGATAATATAATTTATAATACTTCACAACAATATCCAAGTAAATCAAATACATTTCAGCATAATTCAAATAATTCACAACAGCAAACAGTGAAATCAATTTCACATATTTCCCGTACCAACCGGGTCGTCCAGAATACCTCTGGATCGTTGCCCGCGGCCCCCGCCGCATCCACCCTTATCGCTCCATGTATATTCTCCACCCTTATAGCTTCATGTAGATTTCTCCATGGGGTGCACCACCATGCTTTTCCTTTCCAGTCAAACACAATCACAATCACATATAAAAAATCCTCAATCATAATCTTGAGCCACATACACAACTCAGTCATTTACAATTCAAGCCACAACATAATCAATGTGGTTCCAGCAACATAGCATGTATATAACATAACCCATAATATAGAACAATTATTCAACTCAGTTCACATGCCATTCATAATCCATCATATAACATCCATTCATGGGAAAATAAGAAAATATAATTATATACATTACCAGACACGTTCCACAATTGTTTATGCCTCATCGTTCTACATCATCCTCTTCAAACTTGGATATACAACATATTTCTACTATGATGCAAAAAGTCAATAACAGATATTGAATCATAGCAAGTATTAACCCACTCACCTTAACTCCGAGCCAAAGTTTCTATACTTCAAATCGGAGAAGGACACCAAAAATCTTATTGAAGGCCTAGAGCACAAGTAAAGCAAGAAACAACACTAAATTAGAACAAAGATTACCAAATTCTCAACCATGTTCTGTTTTGAGGTCACTTTTGGGTCTAAATATTTAGAAAATTACTGGTATTAATCTGTGGCTCCAAAAATCGTGAAATTTGACATAGAACCATATTTATATGTCAGCAAGCTAGGGTAAAATTTTCAGATTAAAATTCTATCGTTTGGACCCTCTAAAGATCTTATTCGTGACCATAAGTCAGACCTGTCTTATTTTCAACAAGTTGCTGTTCCATGATTTTTTTGACCTAGCTAACCATTTCCAAATGAAATGAAATTTTCCATATCATAAGTTTCATATTTTAACTAAGTGTCATAAAAGTTTCAGATTAAAACAAGGTCTTTGGCCCCTGGAACAAAGCTAACTTCCAACCTGCCCAAATTTGCTTCTACACAGAGTATGATTCTATTCTTGAGTTAGTTCACTAAGCTGAAATCATCTAAAATCTTTAAAACTTTCCAGTTTGATTAAGTAAGATTTTAAAAGTCCCTCATAAAAATTTCAAGATTTAAAAGCTTCATTTGGTCACCCAAAATTCACAAAATCAGTAACATGACAAATCAACCATGTTTTCTGCAGTTTCATATTTTCTTTCTCAGCTCAGTCCCTATATGCTATGTCTTCTCGGTTTAGCTCATCAATTCAATCCTATGATTGAATTTAACCAGGATTATACCATGTTCAATTACTTTCATCCATATCAAGGACAAAAAGGATTTCTTTATGGAAGAACAATAACAGATTTCCTTCCATATAATTTAGTTACTCTGTTTTACAAAAATTTCTTTCTTTCTTTTTTTTTTCCCTCTCGGTTTCTGTTATCTGATGCAGCACTTTAAATTTCGATTTTTAATTAGATTATGACTTATTCAATTACCTTTACTAACATACAAGACGAGAGGAACATCTTATGAAGAGAACAAAATAAAATTTTACCTTTCATCATCCGTTGCTCTAGTTTCCAGTTTCAGCTTCCAACTCTATGTTTCAAGTTTAGAAAACAGAGCATGGCTAAGGGACTTCCTCTCTCTCTCTCTTTCCCTTAGGTTTGTTCACGTGGATGGAAGGAAGACTCATAGAAATAGGGAAGAATTCGCATAAATTATCCAGAATCTCTCACTCTCTTCCTCACTCTCGGTTTCTCTATTCTCCCAAGCCAAATGACCGAAAAAAAATAGGGGTGTGTGTTTCATCTAGAGGCTTCAAGAGATCAGGGGAAATGGGACACATGGCATCATCCCCAAGTGCCACATCTCCCCTTTTGATAAAATTATACAACATAATATTCTTTAAATTAACTTTTCATATAGGTCCTTTACAATTTTATAAAAATTCCAAAAAAACTAATCTTTTACCATTTTTAACTTCACCTATCCAATTTAACTAACTGTCCAACCAAAAATAATAATAATTTTTTTTTGCTATTAAATCCTCCAAATATTTAAATTTTGAAATCTTGTTCCTCAAAAATTGTCTTTTTAAATTTAAAAAAAAAGTCTATCATACTTATTTAAAAACTTGAGATATTACACTCTCCCCTCCTTAATAGAATTCGGTCCTCCGAATTCAAAACTCACCTCAAGATTGAATCAAATACAGATATTTTGTCAATATCTCATTCTCTCTTTTAGAATTTTCACACTCAAGTACAAAATATAACAAGTCCAACATATTTTGATTTCTCAAGTTTCTTCAGTAAAAGGAATCACTTCAACATAAGAAGATCCAACTACTAACTTAAATTTTATTTCTAGTACATAACTTACAGACAACAAGCTTAACTCGAGTTACAAAACAGATAATTTTAATACGTAAACATTAGATCAAACATCAGCTTTAGGTACAAACAAAAGAAAAAATAAATTAAAAACGAGGAGGCTTTTGAAATGCAGAAGGTGCTCCAGGTCTAGAAGAAGAAGGTGCTTCAGACCTTAAGGAGGAAGTTAATCGTTGCAGCCTAGAAAGAGTTTCGGGAGGAAACGTCTGGGAAATTTGGCGAAGTGCAGAAGTCACTCCATTCATACAGTCAATACATCTTGCTTGTTGGTCACGAAAATTTTGAGTTGCAAACATCGAATGTCTATCAACTCTATTCGCCAATTCCCTAAAATGACGGTTCAAAAGCTTCTCTTGTTCTGTAAAGAGACGATTTATCAATCTCCCCTGGTCCTCAAAGTGGCGGTTTATCAATCTTTCCAAGTCCTCCATCTTTTGTCTCATAAGCGCAAGCTCATTATTAGAAGATGTTGCTGTGCTAACATCCTCTAACTCTACTACATCCCTTTTTCTTTTCTTAGCCTCTGGTGACTCTTCCATGGATCTCTTATTCTTATAATTCTCCAGGCTAAGATTTAGATCCAGCTCTACCTTGCCAGCCTCAAAGTTTAAATTGAAAGATTTATTGCCGGCCATATTTTTCTGAGCTATAAAGGTTGTACGGAAGGAGAAGTTTGATGCTAGAAAGCTTATAGGTAACGAACTCTTAGTGTAGTGAGCAGCGTAATGGGGCATCCATTATATATAGACGAAATTTAGGGCTACAAAACCTTTACATCATACTCTAAAGATGACCTACAGACCTTATCCGACGCAATGCCAACGGTCTCTGATAAGCATGCCAGAAAATAACAAAATATAATCAAATACAAAAGATTTCCTCAAAAAAATTTCAGCTAACTTTTGACTCTTGCTCAAATTATTAAACTAATCGCCGCTTCATTTTATGACTTCCTAACTCTGTATTTGTCTTATCCAATAATTCTAAATCGAGATATTACTCCATGAACGGGTAGCTTCATATTAACCTTATCTAGGTTTCTAATTCGTGGCTTTGCCCTAAGCTTACACATTTTCAAACATACATATTAAAATAAAAACTTCTCACATCTACACATCAAGCGTTCCATAAAGTGAGAAAAATTTTACCTTTCACTTGCCTCACGAGCATATATGTATATATGTATAAACATAGAGATACATCATTATCTATATATATTTTCATCTATTCAAGTTCTTTTAAATTTCAGACTTCTCATTCTCTGAATGTATGTAGAATCATTACATATTATTCCTGGCCATAACAAATAGCCTTCACTCTCTATGCATGAATAACATACATACATATCATATGTATTTAGATACATATAATCACAGTATAATTCAATCAATCATGGATATTATACTCAACTGAAGGCTTTTAAGAACAATACAAGAAAGCATAGAAATACATTTTAGTTTATCATTAAAAGCATCCAAGGCAATCTTTAATGGCTACATTATCGACTCCTTCGAATTTCAGAAAATGCCAACAAGAGAAATGGGAAAACCAAGTGTAAATCGGCCGCAAATCCACCGAATATTGACTTTCGTGGTTTTGCCATTACTGCGACGCGCTGTTGGTGTGCATGCCTACCCTAGACTTCTAGCTTCCAGCTTGCAGAAATCCATAGGTTAAGCGTATAGGGTGCGGCGAAGAGATATCTTCTTTGTCTCTAAGTTCAAATTTTTCCTCTATAAGAACTGCCCCAACGTTCTCAATTACCACACCACAAAGAGTAATCATCTCTGAGCCTACAACTTCCCAGCATTCCTCTCTTCTCATACTCCCACATAAATTTTTAAATTTTTCAAATCATGGCCACAAGGAAGTACATTAATCTCACAGTGGATGCCAAGAGAGAAGAGCTCGACTTAAACTTAAGTCTGGGCAAAGACAAGGGCAAAAGACCTTTTGAAGGGTCTTTAGAGAAGCATATGGAGAAGAAAATGAAGAAGAACGAGGAAGCTGAGGAGACTAGCACGGCCCATACCTCGGAGGACAAAATCGCCTGTCTAGAGCAGGAGGTGAAAAATCTGAAAAAGATGATAGGAGACCTGGAGAAGTTAACTAAACGCAATCATGCAGAAATGACTTCAAGAATAGACAGGTTCTTCTATTGGTCTACCCAGTGCTTCTGCAATCAACAACAAAGAAGTGTTGATTGTATGAATGGGATTTACACTACCCTCCGCGACATTGCTCTGTCTCTCGCTCCAAGGAATGGTCGAGGGGTGATAATACAGTACAACCCTCCTAATCCGAGACCACCTCGCTTTTAGATTACTCATGCATGAGTAATTTTCTTCTTTTTGCAATGTAATCCTTCTGCTTTTAATGCCAGTGGTTTCTTTTATGGGATGGTACTCCAAAAATAGTAATAATAAAATTAAGAAGGATAAAAGAAATCAGTCACACAAAATCAATCATGAATGTGACATATAAAGCCCCATACATACAATTTGATCCGACAGCAATGAAATCAAACAAATAATAACCTTTCCTTTACCAAGTTCAAAAGTATAGTCATATCTGTCTAAAACTAAAACTAAAAACATAATTTCTAAGAAAAGACAAGTCTCGGAGGGAAAGGAAATGAAAACATCCTACAGGACCTTCAGTGGAGCCATCTCTCTATAGTTGTGCCCGGGTTCACCACGATAGAGGAGATCCCACTAAGGTTACCTTACTCTGTAATCGGTAGGAGACCTAATCCCAAAGCTCTGATACCAACTTGTCACGTCCCAAAATTTGAGCACGTGACCGGCACGGAAAGTGAATTTCATTTCACCTCCGTAAGCCTATCTTTCTCTTAAAAATCATACAATTCTTTTTCATGCAACCAAAACAAGTTCTCTATACATACTACAATTACTCACATTACATCACTGAATGAACCTACCCGATTACAGAGATTTCTAGATTTATACAACTTAGAATAAGACTTAATTTTATACCTTTATCCTGAACAAATGAAAAGGTAATCATGGACTAAGGATCCATAATTCCTTGTACCGATATTTACCTTCAGCTGTCAACTCTGAAAAAAAAATTAATAAGAGGGGTATGAGCAAACCACATGCCCAGTGAGCAGACAACACAACACTATGATAAAAAAAAATATCATGCATCATAATGATAATATAATTTATAATACTTCACAACAATATCCAAGTAAATCAAATACATTTCAGCATAATTCAAATAATTCACAACAGCAAACAGTGAAATCAATTTCACATATTTCCCGTACCAACCGGGTCGTCCAGAATACCTCTGGATCGTTGCCCGCGGCCCCCGCCGCATCCACCCTTATCGCTCCATGTATATTCTCCACCCTTATAGCTTCATGTAGATTTCTCCATGGGGTGCACCACCATGCTTTTCCTTTCCAGTCAAACACAATCACAATCACATATAAAAACATCCTCAATCATAATCTTGAGCCACATACACAACTCAGTCATTTACAATTCAAGCCACAACATAATCAATGTGGTTCCAGCAACATAGCATGTATATAACATAACCCATAATATAGAACAATTATTCAACTCAGTTCACATGCCATTCATAATCCATCATATAACATCCATTCATGGGAAAATAAGAAAATATAATTATATACATTACCAGACACGTTCCACAATTGTTTATGCCTCATCGTTCTACATCATCCTCTTCAAACTTGGATATACAACATATTTCTACTATGATGCAAAAAGTCAATAACAGATATTGAATCATAGCAAGTATTAACCCACTCACCTTAACTCCGAGCCAAAGTTTCTATACTTCAAATCGGAGAAGGACACCAAAAATCTTATTGAAGGCCTAGAGCACAAGTAAAGCAAGAAACAACACTAAATTAGAACAAAGATTACCAAATTCTCAACCATGTTCTGTTTTGAGGTCACTTTTGGGTCTAAATATTTAGAAAATTACTGGTATTAATCTGTGGCTCCAAAAATCGTGAAATTTGACATAGAACCATATTTATATGTCAGCAAGCTAGGGTAAAATTTTCAGATTAAAATTCTATCGTTTGGACCCTCTAAAGATCTTATTCGTGACCATAAGTCAGACCTGTCTTATTTTCAACAAGTTGCTGTTCCATGATTTTTTTGACCTAGCTAACCATTTCCAAATGAAATGAAATTTTCCATATCATAAGTTTCATATTTTAACTAAGTGTCATAAAAGTTTCAGATTAAAACAAGGTCTTTGGCCCCTGGAACAAAGCTAACTTCCAACCTGCCCAAATTTGCTTCTACACAGAGTATGATTCTATTCTTGAGTTAGTTCACTAAGCTGAAATCATCTAAAATCTTTAAAACTTTCCAGTTTGATTAAGTAAGATTTTAAAAGTCCCTCATAAAAATTTCAAGATTTAAAAGCTTCATTTGGTCACCCAAAATTCACAAAATCAGTAACATGACAAATCAACCATGTTTTCTGCAGTTTCATATTTTCTTTCTCAGCTCAGTCCCTATATGCTATGTCTTCTCGGTTTAGCTCATCAATTCAATCCTATGATTGAATTTAACCAGGATTATACCATGTTCAATTACTTTCATCCATATCAAGGACAAAAAGGATTTCTTTATGGAAGAACAATAACAGATTTCCTTCCATATAATTTAGTTACTCTGTTTTACAAAAATTTCTTTCTTTCTTTTTTTTTTCCCTCTCGGTTTCTGTTATCTGATGCAGCACTTTAAATTTCGATTTTTAATTAGATTATGACTTATTCAATTACCTTTACTAACATACAAGACGAGAGGAACATCTTATGAAGAGAACAAAATAAAATTTTACCTTTCATCATCCGTTGCTCTAGTTTCCAGTTTCAGCTTCCAACTCTATGTTTCAAGTTTAGAAAACAGAGCATGGCTAAGGGACTTCCTCTCTCTCTCTCTTTCCCTTAGGTTTGTTCACGTGGATGGAAGGAAGACTCATAGAAATAGGGAAGAATTCGCATAAATTATCCAGAATCTCTCACTCTCTTCCTCACTCTCGGTTTCTCTATTCTCCCAAGCCAAATGACCGAAAAAAAAATAGGGGTGTGTGTTTCATCTAGAGGCTTCAAGAGATCAGGGGAAATGGGACACATGGCATCATCCCCAAGTGCCACATCTCCCCTTTTGATAAAATTATACAACATAATATTCTTTAAATTAACTTTTCATATAGGTCCTTTACAATTTTATAAAAATTCCAAAAAAACTAATCTTTTACCATTTTTAACTTCACCTATCCAATTTAACTAACTGTCCAACCAAAAATAATAATAATTTTTTTTTGCTATTAAATCCTCCAAATATTTAAATTTTGAAATCTTGTTCCTCAAAAATTGTCTTTTTAAATTTAAAAAAAAAGTCTATCATACTTATTTAAAAACTTGAGATATTACAAATGCATGCCCCAGAGCGTGCGCTTTGCAAAAGCTTGCGAATTTAAGGCTCTAAAGCAAGGGTCGATGTCAGTGCAAGAGTACGACGTAAAATTCAACTACTTGGCGCAATATGCTCCTCATATGTTTCTTGATGAGAGAGAAAGGATAAGAAGGTTTATTTGGGGTCTCCGTTCATCATTGTGCCAACTCGTGGGGCTAGAGATGAAGATGTACCCTATGTACAAAGCGATGGTTAATATTGCTTTTATTTGCAGATATGGTAGAGGTAAAAAAGGACTAGCAATAGAAGAGAGAAAAGCGGGAGAGGAGTTATGCAAGGGAACCTTCGGAGTCAATGTGGCCTATGGCTAGTGACACAAAGGTAGGCTCCAATACTAAAGAGGAACAAACTACAACTTATCCGACCTTATTTGGGATCGGGTATGGTAAGCCTAATTGCTAGATATGTGGAAAATTCCATCATGGAACATGTTGACACGTGAGGTTTATATGCAACTGGTGTGGTCAAGCAAGCTACATTAAAAGAGAGTGCCCTCAGTCGAAATAGAGGTCGAGACAAGAGTTTTCTCTTTCCTTTTCCACTTCCAAGACTTCCTCCACACCTTTTTAGGGAGAAGGATCTAGTTAAGGGGTTAGCTATGTATAAGGAAGGAGAGGCGGACTCTAAGAAGTTGAGAACAAACATGATTTGTATTCACACTTGAAAGGATCAGAAACTGTACCTAAAGAACACAGGTACCTTCATCTCATGTAAGCCTTTTTAATCTATGTTATGAGGTTATGATTGTGTAAGTTGCATGTGCTTTGTCGACATGTGTATGATGCATATGTATTGATAAGGTTTGATTGATTCACTATGGGGGTAACCAATGGGTAGGAGAAGAGTATATATGTAGTTCAAGTGATTACAGATAATAAAGGGGCCTTCAAAGAGGCTAAACTAATTGATAGAAAAAAGGCCAGACATTTATTAATCACCTTGTGTTGTTCACTGTTTAGATTTGTGCTTAGAGGGCACTAGAATAAAATCCAATGCACAAAAGATATTAGAAGATACAAGGACGATTACAACCTTTATATATAACCATATCTGAACTGTTAATCTCATGAAAGAATACACTAGAGGTAGAGAAATTGTTTCCCCAGGCATAACTAGATTTGTTACACAATTTATACAGCTGCAATCTAATGTGAAGCAAAGGCAAGCGCTGAAAAATATGTTCACCTTTGAAAAACTTAGAAAGTCTAAATTTGGGAAGGTAAAATCTGGACCAGTGTATGATGCGAGAAAAAAAATTTCCGGAAGATAACATTTGGATTAAAGAGAATGAAATATTGAAAATATTTAAGCCTATAGTTAAAGTATTAAGGATTGTTGATGGTGATGAAAAGCCAACTATGAGTTTCATTTATGAGGCTATTGACTAGAGGTAGAGAAATTGTTTGCCCAGGCATAACTAGATTTGTTACACAATTTATACAGCTGCAATCTAATGTGAAGCAAAGGCAAGCGCTGAAAAATATGTTCACCTTTGAAAAACTTAGAAAGTCTAAATTTGGGAAGGTAAAATCTGGACCAGTGTATGATGCGAGAAAAAAAATTTCCGGAAGATAACATTTGGATTGAAGCGAATGAAATATTGAAAATATTTAAGCCTATAGTTAAAGTATTAAGGATTGTTGATGGTGATGAAAAGCCAACTATGAGTTTCATTTATGAGGCTATTGATGGAGCAAAATAGTATATAAAGCAAAATTGTTGTTATCACTCACATTATAATGCCACAATAGATAAGAGGTGGAAATTTCTACATTTTGATCTACATTCTGGAGGTAATTATATATATAAATTAATCTTATTAAAAGTTATTAAAACAATTTACATGTTAGGATATTAATTGAAAAATATTGTTACTTTTTGTTTTATATTATTTTCTCAACCCTCAGTTTCAATAAGGAGTTGAACGTGGACAACTTTTTTAATTAAAAAAACACTTGAGGGAACGTAGAATATGATTTCTAAATTAGAAAGAAAATGTAGATGATCAAATCAAATCAATAAAAAAGTTAGTGTTTATAACTTTAAATGATTTTTTGTAATAAATATTCAAAATATAATATTGTGTATTTAGTATTTACATTATATATTAAGGCTGTTTGGCAAAAATAGCTGATAAGTTAGCTGAAATCTTAAAAGCTAATTTTTAGCTGAAAGCTGAAAGCTGTTAAGCAAATTTATTAAATTAGAAGTATTTGATAAAAGTAGCTATTAAATTAGTTAGTAGATGTAAAATAACATAAAATGATGTACTTATATGATATTTTGTGATCCCAAAATAATAGAAAATAAACATATAATTTTTTATTTTTTAATTAAATATATATATATATATAATATTTTATCTGTATATGAGGAATAATGGAAAAATAGAAATTTTAATAAAATAATAAAGATAAAAGAGGAAGAAAAATATAAAAGGTATAAGTCACTGAATGTAATTTTTTAAAATAAGTTATAAGCTACTCAAATAAATTTGTTTATAAAACACATTTATTTGGGTTAAATAAGCTTATAAGCTAGTTAAATAAGCTATAAGCTAGCTTAAAAGCAATGTCAAGTTTGGCAAAAATAGTTAATAAGCTAACTGAAAACTTAAAAGTTGTTAAGCTAGCTTATTAAATTAGAAGTGTTGTAATCAAAGTGGTTATTGAATCAACTGATATATGTAAAATGATATATATTTTATAATCCCAAAATAATACAAATAAACATATCATTTTTATTTTTTAGTTAAATTAATTTAAATTATTATATATATAAAATTATATATATATATATATATATATATATATATATATATATATATATATAATATTTCAATGACAGAAGGGTAGGAACGAAAGTAGGAAGACAACAGATGATGACCGACGATGAACGACGAAGAAGATGCAAAGAGGATTATATGACGGATGAGGGTATAATGAGAATTTTAATATAATACTAAGGATAAAATAAGAAGAAAAATATGTAAGTTATAAGCTAAACGCTACTCAAAGTAACATTTCAAAATAAGTTATAAACTATTTAAATAAGCTTGTTTACCAAACACTTCTAACAAGCTTATAAGCTAGTCAAAAAAGCTATAAGCTAGTTTTTTTTACACGCCAAACACAACCTATATGTTATTGTGTAACTATTCCTTTTTCAAGCTAAGAGAGAGACATTTGATACAACACAAGCTCAATGAGTATAGTCTGAAATGAATCCAAGTGTGATAATTTTTTTTTCTATATTAGCTATATCATTTTTTTTATTTCTAAAAAACTTTTTTTTGTCTAAATAGCAGAATGGTGGTTGACATATGATTCATGTGCTCATGAACTTCAAAATATTGCAATTAAAGTCCTCAGTCAAACAACTTTAGCATCAAATTGTGAAAGGAATTGAAGTACATTTAGCTATATTCATATAGAGACAAGAAATAGACTCAAATATAAAAAATTACAAAACCTTGCTTTTATCATTTACAATGTGAAGTTGAAAATGAGACATATGAAGAGAAGTAGTAAAGAAGAAATTGAAAATAGTTTTAATCCAATTAATCTTGATTCGTATTCCAAGACCCATATCAAGACACTATATACTATGTTGATCAAGGTTTTTGTAGTGATATACTACGTTTTCATGACACTTGCCATACTGAAAGGGGTAGAAGACAACATTTTGAAGATTCAATATCTTCCAATTTCTCATAAAGTTTTAGTGACTTTGACATTGGTGAATCTTCTCAAAGTAGTCAAGGTCATTATCCACCATCTTATTAACAACTTTCTTATCAAGTCTCATCATATTATCAACCTTCAATGAACCGCCAACTATCAAGAACTAAATTATTATCAACCATCAATTTTTCTTATCATCAACAAATATAGTAGGGTAGAATATTTTTTTATTATATTTTTGAACAAGAAACAAGACATGGTAATGCTGAAAGTGAAACTAAAGGTTATGATCCTTCACGTCATTCAACATGTGGTGATGATTAATATCTTGTTTCATAATTATACAAATATTCTTGTATATGATTTTTGACTTATTAACACATTAATTATCTATTTTCTTCTTAAATTTCTCTAGTAAAATTAACATGTTTGCAACTTTGCATAGAGTAAGAGTATATATTTATTGAATTAATGTAGATATTAAATATAATATGTTGTATATATTTAAGATTAAGAGTTACAATAATCATATATACTTTCTGTACATTTTGCGCAGCTAAAAAAAAATTCACAGTCGTAATAACCACAACCACATTGTAACATCTACAACACTGCAATCGTAGTAATCCATAACGCAATTGCAACCACAATTTTAAGGCCATGTTCCCCATAGCTTGCAAGTATCTCCATATTTATGAAGGTGATAGTGACTGCATGAACCTATAGTGTATATTTCATAATAATTATGATATTTTCTCAACAATGCAAGCAACTCAAGGCCAAACATTCCAATCCCTTCTAGGACAAAAGTTGTTATCAATGTTAAATGCTAAGTTCTAGAAGAGCTCATCCTGCTAACTTTTTGGGATTGGGTCTTTATGGTCGCAGTTAAAATTGTGTAGCTTAGGCGTTCCTACTTTTTCTATTCACAAAACTCAAGGTCAACTTAAGAGAAATAAATGCCAAATCATTAAACCAACTAACATTGGTAACTTATCTCACTGTGCAATGTACGTGGTGGCATTGGGACTACAAAACTAGTGCAAAGATACACTTGGGTCCATATCAAGATTATCACGACCCGTTACCTGAGAACATGATCAGCACAATGATGAATCTCTCATCACTGCCTTTCTATAAATTTTACCCATGAGTTAAATTATTAGTTATTATCTCTATATTATTAAAATAATCATTCCTTATCAAATAAATACGAAGAAAACATATCAAATTTCCTTATTTGAAAAATACAGAGATAACTTGCATATAATAATAGATCCTTATTATGAAATACATTATTATACTGAAATATAAGCTAAATATGTTAAATCCATGACCTAGTATCTTAGTCAATTACAGAACAACATAACTTACAACAAAAGAGGGGCCTACCCGACATCGGGAAGGTCCGAAACGATCTACTCCTCTAGTGGATATTCTTCGCCGGCAACCTGATCTAAACAAAAAGATTCTACAGAGAGTGTGAGCTTTAAAACTTAGTGAGCGAATTGGCCCAGCGTTAATAAAATTCAAATACATCACCAGTCATGCAAGTATACCCGAAGGCTCAAACTCAACCAATAAACATAGTTGGAAATAACATACTAGAAGATAAAAAGTTATCCAATTCATCTAACGGTATTAGTACTCATCAATGGTAATATATCCTAGAGAGCGCAGATAGGCTAACTCACCAAATTTGTTTATTTTTGTCATGACGTACAACCTCATCCTCTCAACTAGGGTGCCTTATGGATCTGTTATCAACCCAGGCTATATCCCTACTGAAGGAATCGTTATCTCCATACTCGTTGGTCAAGACACCCTTTAAACCGAGTTTTCTGCCTTGCCGCTCAATCACAATCAACAGTATAGTATTTTATATCATAATTGAAAGTACAATATAATATTCATTCATATGATAGGTATCGCATATAACTATATCACATGTTTATAAACCACAAATCAAGATAACAATTAAGTTGTCTTTGAAAAGATTCAAACTTTATATTACCCTAAAATAATTTTTTTATCTTATCCATACCTCTGGATTAATTTAAATTACTTCCCCAGATTCATCACTCTGAATCCAGTCTACCCCTATGAGTATCGAGAGTATCATAAGACATACTTTTTATCACCAATGGTGCTAAAATCCTATTAAAACGGGATCGTTTTACTCACTTAGATTCCGTTCGAGTATTAATTCTCTAAGTCATTATGGACAAGAGCACACAGGTAAATTTTAGTATTTTGCTACAGCGATTTTCATGAAAGGTTAGGGAAAACAAGTTAGGGTTATTTTCGTACAGATACTGTTCATAAATATGGTTACTATTCATACGTATAATTTACTATTCATATATACGGTTACTATTTATACCTACGATTACTGTTTATACCAGAAATAGTAAATATAATATGTAAAAAAGTACGCTAGGTAAATTCTTAGGAAAGAGTGAAGGATAGCAATGGACACACTTAAGTACTAGGCATTTCCTTAGCTCAAACTTTTCTAGACATGTATTCTTCACAGTTTATATTTTATTTTGGTAATCAGAGAATCAAAATAACATATAAGCAGCTAAGAATAGTTTTTCTGTTGTAGAGGATTAGCCAAAGCTGTAACCACAGAGCATACTAAAAAATATAACTTCTAAAATTTGAAAGACATAAAAAGGGCATAGTATCCTCACCTTGGATCTAAGTTGAAAAGGAAAGGTCTAAAATTTCAGAGGCCTAGCGTTGGGGCAAGAGAAACTTAAGGAGAGAGAAGAAGAAAAGTTAAAGGTATGAGTTTAGAAGTAAAATGAAATGGCCTATTTATAGGAAAAATTAATGATACTATTTAATACTATGCATTAATAAAATATTTAATTTACTATTTATGAAAATGATATTTCTATTAAAATAATTTAATTTACTATACACTTTAATCAGTTTATTGTGAGATCACTGGAAATCGAAGGGGCTTTACTATTAAAAACTTAAAGGAAAAACTATCCTTTCATTTTAAACCTTTAAATTTCTTTTCAATTTAGTCCTTTTATTTTAGTCCCTGGGTGTATTTCCTCACATAAAATGTCATTTTTTTCCTACGAACTTCTTTCTAGTTTCTTCTTATGCCTAAAGCACGTCTAGTACTCGACGTTTTGATTGTATATGTGAACAATACCGTATATGTGAATAGTATTATACAGGTGAATAATATCGTATACTGAAATAGTAACCATAGTTCGAGAACACACTTTTATATTTTATTTTTCACAGGTAGTACAAAGATCCCTCTTTTCTATTCATAAGATTCAAATTTAAGCTTTATTTAAAGGAAACAAATGCCGAACTAATGAACCAACTAACATTGATAACTTACTCAATTGGTCTAGAGGTGAAGGCTACTATAAAATGCGTAGTTAGATGCATTTGTCACAGGCTCCATTCAATTAGGTTAGCTCCTTAAAGTGACACTGCAAAGATTTGCTTGTGAATCTTCCTCCTATTGTAAAATGACTGTCTCGTACCACACTGAAGAAGTGGCACAGTTGAGCATTGTTTTTAGACTTGGAGCGGACTGGCGGGTCGATTCGGCGACCCAAGGCCAAAACCGGTTCAGGTCATGCTTTTAGACCATTGTGTAAGTGACCCGGGCTTGACTCGACCAGGTTAAAGGCAGCCCGGGGCTAGGTCAACCCAGTTTAAAAAAAAAAGCAAGAGAGAGAGGAGGAGGCATGTGGTTCAGAAGAAGAAGAAGAAGAAGAAGAAGAAGAAGAAGAAGAAAAGGTTGAGGAGCCAGATCCAGATGCAACAGTGATGAAGCGCAACCGAGGAAGAGATGCCGTAAAATACTATGGAAAAGAGATGCTGGAAAGCTTCATAGTTTTGAACTTTTGGTTGAGCTTCACGGTTTGGGCTTCCAGCATTGAGTGATTTTAGTCTTTCAGAGACACAGGAAAAAGAGAGGAAGGAGAAGGTTTATGTCAGTGTGTGTTGCGAAAGGCTATAGCATAAAAGAGAGCGAAGAGAAAGCATTAGGTGTAGAGTGTAATTGACTCTGGAGGAATAAGGAGTACATCACGTGAGAGAGAGAAAAAGAAAAAACAAGAGAAATGTTACATTTGGCAATAAATAATTGGGAGTGAAGGTAGAGTTTAATAAGAAAGAGATAATAAGAGTGTATAATTAATTAATTAATTATATATATATATATATATATTAGAAGAAGTTTGTCTTTAATTTGTATTTTTTTAAAAGAATAAATTACATTAATTTTTTAAATAAACAAAAAATTTAAATATAAGTTTATTAAAATTTGACTTTATATTTAAATTATTATAAATGTTTATGAATTATTATATATGTTTAAGATTTTAAACTATGAAATTTACATATAAATTAATTATTTTACTTGTTTTTAAATTTATTTGTAGATATATATATAAGTATATATAATTTTTAATTTTTTTAAAATTTATTTATCCAGTTCAGCTATTGACCCAATGACCCGACGGTTGAGCCAATGACTTGGTGATCCAGAGCCCAACCCAAATCAATGATCGGGCCGGTTCCAATAACATCACATCTGAGGAGTGAACAGATTGGCTTAAACCATATCTGACCACAATACCCAAAGAACAAAAAAGAGGAAAATAAAACTAACCTAACTGCTATGAATCGTATTACTGTGCCACTACAACTTCGATTCTGACATCTATGCATGAGCCCCGTTATTGTTCACTGTTCAGAGAAAGAAATACTCTGTAATTCATTTTCTACTCTCAAACACACACAAATGTTTGTGTACCTATCAGTACCAGTAAGAAAAACAGTAGGAACCACTTCGTCGGAAACTAATACTCAAAAACCTTTGCCTAAGCTTTAGTTGAATCATTTACAGGCCTATAAATTACTACAAAGCAGGGAAGGATAGCTCTAGGATTCAACACGTAAAGCTCTTCATCATCTAAATTACTGCTTGTCTTCTCTGCCAATGAATCGACCCTAGAATTACCCATTTCTTGGATTTCTTCCAGACCACTATACAGAACTCTCCCAGCTACTACTCTGCACACTATAACTGACTTCCTCTGAGATGCTCCCGTATCAGACTCAGATAACCCTAATCCTATGGATTCAAAGGCTTTTCCACATGTGGAAGTCGTGAGGACCCCAAGAGAACCATGAAAGTCCTTGTGGGTGAAGGACCCATGTGTCAGAATTTGACACACACCACAGTGTTCGGAAGTGCACAAGGCAGAAGAGCCATTTACACCAAGAGAGCATGTGATGATTGTGCCATGGAACCTTAAGAGTTCATTGCCATCAGCCAGGCAACGAGGTAGCTTCTTCTGGAACATTTCAGCATTAAGCTTTACCATTTCTCGGTATTCCTCGAAGCTTGCGAAGGTTCTTGGCATGTTCTGGACTTTGAGGACACTTTCAATCTGCCATGACTTGGTCTGAGAGTTAGTCCAGTTTGTTCTGCATATTGTTTCTATGATCTGCCTTGATGAATCTTCTTCGTCAAGTTCAATCACTGTAAAGAACAAAGTACATGTTGAGGTCATTGTAAACTAGTCATCAAGATGCTTTTCTCACAAAATGCTTTTCCAATATGTTTTAAAAGAAAAATACAAAAAAGTGGAGTTAATTCTTTTATTTTTCCTTCGGAGTATAGATGAAACTATCTATTTTGGTGGATCATTTGTATTGCAACCAGGAAATGTCCAAATCAGTTGTGTGCATCTCCTTAGTTTGGTCAAAGACAGGTCATTCATAAGAAAATCCTTTGTAGCTTAGCTTTAAAGAAATCAGCATGTCTAATTTTCGAACTAGGGACAAACATCACAGGAGCACTTCTATTACCAGAACAATTCTTGAGGTTTGAAACTACTGTGGTTTGATTCTATAAAAATCAGATGGACAGCCATTTGGTGTCCTATAATAAAATGCAGCACCAATAAAACTTTTTTAAGGCATGATATGAAGTATATATGCTAAATGCTAACTTATTTTTAGCCAGTTTTCAACTACAGTAGAAGATATGGATCACAACATACAGTGACATGAAAACCAAGGTGCTCATATTACAGAATGAATGATAAATGGAATATAGTACAGTTGAAAAGTAGGAAGCAGGACGAAACTCAAGAAGAAAATATTCTTATTATGATGCTGTGAAGTTTCAAAAGAATAAGAATACTTGTCTTTGACAAATCAGAAATTTATTCGCCAATAGGAGGAATTTCTTCAAGCTTTACTTATGAGAGTCGATCTAAGAGATCACAGTTATTTGTGACTATAATTACCCTAAACATGGTGCAAATAGGTGATGGCAACTAATAGAGGCTTCATATGAAAAATATCAAATTAAAAAGTTAAGGCATTCTCGTGTAACCTCAGTCTATACAAGCACACCTATCAGTGTTTGTTGCAGATGATAGAGTGTTCTGTCATATTATTTTTTATTTTTCTTATTTTATTATTGACCCTCACTTGTTTATAAGTAAAGCATGTATATAGGTAACATTGTAGGTTAAGCCTACACAGAAAATCTCGCCAACTCAAAAACCAAAACCATCTTAAATGCTACAAGGAAAACCAATGGTGAATACCTGAGTGCTGGGAGACATGGTGTGCTTCAACAGCATCAACACATTTAAGTTTCTCACCACATTTGTTGCAAATCAAAGTTGAAGGATCATGGCAATCAGCATGATGGGTTTTCCTTGAAGAAGAAGATGCAATTGTTGGCCTTCTTGATCTCTGAGGGCCATCCACTTCTTTCCCACCTCTGTCACTCAAAGGACAAGGACAACATCGACAAATTCGAAATCCACCATGGTTGGAGCTATCTAGGACAATCTCATGGGTTATGGGATTAAGGATGTCGTTGGTCCTTTGGGATGTCATTGGGCTGCAACTTCTGGGTTTCTCTGAGTGACCCTTGCTTCTTCCTTGGATGAAATCTTTGGAATTTGAATTAGTTTGAGAACTTCTATGGGTACCTGAATTTGGATCATGAACTTCTGATGGGTTCGGTTTGCAATTAAGTGATCTCTTCAGAGAAAGCCAAAAATCATCAGGCATCTTCTTCTTCCTTAGTTTTTCTTTTGCTCGCAGAGGATCAATGAACCTTCTAAATGTCTTGAGTGGAGAGATATATGAAATATCTCCTATTTTATTAAAGGAAAGTGAACAATCAAGGAAGGATATTTTTTGTCAATTAACAGTTTCCTTTATTTCCAAGTTGTTTCTATCTACGCCATATATATCTTTTGAGCTGACATATACATGAAGTTTTCAAAATTTAAGCTTCAGAATGAATTGAGAATCCCAATTCACCATTCTTGGTTCAAGCAGCATTCAAGAGGACTTTGTTGTATGTACCATTTGAGATAATGTTAGCCTCTGGTCTTTGAAAAATCATCTTCTTCTCGAGGTTGAATGAATCAAACAGAAGCAGGATGGAGAAAACAACATCTTATAATAAAATAATCAAATAAAGAAAGGCTTGATGATGTTTTGACAACTTGGTAATTTAATTAACAATTTGTCTTAAGGATACATTCAAAGATATTGAAATTTTCCTTGTTCTTTGAAATATTTATATTGAATGTGATCATAACTAGCTCCATTTGGGATATTGAATTGCAAAATTGATATTTTTTGTTAAAAAATTATTATTTTATTTCTTAACTAAATCCGTCTGTGACGGCCAGATTCTAAATTGTCTTTAGTTTCAACTGCACTCCATTATCCATTTTATTCTTTTTTTGTAATCACAAAATAATTTATTTCATTGAATAAGAATAATAGTTGACCAAAAAATAAAATTGGATAAGCATAATATCAAGGAACACAATGTTAAAAATGAAGGAATATAAATAAACATTGGTTGGAACGCTTCTATTTGGAGTCGTATGCCAAATAGAATGTTCAGCGTACATGAGTCGTTGGATCAATGTAAACCCCACCTATTCATGTGAAGATCACACCAATCCAACAATACACGTAAGCCAAACATCCTCAAAGGATCGCCGTAATCCCCACCTACTCGTTTAAAGCCCACGCCGATCTGATGAAGCACATAAGCCAAACACCCTCAAAGAATCGCATCACTATAACCATCATTCCATCTTTTATAAAATCGTTAGAACAAGAATCAAAAACGAAAAAAAGAAAGAAATTAAGAAAAATGAAAAAAGATTAAATGCAAATTTTGCCGGATCGAGAAGGTGCCAAGAGGTGAAGGTAGAAATATAATTATTGATTCTTATGAATTTCATAATTTAATTTTTCTCGTATTTCTATACAAGTCTAGGCTTATATATTGTCCAATATTCCCTGAAATAGCCAAAGTTTCTTTGGCTGGCTTACCCAAACTGAAATATTATTCATCCAAACGAGAAAATATATGAAACAAATTTTTTTGGAAAAATGTAATTATGTAAAAGATCACACTATTAAAGGCACTTCGCACTGCTCTTCATTAGATTATTCTAGATTATATTTGGGTATACCACAAAACACGGTAGTTGAGATTAATCAATACAAGGGAAGCAAAGAAATGCTTTATTTGTAAGAAAACAATGCAAGTTATTATAACATCCCGTTGAACAGACAACACAATTACAACATTAGTTACATGAACCAAACGATCGACTCACAGAAGGCACAGGTTCTATATATAAGTTCTCATCCCTTTTAGAACAGGAAATATGAGGAACCAAGGACAGATGAATGATTTTTACCCAACTGGCGTCCCCGGAGGCATTCAACATCCACCACATGGGAGTGATCTACAAAGAGGTTTACCTAAGGAGAGAGATAATATCAGCAGAGCTCCAACTGATATGATCGATTTCTTGTACAGTCAAAAGGAGAAGTATGATAAGGATAATTCAGTAGAGTATTTACCTTGGGACCATATTGTTTGATAAACCACTCAGATGTTCTCTGATTAGATGCTTCAAACATAGTCTTCTCAATACCAAGGCGCCCTATGACCTTTGCAATGATGTCTGCGCGGATAGAATCAGCATGTTTGGAGACATCATCGGCATCGATCATTATCATGTCTGCCCCCGCTTCTAAGCATCTCTCGGCCCTTCTGATCAAGAGATCCACATCTTCAACAAATTCTGTTGTTAAAAATAAAGCACAAGTGGTATCAGTAGAGTTAGTTCTAGTAATTTGCATCTTCTTTCTTGTATTAGATATAAAGGCCTCAAAAAAAGTACAGACAATTCGCTCATTCTACATTGAAATTCTTCATCAAAATTCAAGTTCTTGATCCATATGGTTTGATTAATTTTGTTAGTACAATAAGAAGATTGAACTTGCCAAGATTTACTCAAACCCCCACCAAGGCACCTACTCAATCACGTGAACTAGCCTCAGGTGGCTATGGTTTGATTTATTAAGTTAAGAAACTATTGTTCATATAAAAATAGGATCAGCTTCAATTACTTAATAAATATGACGCTTCTAGGAAGTATATTTGGATCCCCGCCTCTCCCTATTTTATTCTACATGCATACCAAGCCCGACCTATCTGGAAAAAAATTAGAGGTAAAAACATCAATAACCATTAATCCACCTCCATTCATTCATCAGATTATAAAGTTTAGCCTAATTCATACCAAAAGCATTTCACCTTTCTAAGCTTCGATATTTTCACTTTTTCTGAATTACGAAACTTGTTTCCTGAAGATGGGGCACTTGTTTTATAAACTAGTGACAACCTATAAATGCACACGTGAAAATTAAATCAGCACATAGTATGGCTTAAAACAATAAACGTGTTTATCAAGAATGTGTTCCATATCAAGGAGATGAATTGTCATATTTGTTTGCCTATTCTTCAACCATGGCAAATTGCCTGTATTATATTTTATAGCAGAGTTCAGAAGACAGGACTCGTCAAAAGTCCTAAATATGTCAAATAGCCTTAAAAAATCCTGTGTCTATTTCCAATATTCCATCATAAAAGAGAGATAGGCAGAGTGACAAAGACATGCATGCCATTTACACATACACACATGCACACACAGAGAAAAAGAGAATAATGAGTTGCATTACCAGATGATCGAGGTGCTGGGGGAATATAAGCCCCATAAGCCCTATCACCACCTTTGGGAATATCAGATTTGTTAAACTTCACTTCAAAATATGGCTTAGCTTTCAGACCGCAACTTTTAACCATGCGAACAAATCTCAGAAGAGTTTCTTCAGGAATTCCAAGTGATCCCACATTTAGTTCAATTGTGTCGAACCCCAACTGCTTACATTCCTATAATAAATATAAAACCATGAAATAACTGTACCAGCAAGCAGAAACGAAAATTCCTTGCAAAATAATTATTCAAACAGCCAGACCTCAACATAATCTCTGAAACCTGATGGGCCTTTGCGAACCATATGTTCAGCCCAGTCGCCAGTACTAACATAAACGTCATGCTGGTGAGCCATGTCAATCACTTCTTTAACAAAAGTCTTTGGAATCAGGCTATGAGAACCTCCAGAAAACTTCAAGCCGTCAACAAATTCTCCCATGGACTCAAAAATATCCTGTAAAACAAAATCCATCGCTCCAAAATTAGGACTGAAAAGTGTGACAATGAACCAGGTGCAGAAAATTATTATACATATAATTCACTATAGATATGTAGTAAGTTCAAGAAAGATAGTTGATACAATGTATCTTGTTCAGTACAGAGTAGGATTGCGATGGTTATGCTACCAGGATCCTCAGCGTTAGCACAAATGAAAATAAAATAAATTAACTTGGAAAAAAAATATTGTGAAGCACCAAAATCTTGATCAGTTTATTCGTCTTCTTGAAGTAATTCCCCATAAACCTCTATATTGCTTTTATGCAGCAGCTTTATTCATTTTATTTCGAGAATGACACTTCAGCACTGAGTTTTTGCCCAAACTAAATACAAATTCAAACCGTAGCTAGGCAACCCTTTCAACATCCGGTATCCTATCTCCAGAACCAATCGACCGAAAAAATCTCCATGATCATCATAAAATCGCAAGCACATGATACGATTGATTGAGGATCGGAAAATGAGTACCTGAAGAACATTCTGGTTTAAGAGAGTGTAATGAGGGCCTCTCATCTCAGTGACACCGTAGCGACGAGGCTTTTCAGGGCGGTCCTCGTTCTCCTCGAAGCTTTTCCATCGGTAAGCTGACATTTTCCAGGACTTACTAAGCTTCGCGAGTTCGAAAAGCAAAGGAAATCAAAGAGGCAATTCCCCTGGATTTCGTTTCCTTCCTTCAGAAGCAGCTCTTGCCGAAGAAGCGTTTATCTGACCATTGTGATCTTTATCTTTCGAAAAGGAAGGTGATGACCGGTTTTTGTCAAAGAGAAGGATGAAGTTGGTTCTAGAAAACGTATTAAACGTCGTCGTTATCCCTTATCGCTATCTCCTATCTCCAGATCATGCCTCACTACTCATTTCCGCACGTCCTATTCGACAATATTTGACTTTATTTTTTAAAACAAAAGTGTTTTTTTTATGACAAAAATTAAAGAATTAATTTTTTTCTAGAAACAAAAACAGAAAAAATAAATAATAAACATGCTCATTTGAAATCTTAAATATCATTTCACTATTATTTGTGATGCTTTTTCTGTGCTCACAGTTATTTAATGATATATGTTCATATATCATTTTAATTATATATAATTTTTATTTAATTTGATTAGAATATTTTGTTTATTTATTTTTGTTTAATTCTTGTGTTTTAATTAAATAAATTTATAAATTTAACTACAATCAATAATATTCAAAATAATTCGTTCATTAATTGCAAAGTTATATTTATACATATCATTTTTAATAATTGATAAAAATATATATTTTTTTAAAATTTGTAGTACTTTTTTATATTCTTAACGTTTATTTTTTATTAAATATATCACATATATTTTTTTACAAATATATTATTTTTTAATACATTTAAAAAAATAACAAAAAATATTAATTAAATTGTCACATAATAAATATTTTGTGTTACATTACTTGTTTGGTGGATACATTACTAAAAATTACAAAATACTCTTAATGTGTTAAAAAAAATGAAAAAAACGCCTATTTGATGCCGATGAAGAGGTAGAAGTATTCGCCAACGATGCCAACGTGCCTACGACATCATCATTGGCCGTGTTCTTTGTCTTTCTCGCCGGCATACTACCTCTATTTCAAAGCCGAAAACAGAGGCCCTGGACATCCCTCTCTCTCCCCGTTTCGCACTCTCCCTCTCTGTTTCTTCGTCTCTCTCTCTCTCCCGCTTAGCTCACTCTCTCTGTTCTGTCGTCTCTCTTTCTTTCTTTCTCTCCTTCCTCCCAGTATCTCAGTAGTTCATGTCCATCTCTTTCAATTTCCTTCTCTATTGGTAGATGAATAGGAACGAATAATTTACTAAAGGGAAAAAAGCATACCATCTTAATGAAAACAAGAAATAAATTTTAAAAAAATGGCAATCCAGACTTCATCCATGCCTCCTTATCATATGCAATCACGAGAGGCTTTGAATCAGAATGCACTCCACGGCTAGCGTTCCCAAAAATCAGTATCATTAAGTAGTCTTGTTTTTTTCTTAACCTTTCCAGGATCCTACATGTCCAAAGAACTATAATATTCTTCCAACTACATTATGATACTCTGTTTGCGAGTTGTAACTATACTTGCCAGCTACGTACCATTTTCTTTACTCTAGCATTTCCATTTTGTGTACAAGGTCCAGAAGACTCACGAATAGTCCGTTTGAACTCCAATTCCCAACTTCCGTTTACAACTCCACTATGTAACATTTCAATATTGGAATCCTGTTTCTTAAACACTTCTTATTAGGTCTCCTTTCCATATCTCTTCATGCGGTTCAGCCCATCAAAGAAAATTTCAATTCATACATAAACTATCCTCATCTCCTATATTTCCCATTTGGAATATTCTGAATCTAAGTAATTTAGGAACTACACACCAGAGGACTCCCAGCGGAACAATCAATGTTTTCAATTCAAATTCGTGTTCTTATAGTTACACAATATTTGAACCAGAAAATAGACGACGAATTATTAACTCTTTTACAGCAAGAAGAATTTGCCCAAGTCTAACGGGACCTAAAACAACTGGATCATTGACTTGAACAAAAAATTGAACCACACACAGAGACAGAGACAGAGACAGAGAGCCACGGTCTCTGTTTTCCAACTGTGAAACAGAGGTAGTATGCCGGCAAGAATGACAGTGAACGCCGGCTACGGATGATGTCGTAGCCTCATCGCGAATACTTCTACCTCTTCACCGGCATCAACATCAGCATCCGATGGGCGATGGATGTTTGAGGCCGTGGACGCGAGAGAGAGAGAGAGAGAGAGAGAGAGAGAGAAGATCGGACAGAGACGCGTTTGTTGTTTCTTTTTGTAAAATTAATATTAATAATATTTTTGTAATTTTTGATAGTTTAATTAACATTTTTTGTTAACTTATTTAATATTATTTAAGAAGGATATAGTTGTTAAAAAATAAATAATTTTGTGAAATATATTTAATCAAAAATAAACATTAAAGATATAAATAAAAATTAGTATGTACATCAAGAACATAAAATATATTTTTATCTTAATAATTTAACAGTGAAATGCTAAACAAAATAACAATGTAATAAAAATGCTTATCAAATAATTTAACCAAACACAAATTATTTTTCTGTCACAATGCTTCATATGAAACTTATTTGAGAAAATTTAATTTTAAAATATGCAAAAATTCACAATAATTTCAAACCGACTTTAAGAACAAATCATTTTAATGATTTCTTCAGTCGCATCTTAAGTATTATTATTTTGTATTAGAATTTTAATAATGAAAAACTTAATCTCTTAACTTTTTTTCACTACATGAGTGTAAAATATTTTGGCCATTAGATATTATTTAAAATTTTTTAAAAAGTAATTTTAGAATGAGATGAGAATTTTTAAATACATTTTAAGAAATTTAACGTTCCTACTTAGGAGTGGTGATTCAAATAACACTTCTTCAGAACACAGGCATCAAGAATCCAATAAATGGGACTCGAATTTCCCGCTTGCTCCTTGCAGAGCCTCCTTTTTTCATAAATAAATTTTGTGGGGGCTAATATTATCAATATTATTTCAGAAGGTTCATGAATAAACATAGCAACATATAGATTTCGCGTAAATCTTGTACTTAATAAATACATTTTTATTTTGAAATTGAAATTGGTTTCACATTTTTTTTTTGAGTTGTCAAAGGGTTAGGCTGGCCCACCGTAGGTCAGGGAAAAAGTAGACCAGCCCACTTTTTAGGTGGCTAAAATTTTGAGAGTCCGATTCACTTTTTTGCGGGTTAGCGGGCTAAACGGACCAGTCCGTCAGCTCACTTTTTTTCTTTTATTTTTTAGTTTTTTTTGTTTTTTTATTTTATTTTACTTTTTTAGTCAATCCAAACCAATGAAAACATTTAAGGACAATACAGCTAATTTAAAAATATCAAAGGTTTTACAATACAAAATAATTCATCAATATTCTCCAAGATGTAATATTTACAAAAAGAAAAATTGAAAGTACATTCATCACTAATCATTCAATACTCATACTTTAATTAATATTGTTATACAAATACATACGCATTTATATAATGGCATGTGCATAATAGCAAAGTAAGAAAATATTATTATAAAAAAAATAAGGGTTAGGCGGGCCAACCCACGAGTTAGGTGGGCCAGGCCTAAAATGTTTGGTAAAAAATGGACATCAATTTAAAAAATCCGACCACTTAAAAAGTGGCGAAACGAGTCTAACCAGTCAGGTAGAGTCCATTTTGACAGCTCTACTTTTATTATTGTTATCTTTAAAGTTGAAGTACTAGCAATTTATTAAAAACTATGTATAAAGACGTAAAAACTTGTTTTAATAATATTCAAAATCATTTGTTCATTAATAGCGAAGTTATGTTAATACGTATCACTTTAGCATGTAGTGTGTGATTGGTTCTGCGTTTAGAATCATTAAACGCGCGTTAACATCACGATAGCATGAAAATAAGTACTATTTAATTTTGTGTTTATGTCTGAGTAAAATCAATTCTCTCTTATAAAAAGTTTATCCAACGAACGAAGAAGTAGCTACTCTTTTCTTTCTTCAGTTGTCCTCATTGTGTCTTTTCCATTTGTTTCTTCTCGTTGATTCGAAATCGTCTTTTGCGACCCTCAATTATGTGCTCCTTCAAAGAGAATTTTTAAACTTCCTCTTTTGCTTCTCGACGCCAAAGATCTTCATTGCAAAAAGATTTGCTTCCACAATCTTTTGTTCATAGGGAAACATAGCACTCATTCACAGAGCATCTTATCAAAGACTGCAAAATTCTCCATCGAAAACATAGCACCCATTCATCCTTTTTATCATTCCTCAACCAACATTCCTTAAGCACAAATCTATCCCAAACTGCAGAAACATACGCCAGAAAGAAGAACAAAGAGAAGCAACTATTGAAGAACAAAAAATAGAGCATGTGCATGCTTGGAAGAGAAAAGTTTGATCTGAGGCCTTTAAACCACTAAAACACACACCAAACATTGAAAAACGCACGAGGAACGATAGAGGAAGCCATAGCAGAGCTCGGAACAAGAAAAAAAGTTGCTTTTAATTTTGGAGAAATTACACTTTGGTCCCAATTTTAAACTTCATTTTCATTTTAGTCCAATTTGATTTTTCATATTGGTCCCTTTGACTTAGTTTGTTGCTTGACTTGCTTCTAGGTGCTTACAATATTTTTGTTAGCTTGAATGTTTGCTTGACCCATGCTTTTATATCTTCTTTTCACTTTAGTCCTCATGATATTTACCCTTTAATTCTTTTAATTGAAAGTTTATATTTTAGTCCTTTATCTGGACTGTATGTTACTTAAGGCTGCACGGTGAGTTGGTGACATTACTCTTTCGGTGAGTATGTGTATTAATGATAATATTTTGTTGATGAATATTAATATTAATTTATAAAAAAATATGTTAACAAAATTTCTAAGAATAAAGCTAATTTGATACTAAAATATGTTATTGATATACATATTTTAAAAATAAAATAATTAAATGTTAAATTTTTGTCCACTCTCACACAGAAATTGTTGAAATAAACTTCTTGTTAATTTATAATTATCTACTTCAACTTAATTTTTTTTTAAAAAAGAAAACTTGTGGTTTATTTATAATTATCCACTCTAACTTAAAAATTTTTGAAAGCAAAGTTTTTTGTGAGTTTATGATTGTCCACTCCAGATAATTTTTTTAAAAAAACTTGTTATTATTAAAACATTAATAAATTTATTTTCTTGCTTTTAGATTTGAGTAAAATTAAATAAGGATAAATGAAATAAGATAATATAAAACTCATACATCTTCTAGCAATTACGCATTCAAAAGTATTTTTGCTAATCAATATTCAAATAAAATCTATTTTTCAAAATCACTTTTCTGATAACAATTTCTAAACATAAATCACGTTCATGCAAATCTAAGTTTATCCAAAATGAATTTTTTTAATTCTACTCAAACTTAAATTTACCCAACTATTTTTCAAACACCTTCTAGTCTCATTGTTGAAGCACGTATCTTTCCATTTGTAGTAGTTCTCAATTTACTTCTTACACGTTTAGATTTTTTAAAAAATTAATTAAACTTTAAATGTGATTTTGGATTAAAAAAAATTGTTCAATTAGGTGTTCATCTCTCTTATAAAATCGTTTCCTTTATGTGAAGTAACATTTGACTTTCTTTTACATTGAACAATAATTAAATTTGTTGAATTCCAATCTAACCATATACTTGACCTTACTTTCTTTTCCTTTCACTTATAAACCTAGAAAAAGTTCCTTCAAAATGCAACCTTAAAATCTTCTGGAGCCAAATGGTAAGATAAATCAAATCAGTGGTGAAGCCACTAGCAAGGGTGTAACTCAAAAGAAGATTTTCTCTTATTCCATACAGAACAGGAGGGTCCTATCCCCTTGATCTGGCTGTAGATCATGAATATTAACAATTAAGATCTTTTAGGTCCTTTTTCTAATTTTAATTTTAATTTTTCAATTACTATTTAATTTTGGGCTATTAACTCACATGGAACAGAAAATTCCTGTTTGTACCACAAGCATGAGATGATTTGGATCTGTCTAACTCCTGAGGGCCCAAAAGTACCAATCACGAGGATCAAGAAACAAAGGCAGCAACCTTAAGAAACTGTGAATTGATGATAATTTCTTTCTTATGTATACCAAATTTCGCTCATTTGATTAACTTCAATCAAATAGCATCCAAACAAAGTGTCTCATAGATAATAAATTGATAGACAAAGCTTACAAAAAGGAAGGAAGCAAGGCATATCCTAATCCTATGAACCAAGCTTGGAAAGAACATCATTCAGAGTCGACAGTGTCTCAGCATAGTACTTCTCCGCTTGTGGAGTGCTCTTAATTTTTGCAGCATAATCCAACTGTTCAAAGATGCAACAAAACTAAGCACATCACTCTAAATAAGTATTATTAAAATAACAAAGAAAGAAGGGATTAAAGCTTACATCGCTGATGGTCTGGAAGAGCTTGGAAGTGAGTTCCTTGAGGGATTTCTTCTGGTCCTTAGGCTTAGCTGAGATAACAGTGTTAAGGTCATAGCGAAGATACTCTGCTTTCAGACGCAAATCATTCTGAACATATGGCCATGCCTTCTTGTCTATCAACTCCTTCACCTTGATAATGTCCTTCGCTGATTCCTTCGCCCTCTGTACTGCCTCATTTGGAGGCAACGGTTGTAGATAGAACCTCTCTTTCAATGGTAGATTCAGGTCTCTTGGTTGGTCCGAGTTCAGTGTTCCAGCTGCCATATTCCATAATTCACATCAAGTTCCATTCATTATGTTAGAGACTAAAATCTCATTTTGTCCCTCACTAAGTTTTATTTTCAATTTGATCCTTCACAAATTTAAACATTCTCAATTTCGTCCTTCAAAAATTCTTATTTTTAATTTGATTCCTCACAGATTGTCATTCTCAATTTGGTCCCTCATAGATGCATTTTTTTCTTTTTTGAATTGTTAGTCAAGAGTCCAACAAAAAGAAGAAATTGATTTTAAAAAAAATATATAGCACTTAGCGTTCCACGTTAATGAGTTAACAGCCAAATTAGCACTTATGTTAGAATTATTCAACAATCGTAGCATAGAGAAACTAAATTAAGAATGTTTGAATTTGTGAGAGGAGAGTGAAAATCTATTTCAAATTCCATTCATTATGTTAAATGTTCATTACCCCATAAAAAAAGCTCTCCGCTTCAGCACAAACTTGGCTCTATTTTGAATTGATTTTGGAGAGTTTTACTAATTTAGTCTTTATAATATTATAGTTGTCTTGTCTTTGAAAAATTAATTGTCTCAGTTTAGTCTTTAAAATATTACATTTATTTTAATTTGATCATTTTTTGTGCTAAGTTTCAAAATCTTCTGTTGTTAAATTTCAAATTTTTCGTTGTCAACATTTACTTTCACAAAAAGAAGAATCAAATTGAAGTAGACACAATTTTTTAGGGACTGAATTGAGACAAATGTAATATCTTAAAGATCAATTCAGAAATTTTGTTTGCTTAGTTATGGATCGTCCATCTCTTTGATCCAAAACTTAAACATCTACTTCGAAAGACAAGCTATATCCATATTTTGTGCTTTAAGAATAATTTCAACTCAAAAGCACTTCTATTATAATCTCAGCATAAAACAAATGTATTCTGGACTAGTAAGATGGACAAATTATAAGCTTGCTTACTACTTGATCATAAAAATCCATGATATCATATCAACAATCATTTCAATTTAATAATTTAAACCGTTAATTGGAGTTATATGATTAATATCTTAATAATATATCTATAACTCAATGTGTGGAACATTCATATATAATTGCCATGCAATTCTTTATAATGAGCAAATATGCAATTTTTTATTGACTACAAAGTAAATGTATTGAAAAAAACTAACCAAAATGGTCTAAATACATTCATTTTTCATACCTTTCCATTCCATTAAACCAAACGGAGCTTAGATTTATTCCTTTACATCATTTAGTCCTTCACAATTAAAATAAGAAGGGGATAATAATCAAACTTAGTACATTAGCACCATTAGCAATTATGTAGATCGAGGGGAGGCAAAACCCATATTTTGGCTAAACATAATTTGATACAAAATGAAAACGAAGTCAATTGGGGATCATAAAGTTACGATCTTTGATCCTCACTATCAATTGGGGCACCTCTAATTTCCATCGTAATCAAACATTTTACTCTAAAGAGGCAAGGAGCAAGAAACACTCACGCAGGCCACCGGATGGCGGCGGAGGAGGGCCAAGTTTGATGGATCTGGCGTCAGCGAGCACGGCTTGAACGAACGAGCCGGAGGCCAGGCCAGCGGCCACAAGACCCAGCACCGCCCGGCGGCTAGTCTCGAACTCAGGGACCACCTGAGCTCTGATAGCAAACCCAGCCGGCCAGTTGAAGCCGAGCCTGCAGTTGGCTGGCTGGTTCAAGCGGGTCCAACCACTGAGTCGGAGGCTACCCTCCAGGACGGTTTGAGATGAAGCACGCAAGCCAGCCATAGACGCCATAGCTTGGGCCATTTCTCCAACTGACTGGCTTTTCGCAAATTGGTTCGCGGAAATGGAAATATGGAGGGTGATTGGTGGGATTTAGGTATTTTGGGGTGTGATTGAGGCGTTGTCAAGATCAAGTGACGGAGAGGCATTGCCGCCTTCCCTGTCTGGTAAAGTTCTAGTAGGATGAGTTAGGTGTGTGGTGTCGATTTTCCAGCGTGGACTACTAATATGCTGACACGTGGAGTGGGAGGTCTCAATTCCCACGTAATTCCGTAGTAAGTGCTGGAACAGTACTATCAAAAAACAAAAAGCGCTAGAAGAGTAAATTTATGAAGAGTTCCGGATTTATTCTTTGACAAATAGTAAATATTTGTTGTTTATTACTTTCAATAATAATTTTTATTGTTGCTGAAAGTTTTGATAACATATCTGAAAATTTTGACAATAGTAAAAATTGTTGTCATAATTTTTAACAACGGTAAAAATCGTTGGTAAAAGTAATAAGTAGCAATAATTTGCTGCTCCTGACTCATTTATGAAACCCTCAAGAAGTAGTGGGAAAAAATTTCGTAGCACGTGTGTTAGATTGGAACCACCTGTAAATAGATAATTTTAAGTTGAGCAGTTTAGATTCATTTAAAAACATGCCTAAACAAGTTTAAATAGGCTAAATCTCATTTTTTTTAAAAAAAATATGTTATTTAGTATAAATAATATCACTTTATCACTCTTTTATATTTTATAAATCTTATATTCAATGAATATAGTAAATTTAGATGTAAAAACTTTTATAATTTTTTAAAAATAAATATAAAATTTTTAAATTTGAATATAATATAGTTAATGTAGAAAGAAAATATAAAAATTAAAGTTATTGGTTATTTAAAAATATTAAAAAAGTAATATTTTACATGTATAAATATTATTTTAATAAAAATTTATTAAATTTTTTTAAAAAAATTTAAAATTATATTATTTTTAATATTTTAAAAATATAAAATAGGAATGGCCCGCAGGCCGGCCCATAGGCCAAACGGGTCGTTTCGATCTTTTAAAAAAGACCTGTTTATTTCTTGGCATATAACAGGCTAGTTTGGGTTGATCCGTTTAACAGTACCATCCTCAACTTAGAAAAATTGAATTTTTTTCACTTACGGATAATTTTGACATCTGTATAAAGTATTTTATTATTATAATATACATAGATTTTGAGGTAATTTGACCATAGAATAGTTCAGTCTCTTCAAAAATAGAATTCTTCTTAGAATTTTACAAAATTGAATTTTTTTAATCAGAGAATGACAAATTTATGATATTTAAAAATAATTATATTTTTTTATTTTTTTTGCAATAAAGGTGTTTTCAGCCTTGACTCTTGAACTTGTACTATCTTGTCCCATATCACTTAAATTATATGATAAGTAATTATATTTTTTAACTTAATATTGCATAATTTATTATTTAAGAAATTTATCATAGATTTTACTTTTATATAAAAAACTTGATAACAAAAATAAAGATTATAAAAAAAATAAGTAATTGTTAGACTAATAAAGTAACCAAGAATAGAGGGTTGAATTGGATACATGATACCTTTTTGTTGATTTGTAATCATTGGTCAACAAGTCTGACTTTATTTCTGATGACATTTAATTCTTCATCATGCTTGTTATTGAAGACCCATTTTGTGCCAATGATAGAATGATTGACTGGTGCTGGAAATAATGTCCATACTTCATTTCTTTCAAACTGGTTTAGCTCTTCCTGCACGGTCATTATCCATGAACCATCTTCTAAGGCTTCTTTGACATTCTTTGGTTCTATTTGGGACATGAAAGCCATATGATTCATTCTTCTCATGGAGGATCTGGTTCTCTTTCCTTTAGTTTGATTACCAATAATGTATTTAGAAGGATGGTTTGTAGTTATTCTCCATTTTCTTGGGATTCTTTGGTGATCTCTTTGAGGATCAGGGTCAGGATCATGATGCTGATCATCAATATCTGGTTGTCCCCTCTAATTTCTATTTGGTTGGTCTTGCATAATTTCCCTTGATGAATTTGATTGATCATCTTGTGATCTTGCTTCACCCCTTGTGCTTGATGTAGGTTGATCTTTAAAATTATAAGATAGAGGTTCCTCATCTGTCTTTTCTTGTGGCAATTTTTCAGCATCTTTCTGATTATCCCTTTTTTGGGTGTGAATCATCATCATATGTTCTAAGATTACTCATAGAAGATTGATTAGATTCATCAAATATAACATGCATGTTTCTTCCACAGTTCGAGTTCTTTTATTGTATACTCTATACACTTTGCTTTCATTTGAATACCCTAAGAATATACCTTTGTCAATCTTAGCATTAACTTTTCCCAAACTATCTTTGATGTTTAGGATGTAGAATTTACATCCAAATGCATGAAAATAGCTTATGTTTGGCTTTCTCCCTTTTTGTAGTTCTTATGGTGTTTTGTTCATCATTGGTCTAATAAGATACCTGTTTAGGATATAACATGATGTGCTTATAGCTTCTGCCCCAGAGATTCTTAGGGAGACTATTTTTAGCAAAGTAAGGTCCTAGCCATATTAAGCAGGGATATGTTTTTCCTTTTAGCAACATCATTTTGTTGGAGAGTTAAAAGAGCTGAGAAATTGTGATTAATTAAATTTTTATTGCAGAAAATTTCAAAATTTGAGTTTTCAAATTCTATTCCATGATCACTTCTGATGTTTGTGATCAAGACATCAGGACCCCTTTTTCATTTTGAACCTTATTGCAAAATGTTTTAAATGTTTGAAAACAATCACTTTTATTTGCAAAAAAGTATACTCATGTAAAATGGGAATAGTCATCTACAATGACTAACCCATAGTAGTTTTCTCCTAAACTTTGTGTTCAAATAGGACCAAACAAATCCATGTGAACTAATTGAAGGGGTCTTGTTGTTGAAACATGCTCTTTGGATGAAAAAAATGTTATAATTTGTGTTCCCTTTTGGCATGCTTTACACACATGATCCTTCACATATTTCATTTTTGGAAGACCAACAACTAACTCTTTGTTAGACAGTTTAAAAATTATGCACATAAAATTTTCTAATTTCTTGTGCAATAACCAGCTTTGATCATGAGTCATTGCAAGACAGTTATGATGATGATATTTCTTATTAGATAATGCTTAAACATTCTCATATCTATAACCTTTAATCAGTATGATATTGTCATTTTTGCTTTTAATGATGCACTTTTCATATGTAAATGTTATAGAATAACCTTTATCACATAGTTGACTTTTGCTTATGAAATTATATTTTAGTCCCTCAATTAGAGAAACATTTTTTATATTAAATGATGAGTTAATGCAAACTTTACCATCCAATAATCTTATCCTTGTGATTGTTACCAAATGATACATTTCCATGGTCTTTCCTTGATTCATATTTTATGTAGTTGGATATATCCCCCGTCATGTGTTTGGAGCAACTAGAGTTGAGGAACTAATACTGTAATATCTACTATTTTTAGATATTAGTTTATTAGAACTTCTTAAGAAGTATTTTAGGTGTAGGAAAAAATTTCGTTTTTCTAGAAGGAAAATTTGCAAAGATTAAAGTGGCAAGGATATGGAAAGGTTAGTGATAAGAGATGTGTAGTGCTTAGTGAGGAGGAAAATAATCGAGTTGAAAAAAATTATTATTACAGGTATGTCACTGTTATAGTCGACTGAGAGTCGGCCAAAGGGCAAAAAGGTAATTTTACCTTATGTATATATTAAGAAAGCACCATTCAATACTCCCAACACTTTTCTTTCCTCCTCTCCATTGTGACTTCCCTCTCCTCATGCTTTAAGACTCATTTTATCACCATTCCTTCTTTCTCCTCTACACTCAAACTTCTAGCAGTCAGTCACTGGTGAAAGAACGAACCTCTAGTGAGCCACCACACCAAAAAAAGAGCAAGAAATAAGGTAAGCTCTTCCTTTCCCTTTTCTCCATGGCATTGTCAGGTTTTTTGGTTTTTAGAGGGGGAATGAGTTGTTTTGTAAGTTTTGAGACTTGGGTGGTACCTTAAAACTCTTTTCAATGATTAGTGATTAGATTTGAAATAGAAATTTGTGGGATTGTCATGTTTAGAGGTGAATCTCATGGAAATAGAAGAATAAATTGAATATTAGGGTTTTAATTGGAAATTTAAATATTCAAGATTGGATACTCGGTTTTAATCTATGTTTTTGGTGTCAATATGCTCATCGATCATCAAGGATAAACCCATTGAAGAAATCATGAGAAATAATAAAGATTTGGTCGGTTTTGGGCAAAAACCGAGACTAAATCGTAAGTTCCAGATCGTGGCGCTTGGGGCACCACACTACAGAAGGCAACGGGAAGAAGAAGGCCTTGGGGCCCAGGTGCCAAGCATGTGTAGGCCCAAGAGCCAGATGTGGCACCCAGGCGCCAAGCGTGCTAAGGTTAGACTGTAGTGTTTTTCTTAGACCTTTTTCAAACAGTCATAACTCTTTATCCGGACTTCATTTTTAGCAAATCTTATATCGTTGGAAAGCTCTTTGAGTCGAGTTTCTAATGTAAGAGATCATTTTAAAAATCCTTTATTGTTCAAGAGTTATGACCAAAGAAGTGAGTAAAGGTCGAGATTAGCGGTAGGAAATTTCTCTATTTAGTAACTCTAACATGTTTTTACATGGTTACTTCATAGGATGGCTCCATTGATGCATCTCCTATATCTTTGGGATGCATGGGCGAGCATGGAATTCAGGTGAAGGATTCTTACTACTTTGGTGTTGATTGTGGCTATGTATTTTTGTGGATGCCTCTTATTAGATTCTTGAAAAATAAGGATTATACACTAGAAATACTCCCAGTAAATCTCCCAAAACTAAATGCACTGTGATAGTACCCATCTATATATTTATATACTTGTTATTATGTAATTGTGCAAGAAGGATATGAGATATATAAATTAAGTATAACCTCTGTAAGCTTATCCTCATGAATTCAAGGAATGTCCAATGCTTGTTGTGTGCTTGTTAAGAAAGTTAGGAATATGTGTAAAGTGATGTAAATGATTGATGTTGTCAATATATGTGGGTTGTGCACATGAATGTGAAATGGAACTTCTATATGGATTCTTTGGGTTAATTCTTGTGCATGTTGGTGAATACTTATGGGAATGTGTGTGTGTGTGTGTGTGTGTGTGTTTGTTTTATGTAATATGTACATATGAGTATATATATATATTCATACCAACTGATATAAAAGTAACTTGAGAATTGCATATACATATACATGCTCAGTTACCTCTTAAATTGTGTATCGAAGAAAGGCACACATACATATAAATACATGTGTACATATAAATTTTCAGTAGCTGAATTCCAAAGGTGTATATGTATATGTGTATGCCAATTTGTTAATTGTTTATAAAATAGGGCATGGATATGTATACCCACTCTTGATACTTATGAACTATATGGCCAAGAATGCAAGTACAGACATACATATGTGGATAAACATATATATATATATATATATATATATATACACACCTATATTACCTTCGTGATAGAAATGAGGGAGTTGTGATAGATATATGTGTGATGAGATTCATATATAGAAAGGTGATTAAGTGGATAATTAGAGGTGTGAGAATACCTATATGACGGTTAAGTGAATGATTGAGATTGCTCATATAGTAGTCCTAACTCTATGGATCATGATTCCTTATATTATTGTACTGCTTAGTGGATTATTAATTGTTGATGGGTTAATAGAAAGCATGGTATTATGCTTTTGTGATAGGATTTTTGTGCATTGTATTTATTCCTTGTGGGTATATATATATATTGAAAATGGTAAAGACTTTCAATTAGAGGCCTATATGGTTAGAGTAAATACAAGTGCCCCCAATTGCTAAGGGTGAGGCATTGAGGGAAGAGCCCTAAATATTATTGGAAGCCTATGGGGCTAAATGGGTCTAAAAAACCTGAGATTCTTGGTACAAGCCAATACGACCGCCAAGTCATCCAGAATTAAATTCGTGTCAACTTGCAGTATAGTGATCGTCCCAAGTCATATTCTCTAAAGGAGACTTGTTTCTAATTGCCTAATTAACTGTTCTAACACTAATCTACATTAATTACCTACTGATTAACTATCTAATTACTATGCGGGGGGTGATTACATAAAACAAAATCAATTAGCTAATATAACATAAATGAATAGATATGCAACCAACTATAATTTTCCTACAGTTATATCTATCATAACCCTTATCAACTTGTTAATTTCTTATTGTGCTCTACCACTTGGTTTTAATTCCTAAAATTTCCAAAAAACGTCCTAGAACTAGATTCCATTAGCCTTAACCCAAAACTAATGAAATCTATATAGCTGTAACCAAAGTCATACACAACAACTACATTCATGTATGCCATTTTCGTTCATCTTGTTATACATATACAGCAACCACATTCATACATGCATAATCAGATTATTCCTTAGATAAAAAGATAAAAACAGTAATCATAACTATACCACTCTAATTAGAAATGAACAAGGATATAAAAACAGAGAGGCAAGTAAAGGAATAGAAAATGGAACAAAAACAACAACTTATCTGATTAATGCCCAAAGAGGGTTCAAGCACAGCCCCAGATCATGTGTGACTGATTACATGAAAAGTTTAGCCTTCTATAGAAGCTAAAACACATAAAACAGAAGAGAAAATGAGGGGGGAAGGGTAGACCTACAAATTTCCTACAAAAAAAATGGAAGAAGAGAGGTTTCTTCAACGTCTGAAAATAGAGGTTTTGAAGTCTCTTAACCAGCTAGGAGAGAGAGAGAGAGATGAAAATTGCATAGTTGACTCTTCTATGAGCTATCCGTTTCTTATTTTTTGTTGCTGCCTTTTTACTTTTTCTGCTAGTTGCTGTCTTGCTGTAGAATTCATGCATGCTATTCTGCTGTACAGAAAAAGAAGCCAGAAAACAGTGCAGAATGTGGGCCTCAGTCTAGTTAGCCCTAGTTAATGCCCAGTTAGCACAGAATATCATGTTAGCATCTAAGTAGTCTCCAAGCTAGCAAAATAATTCTCTAATAATTAAATCTGTAAATTAAGCACAAGTATTAATGGGTCTCTAATGAATTAAACTTATAAAAATATGAAATTAAAACATATTAGTTGTATAATTATTTTAGACCCGATAATTACCAAAATATGATATAATTGGAGAGTTGGCAATATTAAAATGACAATAGGACTAAGATAGGGACTAAATTGCATATAAAAATGCCTAATATCAATGTTGGAATGGTGCATCATTGAATTGTTAGTGGAATGGCCTGACAACGAGTTGTTATGTGGCTAAGCGACCTTACTCCTTAAGAATGCCACACTCAGGATGTTGCCTTGTGAAGGAAAGACAAGGGAAATTTTTAAATAATCTTTATTGTGGATTGACCTCGGTGGTTTCTCTCATGTAATTTAGCCTCGGTGGCTCTTTATTGTGGATTGACTTCGGTGGTCTCTCTCATGTGATTTAGCATCAGTGACTCTTTATCATGATTCAGCCTTGGTGGTGTTTTTATTATTTGACTTCAAGAGTCTCTCTATTGTGCATACACTCTCTTTGGTTAAATTTGAAAACTCTATGTTTTTGTGTGTGTTAAGCATAAATTTTGGTTTTACTTTTCTGCTTCCTTCGGATGTGGTTTTTGTTAGCTTTAAGGCATTTATGCCATAAGTTTTGATGATGATAAATATGTGAGAAATGTAGTATTGATATATAAAGATTAATTATCATATATATTATAAGTATTTAAGCATAATTATATTATTTAATGTGTAATATCTTATATATGAATCGTGCTCTTTATAATATATATGTGATTACATTGTCTAAGAATTGTAACCTTGATATGTGAGAAGTGTATTTTATATGTTTTTCTTGTGCTACAATTTTAGAATGATCATATTATTTTAAATGAAATAATTTATACATGAATCATGCTCTTTATTATGAATTGAACTAATCATTTTGTTTGCAAGTAAGATATTTTTTATAAGTTAGTTCAAAACAAAAAAAGTGAGCATTGGAATGAAGAAAGAAGATAAACAACATCACGCCTCGCTCAAAAAAACAATATGCAAGAATAAAGCTTCGAGAAATAAAGAATTAGAAGATTTGTAGACTTGAAAGCTTGAATGCATCAAGATAGCCTATGTGCTTATATTAGGTATATTTTTAATAGGCTAGTAAACTTGTAGAACTAAATGATTTATATTTGCATCCATTGGCTCAAACTTTTTAAACAAACATCATTTGCTTTAAATCAAAAAGTTAGTGAAATATGAAGTTTTACAAAAGTTGGTTTTTGACATTTGGTTACTATTTTTACCATATCTCCAAAATGGCAAATTGGTTTTTCAAAATTCTTCATCTCTTTTGATAGTAGGCTCAAAAAGCTTTCCAACAATTTATTATCTACTCAAAACAGAGTCCAAATGAGAAAGATATGACCATTTAAAATAAACTTTGAGAAACTGAAAGTTGACTTGCTGCACTCAAAAATTATTTTATTATGACCTTTAGTAGGTATGTTGATTATATCTTTTAAATGAAAAAATAATTTTTGAGTGAAAATTATGTCGTTTAAAACTAGACTCCAAGGGCTTTCCAATGATATATTAGTTGTTTAAAACGGAGTTTAAATGAGAGAGTTATGATTTTTTAAATGAGCTCAAAAAATCTAAGTCAGCTGAATGTTAGACGGAAAGCTATCAGTCAACTGATAGACCCCGAACAGTCGACTAGTAGCCTAGAAACACTGTATAACGATCATATTTTTATATTTAATAGATATATTGAGCTATCAATGGACTGATACCCTTCAGACAATAGCCTAATGCCACCTGGAGTGCTTTTTTAAGTGTAGTAACGGCTATAAACGGCTATATTTCAATGAAGTTTATATATATAACCCTAGATACATATTTTTATGTTAGAACAAAGTACTACAATGTAATATTAACTTATTATATCATTTTTGAGAGAAAGAAAAACATTCTTAGGCTAAATCTTTTGAGTTATTAAGATCTCTATTTATATCATCTACTCTTTGAAGAGAGTTTTTCTTATGTTCATCTTATTTCTTTTTAAATTCTGAGTGCATCCCTGAGGTGGTTAAAATTCCTTGGAAGAGTGATTGGGTAGTTGAGAAGTCCGAATTCATAAATTCTCCATTGTGGCTCACAAATGCCCGGATCGAACTTGTGGTTGTAGTAGTCCGCAAATACCTAGATCAAACTTGTAATTATAATGGAAATACTTAAGTGCTTTTCTTGAGGACTGGATGTAGGCTTGTGATTAGCCGAACTAGTATAAATCTCCGAGTTTGCTTTCTCTATCCATGCACTCTTTACATTTCAAGTTATTTGTTCATCTTGATAGAACTATATTTTTCTGGTTTATATTTACTGTTATAAGCTTGGCGTATTTGCAAAAAAAATATTTTTATCTTCCAAAAAGAGTTTAGTGAAAATTTTATAAAACTCAATTCACCCCTCTCTTGGGATCCAACCATTACTATCAGTTTTATCTTGTAATAGTCCTACATTAGGACCGAGATAGGGTATGTTTATAGATGTCCCTTCCCTTGTATGAGGCACATGATAAGTTTTGTTTATATCGTTCCCTCACTAAATAAATGTACTCACCCTATTTTGTATGCCTCTTGTAGGTTCAGTTGCAGTAGGTGAGTTTTCGAGTTCTCAACCCTTCTTGATTTCAGGTTGACCTTGATATTGGGTACGTATTGGTTAGTCGAGTCGCTCTGTAGTGAATAGAACTCCTAGGATCTTTGTAATATTGTGATAAGAAGACTTTGATTTATTACTACTTGTATGTTGTGTATGATAAGTGTATGTGAGATTAGGCTTACGATGGTGGTGTAGACCCCACCGTCGTGCCGGTCATGTTCCCTAATTTGGGACGTGACAAATACCCTTCTCTTTGTTTTATACTCATGCACCTATAAGTAAGAAGATCCATTTAGGTCCCCAAAATAATTTGGGTACTTGAGAAGTTAGTTTATTGCACTATTATGCTTTTGATACCCAAATTTTCCTAACGAACGATTTTCCTAACCTTACTTAGGCATTAATAGGATATATAACATTTCTTTCCACATTCATAACACGTTTTTTATCCTTTAGAAGACTGTTTAAAAACATTTTTGAAGGTTTTTCTTTTATCATCATACCCTATACCAACCTTATGAAGGCTTTTCTTTTGACTTTCTAATATAAGATCTAAGTTTTCTTGTTTGTAATACCCATGAATTTTAAATTCACTTGTAAGTGTATTAATGTTATTATGTGCTTATATGTGAAATTTTGGAGTAAATTTGAAATTTAGTGGAACCATCAAATATTGGGATTCTCTAATTTTCGTTGTGAGAAATTTTTAAATAAATTCTCAATGAGGGACTTAATTAGAATTAATGATGGTAATTTTTTAGGCTTGTTTGAAATCGTTGGATAAAGTGAAGCTCTTAAAAATATATTTGGGGAAAGTGTGACAAGAGAAAAATAAAATAATTTTGAATCTTTGGGGGTGATTGAGAATTTTTTTTAAAATTTTGAAGGACCCGAGTGAATTAATAATTAAAGGAGGAGTATCTTGTGCAATTCAAACAATAAGGGTAGACACATGGCGTGACGGGGGCCATACACGTGTGCCCTTCTCTTTCATACCCAAAGCATCCTGATGAAGCCACTCTAGGCCTCATTTTCGAGTATGTGCTGTAACCAAGGCTGAGACTGAAGGGGATTGGGGTTGCCTACTCTTCGTACCCAAAGAGCAGGCTGCCTTTCCTGTTGGCCACGGTTAAAACTGTGGCCAACACTTGTAAACACTTTCAGCAATGGTTTAAAAACAGTTGCTATAAGTTTTGTGAAAAAAATGTCACAATTAAAATTTATAGCAACGAAGTTACTGTTGCTGCAACTTGTAGCAACGGTTTTTACCGTTGCCACCAGTAGGAAAAGCAGGATGCTCTTCGAGTACGAAGAGAAGTAGATCCCGCTCCAACTAAAGGGGAGGGGCATCACCACCATAAAGATCGGTGACAGCCGATACCCTTCCCCTTCTATTCTTCCCCCTAGCGCGCAAACACAGACCTAACCGATCGAGCGTGAGAGACTGAGTCATGGATGCATGAGGACCTTTCTTCATCAACCCATCTCCTTGCTTGTTTGTCTGGCATGGTCTAGTTGGTTTACTACTGGCAATCAGCCCTTTGCCGGCCACCATGAGATGGTAGAAGGTAAGGCTTCTTGTAGCCCCTCTTCCTTCCATTTTCGGTGAAATCTCCTAATCTGAGGCACCCATAGATTCTAACCTCTTAAATTGTATTTGGGACTTAATTTCTCCCAACTTCTTTATGCTTTGGTGAACCTAGGATTTGATTTGGGAAATCTTAGTGAGCCGTGACTTTTCTTCCTCAGACCAAGAGAAAATGAAGTTTGAGAGGTAAGGGGGAAAACTGATTTCATGATTTCTTCTGTAACTAATATGTATTAGAGTTTCTCTTGTATTGATCTTGAGCTCGGAACTGAATAAAAAGAGATTTAATAATGTACATATGAGTTTGGTTTTCTACTATCTTGGGTTGCAATTTGGGTACTACTCTAGGATTTATTTTTCTGTTGTTTTGAGAATTTTGTTGATAAATAAAGTATTATGATGGAGTTATTTTGTGCTTACTGTGAGTTATAAATTAGATAATAAAAATCCTAATATCTAGGGATTTCAATTTTTGGTTTTGGATGATTGTAAAGCTTTTATATCGCCTATCAGAAGTTGATGATAACTAAATTTAGTCTTTTGGTGGTTCATCTTTGTGCTTTTTATGTATTATAAAGTCGAGGATGTGAATCTTTATTTCAAGGGCTATCAATTCTAGTTTTGGGATATTGCTGTAAAGTTTCTAATTGTATAAAAGAATTAGTAATGAATCAAGGCCCTAATTTTTAATTTTGCATGCTATGTTGTATGACTTTGGAGTTATTTGAACTATGTACACTTGATGTTAGTTGTTGAAATCTCCCTTTGATATTTAGATGGGTTAATGGCCTAACTTTGGATAGGACCATAAGAGGAAAACATGACAGCTTTGTATGTTGGTGGTTTTGTGTGCTTCTGAATGACCAAACCAACTCTTAAAACCATAAAACTTGGTGGAAATATTCTTTATATAGTGATAAACTGATTTAGAAAGTTTCAAGCTCTTTTAAATTCGTTTGCTTAGTCAAATGAGCATGAGAACAACACTTGTGCAGTGCAGAGGAAAATTTGGACAGTTTTAGAAATTTGTTTGGTTTCGATAGTTAAAGCTCTCTTTTTAACCTAGAATTTTTATGGCACATAGCCAAGATATAAATCTCATGATCTGGAAAATTTCATTGTATTTGGATATGTTTTAGATGGTTTATTGCATGACAGAACTAAACCTATAGCAGAATTAAGCAATCCTGATGTATGAGTACTATAGTGACAATTGAAGGGGCAAATTGTAGAGTTTTGACTTGAAATTTTTCTCATAGTGTACTAACACATAAATAAGTCTATGTACGAAATTTCATAAATTTTGGAATTGTTTTGATGGGCCAAATTCTTGTAAAACCGAGGCTATAGTAGCTACAGAGTCAGTCTGGGCAGCATCTGCATTTTAGTGATTTTGAAGGAGCAAATCAAAGTATTTTCTTTTGAAAATTTTATCTAAAATTCTAGACATATCAAGGATGTTGTGTACCAAATCTCATGAATTTTGGACTTGTGAGGACTACCCAATAAATTCATAAAGTCTAGGATCCAAAGTTTGGTTTTAAGCAGAGCATGTGTAGAATTTAAATTAGTTTAGAAGCGATTGGCTTCTAAGCTTTGTAGGAAGAAGTAACTAACATGTTAAGGAATAGTCTCATGGTTTTTAATTCCTAGATAAGTTCATCCAATGGTGATTTAAATTATTCCACCAAGTCTAGTGAAACAATAAAGTGATCCTAATGGAAACACTTTTCCCTTCATTTTGTAATGTAAATTTTGAGTCTTGATACCCTATTAATATTGGAGCCATGGTAAGGTGTGAAAAGGGAAAATATTACTTTTGTATGAATAAGAATGAATTGTTAAACATGGATATGAATAAATTTATTGTATGTTGGCAAGATAACCTAGAGATGTTGAATGCTATAAATGTTACTCATGTGAATCACAAATTACTTATATTTGTCTCATATTTTACTCTTATGCGTATGGGGAATTGTTGTCCACCCTAATATTTGGGTCGGTTATACATCTATATATGTGTCAAGTGAGTTGTTACCACTATGTTGTGGATTACATGCAATTATATATATGTGTGTATGTGTGTGTGTTGTGATTCCCCATCCCTAGAAAAAGACTTAAAGGACGAATTATTTTTTATTATTTCCCTGAATAACAGGCATCTCTAAATTATTTTTATTATTATCTTGGACAGCGGGCACTAATTAATCATTTTTATTAATGCCCTGGAATGGTGGGCCTCTCTTAATTATTATTTCTGCATAGTGGGAAATTACATGGAGATGATTAAAGTTCATAAATTTTCTAATTAAGGTTATTGCTATGTATACTTGTGTGTGTATGATAGAACTTTTACTCGACTTGCAGGTTATGTAAGGTGAGTCTTTGGTCTTATGTTGGTGGATGAGGTACCTCTTTGTGTCTTATCCCTATGAGTGGTACACAGGTCATATTTAAATTTTCGGTTGTCTTTCCCTTATTGAGTATTTCCATACTCATCTCTTCCTTTGTGTACCCTTTGTTGGTTATGTGTTAAAAGGTGAGTCTTCGTATAAGGAGTAGCGGAGTCTCCAGGTTTGTGTTCTTCTATCTTGGAATACTGGTACGTCTAATAGTTGGGTGTCTGAGTCGCTCTGTAGTTAGATAGAACATCTAGAAAAATTTGTGTTGGTTATAAAAATGAACCCACATATATTATATTTATTTCATGTGATAATGGCTGAGGTTAGGCTTATGGCAGTGGGTGAAGTCCACCTCCGTACTGGTCATATTCCCAAATTGGGGCATGAGATTGTCCTTGAACAAATTTACTCAGGTCATATGTTAGGCAATCTACTTTAGCTTTCAAGGTTCTATTTTATGTGATCAAGGCATTGTTCTTCCATCATTTGTCTGATTTTTTCTTCAAAATGTTTTTTTTTACTAACTACATATTCAAAATCTTTTAAATGCTTTAAATGGGCTCATCTAAGTTCATGATATTTTTGAAGAACCTTTTTGAAGTCTTCAACTAAAGAATCAAAAGCTTGAGATAGTTCATCATAAGATATAGGAGAATTATTAACCTCGTTAGCATCCTCTTTGGAGTCACTGTTGGCCATCAGATAAATTTTTGCCATTTCATATTCTTCCAAATCTAATCCACTCTCAAGGAAGTCATCGTCGCTCTATGATGCATTAGCTACCATTGTTTTTTAATCTTTTCTTGTTTTAGCAAGTTAAGGGCACTCAGAACGAACGTGTCCAAGTTTCTTGCATTCATAACAGGAAACCATTTCCTAATTCTTTTTTGCTTACACTATATTATTTGGTATGTTATTTTTATATCTTCTCTTATAGAACTCAAACATCCTTTTTGAAAGGAGAGCCATGTCTTTATCATCCATGGACTCATCTTGGGATGGTTGTTCTTCTTTTGATGTTGAGGTGATCTTAAGAGCTATTCCTTTTTCTTTCTTTCTACTCATGTCATCTATCTCCTTCTTCAAATATGTCTTCTCATAAGTAATCAACTTTCCTCTTAATACGTTTGTTGTCATTGTTGCAGTTTTCCCATTTTCCTTGATTATTGTAGTCTTTGTCTTCCATGGTGCTATTAGATTTTTCAAGACTTGCTTACGATCTTTTCCTGATCATATACTACTCCCATTAGATATAGCTGATGGGTGATTCTGCCCAGTCTATCAAACATCTCTTCAACAGTTTCATCTTCTTGCATTTTGAAATTGTCAAACTCTTCTTCTAGGGTGTCAGTTATGGTCTTTCTGACTTCATTAGTTCCTTCATGGGTTATCCTTAATTTTTCGTTCATATCTTTTGCATTTTGACACCTGGATAGTTTTTTGAATTCCGCATCATTCATAGCAGATGGCAAGTAGTTGCTAGCTTTGTAATTTATCTCAATCTTCTAGTCATCTTCCTGAGTCCACTTAATTTGAGTTTTAGGAACCTCAATGTCATCAATAGTTTTCATAGGAACATGTAGACCATATTTGATCACCCTCTAGATTTTCATGTTTTGTGATCTCAAAAAGATCTCTATATGAGTTTTCCAGTAAGTGTAGTTTGTTCCCTCAAAGAAAGGAGGTCTATCAACACATTGCCCTAAGCACCAAGTTACTGACTCATCTTTTGGATCTTTTCTCTGGGATGTTAATCGTGTACAAATTAGAGACCAAAAGCTCTAATGCTAGATGTTAGATTAATAATGTACCCAAGAAGGGGGTTGAATTGAGTACAATAAACTTTTGAAATTTCTTTTGATTTAAACAGGAATTTTACTTTCTTTAAATTACTTTCTTCAAAACAATATGTTGAAAAGGGATCAACAATGCTGTCTTATTTTTTCGAGAAATAGGATTTCAAAGAAGTACTATTACAAGGATCATTATAAAATTTTTGTTATGATGACCTTTTTGTTTAGAGTATTTTCTTGTGAGTGAAGAGAAGTGAGATTTTTTTGAATATGGATGTTGTATCAATATAAACCTTTTGAAAATGAAATAAAAGATAAAGATAAAGAGACACAACAATATATAGTGATTTAGAATTTCTTAAAAGAAATTCCTACATCCACTTCTCAAGCACCCAAATAGAGATTTTTATAATGGAAAAACAAAAATCACAAATAATACAATTAGCAACCCCAACCATAAGATCAGCAGCCAGCTTTTATGCCAACACCTTGCTAAGTTTGTATAAGATCTTAGCAAACTTTTAACCTGGTAGATCAACACTAATCTTTTACAACCTTTTTAAATCAAGAGGATCAGTAGCAAGCTTTATCAAACCTAAATTTTGAATCAAGACCCCTAGCAACTCTAATCAGTCCACTCTCTAGACTATTATAATAATAAATAGTATCCTATATTTTATTCACGCAGAGTAATAGGAGAGATAAACTCACACAGAGGAAGATACTCATATAACAATCTCTCTAAGAAATATAAGAAGAAGAAAAAGAGTTCTTGAGCTCTAAAAAAATTTCAAGATTTTTCCCAAGTGATCAATGCAACAACTTGTGTTAGGAGAAAGGCTTAAATGTTGGTTAAACAAAATTCTAATCATTGGAGAGGCTCCACACTACTTTGAACTCTAACAATCATTTTCCATTAAACATCTCTGAGAGTAACTTCCTTCATAAAATGCTTCTTCTGAGATGATCCCCGAGCATGTGAAGATGAAGAGTATATATGTATGCCTTTTTGTCTTAGGAGGCCGTGTGGTGTGACTTTTGACAACTGGATTCTTGTTTTGAAGGCCTTTGTCTGCGTGCCTTTCCAAAATAGTATGCTGACAAGTTGTCTTTTTCTTTGCACCCTGATATCTTCCCTTGATTATGCTTATTCTCTTTTGCACTAATTTTATTTCCTAACATAGCTAAAAGAAAGACTCCTTTTCTTGGATAGTTGTGAGCTATGCCATATTGGATAGATCGACATGAAATAAGGCAGGCCCAATATGAAATAAAATAGATCCAATATGTTGTTTCTTAGAAAATTTTGACTTAAGCCCGATATGACAAGATAGGCCCAATGAACCAGTAGTTTAACAATTTTGGGCTTAATATTTATATAAAAATGATTCCACAATAAAAAAACATGGGTTCAAAAATCTTGCACTAGCAATAATAACTACAATTATATTGACAAAAAGAAATTACTACTAACTCTATCAAGGTAATTTTTTGTTTATTTTTAAATACAAAAGTTAATTATAAGGATTTTTTTTATATTTTAACAATAACAAAATAGTAATAATTTAATTTCTTACTTGTATATATTTTAATTTTCAATGTATGTTTAGTTCATTCTTTGTTAATGTATGATTTTGATATTAATTTTTCATCTCATCTAATTTTGTATACTAAACTTATTTATTAAATAAGTTGAAAATAAAATGTGAAGATTTAATTCCATCTGACTCGTTTATATTCTTAATTATTCGTCCTTGTTGAATTAAAGTAGAGAAATTCATGGGATACGTCTAAGGCTATATTTGACAAGTAAAAAAATTAGCTTATAGCTTATTTGACTAGCTTATAAACTTGTTAGAAGTGTTTGGTAAACAAGCTTATTTAAGTAGTTTATCGCTTATAACTTTTATATTTTTCTTCCTCTTTCATCCTTATTGTTTTATTAAAATTCCTATTCTACTGTTATTCTTCATACACATATAAAATAGGTAAAAGTATACTTTATGTCCCTAACATTTACATTGATTTTCATTTATGCCGCTAAAGTTTGTTTTTGGTCAAATATGTTCTATATGTTTTATTTTTTGTCAGATATGTCTTTTTTTTAACACCGTCAAATTAGTTAATAAAAAATGTTGACTGGGTTACTATGTGGCAAAAATCACTTGCCACATCACTTGCCACATATACTTATAACCTAAAATTATAAAAATACCTCTAATAATAATTAAAAAAACAATTTCCTTCTCTATCTCTCTCTTTCACCACCCCTCTGTTGTCTCTCTTATCTCGTCTCTATTTCTCTTTCTCTCGTCTATGTTTCTCTCTTTCCATATCTCTCCCTCTCTCTCTTCTTTCTGCCTCTATCATCCCAAATTCAGTATCGTATTATATGATTATGTAGTACCCCATGCTTGCCAGACGTTACATAGCTTTGGCACATATCATTTGTTGAACCCCATGTGATAAGCTTTCCTAACTCCGATTAAGGAAAAAGAAAAAGATATAAGCCATGATGGTTTCTTTAAGAAATTAAAACATAATTATGAAATGATAGGAGAAAGGGGATAGGAAATGGAGAGATAGAAAAACTAAAAAAAAATACACATGTCAAGATTGCCTTGAAAAGAAAAGGAAAATGAATAATAGATGATTGATTTAATTATTAGTTCGAAACTTAATTACCTCTTATACAGGTTTTATCTTGTCACGACCTAAATTGGGGCACGTGACCGACATGGCGCAAGGGAAAACGCCTTCCCAAATGTCGTAAGCCTAAACTGACATTTCATATCTTATTTAATCCACATGAAAACATATCACAGTATCATTAATTAATTTAGGAATCAATCTTACATCAAAATATATTTCCATGTTTCAAACTATTTCTATCATCACAAAAAGTTGATGAAATACATGGGAACATGGGTTCCAACAAAATATTACAACAGTCATCTAAATCCTTTACAAAAGAATTACAATCGTATCCCTAGGTGACCTACACAACCACAAAGCTTCTAGGACACTTTAACCAAAATAAAAGAACCAACAGGACCCACCCAAGCAAATGGGAAGGGTCAGATGTCAAGTACCGCTACTCTTCGGTCGGGTATTCCTCCTCAGCAACAAGATCTGAAAATTTTAAACCACAGAGGGTGTGAGTTTATCATAACTCAGTGTGTAAAGGACTGTACATAATAAAAGCAAGTGTAGCAATATCATGATTACATAGCTCAAGGAAATCACAACAATGAACATCTAAGGGACTGATACACACATACGAGCCAACACAGAATAAAATCCATCACAATCAATCATTCATAAAATTCCTCACACCGAGTCTTGCCTATGTAACCACATTTCTTAAGCAAGGTACTTGCCTCTGTAATCGACATTTCCTTGCAAGGGTCACGCCTCTGTCACCAGTGTCCCCTTACAGAGTTATCAAGTCCATGCTTCTGTCACCGGCGATGGACTAATTCCAATCATAGCAATTTAGGTCACACAACACCCATAATAATGCATGAGGTTCACAACTCAACATTGTATGCTAACAAGCACACGTTTTATGGACCCTTAGGGCACCTTGCCAACTCATAAAAAGTTCATGTAAAAACATTACTCATGGCCCATGAAATTATAATAATCTATACCTTATGGGTTCCTTTAATTGCATAGCCAATCCTAGGAGGTAAAAGCTTAAGAGCATAAGTAAGCATGATGTTAAATTAATAAAACAAGTTCTCGTAAAGTCACCTACTCACCTTGATGCTGAGTAAGTTTTACTGTATGAGTGACAACAAAGAAATCCAAAGGTGTTATAGTTACACCTTATAAATTGAGTGTATAAGAAAGGAGAAATCAATTTAAAATCTAAAATGTAGTTGGTGCCCTATGCTGGCAATCGAACAACTGGAATAATGCCAGTCCTAACCAGTAAGCAGTTGATCGACTGATAACACCTTACTAATCGACTGGTGCATCACTGTCCAAACTTGTCATCCTAACTTAGAAATAAACAGTCGATCGATCCGGAAATAATCGGTCGACAGAGAGTAAGCTACTGGTTAACTGGTGTCCTACTGTCAAGATTGTCAAAATTGCCCAGGAGTAACTGGTCTACTATTAACTAAATACCAAACGACTGATCCTTCACTATCCAACCTGGGTGAAGAGCGCCAAGGTAGCTTGTTGACTGATCCCCACACGATAGTCAACAAGTTGCCCAGCAGAATCTGTTTCATCCTTTCCTCTCCTTGCCTTTCCAACTTGCTTTCTTACTTTCATTAGGGGTTCAAAAGAACTTGTATGTGGATTAAAATCTTTCTATTTACCAAGAGAGGAGTTGGGTCTATAAACCTCTAAGATTTTTTCAAAAATGTCTTATGAACAACTTCACTAAATTGGTTTCATAACTCCAACTTTCCCACCTCAATTGGTTACTTTACCATCCCCAGCAAGAAGCAAGCAACCACAGGCAAGGAAACATAGTTCTCCAACTTGAACCAACAAAATCCCAAGTTTCTACTCTTTAGGGCATAATGGATGAAAATGTAGGGAAATGTGAAGATGGAACTTACCTCTACTCCCTTAGGTTTTCGGTGCGTTAGAATATTGTCAAACAGTGCCCTTGCTAGAAGGAAAAAGTGGGAGATGATAAGGTCTTGTAGTTGGGAAGAGAAATGGGGAGAAGAGAAAAGAAGATTGTATGAGGATAGAGTATGTGTGTGCGTACAAAAAAAGAGAAAAAGAGGGAAAGATATTGTATAAGGGTTTGGGTGTGTCTTTTTTTTTTTTTGGACAAATGAAAATGTATTTCATTAAATGCATAAAAGGCATTAAGCCTCGGTTACATGAGATATAACAGGACCTCTAGATAACACAATTACAGATCAAACCTGAACTCATGAGATAAAAGGTATATAAATTTAAGGCAACACACCCTAAAAAGTATTTAAGTGTTAAAAGAGGTAACACATCCCTAGACTAAAGAGCCGGAAAAGCCCAACAAATTTTTTTCTAATAAAAAACAAAACCAAAAAAAAATAAATAACAAAAAGCTAGAAATGGATGATTTGAAGCCCATCTAAACCGGAGAATGATGTTCTGACCATGTTCTTCCACCAGTGCTGGAGCCTTGAGGAGCCGCCAATCCTAGTTTGAACTTCACGCCCTTTGAAGCCATACGAAGGCCAGGGCCAAAAACCACCAAGCATTCATGAATGAAGACTTTAAGATCCAACGGGGACGACATCGACAACAGCCAAGACATTATTGGCAACTTTCGAACTTCGATTTTCAATTACGCTTCTCTCTAGCAAACTTTAACAGGCGGCATGACTGAATGACAAAACAGGGGGAGGAAAAGCCAATGCCCAGAACACGCCTGAACTCATGCATGAGGCCACAGAACCGTTCACCTAGACTGGCGACTATAAACCAGTGTTCCATACTTTAGTGTTAAGAAGCTAGCGGCAGCAACAAGACCGACGAAATCATCACGGCCACCGACCTTCTTCGCCTCCATCAAGATCTATGGTTCCACTGAGACTTTGCATTGCAAAACACCACCATCAAAGAACAACAAGCCAAAGCCCAAAAAAAGGCAAAGAGTGAAGAACACAACAAACTCTTCGGAAAAAGAGAAGAAAACTTCCACAGGGGAAGGGGAAATGCTCTAACGGAGGAGAAGGGAGAAGAAGGGGAAGAAGAAAAGGGAAAAGGCAAGTGAAGGGTGCCTATCAGGCAGGCCCCACCAGTGATGATGACGGTTGTGCTTTTGAAACCCTAACAGAGTAAATGCTGATGCTGAAGAAGCATGTTAACATTGGGGTTTAGGTGGGTCTTGGATGGGTCATGCGTACGTACGGGTGGCGCAAGTCCAAGTGGCCCTACAAGGAAAATTCCACATCTCAATAATTCAATTTAAGTCCTTTTTTCCAACATTTCCACAATTTCACAGAAATACCCATAAAACATTTAAGATATACAATCTAGCCATTACGCATACCTCTATAATGAACCATAATCATAAAATAAAATAAAATTGATTACAAATTAAATCATGCAAAACAATAACCAAAATAACGTCAATCACGTAACTTTTAGTTTAGTGGGTATTACATATTTTCCCTCTCATTTTCCTCAAGCAGAGGTTTGTTAGCAATCTTGACATGTGTACTCCTTTTTAGTTTTCTATCTCTCCATTCTCATTCCCTTTCTCTTATCATTTTATAATTACGTTTTAATTTCTTAAAGAATTCATCATGACTTATATTTTTTCTTTTTCCTTAATTAGAGTCAGGAAAGCTCATCACATGGGGTGCAATAAATGATTTGGGCCAAAGCTATGTGACGTCTACAAGCATAGGGTAATGCATAATCATATAATACAATACTAAATTTGAGACGAGAGAGGTAAAGAGATGTGAGAAGAAAGAGGTAGAGAGACAAGAGAGGTAGAGATATCAAGAGAGAGAAACAGAGATGAGAGAACAGAGGGGTGGTGAGAGAGAGAGCATACGAAGAGAAAGAAGAAAATTGTTTTTTTTAGACTATTATTATTGATATTTTTGTAATTTTATGTTACAAATAAATATGACAAGTGATATAGCGGATGATTTTTACAACGTGGCAGCCTAGTCAATATTTTTCATTAACTAATTTGACAGTGTTTAAAAAAAGACATATCTGACAAAAATTGAAATATGTAGGACATATTTGACCAAAAATAAACTTCGGGGACATAAATAAAAATCGGTGTAAACGTTAAGGATACTAAGTATACTTTTGCCTATAAAAAATATATATTATAAAATAAAATAATATATATAATTAATTTAATTAAATTAAAAAATAATATGTTTATTTGTATTATTTTAGGATTACAAAATATCATATAAGGATATCATTTTATATTATTTTACATGTATGAGCTAATTTAATAGCTACTTTAATCAAACATTTTAATTCAATAAGCTAGCTTAACAACTTTTAACTTTCAGCTAGAAATTAACTTTTAGCTTATCAACTAACTTATCAACTATTTTTACCAAATATAGCCTAAATCAAAGACAAGGATAATTAATGTGATTTTCCAAAAATTAGTTGAGAAAATCTTGCTTTGAGTAAATAATTGTTTGCATAATTAATTTTAGAGAAATTTAGATTTGGACAATATTTCTAAAATCATGATTTGAGGAAAAAATTATATTAATGTAAATATTTTCAAATATGTTATTGTGCAACAAAATTACATTAATACAGTATAAACCATAAATTGTAGAAATATAAGGTAAAAGCGAACACACTTAGAAGCTGAAATTTGTTTTTGAACACAAAAGAACGAATCTCAAATGAGTCAAATTTATAGCAAAAGATCCGTGTCCCAGGACTGTACGAATGGGTTATTGAATTAGTTTAACCATATAAATGACCCGGCGCAAAAGAAAAAATAAAAAAATAGATGAATGACCAAAAATCAATAAAAAGTCAAAGAAAAAAAAATCAAAAGGAGTATCGAATTGGTTCAGCCTTGAGCGTGTGATTGTGGCATTGGCAATTAGGCAATGGCTTTTGTGGTGGTGGTGATGGATGATGGTGGCCTATTCCCTTTCTCTCGAATCCCTTTCGGCTTTCGCTCCCTTCATATCATATTCCCATTCCCACCTTTTTCCCTTCATTTATATCTCATTCTCACGCCACTCAACCCAATTCCCTCATTCTCTGTCTCATCGTCATCCCCAATCCCAGATTACGGCGGCGAACCCCTCGTTCGTCACGCTCTCCGGGAGCCTATCGCCGGGAATTCTGAATTTCCGGCACTCAATCGCAGATGGGTTCTCCGGAAAACCCTAACTGGTCGTTCGATTACGGTTATTTAGATGACATTCCTGTCCTCGGCGGTGACCTTCCATCCCTCGACCCTCCCAATTTCTCTTGGCCCTCTCATTCCCTGACTGCTCCTCCGCCTGATTTCAGGTTACTCCTTACTTGTTCTAATGTTCTAATGTTCTATCTTTGTTTATTGTTTACTCCTTAGAATGCTGCATAATTGTTTGGTGAATTACGGCCCAATCTCTTTGTTTCTGTTAAATATTAGCTCAGTTTGATAGACAACAATATTATGGGACAAAAATAGCTCTTTGACTTAAAAACAGAACTGGATTGTACCCCAAAAAGAGAAAAAAAAAGATGCTATTCAATAGGAAAACGGTTATTGTGCTTTATTTGTTTAAAGTTTGTACGGAAGTGTTGTTCAGAAGGGAACTGCAGCTTTGCATGTATAAGCATGCAGCTTATCCGCTGTGCTTGGAAGAATACTCGTAGCTTTGTACTGTGTTTGTCATTTCGTTCTGGTTTATAAATCTCTCTGATGGAAGACAGAGTTTCTAGCCATTAACATGCACGTTACTCCAACATCGTTAACTTCTTTTTCCTTGGGTGGAATTTGTTTTTTCTTCAGAACGTCAATGGAAGTACTCACCCAGAAGATTCTCAGTTATTTATCGGGATTTTCAGATCTTTACTGGACGTTCTGTTCTGTGGTTATAAATAATATTTTTTCTTTTTTTAAAGTAGTTCTAATTATTGTTGTTTTTATGCTTTCTTCAGAGATCGTTGACTAATTGCTGTAAAAAAGTATCCACTTTCGTTTTCCCCCCTCCTCTTCAGTCATGACTTATGCATATCTCTCTGATTTTTTACCAGTGTGGAGTTAGATGACTCGTGTGGGAATCCAGATGTTTTTAAGGAAACTGGGTCTAGCAAACGGTAAACTATTCCGTGATACATATCTGTTGTCTCGTGATCTTTGTCAAATTGAATAATATTTTAGCAATTTAGTTCTGGTGGCCGGTTTTAGATGCCTGAAATCATTATTTTGCTTTGACTTTTAGAAAATTCGCTCCCTTTTATAACATTCAATTCTGTTTATTACTTTCGTTTTCTTATTCCGCCTTTTTGCTTGATTTTATCATCACCCGTTTAGGATTCTGTGCAAGGAATATGGCTAGTATTGTTTTAAGCATATCAAATGCAGTAATTTTTAAAAAGGCATTCTATACAAGTCAAATCTTATTTATAAAGCTCATATACTGCTTATTGTTACTACCACGTAAAGCTTATATACTTTATTTAATATCCTACTACTCTTGTTTGAATAATTCAATTTAAGCAAGGAATTGGATATCTGATTGCAAAGAGGAAAAAAAGAAAATCTGTGGGGTTTTCCCCCTTACCTAATAGCATAATGTACAAAGATTGATGCTTTCGTTCTTGTTGTAATTTGAGAAATTTTAGCTTCTTTAAATTTGACGTAGATAGTTTCTCTATTAAACTTTCTATTACAGTGAGCTTCTATGAAGTTCCATAATTTTGTTTTTGTGATTACAAATTACAACACCTTTTATAATTGCGTCTGTATGGAAAGTAAATTTTAGAGACTTTTTCAGCTATCAAATAAGAACTATAATCCTAATTATATTCATCCTCAGTGTTAAGATAGGTCCACCGTCTTTTCTTTTTCCCTTTATTTTTTCTATTACTCATTTTCTCTATGGTATTCCTATCACAGCCTAAGGTCAGAATCCAGCAATTCATCTGGTTCCAAAGCATGTAGAGAGAAAATGCGAAGGGATCGATTGAATGACAGGCATATCTAATTCTTTCATCTTCTTTCTATATGTCTCTCTCTGTCATGATGTTTTTTGTTTCTCAATTTTTGGTCTAATATATCCTGTGACTGATTCAAGCAATGCTTGAAGGTTCCTGGAATTGGGCTCTATCCTTGATCCTGGCAAACCTGCCAAAGCAGACAAGGCTGTCATATTAAGCGATGCAGTTCGGGTGCTCTCTCAGCTACGGGACGAGGCTCAGAAGCTTAAAGAGTCCAATGAGAATCTGCAGGAGAAAATAAACGAATTGAAGGTGTGTGAGATAATTGTGTGCATGCTTCAATGTCCATGTGATGGTGATCCTATGGCTTAAATTCACTCTCATCCAATAATCTTTATACAAAGAAAGAGACATAGGACAATTAGTTACTAGAGAATCAAAGAAACTTGTGTTTATCCCTCCTCACATAACATGTTTTATGAGAAAAACCAAATTTGTTAACCCTTCTTGCTCATTATTCTCATAAGTATTTTGTGTATGTGCACGCATGCACGCTTGTAGGCTGAGAAGACCGAGCTCCGTGATGAGAAGCAGCGACTAAAACTAGAGAAAGATAAAATCAAGCAGCAAGTTAAAGCCTTGAATTCACAACCAAGCTTTTTGCCTCACCCTCCAACCCTCCCAGCTGCATTTCCTGCACCAGGACAAGTTCTCAGCAGGAAGATGGTACCATTCGTTGGCTACCCAGGAGTTTCTATGTGGCAGTTCCTGCCTCCTGCTGCTGTTGATACCTCTCAGGACCATGTTCTTCGTCCCCCAGTTGCATAAGTTGGCAAAAGCTGTGTATCCTGGCCTTTCAATCTTAGCTGAGAAGAGGGTCTTCTTTTGTTTCTGCGATTTTACTTTCTTGGTAATCTTGAGTTGGAAGAACTACCGTTAATTGCAGAGGTAACTTCAGTTTTGCAACTTCACTACTTTTGGTTACAGTTGCGGCCAGATTAAACAATAAACATAACATTTCTGACTTATCTGACTTCCTGGTATGTTATGTATCCTTATGCTTCTGACTTTGTTTAATCAATCAGAAGCATGCACTTGTTAAACGTTTTGAATCTTGAGTTCTTCAGTGATCATTGGGTGTTTGATAAGTGGCCATTTTAATTTTTTATGAACTGAGAATTTATTTACCATAGACTAACCATTTTGATGAGAAACACGAGAAATTGAGAATTATCTTATTGGTTATGAGTTATGACATTTCAAACTTTAGAATGTTAAAATTTTCATATATTTCACATATAAATATTTAACAGTGCTTAAACATTTTATAAAAAAATATTATAACTTATTTATAGTACTTCCGTTTGAGCTGAAGGTAACATTTGATGTTCTCCTGGTAGAAATTCCTACAGACACTTGATGTTCTCTAATAGGAGATTCAAAGTTCAAACATACACTTATGTTGTGTGAGGAATTAATAAAAAATTACAAATAAGTGTGATGATAGATTTTATGTTTCGAAATACTTCAATTTATTTTCATTAACAAGCTATACAGCCAACTAGGATATTATGTGCCATTACAAATTGCAAACAAAATAGACTAGTGACCAAAATTTCCTGGCAGAGATCGTGAAAGCATTAGCTTGAAGATGTATTACAGTCAACCTTGGCCTTCAAATTAGCGTCAGTTTCAGAAGCTGGGCTATACGTGCCCCAGTGATCTGTCTGCTGTTGTATGACAAAGGGTTCATGATTTTGCTTAGATTGATAATTATCTTCTATTTTTATATTGATAACGTTACTCTATTGAGGTGAAAGTCTAGCATACAACCACGAAGCGAAGTAAACAAAATTGTTTTAACATGGCAGTTTGAAGCCCATGTATTTCCCAGATTTATAATCTCTCCAAACCTCAATGGCTCCAAAGCTGGTCATTAGAACAATGCTTAAAGCCATCACTATGCTAACTGAGAAAACTATCAAGGATGCTCTGCCATACTTCTGAACTGCTCTCTGCACAACTAGTAACCCAACCAGTGATGCAACAAAACATACAATAGCCAAGATTAGTGCAGCCTCTGTATGCTCCATGCCCAATAGCAGATACTGCGAAGCCGACATTGTAGAAGAGAAGAAAACCATGAAAGAACATGTTGCTGCCGTTACCTATGCAACAAAAATGGTGATTGCTTGATTATACTGTGTCAAACACTCGTTTCAAACAGACTTGATTCGACTCTATTTTTTGTCATGTCATGTTCTTTCCCGTGTTAATATCTGTGCTTCTGTGTTTCTTATAAACTAATACTCTATCCTGATCCATTATAGATATCTCTTTTCTCAAGTTAGTACTTCACAAATTTTTATTGTCAATTTGGTCTCTCACATATTTATATATTCTCAATTTGTTTCTTTCATATGGTTCTCAGTTTAATTAAATCCCCTCACACTGCACATCACTTTAGCACAAATAAAGAAATATTACATGGCATCTACATTGAGTTAATTGTCAAATCAGCACCTTTGTTAAATTATTTAATGACAATCGCATGAAAGGATCAAATTGATAATGTTTAGATATGTAAGAGATTAAATTGAGAACATTTTAAACTTACCTCAGGTGCTATCCCAACCTGAAGAAGAAGTGGGCTTATTAGCATTCCACCTCCAATTCCAAAGACACCACCCAGAATACCTGCTAACAGTGCCATTAATGGAAAGATAAGCTTATTTGAAGGTTCAATTCTTGACGAATCCTGGTCCTGCATGTTAGTTTAATTGAGTCAGCCATAATTTGATTGAATGAATTTGTGAAATACTAGTTTTTAAATTACTATCCTTATGAATTAGAACCTGTCTTATTAGTGGTTGGTCCTGAAGGTTTTCTTTTCTAGATAGAATCCAAGCTGTGAAAACTACAGCAAGAGGCACTTGAATTGATGAGAGAATCCAATATCCCACACCACACTGCTCCATTGGAATTATACTCTGCACATAGTTTATCATTAGACAATCCATAATTATTAAAAGTAGATAAAAATTCATTTCCAAAAAGAATAAGTAATATAATTAAGTTAATTTATGCACTCTACTAGTTATGGTTGTCCACATACATATTTACTCAACTAGAAGGTAAGATTTTGACGTGACTTTCATGGAAATTATGTTGAACAAATCAGGTAAAGGAGCATATACCAATCAACCCATCTGCACAAGCACGCTCAAGATATTCTTAGATACTAGGACCACTAAATTAAAGGAATGAAAAGATATTCCATATTTGATGACTTACATTGGACCAAAATAAAATGTTAGAAAGTTGCATCTGATAGCTATAGGAAAACAATTCTCTATCACTTAAGTTGGTAAAACCCATTAGAAATGAAAGGGACAACACAAAAGAAAGCAAGAACGAAGAAAGAATGAAGTCACAACCAAAACTTGATAAATACATAATATTTTAATTTGGTCATTCATAAATTATTTATTTTCATTGAATCTTTCAATTATTAAAATACTTGTAATGTTGTCCTTCAATCCTATTTTCATTTAAAATTTAATGCAAAATCTAACAATATACTAATTTGGATGCTAAATTTACTGTGTAACTTAACTTTACCAAACTAGATAATGATATAGAGAAGTCAAACTCTTCACCATTGAATTCTGTAAAAAATTCATAGAGATCTGTGTATGGGATTTATGCAAATCTTCATTCATTATCAAAGAGATCTAAGAGCAAAAAACTCCAGCTCTCTAGAGGTCAAGCAGACTTATTCTACTAAAATGTTAAATTTTAATTGGAGATAAAATGAAAAGACAATGTTGCAAATACTTTAATGATAGAAGGACTAGATTGACAAAAATTATATATGAATGATCAAATTGAAAATAAAAATATACCTACCCATAGGTGTTCAAAATAAGATTTTACTCAAATTTTAACCATAAAAGAAGAAGAAGAAAGAACAGCTAGCAGCCATACCTCTCCATACTTATTGCCACGAAGAATATAGAGAAAGAAGAAGGAAAGCCAGACCAAAAGCAAGATACCCAATTTGAACCAAGGAACCCTTAGTTTGCAATTTTCTCCATCACCAACAAGAGGCTCTTTAATACTCTTCAAACTGTCGCTTTCTTCTACCCCAGTCCCTTCCTCGACTTCCCCAAACCCATTCTTCCTCATCTCCTCCGATTCACTCTTCCAAAACACCACCCCATTCTTGCACGTCTTCGAAGTAGACCAAACCAAAAAAATATCAAACAGTACAGTAATCAACCACTCGGGGAATACGAGGTTGCAGATGACACCTGCACTCACCCCTAGCAGCATACAAGGTTCTGACAACAGAGCTATGTCATAGTCAATCAGTCTCCTCTTGGAACACAAATTGCAGACAACGTTAGCAACAGAGCCTCCTGTGACCATGAAAGCAGAGAGGCTAGAGGCTGTTTTGAGGTCCAAGCCTGCGATAATGGTGAGAATGGGGATGAAGATGCCACCACCTCCTATTCCTCCGGCGCTGGAGATGGAGGAGGCTATGAAACAGAGGAATCCTGCAAGAACTAAAGGGCCTGAGAAGAGGAGTTGGGTTTCCCGGAATTTTTGTGCTTCGATTTTAAAGAAAGAAACTTTGTGGAGAGAAAAAAGAGGGTTTCTGAGGATTTCTGAAATGGGTTGGTGGATTTGATTTGCATTAGAAGGAACGGTAAAGAAGATGGAGACGAAGGAGAGGATTGAAGTTGTGAGAGTGTGAGTCCTCATTTGGTTAACTTGATGTGAGAGATTCGTGAGTGAATGAGGAGGATAATATAAAATGCTACGTTTAGCTAAGTGGCATAATGGGTGATATATCGGGACAAGCATGAAGTGCTGTTAAATGCAGCCTCCAGGTGACACTGAACAAAAATGTAGGAGTATTGGTAAATTTTAATTTGATCTTTATTGTGAGTTTTACTATGTTACATCAGTTTAAATAATTTCTTACCATTTTATATAACTTTTTATTTTAGTAGTAAACTTGTTAAGAACTTATAAATGGGTCTCATAACTAATTTTCTACTAATTTAACATTTATTATTCTTTACTAACTCCACTAATATTTATTGTAAGTTAATTATTTTATATTATTTTTTGTATAAGAATCGGTTCTTACATAAGAACCGTTCTTACGTATAGTAGCCAATGTGACGAACTACAGTAGTGAACTAAAAATAAGAACTGATTCTTAAATTTAAAAACTCTTTAATAACCACCACTATAAATTCTCTAAAAAAACAATTACACTGAATACATATATAAATATAATAAAACTAAGTTTTCGAAGAACTCAAACTTATTAAAAAGTTGAGTTTTTTTATTGTTAAATTATTTTAAAATTTATATAAAATATTTATTATTATTATTTACATAAATTTTAAAATAATTTTATGGTAAAAAAATTCAAGCTGTTAACAACTAAAAAGTCAAAATTTTGATAAACTTTCCCATGTTACACTGATAACTGACAAGAAAAAAAAAAGGTCAAGGGTAAATCGAGATGCTTCTAGGAAATCCCATGATTTTTTTCTATCATACACAGAATGAACGAGACATATTAGAAATCACAAATTAAAGAGAGTTATATTATAGTTCGTTAAAATCTATATATATTTCCTTTTATAGGGTATTATTTAACATTGTTGTAGTTTCTTATGCTATCATTTAAATTAATTTTTTATTCAAAATTTAGTAGATATGAGTACTTGAATATTAAAAAAATGAACTTACAATATATATTTCAAAAAATTTAGCAATTCTAAAAACTCATATGATAAACTCTTAAAAAAGTTATTGGATCATTACTTTTTATTATAAAGATTATTCTCACAAAATTTAACACAATTTCACATACAATATATATTTTAAATATAAAGTTTTTAACTATTTAATTGCATACTTAAAATCATTTTTATAGAGTATAAAATTAAAAAAGACAACACAGTGATTACTTCTAATCCAAGGAAAAGAATATTCTTTAATAAAGAAGAAAAGAAAATAATAAGGTATTGAATGTTTATGCATAGCTATATACATAGGTTAATAAATAGGAAGAAATCGTGAAGTGAAAATATTATGAAAGTGGTAAGTAAAATAAATCAACATGTGTCGTAGTCATTTCATTTACTCACCAAGGTTTCCATTAAACATCAGGATCCTAGATGCGCCCCTAGGATCGAACCTCTCAATAGATGAACTTCTTAACAGACCTATATCAAGAGAACCCATGTTACAACAAACACAAAACTTGACATAACCTTGTGCCTAATTTTTACTATCCTAATCTAGCTACCACAAGTTATCCTAATCTACCCTAATTTATTCTAGCTCAACTTATCCTAATTTTTACTATCCTAATCTAGCTACCACATAAAATTCTTGTATAATATTTAAAGTCTTTCATTATTATACTTAAAAAAAATTCTTTTGTAACATATTATTTTATGAATGCAATTAATTTTTTCATAACTTTATATTTTTCCCTTTAGATCACCTTATAATAATTCAAATCATAACTTAATACATTATTGTTAGTATATAAACTTGTAACAATATATCTCAATTGACATCCAATGATGATAAATAAATAAAATTAGTGCATGTGTATAAGATTTTTTAATATATTATGTACAATATAATATCAAAATAATGTAATATAATATAATATAATATATGTATAAGGTTCGGTTTGGTTCAGTTTTAATCGAACCAAACCAAACCAAGTCGACAACTGAACTGAACTGACTCGTTCGGTTGTCATATTTTAAAAACTGATTTCGACCTTCTTTTTTCAATTTTTGTTTGATTTGGTTTGTTTTGGATTGGTTTGGTTGGTTTTGTTTAGTTTTGAACTCCTAACCCTTAGCCGACTAGTAGCTTTATGCTGCCAGAGAAACTTTCTTCTTAAGAGAAGCCAGTTGACTGTTGGCCTGATGCTAGTCGATTGATCCCATCCAGATTCCTACTCTACTGCAACCTAAGACTAACCAACTGACCACTTTAAGCCTAGTGGTCGATTGGTAAGGGTCAGACTTAGAAAAAGAGAAGGAAAAAAAGGAGAACGTGTTAGGGATGATACAAATACATTTAACCCATTTCTACAACTTAGGTAAACACTCCAAGGGTATCACATTCTCTTTTCTAAAAAATTTGGTCCTCGAATTAGAATTTGAGTACTAACCTTAGCCTTCAAACAATTGTGAGTGTTTAGCACACATGTCCTTCTCTATTTTCCATGTGGCTTCTCTTGCCCATGATTATGCCAAATCACCTTTACCAATGGTATTTTCTTTGAGCGCAACTTCTTTACTTGTCAATCAACAATCGCCATAGGCATTTCTTCATATAACAACCTCTTTGTCTATGGTGCACCTCTTGCATCGGGATTGCATGTGATGGGTTAGGCAAATATTTTCTCAACATTGAAATATGAAAGACATGATGTACTCCATCTAGCTTCGAGGGTAGGGCCAATCGATAGGTATCGATCCCACTTTATTTGGAATCTCAAACGGTCTTATATATCGAGGGCTCAACTTACCCTTCTTTCCAAACCTCATCATTCTCTTTATGGGCGATACTTTCAAAAATACCTAATTGCCTTCCATGAACTCTAACTCCTGACAACAATCTACATATGCCTTCTGTCTACTTTTGACAGCTAACAACCTTTACTTAATTAACTACACCTTCTCTATGGTATCCTACACCAAATCGGGTCTCATCAACTTAGCTTTACCAACTTTGAACCACCTGATTGGGACCTACATCGCTTGCTATTCAAAGCTTCAAAGGGAGGCATTTCTATGTTTACCTGATAGCTATATTGTAAGCAAACTACACAAGTGGAAAATATTTTTCCCAACTTTTTCCTAAATCTATTACACAGGCCCTTAGCATATCCTCAAGAATTTGTATAGTTCTCTATTATTGACCCTTAATTTGAGGATGGAAAGCCATACTAAGATCCACACTGGTCCCCAAAGCTTCTTAAAAAGCTTCCAAAAAACAAGAAGTAAATTGAGAATCCCGATTTGAGATAATAGAAAAAGGTACCCCGTTTAACCTCACAATTTCCTCCAAGTAAAGCTGAGCATATAACAAGAAGAAAATGTGCTGCCTTAGTCATTTTGTCCACAATAACCCAAACATAATCATACCCTTTAGGAGTATGAGGAAACCCAACAAGCAAATTCATAGTAATCCTTTCCCAATTCCATTCAGGCATCTCAATTGACTGATACAACTTGACAGGCCTTTAGTGCTCCGCTGTCACTTTTTGACATGTTAGACTATGAGAGACAAAGTTAGCAACATCGCTCTTTAGTCCTTCACACCAATACAATTGTTTCTATTTTTGGTATATCTTATTTGCTCCTGGATGAATTGTTTAAGCAAAATAATTCTTCTTCTAGAATTTCCTTTCTTATCCCATCTACATCGAACATATTCCTTGGACACCTTAGTACACCCTCTTCATCAACTGAAAACTTTGTGTTATTCCCTTCTTATGCCTTTTAAATTAACTTGCTTAACTTAGAGTCAAAATGCTAAGCCTCATTGACCTTTTGTACTAAGGAAGATTGGGCTTGCACATGGGCTAGAAATGCTCCTGAGGTAGAAATCTCGAATCATAACCCTTGCTTCTCCAATTTGTACAATTCCCTTATTAGAGGCCTCATAAACACAAATAAATATGCCAAACTACCTGCATAGACTTCTGGCTAAGAGCGTTTGTTACCATATTTCCCTTTCATGGATGATAAAGGATGGTGCAATCATAATCTTTTAGTAATTCCATCTATTTCCATTGCTACAAATTAAGTTCTCATTGTTCAAAGATCTATTTGAGGCTCTTATGGTCGGTGCAAATCTCACAAGTTTCCCTAGTTATACATATAGTGCCTCCATATCTTGAGAGTGAACACCATTGTTGTCATCTTCAAATCATGAGTAGGATAGTTTTGCTTGTGCTTCTTAAGTTGTCTCAAAGAACATTAAAACACATTTGAGACCTACCCGTGAAGCATCACAATAAACAACATATCCCCCTATTCTTAATGGCACCACTAGAATAGAAGTTGTCGATAGACAATCCTTCAACTTCTAAAAGCTTGCTTCTCACTCATTCGACCATGTGAACTTCACATTCTTCTAAGTGAGCTTGGTTATTGGTGAGGCTATATATGTTTGAAAAGTCTTTCACAAAACGCTGATAGTACCCAAACAATCCTAAAAATCTTTGGACTTCAGTGACTGTAGTTGGTCTTGGCCGTTTGAAAATGGCTTCCACCTTACTTGGATATACTTGAATACCCTCCTTCGAGATTACATGTAGACGGAAGGTTACTTTATCAAGTCAAAATTCACGTTTTGAAAACTTGGCATATAATTATTACTCCCTTAACTTTTGCAATACAATCTACAAATGTTGTTCATGCTTTTCGGGACTCTTAAAATCCAAAATATCATCTATGAACACAATCACAAACTTAGCCAAGAATAGTTTAAACACCTGATTTATAAGATCCATAAAAGCAGTCAGGGCATTAGTCAACCTATTGATACAACTTCTCTAAAGAGAATATTTTTTATTAATGTTTTTGAGGAATCTGACTTCTAGGACCCTAGAAACTCGAAACATTAAATGCAGTCAAACTGAAGTCAATCATAGTCTGTTTTGAAAAGAAAATCAATCTTATGCAATCAGAATCGTGATAGAAGATCAGATTGAGAAGCTTAAATATTTAATGTTATTTATGGAAAGATTCAGGATCCTACTTAACGCAAATCACTCTCCTTGATTTTGCATTAATAGCGAGCATGCTCATTTGAAGTCAAGAGCATACTGCAATAATCAATCACGCATTCCTTCTGGACAGAAAATAAAGAAGATCTCATCTATACAATTTCAGACTAAAAGGACATATATTTGAGGCAAAATAATTATTTTTATAGGTCAATCAAGGACCCTGATTAGTGCCATAATTATACGAGCTATTTAAATTAGAAGATTTACAATGGCTACTGGCCTGTGAATATAAGAGATTACTGAAGCAACTTTTTGAAGACACTAAGAGAAAAGAAAAGAGCATATATCCTGTATTGCTTGTGCTTGTGCTGCTGCACTTTCAATTCATTGGGTTTCTGTGAGAGCTTGTGATAATACTCATATATCCTATGTGAGGGAGCTCTAGTACATTTAGTTTTCTTGAAAACATCTCTCTTCGTCTATTATAACTTGTCCTAATAGTAGACTGTCGGTTTGTAGGATCCTGGTGCTTGGATCCTTGTTGATAAGTGTAAAAGTCAAGGGCTGACCTTTTCTAGAAGAAATGTTGCTAGTTTAAAAGTTTGCTCGGGACTTGGGAAGTGTTAGTTTTAGGTATCGTAAAAGCAGGTGTTTGCTGATCCAATCTTGAAGGTTGCTAAGTTATCTAGCATAGAAACGTTGTGTTGATCCTCAAGTTAGTTGATCATGTACTTGTTATTCGTTATCCTAATAAAACTCTCAATACTGCATGTTTTGAGGAGTGGATGTAGGAGTATCTTATAGATACATCTAAACTACTATACTTTCTAGTGTATTTGATTTACTGCTTTCTATTATTCAACACAAAATCTGTCTTTGAACACAAAAGTTTTTACAGGACCCTAAAACCCATTTCAGGTACCTGAATCATTTAAAAGAGAAAAAAATTGTTTTTGAAAAGAATTTATAAACTCAATTCACCCCCCTCTTGAATTCATTACTAAACTAACAATTGGTATCAGAGAAGGTCTCCTATCAAAGTTTAATAATCTACGAGCAAAGATCCATACAATGATGCATGTACCAGGAGCTCAAGAACAAAGTGTGGATAGACCACCATTTTTCGATGGAATAAACTATACTCACTGGAAGACGAGAATGGAGATTTTCTTGAAATCAGTTAACCTCTAAGTATAGACGGTTATTGAAGATGGAGCTAATGTGAAAAGACGTGGATAGACACTTTGGAGGAAGAATTTGATGCTTTCAGAATGATTGAAGGAGAAATTGTTGTAGAAATGTTCACCAGGCTTAGGAAAATAACTCACGAGTTAAACATGATTGGAATTGTCTACAGCAGTGAAAAAATCATAAGAAAAGTTCTTAAGAATCTCTCAGGACCTTGAAAAGCTAAAGCCACTACAATCGAAGAATCTAGAAGAACTGTTATTATGACAACTGATGAATTACGAGGAAAGTTAATAGTATATGAAAAGACGTATCTCAGTAGAGAATTAGCTGAAACAGAGAAAGAAAAAGGCATAGCTTTAAAAGTAAAAGCTAAAGAAACATCATATCAGGACAGCAACTTGCACGAGAAAGATATGGCACTAATGTCAAAGAAATTCTACAAATATTACAAGCAACAATTTTAAAACAAGGGTCCTACAAAACAGAATCAGGAACCTGTTACATGTTTTGAATGTAAAAGGACTGGTCACATGCGAGCTGAATGTCCACAATTTGGAAAGAATAGGAGGAACCAAAAGAGCATAGTAACATATGCTTTTTAGAGTGATGATGATCTACTAGAAGAAGAATCTGACTCTGAGGAACTTGAAATTGCAATTCTATGTCTCATGACAAATAGTGACTCAGATGATGAAACTGAAAAGGTATGAATGCACCACTTACATTTGGTCAACTATCTCAAACATTTGATGAACTTTTAATTGATTCTGAAAATATTTTACAAAAATATAATTGTTTACAACATGCTCATAGACAAGTACTTAGAGATTTTCAAAGCATCGTGGCGACAAACAGTTTTTGGAAGCAAAGATAAAAAGGTTAGAAGAAGAACAATCTCTTCCATCCTTGATTTTTGAAAACAGGGCCCTGAAAACTAAAATTAAAGGTTTAACATTTGATTTAAGCAGATTTGTTGATAGACAGAAAAATCTGGATCTTATGTTAGGCTGTCAAAGAAAAACCTTAAATAAAGAAGGTTTGGGGTATGTTAAAGTTCAAAAAGGACCATGTATGTGAAGCATGTCAGAAAGGGAAACAAATTAAGTCTTCCTTTTCATCCAAAGAACATGTATCAACTACAAGACCCCCAGAACTCATTCATATGGATTTGTTTGGCCCTATTAGGACACAAAGCCTTGGAGGAAAGTTGTATGGGTACATACTAATTAATGACTATTCCAGATTTACTTGGGTTTATTTTTTATCAAGTAAAAGTGATTGCTTTAGTTCTTTTAAAACATTTTTCAAAAAGGTCCAAAATGAGAAAAACTTTCAAATTGCAAAAATAAGGAGTGATCATGGAACTAAGTTTGAAAATATTCATTTTGAAAATTTTTGTGATGAACAAGGAATAGATCATAACTTCTTCGCTCTTAGAACACCTCAGCAAAATGGTGTTGCAGAAAGGAAAAATAGGTCCCTGCTCGATATGGCCAAAATAATCCTCCAAAAAATCTTTGGGTAGAAGCAATCAACACATCTTGCTATATTTTAAACAGATGTCTGATAAGGCCTTTTCTTAATAAAACTCCATATGAACTTTGGAAAGACAAGAGACCTAATATTAGCTATTTTCATCATTTCGGCTGTAAATGTTATATAATGAATCAAAAGGAGAATTTAGCCAAATCAGATTAAGGTATTTTTGTACGCTATTCATATAACAGCAAGGCCTATAGAATTTTCAATAAATGAACAAGAGTTATTGAGGAATCAATTCATATTAAGTTTGAGGATACTAATATTACTTCTGAGATAATGAAAAGTGTAGATGATGAAGAATTAATTACTCCTCAAAAGGTATCTATAGATTAAGTTATTCCAAAAGATTCTAATTAGATCCCTGCAAATGAACAAAAGGAACCTAAACAAGAACTGCAAGTAGGACATCAAAATCCTAATTCCCAAAAAAATATTGATGTATCTCATTGAGATCATCAAAGAGTTCCTAGGGAATGGAGAGGAACATCAAATTACCCCCATAATTTTGTCATAGGGGATCCATTAGAAGAAAGACGAACAAGATCATCTCTTCACAAAATAAACAACGTGGCATTCGTATCATAGATTGAACCTAAGAATATTGATGAAGCCTTGATAGACGACTCTTGGATACTTGCAATGCAAGAAGAGTTAAACCAGTTCGAGAGGAACAAAGTTTGGTTTCTGGTCCCTGCACCAATAGATAAATCCATCATTGGTACAAAATGGGTTTTCAAGAACAAAATGGATGAACAGGGACAAGTGGTAAGAAATAAAGCCAAATTGGTTGCATAGGGGTACAACTAAGAAGAAGGAATCAATTTTGAAGAAACTTTCACCCCAGTAGAGTCAATTAGAATTCTTCTATCATTTGCTTGTTATAAAAATTTTAAGTTTTATCAAATGGATGTTAAGAGCACTTTTCTAAATGGATTTATAAATGAAGAAGTTTTTGTGAAACAACCACCTAGGTTTCAGGACCCTGTGTTTCCCAATCATGTTTTCAAACTTTCTAAAGCCTTGTACTGTTTAAAACAAGTCCATCATGCCTGATATGAAAGACTGAGTAACTTTCTTTTAGAAAATGACTTTTCCAGAGGAAAAATTGATACAACTTTATTTACCAAAACCAAAAATAAAGAAATTCTAATTGTACAAATTTATGTTGATGACATTATATTCGGTGCTACTAATGAAAACTTGTGTAAGGAGTTCTCTGAGCTAATGACTAGTGAATTCGAGATAAGTATAATGGGAAATTTATCTTTCTTCCTTGGATTACAAGTCAAGCAGACCAAGGAAGGTATTTTCATAAATCAAGCCAAATATATCAAAGATCTCATGAAGAAATTTGGTCTGGAAAGCTCAAAAGAAATGAAAACTCCAATGGGTGCATCACAGAAATTAGAAAAAGATGATGCTGGGAAGAGTGTTGATCAAAAGCTCCATAAAGGTATGATTGGATCTTTACTATATTTAACTGCAAGTCGTCCTAATATAATGTTCAGTGTTTGTCTTTGCGCTAGATTCCAATCTGATCCCACGTAGTCCCACTTAATTTTTGTAAAAAGAATTTTTAGGTACCTAGAAGGTACACAGAACCTTGGTTTATGGTACCCAAAAAATAATCTTTTTGAACTTATATTGTTTTCTGATGTTGATTTTGGTGGGTGTAGAACTAATAAGAAGAGTACTAGTGGTACCTGTCAGTTTCTAGGCCAATGTCTTGTATCTTGGCATAGCAAGAAATAGTCTTCTGTTGCTTTGTCTACTGCCGAGACTGAGTACATGGCAGTAGGATCCTACTGTGCACAAGTGCTTTGTATAAAACAGCAATTACAAGATTTGGTGTAAAATATGATAAAATACCAATCTATTGTGATAATACTAGTGCTATTAACATTTTGAAAAACCCCATTTTACACTCTAGAACAAAATACATTGAAATAAGGCATCATTTTATCAAGGACCATGTACAAAAAGGGGACATTCTTGTGGAATATGTGGCAACACATAGTCTGATTGCTGATATCTTCACAAAGCCATTGGCTGAAGATTAGTTTGTCAAATTAAGAAGAGATCTTGGAATGCTTAATCTGAATGATACAAATATTTACTGTTAATATAATTTCTACATATGTAATTTGTGGTTCTTGCACATTGCGAAATTTACTGTTACTAATTTCTCTGAATATGAAAATAAACATTTGAAAATGTTGAAAATGCTGATTCGTTGTTATTCATTAAGCATATCAATATCCCTGATTAATTACGTGTATTTTTTAATATATATTGATGACATTTTTGGAAATTATAAATTCCAAAGAAAATTTCAAATTGTTACCTTTTTCGGGTTGAGCCAATTTTTCGACAACTACCATCATTACATCTTCTCTCCCATTACCCCCTATCTCTGCATGGCATTAATCTTTGCAAGCATATCATGTCCATCACGTTCTCCAAGATTCCTGCTTGCACGTTCTCTACACCATTAATGCTTTTTTCTGTTCCAAATTTTCTTTTACCGTTGGGTACCACTTTTAAAAACCCATCTCTGTGCTTGCACGTTCTCTACACCATTAATGCTTTTTACTGTTCCAAATTTTCTTTTACCGTTGGGTACCACTTTTAAAAACCTATCTCTGTGTCTTTATTGTTTCATGCTATCACTCCTTATGTACTCTCTTTCATCTTCATAGTTCTTCTACACTTCTCTTTCATCTTCTTTCCCTATTTCGATGGCTTTCCAGATGAAGAAGGGTTCTGACGCTACTGTCACCACTATGGTAACCCCTTGGGCTAGAAAAACCTTCATTGATGGTGCAGTAAGACAACATTATTTGTCATATTTCTGCAATAAGTAGTATTCTACTCCTTGCACCATTGATTTTGATTTCTTCATCAACGCTGGCATTACAACATTTTGAATGTTCGAAAAAATTAGTTAGGGACCATTCTTCACAATCAATGAACTAGTCTTTCCTGAAATGATTAGAGAATTTTATGCTAATCTCAAGTTTGATGGTGATTATGGGCTGTCTATGATTAAGGGTAAAAAACTCAACATTACTACTGAATTCCTTTCGAGTATCATTGGCTATCCAAATGAAGGGGTCCAAAGCTATATCAGCCATAAGGAACCTTCTTTCAAAGATTACATTCATGATCGAGCCACTTAGGAGTTGATGGATGATCAATCCAGTACTATGGATGTATTCAAGATGAATGTTGCCAACAGAGTGCTCCTTTCTGTCATCATTCAAATAGTCATTCCAAAAGCCAGTAAGACAAACATACCCACCTTTAGTGAAATAATTTTCTGCTGGTGTATTCTCCATGCCATTCCTCTTAACCTGCCTTTCATCATCCTCAATCACATGCATGCCTGACATACCCACTTCCTCATTGGCCCCTACTCCTCCTCTTGATATTATTATTCCTGAACACACACCAATGGCCACTGCCTCTTTACCCTCTCTACCTGTGATTCATGCCATTCCGAACCCTGTTACTACCACCACTACTACAACTACCTCTGGCTCCCCTCTTATTCATCCTGCCATAGAATTGCTTATTGGTGTTAGTTTAACCATTAACAATAAGCACACCTTTATTGCTAAAGAAGTCCAACGCATTCTTAATCAAATCAACGATGAAATGTTGAAAGTTCATGCTAGACTAAATTAGTTAGAGTCAAGTGTTAAACAACTTATCGTCAATGCTGCTCCCATTTCTGCTATTGCATCCACCTCCACTATTGAACTTGTCAATCCTGCTTCTCCCTCTATTGTGTGATTATGATCTTTCAGTTTCTTTTTAGTTGTGCTCTTTCTTTGTTTTGTATAGCCATAATGAGGCCCCTATAATGTTTTGGATGTCCTCCCTTTTTAGATTTAATGTCAATAGGGGAGAAAGATTAGGACCTACCATGTAATTTTCTTTATCTTGAATGAACATCCTTGTTTCACATATTGATCTTTCACATATTGATTTTTTTCTTGAGCACATCTTTTGGTAACTCTTGGTCTAAACCGATTTCAATCCATATGATATATTCACTTGATCTTTTTGTGAAAAGGATTGTTTTCAGGAACCTAAAAGAAACCCAAACACAAAGTACAGGGGAGTTAAAATAAAAAAGATCTGTGCAACATTTATGGGGGAGTTTTATAGATTGCCATTAATCAAAAATGGGAGAGAATGTTGATACAGCTTCTCTAAAGAGAATATTTTTTATTAATGTTTTTAAAGAACCTAACTTTTAGGACCCTGGAAACTCGAAGCATTAAATGTAGTCAAACTGAAGTCAATCATAGTCTGTTTTGAAAAGAAAATCAATCTTGTGCAATCAAAATCGTGATAGAAGATTAGATTGAGAAGCTTAAAGATATAACGTTATTTATGGAAAGATTCGGGATCCTTCTTAACGCACATCACTCTCCTTGATTCTACATTAATAGCAAACACACTTATTTGAAGTCAAGAACATACTGCAACAATCACACATTCCTTCTGGACAGAAAATAAGGAAGATCTTGTCTATATAATTTTAGATTAAAAAGAGACATATTTGAAGCTAAATAATTCTTTTTATAGGTCAATCAAGGACCTTGATTGGTACCATAATTACGTGAGTTGTTTAAATTAGAAGATTTACAATGGCTACTAACCTGTGATTATAAGAGATTACTGAAGCAACTTTTTGAAGACACCAAGAGAAAAGAAAAGAGCATATATCCTATATTACTTGTGTTTGTGCTATTGTGCTTTTGATTCATTGTGTTTCTGTGAGAGTTTGTGATAATACTCATATATCCTGTGTGAGGGAACTCTAGTACATTTAGTTTTCTTGAAAATATCTCTCTTCGTCTTATTGTAACTTGTCCCAAAAGTGGACTGTTGGTTCATAGGATCTTGGTGCTTGGATCCATGTTGATAAGTGTAAAAGTCAAGGGCTAACCCTTTCTGGAAGAAAGGTTGCTGGTTTAAAAGTTTGCTAAGGACCTGAGAAGTCTTAGTTTTAGGTATTGTAAAAGCAAGTGTCTACTAATCCAATCTTGAAGGTTGCTAAGTTATCTAGCATAGAAATGTTGTGTTGATCCTCAAGTTGGTTGGTCCTGTACTTGTTGTTCGTTATCCTAATAAAACTCTCAATAGTGCATGTTTTGAGGAGTGGATGTAGGATTATCTTATAAATACATCTGAACCGTTATACTTTCTGGTGTGTTTGATTTACTACATTCTATTATTCTTAACAAAATCTATCTTTCAACACAAAAGTTTTTACAGGACCCTAAAACCCATTTCAGGTACTTGAATCATTTAAAAGAAAAGAAATTGTTTTTTAAAAGATTTTATAAACTTAATTTACCCCCTCTTGAGTTCATTATTGCACTAACACAATTCGAAAGACATGTCCAAGAACTCATAATAGCCATATTTGGTTCTAAAAGTAGCCTTTGGATATAATTCTTAATCCTAGTGTCTAATTCTTACTATACTAAAGGCATTCTTTGGCTTACCCATGCTTGTGCCAAGTTTGAAGTACAAACTTAGATTGATGAGTTAAAGAAGGAAAGAAAATAATGAGGTATTGAATGTTTATGCATAGCTATATATATAAGTTAATAAATAATGGAAGAAATCATGAAATGAAAATATTATGAAAGTTGTAAGGAAAAGAAATCAATTTGTGCCATAGTCATGTCATTTACTTACCAAGGTTTCCAGTAGACATCGGGATCCTAGATGCACCCCTAAGGTCAAACCTCTCAACAGATGAACTTCTCAGTTGACCTATCGTAATAACAAACACAAAACTTGACATAACTCCTAATCCCAGTGCCTAATTCTTACTATACTAATCTAGCTACCACAGCTTATCCTAATCTACCCTAGTCTATCTTAGCTTAACTTCTTAGCTCCTACTTTAGACTTATAACCCAAGCTAGAAGGTTGAGATTAGGGTTTACCTAAGGGAGAAAAAGGTGGGAATGTCAAAGCTATGTGTGCACCACTCAAGGAATAATTGGTTCTTGGCAAGCTTCCAAATATGGAAATAATTGGAAGGTCAAATGAAAGAAAAGAGAAAGAGATAACAATTTTTAAAGAGGAGGAAGAAGCGCCTCAACTTACCCATGGTTAGGGAGACCATCGAAAGTTGTTTGTTAAACGAAAAATGACTGGGGAAGAGAGAATTTTGATAAGGAGCCAACACAAAGTCCCTCCTTTCAAGTTGGTCGAAGAAATAGAAAACAGAGAGAAAAGGAGAGAGGGTCAACATGAAGAGTGAAGAAGCAAGGAAGAAAGATTGGCAATTTATAGGGGTTAGGGCAAATGACATTATTTTTGCCTTGCTTCTAGAGACTTTGAGGAAAGAAAAAAGGAAAAATATCCAAGGGCCATAATGGAAAAATACTCCCTAAAATATCACTTTCTCGAACCTTCTAGGTGCTGACGGTCTCGTTACTCCCCGCTGATTGACCAGTAGCACTAGTAACCAAAAAAGCTTCCTTCTTGAAAAGAGCCAGTCAACTGTTGACTCCATTTTGGTTGACTAGTCTCATCCAGACTCCTACTTTGTTGCAACCTGAGACTAACCAATCCAAAGCCTAAGCCAAGTCAGGCAATTGGCCCACCACTGGACCTAAACCTAACCTCTACCAAAGAGCATCTAGTTGACTGCTCCAAGCCTAACAGTCAACCAGTAAAGGTCAACTTGGAAAAAGAGAAGGAAAAGAAGGGGAACATGTTATGGATGATACAAATACACTTAAACCATTTCTAAAACCTAGGTAAAACTTCAAGGGTGTCAAACTTTGTGAATATATAGTGGTTTTCAAAAGATTACAGTTGTTTCAATTTAATCCTTGAACAACCAATAATTTTAATTTAGTTCCTAAAATATTGTGTTTGTTTCAATTTGATCCTTTTGTTTTTTAATATAACTTTTAGCAATGGTAGATTTTGTGATTTAGGAATGGAAATAGCTAAATTGAGACATATGAAATCCTTTAAAAATTAAATTGATTTACTTGATTTTTCAAAGATCAAATTAAGAAGGTTTAAATATATTTGAGATCCCTATAGTTTCATTGAAAATTGATTTTAGTCCCTATAGTTTGAAAAAAATAACTTTAGTCTCTGTAGTTTTCAAAACCATGAAATAGGTCCTTTAGGTTAGTTTTGGTTAGTCAATTGTTAGTCAACGCTAACTGTGATGCTTATGTCAATATTAAAATCAATGTCAGCACTGACTATGTACCACTTATGCTGACATGGACTACCAAAAGAAAAGGTTTCAGTTTATTCACTTAGGTCATTGATCAAAATTTTCCTTTTGTCCAATTTTTTATATAAACTCGCTTTCTACTTCGTATAAGTCCTTAGTTTAAGAATATTTTTTTTATTTGTCAAAATCATCCCCTATAAACTTTTCAGTTTGTTCATTTTAGTCTTTATTCTTCACTTTCATAACTTTTTTTTTCACAGTTTGGTCCTCCAAATTAATCCATTATTTCATTTTTAGTCATAATATGATTTAACCTATCATTCATACCCAAGAACAACACAAGAAATGAATTAAAATTCAAGTTTCAAAGCTTATCTTTTATTCACTTAGGTGCTCGGTCAAAATTTTTCTTTTATCTAATTTTTTATATAAACTCATCTTCTACTTTGTATAGGTCCCTAGTTTAAGAATTTATTTTTTTATTTGTCAAAATCATCAATACAAACTTTTTATTTTGTTCACTTTAGTCCCAGTTCTTCACTTTTATTTTTTTTTTCTTATGGTTTAGTCCTCCAAATAAGTCCATAATTTCATTTTTAGTTATGATATGAGTCCATCTATCATTCATACCTAACAACAATACAAGAAATAATTAAAATTCAAGTTTCAAAGCTTATCTTTTATTCACTTAGGTCTTTGGTCAAAATTTTTCTTTTGTCCAATTTTTTATATAAATTCATTTTTTGCTTCTTCTAATAATCCAAAGCATCACCAGCCACCTCCTATGTGTGTGTGTGTGTGTGTGTGTTGCCTCATTTGATACACACATGGAGCACACAAATAAATTACTAATTTTGATTATAATTATCTTAAGGTCTAAATATCCTTGAGGTCCATATAGTTTCACTGAAAAATAATTTTAGTCCATATAGTTTGAAAACAAGAATTTAGTCTCTATAGTCTTTAAAATCATGAAATAGGTTCCCGAGGTTAATTTTTAGTTAGTCAACTGTTAGTCAATGCTGACTGGGATGCTAATGTCAGTACAAAATTTATGTCAGCGCTGATTGTGTACCACTTATACTAACTTGTACTACCTAAAAAAATGTTTCAGTTTATTCACTTAGGTCCTTGGTCAAAATTTTTCTTTTGTCTAATTTTTTATATAAACTCATCTTCTACTTTGTCTAGGTCCCTAGTTTAAGGATATATTTTTTATTTGTTAAAATCATCCCCTACAAACTTTTTATTTTGTTCACTTTAGTCCTTATTCTTCACTTTCATTCTTTTATCTTAGGTTTGGTCCTCCAAATCAGTCCATAATTTCATTTTTAGTCATAATATGATTCAATCTATTATTCATACCCAAGAATAATACAAGAAATGAATTAAAATCCAAGTTTCAAAGTTGACTTTTTATTCACTTAGGTATAAATGATAGGTTGTATTGTTTTTTGGTAGAAATAATAGATATAATCATATTATGACTAAAAATGAATTATGGATTGATTTGGATGACCAAACCGTGAGAAAAAGGCATGAAAGTGAAGAATATGGACTAAAGTGAACAAACTAAAAAGTTTGTAGGGGATATTTTGACAAATAAAATAATATATTCTTAAACTAGGGACCTAGAAGAAGTAGAAGATAAGTTTATATAAAAAATTGGACAAGAAAAATTTTGACCAAGGACTTAAATAAATAAAAGATAAGCTTTGAAACATGAATTTTAATTCATTTCTCATATTGTTCTTGGGTATGAATGATAGATTAAATCAAATCATAATTAAAAATGAAATTATGGACTGATTTCGAGGACCAAACCATAAGATAAAAGTATGAAAGTGAAGAACAAGGACTAAAGTGAACAAAATGAAAAATTTGTAGGGGATATTTTGACAAATAGAAAATATATTCTTAAACTATGGACCTAGACGAAGTAGAAGATGAGTTTATATAAAAAATTAGACAAAAGAAAAATTTTGACCAAGGACCTAAGTGAATAAACTGAAATATTTTTTTTGGAAGTCCACGTTAGTATAAGTGGTACACAATCAGCACTGACATAAATTTTGTATTGACATTAGCATCTCAGTCAGCGTTAACTAACAGTTGACTAATCAAAAATTAACTTCGGAGACCTATTTCATGATTTTAAAAATTACATTGACTAAATTTATTGTTTTCAAACTATATGGACTAAAATCATTTTTCAATGAAACTATAGGGATCTCAATGATATTTAAACCTTAAGATAATTATAATCAAAATTAGTAATTTATTTGCGTGCTGTGTGTGTGTATCAAATGAGGCAACACACACACACACACATATATGGAGGAGGTGGCTGGTGATGCATTGGATTATTACGGGAGACAATGGGACGTTAGGTTTGGGGACCACGATCGTCTCCTGTTTCGTATAGGAACAAGCATATCATATTCTATCTAAGTTATTAATCTTCAGGATCAAAGGCCTAGAATTACACTACATTTAAAAAAAAAAAAAAGCTCCAAGAGGGTCCTGGACCTTTAATTGTGAAAATCAATGATCTAGGTTTGAAAAATAAGACCATCCTATGTTATACAAATTCAGGAGAAGATTGTATTTCGAGGTTTGGAGAAGGTGGGAGTTGCATTTTTTTTTTCTTTGGTCTGATGGCAGGAGTTGTACTTATTATAATGAGTTGTATCCTTACCTGCTACTTAATTAAGAGCTGTAGTTATCAGATCGATTTTAGCCTCTTTGAAAAAAGAAATCGAATGAGAGTGAGAGGAAGCAGACGCGAAGAGACACAACGAAGAATAGGACAAAAATGGAGACGGTCCCGTAAAAAATAAGAAAATTATTGGCACAATTGGTGAAACGAAGCACACTAGCAAATGACGACAAATAAAAGGAATATATATATATATATACATATGAAAGGGATAAAATATTATTTTGCGATTGATTAGGATGGATTAGCTTGAAAGACACAGGGAGATTCAATTAATGGGTAAGATAATTATACAATAACATATTGATACAATAAATTTTATAAATTATATTGACGAGACAAAATCCATAATTAATTGGATAATATTAGTGAGAATAATTAAAATTATATTGGATAATATATTTTAGGAAAACCTTTTTGTTTGATTTGAGCCAGTTTGGTTTAATAACATTGGTTGTCGGACAGAGTGCTATACGAGGTTTGTTGTACACTGAAATATAGGCCTAAGTGTGAATTGTATAGATCAAAATGTTCTTTTTATTATTATTATTTTTATTGGTCTGATTAGTTTTGATATCATGTCGTGTTAAAGGGGAAGCAAAAGAGGAAGTTAGAGGATAAGATGCTTGTTGCCCTCGGTCCCAGTCAGGTTGCCCTTTTTTTATTTTTTTAATATAACTAATTCAATCTTTAAAAAACTACAGTTGTTTAATTATTAAAATTATTTATTTATTTTAATTTATTTTTTATTTTGTGAAATTGAAATTTAACAATAAAAATTTTAAAATTTAATAATAATAAATTTTGTGATTTAATAATAAAAAAAATTAAATTAATACAACTGTAATTTTTTAAAAATTAAATTGAGATATTTAAATTTTTAAGGATAAAATTAAAAAATATGTAAATCTTACAAAAGCTAAATTAATAAATTTTCATTTCTTCTCCAATTATAGTTTATAAAAACACAGATCAAGTAGACCTCTTTTATATTCAGAGAAGAATACTGTGACAACTGTTTATATAAAGAGACAGGTACTCGGTATTGCACATATTCACTTTAATAAGCCTCTCATGTGGTCATTATCCGTTAGATCGAGATTCAATGGTTGAAAATAATTTTAGCAATTATGCAATTGACAAATACCTACATCAAATTTTGATATCACAACTGACTGGTGCATAGAAGGCTTTGTGCACAGGAGCCACCTTTATTTATTGGCAGCATAATGAGTCAAAATTAGGTTCTCCTTATTATTTTAATTAACTTTTTATGTACTTTACATAATGGGTCTATATTATACACGTAGATATGTCTAATCTCCTTCTTGTCGTTTTATAGTTTCGCGATAAAATGTAATTAATTTCTTATCTGTCATGTATATGTATGACAATTAAATTAACAATCAGGAATTAATCTAAAAAAAAAAAAATAAAAGGGTATTATATATTCCTAAAATTTATATTAAATTTTATTTATGTCTTAAAATTTTTTTTTGGTCTATTTATATCTTAAATCTTATAATTTTTATCATTTATATCCTTTTTTTTATAACATCATTAGTGAAGTTAATGGCAATGCTGATTGGGTTGGTGCGTGGTAAAAAGTATATGTTACATGACAATCACGGCAAAAATTTTTTTTTTAAAAAAAAGTTTTTACCTAAGAACAATACAATATTTAAAACTTTGAATTTTAATTTATTTCTTGTATTGTTCTTGGTAGAAATGATATATTTAACCATATTATGACAAATGAAATTATGGATTGATTTGTATGATCAAACAGTGAAAAAAAATTATGAAAGTGAAGAATATGGATTAAAGTGAACAAACTGAAAGGTTTATAGGAGATGATTTTGACAAATAAAAAATAGATTCTTAAATTAGGGACCTAGAAGAAGTAGAATAAGAGTTTATATCAAAAATTGGACAAGAGAAAAATTTTTGACCAAGGACCAAAGTAAATAAACTGAAATTTTTTTTAAAAAAATAATTTTAAATTTTTTTTAAAAAATAATTTTAAAAATTTTTAAAAATTTTTTAACAGTCCACATGGACTAAAAAAAATTGACTGTCCACGTGGTTCTGTCACATAATAAATACTTTTTGCCATGTGGCAAGACAGTCAGTATTATTGTTAATTTCACTAACGGTATTAACAAAAAAATGGTATAAATGACAAAAATTATAAGATGTAAAATATAAGTAAGTTAAAAAAATTTAAGAGCATAAATAAAATTTTGTGTTAACTTTAGGAATACGTTTTTGTTAAAAAAATATTAACAATTAGAAATAAAAATAATATATTCTATGCAAACTAATTACTGTCAATCGGACGTAGATGTTTGCCCACTTTTATCTGCAGGTCAGTGGGCAGCTGGTTACCTTCAATGATTTGATATTTGTTTGTTTGAGATTGAGTTTTGTGAATAAATTAAAAAAGATCAATGTCAAAATTTTTTTTTAAATTTTTGTCACTTAATCTTTTAATTTGATTTAAATTAAATTAGTCAAAATTTAATAATTTTTTGAATATATATATAATTCTAACAATAATTATTAAAAAATGTTAAATACTACTTTTGGTACTAACAATTTTACTCACTTGATTTTGGATCCTATAATTTATAAACTTGAATTTTTTTCTCTATAATTTTTAAAATAATAGAAAATAGTCCCTATTATCAGCTATTTTTAATATTTGTTTATATAACATTGATTGAGACAACTCATTCCACATAAATCTCTACGTCAACTATGTTAGACATTACTCGTCACATCATTTAACAAATTAGTAATTTTCTCTATTATAATTATTTATTTTGAAAATTTTTTTACACTAATTTTAGGAAATGTTCGTAATATTTCCCTAATATATATTGATGAAACAAGTATTAAAGCAACGAGACAGATGCTCATGAACAAATAATAGTTAGTTATCCTTCTTGCCTTCACTGTCATGCATACGAGATTGTAATTGTTGTGAGTATATTCAACTGTGTATCTATAGGGCAAATAGAAAATTGTGAAAAAATAAAAATGGAAATTCTATGTTGAAAATGATCAGTTATACTGCATGGTGACTGCACTTAAAAGATGGAAAAGAACTTGGGATTTTAGTTTAGAAATAACATAACTTGTTCTCTCTCTCTCTATCATCAATATATATTAAGGAAATATTACGAATGATTTTTTAAAATTAGCGTAAAAAATTTTTCAAAAATTAATTTTTATGAAAAAAATTGTTAACTTGTGAAATAATATGGCAAGTGATTTATGTGTTTGATGACATGAAAATTCTTGTTGAATGAGATATTTTAATTAGTGTCACATAAATGAAAATTAATGATTGACTAACGGTGGTTGGCGATAAGAAAAAATTTCGTGACTTCAAAAGTTATAGATACAAGAATTTGAATTTTAAAATTGTAGGAACCAAAGTTTGAATGAATGTGGAAGGATGAAAAATACTATTTAACTAAAAAAAAATGATTTGTGATGAAAAATGGTATCTTAAGTTATCGATCTTTTTGGGTTTTTTTTTTTTGGTTATGCAATGAATATACATGTTGGATTAGTAGCCATAGGGCGTGCAATGGCGATTAATTTTGAAATTATTAAAACTGAGCTTAAATTTGACTAACTAAGTCATTAATTTTATTAAAAATAGTGACATATCACCACTCATCACTATGTATGATATTATTTAATTTTGAAGACATTAGAAGAAATCTTACCATAAAAGTAGCACACTGTTTCTCATATTTTCAAGAAATAATATACACACACAATTCTAACTAATGAACAATAACTTGGTCTATTTTTTGTTTCATTCAAGTATTTTTTTTATTAAAAGTAATTTTAATTGAGACGTTACTAAAGTCTCATTTTTTTCTTATATTTAATGAATGTTTGAATCTGATTCATTCAAATTTTAGATTATTAAATGTATTTTTTTAAAAAAAAATTAAGTACTTAATGAGTCTAAACATCTTAATGAATCAGATTCTGTGATAAGTCCTAATATGTATTATTGGTTTTAGGTAAAAATACATTTTATTCTCATCAATTTTGCTTTATGTGCACTATATCTCCTATAAATTTTAGAACTTAATAAATAACCTCTTTAAACTTTATAATTCGTGCAAAACAACTATTTTGTTAAATAATAAATATTCTATTAATTAGACTAACAATCAATACTTATTTATAAAGATTTAAATTTTTTCATTCAATATACAATTCAATTTTTAATTTTGATTTCATCACAATTTTCATAATATATGAATTAATAATTTTTTTGAATATTATTTCTTACTAATAAACAATTTTTATGTATTCAGATGCTAAAAAATAAATAGTCTTAATCACTTAGTATTCAAATTAAATGGCTATATTTTAATATTTATATGTGTATTTAGATTCAGACATTTTAATTTTAACAAAAATAAATATCTCTTAAATATGAGTATCTTTTTTAATAAAAATTTAAATCTTAATTTATTAAATTGTGAGAGACTAGCCCTGAATTAAACCGCCCTGTTGAGACTTCATGTTCACTGCTTAAGTGGACTCTTTTGTAAAATACCTTTAAGATAACATTTAAAACTAACGAAGGGCACTTACAATATATTAAATTGCACTTAATATTGTCATTGTCTTAGAAAAAAAGGCACACATAATGGAACATTATATTGAATTGCAAGTTACGAGATCTAAAGTTATCTTAAATTAACAGTGGGTACTTATAATATATTAAATTGTACATAATTTTGTGGTTGTCTTAGGAAAAAGGTATAGATAATCAAACATTATATTGAATTGCAAGTAACAAGTTCTAAAGCTCACTCAATTTAAGAAACAGTTCCTTATTGGAGGGATGTTGTCCCCTGTGCAACTAGTACTAATTAGTAATTAACCACTCCTCAATTTTAAAGTAGGAAACTTCATAATGATATAACGCCACGACGTGACTTAATGGCTCCTTCGTTTTTCTTTTTTGATAGCGACAAATGTTTTTACATTAGTGCATAACTTTGAATGTACTAAATGTAAAACATGAAGTTACTTAATGAAATATTAATTGACACACAAACTATTCAAAAGAATACGCAATTTAAAAATGTAGCAGTTTCATTCGTTGGTTTGGTTAGTTATGACATATTACTTTTGGTATTATGGGAAGATTTAATTAAACGACTTTAGTTATAAATTATTTTTAAATTTAAAATAATATATGCATATTTTCATAAAAATTAGGGAATTAGGTTGTTTGAAATAAAAAAAATTCAAAGTCTCTATAAATTAAAAAAAGCTTAGTTTCATAATAAAGTAAAAACAAAAGTATATTTCATGACTCTAACATTTATATCGATTTTTACTTTGTCTTTGACTTTTTTTTTATCAAATATGTTTCATATGTATATTTTTTGACATATATATCATTTTTTTAACGCAATCAAATATACTAACTGAAAATACTAATTGAGGCGGTTCACATAGTATATATCATCCATTACATCATATGTTAGGTTGACTCATAAGTTAAAATTATAAAAATACTTTTAATAATAATTAAAAATACTTAGTTGCTTCTCTCTCTCTCTTTATCTGTCATTCATCCTGTTCTTTTCGAGTGTGTGTGTGTGTCTCTCTCTCTCTCTCTCGGCTAGAACACTCACCTCTGTTCTTAAGAAACAGAGAGCAAAAGAAGAGGGAAAAGAAGGAGGAGAAATAGCTCTGGGAATGGTGGTGCACGACGGTGGCACCACTTGCTGTTATCTCTCTCTCTTTCTCTCGTCACTACTCCCTCTCCCTCTTGCCTAGTTTGCTCTACCTCTGTTTTGTACGTCCTGAGTTTACTTGCTTGTCTCCTCGCCTTCGCTTTCTACCAATATCTAGAAAATCATCTTGTTTGCCTAAGCCAATTTCGTTGGAGCCTTCGTCTCTAACATCGCAAATCAAGACCCCTCTTCTGCAATTGAATCCCAACGAGCAAAAGTAAAGTTGGGAGTGAAATTCGCTGGAGTAATTCTATTTGGGGTTAACTCGACGATAGGGTATTTTCTGACTATCTTGTCATTTAATGGAGGGGTCTTTGTTGCAATTTGTGGTGGGTCTTAAGTGTTTGCTCTGTGTTTATCAGAGAACATAGGTGAGTCTTCCAGCCGAGAGAGAGAGAGAGAGAGAGAGAGAGAGAGAGAGAGAGAGAGAGAGAGAGAGAGACTTGGAGAGAATAGAATGAACGACGGACTGAGAGAGAGAAGCGACTGAGTTCTTTTTTAAATTATTATTAAGAGAAATTTTGGAATTTCAACTTATGGGTTCACGTAGTAAATAACGTGTATATGATACGTGAACCGTTTAATCAGTATTTTTTGTTAATATATTTGATGATGTTTAAAAAAAGACTAATTTAACAAAAAATAAAATATGTGGTATTTAATCAAAAACAAAAGTAAATAATCATGCAAAAGAAGCAGGGAGGATACATTAATTATTTTTTAAAATTTAGTTATAAATAAATAATATTCAATAATAAAAATCTCCATTTATATAATTAAATTTTAAATTATGTATAATAAATAGCTAAATTATTACCGGCCAACTTTTGTATTATATAATTATAAAGTTTATATACTCAGTAGTGAGTCCCGAGGATCTCTATAAAGTCACTTTAAAAAGTATGTTTTATTTTGATGTAGACCCAAAAGCTGCTATCACAAAAGAAAATAGTATTATGTGCTTATTTATTTAAAAGATTTGTGGACAACTCAACTTTTTAACAAATTGAAATTTTTTATTGTTAAATTACTTTAAAACTTAATTAATAATAAAAAAATCCAACTCTCTAATAAATCTAACTCCCCATATATTTGAAATTAATTCAAAATTTGAAGCACTTTTCGCAAAAGGTGTTGGCTTCTGCGTTTGAGCAATGAGCCTTATCTATTACGGGCTTTTCTCCGCCGAAAGTCGGTAGGATTCGGTATCTCCTTAAAAATTTTTTTAGATATATAGAATTTTATACATGATAATTTTTTTTTTTCAGTTTTTGTATGAATTATATGTGATATCTCATGTTTAGGATTAAATAATAAAATAAATTATACTTCTCGCCTAGTTCTCATTTATTATAAGATTATTTTTTATTTTTAAGGTATGTCAGAATCTGTTTTTCTTTTTAATATTTAGTAACCTAATATCATGCTTTTTTACTAAAATATTATTTATTAAACTAAGTAAAAATATTTAAAAATAAAATACTTGTGATATCTTATTTTGAAATAATAATAAAATGCATCAAAATATGCAAAAATTAATATTCTTAAATTAATAGAAGGTATTTTAATAAAAAAAAAAGTGGTAATGAGTTACTAAAAATTTTAAAAAATATATAATTATGATATATCTCTATAGTTAGAAAATATAATTTTTTGCTGTAGTTAAAGTAGAACATATTTTACAATTATAAGAGAAGAGGTTGCATTTTGCATATCTTGAAAGTAAAAGAGAGCATAATGTAATTTAAAATTTTACAGTGTGATTTACTCTAAAGAATATTGTATTATAAGTCATTAAATATTAGTTTAATCTCATTGAATATTTTACATAAACGAATCCTCACGGTATCAAGATCCACTTTTTTTGTGGGTTATGAATAGGATGGTAGAACTTGAGATTGTTAGACGTAGTGATATCTTATTTTGGAATTGCATTCTTTTGAATATAATAATGTAGAACTTTTGATTAATAGTAAATATGTGAGAGATAAGGAAGAGGTGGAAGTGGGGCATATATTAAAGCATGAAAGATGGCATAATGATGTTAATGATAATGAGGCCAAAGCATAGGGGCACGTGGAGGAATCTGATGTATAAATGTAATGTATGTGCCATAGGCAGAGATTGTGGTGGGGGTAGTAGACTAGTGCCACGTGAAGTTTGAGTAGACACTAGACAGTAGTGGAACACTAGCTCAACCTTTTCACAACTTTCCTATGCGAAAATGAAATTTTTTTTTATTAAAATATAATAGATATACGATTCTCTAATTAAAATAAAATAAATATATAATTTTTAAAAATTAAATTTATATTTTTTAATTTAATATTATATAATTTTTTAAAACAAAAAATATATATTATTTTTAATAAAAAATTTAATCACAAAAATATAAGAAACTATGTATGAAATTTTTCTATTTATTTCCTTTCTAATTTTATCTTAAGGTATCACTATTCTCAAATAATGTCTTTTTTTTGGTTGTTCATATTTAGAAATTTATTAAATTTTGATTAATTTAGTTACACTCATATTAAACTATTGAAATGTAGGATTTTCTCAACATTAATATTTTTTATTTATAAAACTTAAACTTAAAATTTTATTTAAAAAAATAGAGTGCCAACTTACTTGAACTATTCGAACTCAAGACTTTGCATTTCCAATGCTAATTTTATTTATTAAATTTCATGATAATTTAGACCTTTAGATGATAATTTAATGTATAAAATCAAAGTTATTAAAAGGTTTATTGATGTTTTGGATAAAGGAGTTTGAGTGAAGTGTTAAAGAATATGTTGTAAAAGATAAAAAAGATAAGGTGCAAAAAACATAGATTATGGGTAATTTTCCCAAACATATATAATTAACTTAACAAGTTGCGACTCGTTTCTAGAATTGTTAAAATAGATTTGGTTTAATAGATTAGTCTACTCCAACCTTATAAATAGGATGTAGTGTGCCAATAATTTAATAATTTATTTTAAAGAAGAAATTTTAATCCGGCCCATCAAAGCCATTAAGGCTTAGGTTGGTTGGAGTGAGTCAATCATTGTGGGCTTTTTATTATTATTTTTTTAAGTTTTAAACATTTTTTTAGAAGTTTAGTTTTATTTTTTTTTTGAAATTTTATAATTTTAATATCTAATTTTTGTTATCCAAAGTAATTAAAATCACACTTAAAAAAAAAAAGAAAAACGACCTATTTTAAGGTTTAATGTATTTTTTGGAAGTTTAATTTAATGTTTTGAAATTTGATTGTTCTAATATTTAGTTTCTATCATTAAAATAACTAAAATTATATTTTAAAACAAAAAAATAGGTTTATGAAACTAGCCCTTGACCCATAAATGAGTTGGAAAGAGTTATAATTTTTTTAGAAATTCTAGAGTCTCGACTCGACCCAACTCATACTTACATTTGGCCCAGCAAGACATGAGCTGAGCTGGGCTAGGCCAACTTGGTCTATTTGACAACACTAATCATTTTATTCGGACTTTAAATTTTGCCATATAAATTATTAAGAAAAAATTATTAAAAACTTAGTATACATTATTAACTTAATTTTTCTTTTAAAAAAGTAATTTCAGATTATATAATAAAACTAAAATCAGTATTAGACATTTTTTTTTCCTGGTCGAAATTTCATAGATTTGTTTTGGTCTGAAATTTGATGGATGGTTAAAGTCTTAATTTTTTTTTTTGGGGCGGGGTGGTGGTGGTGGTGGTGGTGGTTAACATAGCTCCATGACAAAGTGAATTGGGCCTATGAATAACAGAAGAAGCCCATTAGGCATTACGGGCCATTTAAAATTCTGGTCTATGAACACACATAATTTCTCTATTTAAATTCTTTGTGATCCTGCATGTCTCATTATCCGATTCACAATTGCCCTAATTCCAATTTTAAGCTTAATATGTTTATCAATCCCATCAAGTCATTAATTTCTAATAATATTAATTTCAATAATGATATGTGTATTAAATTTACGATTTTATTTATTTTCAACACAAAATAAATCATGTTGAAATAAAAATTTAAGAAATAGATTTTCTAATAACATACTATTTTATAAATTTTTTTGTTTGAATTACTAATATTCAAAAATTTATTGAACTCCAACTAATTTAATTCAAATTAAATTAGACTATAAAAATGTAAAATTTCTCCTAGCGCTAATTTTCTTTAGTCACAAAACTGGAAGATGGGACATTGTTTAAAAAAAAGCAAATCTCAAACTATTTAAATCAATCGCGTTGGCAGTAAAACATGGTTTTAATATAAAGAATGATTAACGTTAATTTTCTTTAATCACAAAACTGGAAGATGGGACATTGTTTAAAAAAAAGCAAATCTCAAACTATTTAAATCAATCGCGTTGGCGGTAAAACATGGTTTTAATATAAAGAATGATTAACGTTATTCTTAGAGAATATTTTATTTATCTTTTTATTTCAAGCGAAGTTCGTTTGTATTTTCATATTTGTGAAAGGACCATATAATTTAAACTTCTTTAAAAAACGAAAACCAATTCAGCCAATTACATGCTAACCCAACATCACTAAATTTTATTTTGCACTTTTCTTTTGTTTTACCGAGGATATTTTGTTTCGACTATTTTTGGCTTTTAAAAATTTGGCGTTCTAAATAACGCATAGAATCTAAAAAGAAAAGCCACCTTTTGGTAAATTTAAAAATTAAAATCCCCTTCGAAGTCTTCAATTTCATGGGGTCCCAATTTTAAAATTAGAAACCTTTTGGAGAAAAAGGATCATTTTGTAAATACTAAAAGTTTTGATGGTAAATTTGCAAAAAGGATTAATTTGTAAATACCAAAAGTTTTGATGGTGAATTCGAAAAATGGATTAATTTGCAACTCTCAAAATTTTTTTAGGCTTTTTTGCAAAAAGGATCTAGTTGAAAATTCCTAAGGTTTGGGGTCAATTTTAAAAAAATTATTTGAAAATTCCTAAAGTTGTGGAGTTAGCTTTGAAAAAGATTTATTTGTAAGTCCCAAAAGTTTTGGGGTAAATTTTGAAAAAGAGATTGTATTAAAAATTCCAAAAGCTATGAGGTACTTTCACACAATGGGTTAATTTGAAAATTCAAGATCTTTGGGGTTATTTTCCAAAAGGGATCATTTTGAAAACCTCAAAAGTGTTGGGGTTAAATTTTAAAAAATATTTATTTGTAAATCCTAAAGTTTTGAAGCCAAAATTTTTTTTTAAAAAAAGGTAAATTTGCAAAATTTCAAAATTATTGGGGTTAATTTTGAAATGGGTTTAGTTTGAAAATCCCATGGTTTTAAGGATTGAATATGAAAGAGGACCTTTTTGCAAATATAAAAAATGTTGGTGTTTATTTTGAAAAGGGACCATTTTGAAAATTTCCAAAAGTTTTGGGGTTATTGTTTGAAAAATGATTAATTTGAGTGTGCAAAAAGTTTGGGAAATAATTACAATAAGGGAGTCAATTTGAAATTTTCAAAATTTTTAGGGCCAAAGTGCAAACTTTTTTTTTGGACAAATGAAAATGATTTTCATTAAAGGCAAACAACTTGAGATACATGAGATAATACAGGAACTCGAGATAAAACATTTACAATTCAAACCTAGACTTATAGGATAAGAAGTACATAAAATTATTGTGACATACCTTAAAATAGTACTTAGATATTTAATAGAGGCAACACCCCTAGACTTATTGGATTAAGGATAAAGAAGCCTAACCCAAGTGCTGACCAAATTTTTACTTTTTTTTTTTCTAGAAACATAACCCAAAGGAAAAAACGGACAAGCAGAAAACTACAAGCCCAAAAGAAGTAACAAAACAACATGGCATATCGAGTCAGATGCCCAGTGTTGGCCCATACCGGATCTTCCATCATCTCCACTCCCACAGAGCTTTGTCGGCGGTAGGGAGGAGCCCATCTAGCAAAAGGAAAAAATCTTAGGTCACCTTGAAACGAAAAAAACACCTATACTGCTTCGTGTTGTAGTAGAGATGTTCGAGAAGATCAAGGGGAAGACTTTCGTGATTTCTTCACTTGCTGAGGGTCACACCGAACTTCTAGAGGAGAAGGAGTCAGAAAAGTTGAGGAGTTGAGAGAGCATCTCCAGCATCCTCACACCCAATGTCTATGTGTGTCACTTTTGCTCTGAGAATGCAGAAGGCCCTACTGAGGCAGAATAGAACGGCATCGTTCTCCACACTGGCGAATAATATCTTGCATTGAAACTTGCTTAGATTGAAAAAGAAAGGAAGCCACTTCCAGCTGTTGCCAAGGCCTCTTTGTCTTCCGAAACATGAACCATGGTGTCGGGGAGTAAGAAACGAGAAGATGTTAGCGGTGCAGCCAAAGTCTGGAGGTAACCAGGGGGAAAAACTTCGACAAGACGAAGAGGCGAGCTTTCATAAACGAGAGGGGACTTTGCAACCCTTCGCCTTTGAACGCGGCGCTGAAGAGGCGAGGCTTTGGAGGAGAAGGTTCTGCTAGGGTTTTTTTCGCCTTGCTTGCTAGTTAAAACAAAATGCAAACTTAAAAGAGATACTTTTTGGAATTTCAAGGCAAAATGAAATTGTAATTTAAATTGGGGCTCCTTTGAAATTGAAGAAATTTGATGAGGGTCCTTTTGAAAGAAATCTTGAAAAAATGAGGAGCTTTATATGATGTTGTTTTTGTTTTTATTTTAAAGGGCTTTATAAAATTATACTATGTTGTTTTGACACTTATTTTTTGAAAAGAAAGAGATGCAAAACACCTCATTTGGACGCACTATTTCTAGAGACTCCAAAACGGTGTGTTTTGCATTGATTCATGATTCTTGTGTGTGTAGCACGTGAGAGACATTGGAGAGTCATGCGCGTCGTTGGATGCATTTGGCTTCTAGTCAAGTTTTAGACAATTTCCCATTTTTTTAAGCCAAAGTTGAAATGGCATCATTTTGGTTAGGTTTTTTTTTTTTTTAGGTTTACTGCTCAGCTAACCCAGATGCGACATGTGGCGTCTGGTTGACCTCTGTTTTCTTAAATAAAATACCTAGAAAACATCCAAATAATTTTATAAAAAATGAAAAAATACAATAAAATTAAAGTGAATATAATATTTATTTTATAAAACACCCAGAAAATATCCAAATAATTTAATAAGAATGAAAAAATATAATAAAATTAAAGTAAGTATAGAATTTATTTTATAAAATACCCAAAAAATATCCAAATAATTTTATAAAACTGTACAAATACAATAAAATTAAAGTAAATATCGTATTCATTTTATAAAAATGTAAAACTACAATAAAATTAAAGAAAATGCAGTATTTATTTTATAAAAATGTAAAATCTCATAAAATATACAAATTAATATATAAAAATGTAAAACTACAATAAAATTAAAGAAGACACAATATTTCTTTTATAAAAATATAAAATCTCATAGTATATACAAATTAATATATAAAAATGTGAAATTGCAATAAAATTAAAGAAAATACAATATTTATTTTTAAAAAAATGTAAAATCTCAACAATTATACAAATTAATATATAAAAATGTAAAATTGCAATAAAATTAAAGAAAATAGTATTTATTTCCTAAAAATGTAAAATTACAATAAAATTAAGACTGATAATAGTCATCAGTGGAATCTTCTAGACGCATGTAGGTCTCTGAACAGATAAGAAATTTCATCACAGCTTCCTTGTCTTACTTCTTTTGTAGCCTATAGATGTCTAACATATAAAATCATGAGGTATATCATTTAATCATCTTGATTTGGATGTGAAAAATGTCTACTAAATTCAAAAAATAAATCCAAAGCTCGCATCAGAGTAGCCCATGTCAACGAAATTTACGAGGTATACCATTTAATCATCTTGATTTGGATGTGAAAAATGTTTGCTGAATTTCAATACCTTGAGTGATGGCGTGAAATGGTCAATAGATGCCTATATTAAGATAGAAAAAAAATCAATAGATGAATAATAACTAGTTTGAAAATACTAATTTCTATTATATAAAAGAATTTTAACCTTTAGTAGTTTGGTAAAGCTCAAATCGGCAACATATGTTTGGAGTGCTGGAGGTATCGAGCATGATACTCCAATTTGTATTTCATTCATCTACAAATAACAAAGGTGAATCATGTTAGACATATAGAATCAATTTATTTAAAAACATATAGAAGAACATTTTACTTACTCTAGACAGTTATACTAGTGAATCTTTTTTTCTTCTTTCCATGACCCTCTAAACAACTCTTATTGTGTTTCTTAGAATTCTTGCCAGCCTTTTTCTTAAATCCAGATGGTTGTGGTGTGCACTGAGTTATGGGCTCGATGATGGCATTGACTTGTCTATCCACAGGAGGCTCTTGCTCTTTTCATAGCGAACGATGATCACTTATTCTCTTTCTACCTTCAGACAATATATCTAACACAATTGCATATTCTTCTTCATTGTTAGAGGAATCAACAATTAAGACTGAGATGTTTGAATCGATGCGTCCTCTGTAGTCTAGGATCTACTTGTATATCTTTCCCCTTAACATTGAGTATCACATCGGTTCTTGCTTTCTTGGTTAATTGATGTAAAATGTACTGTTCTGGGAGTAGTTTGACATTGGCCACATCATATATTTTCGAGGCATGATAACGTAAAACACCAACACTATTAAACATCCGACAACTGCATGTAAATGTCTTATTTGAAGGATTAAAAGAAACGTTATAGTCTCCCGCCTTAGATAACAGTACAACAACATATGTTCGTATTGGTTGTCTCTCATTTCTTTCCTTGATATGTGCATATACTATGTTATCATATTCTTTTTGGAATAATTCAAATACAATAAATGTATAAATCTCATAAACTTGTTTCAACATGTGTCACCTCTTATTTCTCAACCGTTGGATTTTTTTCCCTAGAATCATAATCAGACTTTAGTTCATTATACCGCTTGTCCTTTACAATCCTCTCAAAGTGTTTGAAAAATTGTACAATATTCAAATCCGATCTCATTAAAACCTTTACGCCTGAATTGAAACTCTCGCTTGGTTGTGTGCTTTGCATTCTAAGGGTGAGAGCTTGCCTCATAAAGCATGTCACCTATTTTTTCCTTATACTATGAAGCGATGCTAGTCACTGATTATCTTCAACATTATGGTCTGTCAATAATTTAGTCCATGCTACCTCAAATTGTTGTTCATCCACAACGTTGTATATGCACCATGGAATATCATTTAATATATGGGAGTCACCCTTAGGTAGATAAGAGAAGTGTTTGGTAGCATTTTGCATCAAATGCCAAGTGCACAGTCCATGCACGTTGTCAGGCATCACCTCACTCAGTGCCCTTGCCATCGTTGCATCCTGATTAGTAAATAGTGTGAGCGGTTTTTTTTTTGCCGATGAGCCTCTAAAAATGTTTCAAAAAGCCACTTGAAAGAGTCAGCAATTTTATCATATAATAGAGCCGCTCCGAATATAATCAATCCTCTATAATGATTAAACCACAAAATATAGAGAGTGGCCTATTTCCTTTATTAGTGTTGAACGTTGTGTCAAGTGATACCACATCTCTAAAAAACTATAATCAACAACCCAAAAAATGTTTGTTATCTGCTTATCTAAATCCATATAATAAGCATGAAAATATGATAGATTTTCTAGCAATTGCTTTTGGAAATAGCCCAACAATACACCAACCTCCCCATAGGCCATGTTTCGTTGCCTTCTCAACTTCAAATAATTCTTCACATCTGTGCGCATGTACCCAAAATTAGACCTTCCTCTCATACATGTATACTAATCAAGTCAAATGATGTTTTTTGTCGTATTCCAAAATGCTTTGCCAATTCAATATCATGTTCTTGCACATTTGAGATTTTTCATTGAGATTGAAGCATATGGCTAGTTTCTATAGTATGGAGTTCATGATTGTGTTCCTCTAGAAACTGATGAACTTTAAACTTATTGTTTCTGTATTTCAATAACAGTGAAACCATGCAACTGGTCCTAGTTTCTTTGCAGGGATTCTCAGGGTTTAAAAGTTTTTTGTCCTCCTTTCAAAACCCTTCTTTGAACAGACAAATTTTTGAAATATTATGCTTCCATCTTTTTTGCTATTATGAAACCATTCTTTCCTGACTCCAAATCCAACTCTTCCACCATATGCTCTCCAAAATTCTTATGCCTCATCTAAAGTATTAAATTTCATCTTGACCTTGGGCTTGGAAATTATCCTATATATTATAAAATCAAAGTTAATGAGATTCATTCATAATTTATTTGTTATGGTTTAGTTCAAATTGTTTTGTTATAAAAACTAAAACAATATATCCTTTTAATTTATTACTTTTAGTCAATATATAGGATTTAGTTTCACGAATATAGGATTTACTTGTTATAGTTTAGTTCAAGAGGAATAACTTTCACTTGAATTTAAATAACTTCTCCTAGTGACAAAAACTAACCTAAACAACTCCTAATAACTACCATTTAAAACAAAAACTAATAAAAACATAAATAAAAACATATTACAAATATAATTAAAGCATATTAATGACATAATTAAACAAAGTTTGAAATTAGAAATTATAAAACTAAAAAACAAAGAAATAACTAGTGCTAACTGCAACAATCCATAATGATTATTCTTTGTCAAATCCTCTTATATTTTCCATAAGTATATCATCGGTAAATGTAGGGGTCACTAATAGTTTTCTCTAAACCAGATAAATACATATCCAGTATTGTTATTGTGCTCTGCTAATAATTTAGAAATTATAAAACTAAAAAACAAAGAAATAACTAATGCTAGTTGCAACAATCCAGAATGATTATATTCTATTCTATTGTTAGCATTCAGTTAAAATTGGGTCCTAATTCTTTATTCGGAGTCTTATTATTTTCAGGCTTTATAATCACTCAACGTAAGCTTTATACATATAGATATAAGCTTTGTGCTTTGTGCATGTGTGTGGGTATTTAGTGTAATCAAATTGAAGAGAGGAACTTAATTAGCTCTATACATAGCTAATGATGATTGATCACTTTATCTATGCCAGTTTGTTTTACACAATTACATGTGATGGGTTCCATGAAAGTAAACTTAGAATTGCAAGAGTTTTTCCCAATTTCATATGAACCTTATAACCCAACTATCTTTCAGCAATTAGAACTTAGAATCACTTTCCTTACTAACATGCAAGTCAAAATATTCTATACTTACCCATAAATACATATTCATTACTCTTACATTCTCACACACAAATCTGCATATTTACTCTTCCCACTAAATCATATTAGATACTCACAACCAGTGGCTGACTGCAAGGACCACTCTTGGCTTGGTTGGGGATGCCAGAAGACAGTGGTGAACTGGTACCAATGTCAAAATGAGAGAGCTATGACCTCTTTGTCTCGGGTAGCTCTTCAGAAGTTTAGTCGATAACGGCACTGACGGGGAAGCCATTTGAAGAGGGTGTTGAGGAATAGTGGTTGAAGGTGGATGACTGGAGGGAGCACACAATGGTTGAAGATGGCAAAATGAAGCAACAATGACACATAGAGGGAACTCAATGACAGTGCTGACCTGACCTATGTTTCTGGGTACTGACCGGTGGTGATGAACAACTGTGAATGACTGGCGTGAATGGTGGCAACGTATAATGGATGAATATGCAATGTGAGGCAAGCTCTTACCCTGACTTGTTGAATACGCGATGTGATTTGATAAAGATGAAGGCGTAGTAGTTGATCATGCATACAGTTAGTCTGGGTCGGGTCAACCTGGACTCCACATGTCATGTCTGGGTTGGTTGAGTGGTAAACCAAAAAAAAAAACCTACTACCCAAAACAACACCATTTTGACTCTTGCTAAAAACAAATGTTTGAATTGTGGCTGGAAGCTTAGCCGTTGGATGCATCTATATCCAACAACTTCCTGCACGCTCTCCAACACTCGTGAGATGACCATCAGTGGTCGTCTATTGCTTCTACCTCAGTACAAGGCTACAATTGCTTCCTTGCTTCCTTGTCTTCCTACTCGGCCTTCATTAGGTCTCCTAATGCAGGAGAAAGGGAGAGAAAGTGACATAAGTGAGAAAGAGAGAGAAAGAGAAAAAAGAGAGGGAGAAGGAGATGATGAGAGGGTTTAGAGAGGGTAAGAACCTCGAGCACACACACCACATACCGGGAGAAAAGAAGCTTCGAAGATAAAATGAAGCCTCATCCCTATGGTTAATTCTCCCTTCAATCATCTATTCACTTTGTATTCAACCACTCAAGCTTACAAACTTCCCTTTCATTACTTGTAGCCCCACATTCACATATTGAACTATGATATAGTCTAGAGAAGAAGAGAGAATGAAGGCCTCGGGTTTGAGAAGAAAAATAGATGAAGGGGCACTCTCGGTCTCAAACACCTAAACTAAGAAAACCATCCCTAGAGCTCTTTTTTTGGTTTTCCCTAACCACCCAAAAGCTCTAGAAGCAAGAAGCAACCCAAGGAACCCACAAAAGGAAAAAACATGCGCGTACTTGAATGAGAAAGGAAGAGAAAGATCATGTGTTTTGTTTTGCATAACTTTTGAACATGTTACTGTACAAGCTAGTTTGAGGCAAAAATTTGAGAAGAAAATCATCTAGAGGAACCTTAGGACACTTTTTGTGAAGTAAAAAAACCAAGAAATAAAAGGAGCTAAGGGAAGGTAGAAAGGTAAGCTTTTGACTAAATCTCTACTCTATTTTTTTTTTGTTTATGTGTTGTCTTAGTTCCTTTAGGGATCAATTTCATTTAAAATAATAATTGAAGAGATAGGTTAAAGATGAAGTAGGAAGTATATGTGTACATAGAGCAAAAGAAAACAAAAAGAAAAGAGGGAAAGGTGACTTATAAAGTGCACAACTGAGTGGGTTTTTCTTTCTCTTATTATTTTTAGTCTTTGGTTTGTTTGTTGTGATAAGCTTTCTTCCAGGGATGATTTGTATCAAAATATGGGATTTGGACATTAAAAATAAAATATGATTGCAAATAGGGGGTATGAGAAAAAAAGGAGGTATGAGAAAAAAAGGGAGGGGTGAAAGACAAATAACCATAATAGAAAAAAAACAAAGAATATTTTGGAGTGTTTAGTTTGAGTTAGTACTATCAAACGAGACTTTATATGGAAGACTAGGACCGCACATGAATGAACCGTGGGTAAACAGTCTAGCTCGTGATTTTTCTTTTTCTTTTTTAAGTCCAGCTTCTAAGCAGAGACAAGAGTGGATGTAGAGAAGCGAGAACAAAGACTTGACAGAGAAAGCACAAGAGCATGTGAGAACAGAGAGGAAGTACAAAGAATGATGGAGATCAGGAGATGACTTCAGAGAGAGAATCTGAATACAAGCAACAACAACAACAAATGTTGGCGAGATGGTGAGAAGCTAAATGAAACAAAATAGAGAATTCAAGAATGGCAGAAAGAGAGAAAGAGCTTAAAGCAACACAAAAGAGACGATCTTCACTGATTTTCTTGAAAATTCAAATGGCGGTAAGGGTAAGAGATAGCTGGCAACCAAGCAATTTGAGATTGAGAGAGATTTAAGAGGCAAGATCATGACAGAGATTTAAGAGACAAGACCACGAGAGAGATATTTGATATTCATACTATGCAGAGAAAGAGGTAAAAAAAAAGCAGGCCAAACCCGTTTAGACTCATTTTTTAAACGGACCTAATTTCTTGAATCATGAGCCACAGGCCAAAATAGTTTGAGTTTAGTAGTCATATGGGTTTGTTAAATGATGGATGTAACTGAGAGTTCAAGGGCTGCCAAGGTTAGTAGGAATGGTCTTACAAACAAAAACTCAATGAATGAAAATGGACATGTTTCTCCTTAGCTAATCCTTGTTAGACAAGTTAAACTTAGGGGTTTTTTTTTTACTTTGTTATTTGGAGGGTGAGGCTCCCTTGAGTATTTGATGATTAAAAGAAGATAATTAAGAATATAGAAAAGCAAGGTAGGCAAGTTTTTGAAGGATTTCATGCTTTGGTTTATCTTTGTTTTTCCTATGCCTCTTACCATTTTGCAAGTAGCTCTATGTAAAGGTGTATGTGATGTGATGTAAAAAGATGTGGGTTTATTTTAATGTGTAGATGATGTTACAAAATGGCAATTAGGATGGTCCTTATCATTACTCTAACTTGGTGTTAATTGAAATGGACTTTGGGTTAAGTTGGATTTTAAACAAAAATGACATTTTGAAGGTTTTTAAATGAGCATCGAACCTCATGGGAAACTAATAAAAATAAAGAAAATGATGATGAGTGAATGAATGACATGTTGTAGCCTAGGGTTTCTGTGAGAGACATAAAATCCTTGTAGGCATTTAGGAGGATTGACCAATGGGTTGTGAAGGGCCATGAGTCTTCACAAACTCAAAGCTGTTCTTAACTGCTTTTCATACTATCAAAATTTTCTTTCCAAGTTCCAATACCTCAACTTCAGTTTTTTTTCCTTTCACGTAAATAATATAAGATAATCTAGGGTTGTTGTGAGAGATCTAGAATCTCTACCAGTTCTCTGAGCATCTTTCAAAAATTGTTTGGTCCATGAAATTAAATTGACTTCTAATCTCGTTGATCTTCCCACAAAAAACAGATCACCTTGTTTTCAAAATTTCAAACTACGTTGGTTTTAATTCTAGGCATTGGGTACCTAAGCTTTAAGTACAGATCTAATCTTAGGTCAAGTCTGGCTTTGTAGGTAACTTGTTTTTCCTCTTGTTAGCGTTATTTTTTATTATATATGTTTATTATTTATTTTATAAATAACTCTTAACGTTAATAAATATATGTGTGGACTAACATATTAAATATTGTATATATCTACATATTTTTTGGAGCATCTATATTAATGCTATCTTTAATTAAGTCCATTTAAGATCTTCTTTAATTTGTGCTCAGGGACCAATTTGATATATATTTGTTTTAGTCTGTGGTGTTAGTGAAAATAATAGATATGTAGATGCCCAACCCTAAATAATAACAGTGATGGAGTGTTATTATAAAATTGGTCAATCTATGGGTAGATAGATGGTTATGGGTAGTAGTTCCCTAGGTTATAAGAGAAAACAAACCTTTAGAAGAAACTAAGGCCCGTTTAGTTTGCAGTACATAGTAGGAATGAAAAGGAAAGGAATAATGGAAAGGAAAGGATGATGAAAAAGAGAAAGAGAAAAGGAAAAGGAAAAAAAGTTGTTTAGTTCACAATAGAAAAATAAATAGGAAAGAGAAAATAAATAATTTGATATATATTTTTTAATGGGATAATTTTACTAAACTACCCTTAATTATCTTTTCGGAAAAAAAAAACGTCCAGAATGTTCAACGGTAAAGCTCGACAATTTGCAAGCAAGCCAATCACAATGAATGGGAGGTCTGGACAAATTGATATTCTACCATTTATTCCATCTTTGACTTTCCTCTCTCTCTATTTCACCTCTAACTCTGAGTAGCATACCCATGACTCATCTCTCCTCCTTCTTTCGTTCTACAGCTTCATGGCATTTTGAAGTAGGGGATCTCAAGTCAGTCATCCATGGGGCACCAGGTCAGGCCCTTCTCCTCCTCTATCGGTGGGAGAAAGTTGGAAGCGGAGATCCTAGTTATTGCTACTGGGTCATCTAGTCGACAATGGAGAAGACGAGGCTTTTTTTTTTTCGGACGAGCTAGAGGCAGAGATCCAGGAAGTCTTGGTTTTGTTTTTTTCGACAAGCTAGAGGCAGAGATTCAGGAAGTCTTGGTTCTATTTTTTCAGTGAGCTAGAAGTAGAGATCGAAAGAAGAAGGAGGAGGAGTGTGGAGGGTAATCTAGTCTTTTCCCTGCATTTTCCACTCAAGCCCCGCATTTTCCATCCTTCAGTAGAGGAAAGGCCGTATTGGAAAAAAATCGAATAATGTAGCCCATTGGAATGTTTCCATTCCATTGCCATTAACGAACCAAACATGGAGCCAACACTGTAGGTGGGAGTCTCCCTTTCCATTTTCACTCTCCCTCGTGAACCAAATGGGCCCTAAGTGTTCATTTGAGATTCCATTAGACTAAAGATTAGAAAGAGTTTTCTTGTCACGACCCAAAATGGACACGTGACCGATACGATCAAAGGATTACCCCTTGACCATAAGCTTAAAACTTAACAGTGCAATCAATCAATAAATGCGTACAATTATGCATGAATATACTTCATTAGATAGGATTAATTAATGATATGCTTGTCAACACGCTATGTTTCCAAACTTTCTTCCCAATCACAAAACAAGGAAAAGAAAGGGTAAAAACATAGTCTAAATATACACGTAGTTCCCAAAAGGATGAACAATCCAAAATGACATATACATAAGACCTAAGAGTCCTAACCACCTCAGAGCGACAAGCCACTTCCCAAAAGATCAAAGAAACAATCACCGACGATGAGCTAGTCATGGTGATGTGAGACCCTGCTACTCCTATCGCGGAGACTCATCAGCAACTACAGAATCTGTAAAAGAGACATAAGAACACAAGAGTGAGTAAAGATACTCAGTGAATTTAAACTCAATTAAACGTACCCTTCATTCCTATTAACAAATTCACCTCAACCATGTAAAAGCTTACCACTGATGCCAGTTATTGAAATATAAGGTCAAACATATACACACACATATTCACATTCATAATAACCACCTAGCAAGATAGTCATGAATGTCAACCAATCTTGTGCGATGTCCTCGATATAGAATGAACAATGTGATGCCTTTATGGTACAAATTTTACTCACATATACTATGCCCATCATCTGAGGACAAGGAATCTAAGTAATAATAATAGTAGAGTCCCGTCCACTGTTCCAGGACAAGGACTATAAATGAAAATAATGGAGTCCTGTCCACCATTCTAGGATAAAGAATCTAAGTAATACTAATAGTGGAGTCCTGTCTACCGTTTCAGGACAAGGACTAGAAATGAAAATAATAGAGTCTCGTCCACTGTTCCAGGACAAGGAACCTAAGTACTTATAATAGTGGAGTCCCGTCCATTGTTCCAGGACAAGGACTAGAAATGAAAATAATGGAGTCACGTCTTCTGTTCCAGGACAAGGAATCTAAGTAATAATAATAGCGGAGTCCCATCCACCGTTCCAGGACAAGGACTATTAATGGTAAAAATAGAGTCTTATCCACCTTTCCCAAGTAACTAGCATTATACAAGGTTTATGTAATACAAATAAGCAATATTGGTGACTTCGGGTGATTCGCAAGTTCAGTTCCTTCGAAAGAGTAAATTTAGCGTACCTCCATTTATATACTAAATTTGCATACATAATTACTAAGTTTAAAAAATGAATTTAATTTGCTCCCTCACCTGAGATCAAACGAAAGGAAAGGAATACAAGCATGAGGAAACAATCAAGTGACTGTGGAAACACCTAGGAAAAAGGCAAAGTTTAAAGTTTGGAATAACGAGAAAGCCCAGAAAGTGGTGCCACGACATACGTAGGGTCATTCCGACCTCCAGGCGTAGGGTGCCTGAGGTGCCACGCCCCAAACTCTTTGTCTAACTAATTGATCGGGTGCCTCAGTGTCCCGCCCCCAGACACCAGACCCTTAACTCTTGGCTAAAAGAAGGCAGTTGGGTGCCCGAGGCACCAGACACGGCACCTAGGCACCCCGATGTCATTAAACCAGAAACCTTCGACATGAATCACCAAAATACACCAAAATCCTTCCCTTTGTGTTCCAAGATCCCCATGGTTGAGATCTCATCATATTTGAGTAATTGGCCATAAGTAAACAACTTTCAAACCAATTAAATTCAAAGGTGGAATTATGAACCATAAAAATCCTAATTTGTACTTTTTCAAGCATTTAATAGGTTTTTATGGGCACATCTCCTTTTCTCTCAAGTCATTAATGTTAACCAATCATTCAAATGTTTAGTAAACTTATCAATTACAACAGAAATCTTGGGAATAATGAAACACAAAGAGGTTTGTGCCCAAGTCTCAAAGGAAAAAGTTCAAGCTAGGGTTTGCTTAAGAAGGGAAAGGAAAAGGAAAGAGAAGAGAAAAGGATTGAGGAGTAGAAGCTAGAACACTTACTTGATTTCCCTTCCTGAAATCAGATTAAAATGAGCCCACTTTAGTCAGCACACAAGGAGAGGACAAGAGAGGAATTAGCCTAGCAAGATACACACACACAGTCGCAGGGGAAAAAATAAAAGAGAAGGGGAAAAAGGGTTTCTAGAATGTGGGACCCATCACTCATATAACAAAGGCCCAAGCTTTATCAAGATTTTTCATAAGTCACTTGTTCTCCAACATTCCAATTAAATTTCTCCACACACAAAAAATAGAATGAATAAAATAACAATAATAAAAATACTCATAATTCGAGACTCAAGTAATTATCAACAAAATCAATATATGCTAATACCTACGAACTTGCACACAATAATTTCGAAGAAGAAATAAAGGGAAGAAGAATATATATATATATATATATATATATTGTGGGTATTACATTTCTTATATCTTCCTAGAAGAGCCTACCTCCTTTTGATTATGTATTTGGGTTTGCAATGGATCAATGTACGCTCTCTTTACATTTTCCTTTTGTGTTCTTATTGCTTATTAAAACCTACAAATAGTAGATTCATAGATTAAGATTTCTGCATTTGTATTTTCTGAGTCTTGACTGTTTGGGTTGTCTTTAAGCAAAATAATCTTTCAATTGGTATTAGAGCCTGGTTCTGATAAGTAATAAGTATCGTTTTGTGTTTGAAAATCGAATTTGGGTTTATAAACTAAAAATGTTTTGAACCCTACGTATGTAAAATTTTGATTGTTAAAATTAAGATGTTTTAGGGTTCTTTGGTGTTATTTCCCTAATTATATGATAAATTTGAATCTGATTATGTAAGTTTTTTAAAGAATAAATTAGATTTGGGAGAAATTTGTGAAAATTGGGGAGATTTAGGATTAATCCTAGAAATTTGGTTTTCCTAACTAAATGCAAATTTGGGTGTTTTTGGGTGATTCTCAAAGGAGTTTAGTGGGCCAAGCTTAAGTTAGTTAATCATTGTATAACTTATTTGAGAACTTTCTTGGTATGTGTCGGCCTAAAGAAAGACATGTGTTAAGTAAGTGTGGTAGTTCTACATTGAATAACTACATTTGTGTAGAGAGTGCCACTAACAAACATATATTCTATTCAAAGACCAATAATTAGTGATTTCTAAGCATCTCTAAAATGATTAAAACCTTATGTGAACATGTGAATTTTGTGTTAAATCTCTAATTTGTTAAATAAAGTTATGTTTTGTTCACATGTTTAAATTCATATATACTTTGTGTATGGTATAAATATATTATATATATATATATATATATTATCTTAAGCATGTCATTGGTTGTTTTTTGTTGTAGCATCTGCTACTTCTGCCAACATGAACAATATCCCTATGCCGAATGGGACAAATTTTAGAAAAAGGAATGAGCATGTTATGATTGTGCTCGGTTGCATGGATCTTGACCATGCATTCAGGGTTGAATGCCCAACAACCTTGACTAGCAATAGTATTGCTAATCAAAAGGCTGTATTTGAGAAATGGGAGCGTTCAAATTGCATGAGTCTATAGATCATGCAATACACCATTTCAAAATCCATTCGTGGTGGGATTCAGGAAGAGAAGGATGCTAAGAACTTCTTGAAGAGATCTCTGATCGATTTACTCCACACGAAAAGGTTGAAACTAGCACTATCTTGACTAAGCTGGTTTCAATGAGATATAAGGGAAAGGGAAACATTAGGGAGTACATCATGGAGATGTCCAATCTTGTCATGAAACTAAAGTCACTTAAGTTAGAGTTGTCAGATGACATACTTATGTACTTGTTTTTGATTTCTTTTCCTCCTCAATTTAGTCAGTTCAAAATTTCCTATAATACTTAGAAGGAAAAATAGACACTGAATTAACTCATCTTATGTGTCAAGATATTTACAATGAAAAGAGAAAAAGGAAGAAGACCACACACAATAAACATATATATGTACATATATATTATACATATACATACTCCCATATATATATATATATATATAAACACATATGCACATGTTGATATACATACACTTATATTATATATATATATATATATATATATTTATCCTACATATAAATTCATACACATACATGGAGATATACACAGACACACACCAGTTCCATTTTTAAAGCCTAGAGACGACCATAATAAAATTTGAAGATAATCAAACATGTCATGATCTCATGGTTGGTTCTTTTTTGTTGTGTTTATTAGCAACGCCTTGACAAAATTAAGTGTTCTTTATCTTTACTCACTTCTTAAACAAGAATATCTCAAATGTCATTTTCTATAATCTTGTGTAAAAAATGAGTAAATAGGCGCAACTGTGAACATATAATTTTGTCCCTTAAAATAAAATATAAATAAAATAAAATAAAAATAAAGATAGTCTTATAAATAAGGTATTCTAAATTAAGAATAATAAATACATAAATATTTTTTTAAAAAAAGAGAAAAGAAGGTAGAATCAAGATCAATATAGGAAAACAAGGTGTAAAAGGCGAAACTAATCTCGTGCTCTACGGAAGGTGGAGCCATAAAGCTGACGTGGGGGTGTGCCAGGAATTGAGGAATAGATAGACATCCACGACCCTTCTGTGCATTATGGCAATTCATGATAAATAGGAGTAAAGCACAGAAGAGAAGGGAAGAAAAGAACAGAGCATGACGAGACTTGAGTACAAAGTTAGGAAGAAAAGAATAGAGCATTGCGAGATATGAGTATAGTGTTGGGAGGAGAAAAACAGAGTACGACAAAGAGAGCCACAAAGAGAAAATGCAGAGGCTTGAGCAAGAGAGAAATTAGCATATACAGAAGCTTAGTAGAATCTGACCAAAAGTACGATGGAGGAAGAGAACTCCGGCGAACCTTGAATACAGTCGGGACGAGGGACGCGCTAAGACCCAGAGCACACCCCATTGTTTTGAGTCACCAAAAATAGAGCACGATCAAGATACCGAAAAGAGAAGTAGAACCGTGATGGTGAGAACGTGAAGACACCACAGGGAAATGGAGGTATTTGAAAATAGATGGAAATTGGGTCTGAAATGTGTGTGAACCTTTGTGAGTTATATATTTCTAGATGTGTACATGTGTATATCTATGTGTATATGTTATGTATGCTATATATATATATATATATATATGGGAGTGTGTATATACGGATATATGTGTACTGTACGTGGTCTTCTTCCTTTTTCTCTTTTCATTGTAAATATCTTGACACATAAGATGCGTTATAAATATGGAATTTCTTTTTTTTTTTAAATGATTTTGCTGATGATGAATTGGGAAATGACTGATTCTTTTGGAATAGTGCATTAACCCCTATCTCTAGGCAAAATTTATTATCCTATCGCGTGATTGTTGATCAATGCTATAGGACAATAAATTTTTTTTAAAAAAACCAAAATTATTTTAAAGGGATAAGAGGCCGATTCCGTTGGAATGAATCTTTTCTTATTTTTATATAAAATTCCCACAATGCGATTGTATAACAATGCAAGTGGGGAAGAATTTTTCTTAAAGGAAATAAATCCTTTGAATTCAAATCTTTTGAAAATTAGACGAAATACTAACTAGGTGATTGTATAACAATGCTTGTGGAGAAAATCTTCTTCAAAAATAAATTGGTTAAGTTTATATCCTTTAAAAATTAGACAAAGTACTTACTACGCGATTGTATAACAATGCTCGAGAAGAAATGTCTCTTAAAAAGTATTCTTTTAAATTAAATTCCAAAAATTTAAAAAATATTCCTTAATAAATAGTTTTAAAAAAAAAGATATCTCTTATTAACACACTACTAATTGTTTACGAACTACGTGGACTTTGATCCAATGTTGTCAGAATCGGCCCGGCCATTAACCCGGACAGGCATTCGGGTCACCGGGTCACTGGTTCAACCGTCGGGTCACCGGGTCAATTGCTGACCAAGATAAATGCATTAAAAAAAATTAAAATTATATATATATACCTATATATCTTTACAAATAAATTAAAAAATAAATAAAATAAATAATTTACATGTAAATTTCATAATTTAAAGTCATAAACATCCAAAATAATTTCTAAACATCTATAATAATTTAAACATAAACTCATAAATATTCATAATAATTCATAAAGTCATAAATCAAATCATCCAAATATAATAATTCATACATTTAAAGCCTTAAACATCCATAATAATTTATAAAGTCATTAATAATTAAGAAAAATTACGTAATTTTTAAGAAAAAAATTAATTTATCCTCTTTAAATTAAAAATAATAATTTTGATATTTTATTTTATAGTATTTTCAATTTTATTAAAAAAATCCACCACTTGTAGAATTCAAATTAATCCTTTAAAAGTTTAAATGGTCTGTTATAAATTTAAAGGACTAATTTGAAACCAATATTTGTTATAGACTACTTTGAAAACGTTTATTGTCTAACGTAATACTTTGGAATATTTTAACCTTAAGGAGTTAACTTCAATTTTAAATAAAATTTATGAAAATGAAAGAGGAATTTAACTAATATTTTTAGAGAAATAAAGTGAGAATATTATGTTTCAATTTGTTTGTAGTGGAACGATGTAGATATGAAGAAAAAGAAAGCATTAATTTTTAGAGTAAATAAAACAAACTTTTTTTTTGAGGATTATTAATCAATGTTAGCCATAAAAAAATTTTAAAAAAATTAAAAAAAAAATCCGGGTCAATGGGTCGCCGGGTCACCGGGTCGTCCGGGTTTTGAGGTCACATGCAAAACGGTTTAAAGTCCTGACCCGGACCGGGTCATGGCCCGGGTCGCCGGTTTCTGGGTCGACCCGGCCGGGTCGGTCCGGGTCATACAACTATGCTTTGATCCCAATTACTGGGTAGGCTCTAAGCACTGCCTAGTCAAGTCTACCTTTCTATATATCTTTATTTGTTCTTTTTTTTCCATTTATTATTCTTTATTTCTTTTGTATGATTGATAAAGGTAATTATTTAATGCAAATGTAAAATAATTGTATACTTCTATAAATCAAACGTATAGGGCGCCTAATACCTTTTACATGCAGCTTATTACTCAATTTGTGCAAGAAGAGGAGAGACTTAAGCATGACAAGGTCGATGGTGCTGACTTAGTAACCATTTCTGGTGTTAAAACTTCTTCTAACAAGAGGAAGAAAAGTTTTGAGAAGGACAATGCAATGCATAGGGCATCTCAGCAAAAGGGTAAGAAGAAACAAAATGTGGGTATGACTTGTTTCTTCTGCAAGAAGGCTGGACATCTCAAGAAAGATTGCTCCAAGTTCACTGAATGGTTGGACAAAAGGGGTATGCATCTTAACTTTGTTAATTCTAAAGTTAATTTGGCTTTAGTACCCAATGATACTTGGTGGGTAGATTTAGGTGCTACTACTCACTTTAGTATTTCTTTACAGGATTGCGTAACTAGTCGAAGGCCAATTGATGGTGAAAGATAATTCTATGTGAGCAATGGCAATCGGGCTACTGTGGAAGCTGTTGGTGTATTTAGATTATCTTTAGGAAATGAACGCTATTTAGAATTACAGAATAATTTTTTATACTGTCTTTTAGATAAAATTTAATTTCTATTTTCTATTTGGACAAATTTGGGTACACTTGTTTGTTTGGTAATGGAATTTTCAGTGTGTTCTTAAATTTTGAATTAATTGTGTCTGGCTCATTGATTGATAATCTATATTGCTTAAATTATATTAAATCTGATAGCTTTAAAAATATGCATTCTGTGAATATTGGTATTAAACGTAGATTAACTGATGATAATTTTGCTAATCTATAACATAAGCGTTTGGAGCATATATCTAAATAGAGAATGCAAAGACTTATGTCAGATGGCATTCTACAAGTATCCAATATCAAAGATATAGATATTTGAATTGAATGCCTTAAAGGAAAAATGACAAAAGTTAAGTTAGTAGGTGCTACTAGACCTAGTGAGACTTTAGAGTTGATTCATACTGATATATATGGTTCATTCCTTATAGCTTCTTGGAATAGACAACAATATTTTATCAACTTCATAAATGACTACTCTAGATATGGATATATGTAACTATTATATGAGAAATCTTAGTCATTGGACATGTTCAAAGTTTTCAAAGCTAAAGTTGATAATCAACTAGACAGGAGGTGAGTTCTGCGGCAGATATGATGGATTAGGAGAACAACGTCTAGGGCTTTTTGCCAATTTTTTTGGTTGATTAGGATTGTGCCATAGTACACCATGCTGAGGACTCTAAGTCAAAATGGTGTAGCTGAATGGCGCAATCGTACACTTAAGGACATAGTGAGAAGTATGATAAATCATTATTCCTTACCAGAGTCACTTTAGGGTGAAACTCTTAAGACTGCGTTGTATATCCTTAACAGGATACTGAGTAAAGCAGTATAAGAGATCCTATATGAGTTGTGGACAAGCAAGAAGCCTAGTGTTAGGTACTTACATGTTTAAGGTTGTCTAACTGAAGTTAGGCGTACAAGCCTAATAAAAGAAAGTTGGCCTCACGGACTATGAGTTGTTACTTTGTGGGGTATCCTAAGAGATCGAAAGATTTCAAGTTTTATGACTCTTTGACTAGGTCCTTCTTTGAGACTGGGAATGCAAAGTTTATTGAGGATGTTGGTCATAGTAAAAGTGATCAACTTAGAGAAATTATGTTTAAAGATTAATACACCAGTATTCCTACTATGGTCACGGGAATGTTTGATCAAATAACATTACTTGAGATGTTTATAACCATGAATGAGGAACTCATAGAGAACACAATGGATACAGAGATCACTCCTATTGAGGATCAAGAAATTCATTCTCATGAACCTGAAGAACATCAACAACCTCAAGTGGAAGTGCCTTTGAAGAGATCCACTAGAGAGAAGAAGAGTGATATATCAAACGACTATGTCATTTTCTTACAAGAGCACGAATTTGACATAGGCATACAAGATGATCCAATCACTTGCACGGAGGTTATGTTATGTAGCAACTCTTAAAAGTGGATAGATGCCATGAGAGATGAGATGAAATCTATGGCTGACAACAATGTGTGGGGTTTAGTAGAATTACCATATGGTGTGAGACTAACTAGTTGTAAATGGATATTTAAAACCAAAAGGAATTCGAGTGGTAATATCAAAAGATATAAGGCACGTCTCGTAACCAAGGGTTTCACCCAAAAAGAGGGCATTAAGTCTAAGGAAACTTTCTTTCCAATTTCTATGAAGGATTCCTTTTAAGTCATAATGGAACTTGTAGCTCATTATAATTTGGAGTTACATCAAATGGATGTGAAAACAACATTTCTCAATGGTGACATTGAAGAAACAATATACATGGTGCAACCGGAGAAATTTAAATCAAAAGATTCAAAGCACCTTGTATATAAGTTGAAAAAGTCTATTTATGGTCTTAAATAAGCATCCCAGCAATGGTACCGGAAATTTAATAAGGTCATTTCATCTTTTGGGTTCAATGAGAATCTGATTGATTAGTGCATATACCTCAAGATGAGAGGGAGCAAGTTTGTGATACTAGTTCTGTATGTCATTGAGATACTGTTGGCTAATAATGATATGTATTTCTTATGTTAAACCAAATCCTTTCTTTCTAGCAAATTTGAGATGAAGGATCTTGGTGAGATGTCTTTAGTTCTAGGAATTCAGATTCATAGGGATTGTACTAGATAGACTTTGGGTTTATCGCAAAAGACATATATTGAGAAAGTCTTGAGCTGATTTGGCATGCAGTTTGTGCATTGAGTGACACACCTGTAGTCAGAGGCGACAAACTTAGCTTGCTTCAATGTCCTAAATTGGACATAAAGATGAGGGAAATGGAGAAAATTCCATATACCTTAGTTGTGGGTAGTTTCATGTATGCACAAGTATGTACACATCCGAATTTGGCCTACATTATAAGAATGTTAGCCAGCTACTAGAGTAATCCTAGTATAGCTCATTGGAAGGAAGCTAAGCGGGTTATGAGGTACCTGCAAAGGACGAAGAACTACATGCTCACCTATCAGAGGTCAGATTGACTTAAGGTCGTAGGATAATTTGATGTTGATTTTGCTGAATGCGTGGATACGAGAAAATCTACATCAGGCTACGTCTTCATGTAAGTTGAAGGAGCTATTTCCTAGAAAAGTAGCAAACAGACACTTATAGCTTCTTTGACCATAAAGGCTGAGTTCATAACCTACTATCAGGCATCCAACTAGGCGGTTTGGCTGAGGAATTTCATCACAGCTTTACAGATAGTTGAGGCCTTTGAAAGGCCTTTGAGATTATACTATGACAGTAGAGCTATCAAGTTGTTTTGTAAGAACAACCAAAGTTTGTCTAAGTCGAAGTACATAGACATGAAGTTTCTGGTTGTTAGAGAGAAGGTTCAAAGTCATATTATGTTTGTAGATCACATTAGTACTGATCATATGATTGTTGTTCCACTAACTAAAGGTTTACCGCCTAGGATTTTTCATGAGCATGTGGCTCATATGGATGTGGTAAAAACCTTTAGACATCTAAGTGTGTGTTATGCATTTCTTCTATACTTGATTAATGTATTTCCTTTTGTGACATTTTGATATATATATATATATATATGATTATGTGTTTATTCATATATAACTTTATGTTTTTGTGTGTGTATTTGAGAACTCTAGACATATGTGTTATACTTTCTCAATGTAGTTTAGCACTTGCAGTTTAGCATAAAGTAGAAAAAGTGTAGGAACCAGTTGGAAATAAGCATATATGAAGATTCTAGACATGTAATTTCCAAGCTACACGTCCAAGCTTGATCTATGTCATTAGCTATGTTAGTATTGTGATTATTGTTGGGTTTAGTTTCAATTCAACTGGTTATGAAAGCCTTTTTAATTATGTGCTGATATAGTTAGTAGACGAGATTGTTTGTGATATATCTGTTAGATAGCAGAAAGTGCACACTTTGAGTTTATATGTGTATGATATGTGCATACACAATTTTAGAATCATATGTCGTCTAAGTAAGTGATTTGTTAGCTTTATTTTTTATTATATATATTTTTATGTATATTTATTATTTATTTTATAAATAACTCTTAACACTAATAAATATGTGTGGACTGATATATTAATTATTGTATCTGTTTACATATTTTTTGTACATATATATTAATACTATCTTTAATTAGGTCCATTTAAGATCTTTTTTAATTTGTGATCTTATTGCTTGTCAAGATCTACAAACAATAGATTCATAGATTAAGATTTCCACATTTGTGTTTTCTTTGAGTCTTGACTGTTTGGGTTGTGTTTAAGCAAAATAATCTTTCAACTCTATCTCCCAATTTGACAAAAGGGTAATTATGATAAAATTAAGGTCATATTATTAATTTTGCACAATTATTTAGAGAAACTATTCTTAAGAATGGATTTTTGTCTCAACACCTTCTCCACATACAATATTCGCGAATCCATCCTACATTTTGCAGACTAGGTCTTATCATTTTCTAAAAAGTCCTTACAAAGTTAGTGGTGTGTCTTAAAATTTAGTTTTTATTCTTGAAAACTGGATTTTAATTTTTCTAAAAGCACCAAGTGCGTGTCATATTTTGAGTGGGACAATACTCCTCACTTGATAAGATGAAAAACTAAACTCTTTCGGATTTTTTGAGTGGAAAAGATAAAACATTGTCTAAATTTATGTCTTTGGGAATCAAGTTATACTGCCATACCTAGAGTTTAAACAAATTATTAATTATCACTACAAACAGTGAAAGTTGAATTCATTTTGTATTTTGATTGATCAAAATGTCAATGACATCCAATTGGCTTAGAATATAATTCTGAAATCCGAAAGTACATGATAATGCTCCATTAATGTCAAGAGGATCATCATTTTCTGGGGAAAGTGGGGATAGCTCCTTGTGTGCCATCTGAGTGTTTGTGTCTATCTTAAAACACTTATTTTATCTACTTCTTAAACTTTTGGAACTTTGTAAGAAAGTATCCCATTCAAATCCACTTTAATCATGAGATACTCTAACATAGTATCTTATAGAGATGGTGCCCCCATATTCTCATGATGATTCATTTGAGGTGTTCCTACTCTTAATCCATCATTTTTACACTTTTGCACTTAAAATAAATATTAGGAGTTAATAAAAAATTTATTGAAATAAATATGACTGATATTATTTATATATGGGCAATATTGCTTTAGTAAAATTTTCTTGACTTTTTAAAATTATATTAGATACAAAACAATAAATGTAAAACTCTTTTTAATAATTTGAAACTAATTTTACAAAAGATTTTTGAATAAATCTAATTCACAACAAATAGTCAAACTAAGTTAATAATAATAATAATAAATGAAACTCTTCTCCCTTCTCCTTCTCTTCTCATTTCTTCTCTCTCCTTCACTTTTTTTTGGGTGTGGGTTCACTTCCTCCTCCTACACTTTTTAGCAACAGTATCATTATTAAAATTTTTAATAACATTTAAAATCATTACTAAAATGCATTGGTGCCTCTTATACAAAAGAGGCATGCAGCATGCCTTTTTTTATTATTCTTTTATAAATATTTGTAACTTGTTTCTGGAATCCACAATAAGGAGAGTCAAATATAGAAAATAGAAGACTTCCAGAAGGCTTAATCCTTAAAAGATGTTTAAATATTTAGTCTTGAGATTTTTGTTATGTTATAGTGTCTGTTCTTGATGATTTGACTTCAATGGGCGTCTATTTTCAGCTTTATTCGGATCTTGTCTTTTTCCATTTATTATTAGATGAATATGTAAGGATTAAATTCCTAAATTTATATCTAATTATCTATTGTGGCAACTGACAACTCTATTTTGTTATTGTTTTTTATGAAAAGAGCTAAAGACTACTTGATTCTCGAGGCAATTACTTTATTTTCATTCTATTTAAATAAAGCTATTTATCTTTCCTCTTAAAAAAAGTAATTTCATCAATAGCTCTCCATTGAAAAAATATATTTTATTTGCTTTCATATTTATTACAGTCATCGTTGCTATTTTGTTAAAGTAGTCCAACACTCTTTTTTTATAAAGTAAAGACCCAAATTTAAATTTTGTAAAATAAAAAAAATCAAATAGTGAAAGAGTTTCACACTTTTATAATTTAAACCAATTGAAAGTCAACTAATCAAGACACAGAATTCTGGCTGTTCCAGCAAAAAGATATGACTTATTATATCCATATTTAAAAACTGAGAAAATTCCAAAATTTACAGATTGCGTATCAGATATATTGTAATCATGAAACAAAGGACAATAAAGTTCAATTGAGTTTCAACACAAAATCTTTTGAGTTATTATCATCCCCTCATCACCCAAAGAGTTGACTTTGGACACTTGCACATTATTAAACTCCTAAATTAATCAAAAAGTCATCATTTGACCAACCAAACAGCTTCAAACTTCTCTACAAGGTGACGCACTCATCATCAGTCCTGACCCCCTCTCTCATTCTCATCATCTTCCTCTTCTCTCCTCGATCATCAGATGAAGCCATTGCTCTGTTTTGCTCTGTTCTCTGTTCTGCTCTTCAATGGCCTCTGCCTCGCCGACATTAATCTTCAGACAGGTTCGCAGTGCTCAGACGCTGACTATTCACTAAACGAAGACACATTCCTCCCCAATCTCAGAACCACCATGGATTCTCTCGCTTCCAACGTTGTCACCCACCAAGGATTCTTCCAAACCCACGTGGGAACCACAAAATCCAACCAAGTCTTCGGTTCTGTGCTATGCAGAGGCGACATATCTGCAACCAACTGCTCCCACTGTATCCTGAACTCCATCAAAGTGGCCTCAGATGACTGTCCAAATAGCAGAGACGTCTCTATCTGGTTCAGATGGTGCTTCTTACGTTACTCGAACCAGAGTTTTTTTGGGGTTATGACAGAAACCTCAATGGCTATAACAAACGACACAGATTTCGATGAGGCTAAGGTGGTCTCTGAGGGGCTTGTGTTTATGAGTGGGGTGGCAGCTTCTACTTCGGAGAAGGAGTTTATGTTTGAGACAGGGGTTTTGAATGTGAGTAAGAGTGGGGTTAAGAGGTATGGGATGGCTCAGTGTACTAGAGATATCGAAAGAGAAGAGTGTAGCAAGTGTTTGGAGGCTCAGCTTGGGAGTTTCAGAACTGTGATTGGAAATAAGAGAAGGTGGGAGATTTATGGGTCTAATTGTTTCATGTGGTACAATGACTATCAGTTCTATTCGGATGTTTCTGCTCTTCTGAGTGGTGAGTTTTGTCGTAATTATTTCTTTGTTCCTTATTGTCATGCTAAATTAATGTTCTTAGTTACAGCTATTAGCATGAGTTGAACCCTTAGGTTGCCATATTCATTCATGCAAATAATGTAAGATTAAAATAACAAATTTAGTTCAATCTGAGAACTCTGTAAGTTATATTTAATAATAAAAAATAAATCGGCGTATTATAATGTTCTTTTTTAAAATCATGTGTACTATTAATTAATTAATTGAATGTCAGCATTAGAAAAACAAATTTTACTACTACGAGTCAGTCTAACAATAATGTTTTACCCTAATGCTATTATTGTAGAAATTGAAAAGAAAAGCATGTTAATGAATAACCCTTAGGTTAACCTACATAGAACCCAAATTTAACGGGCTAAAATTTTGACCTAACTTAATGTGAACTTAAAACTATAGGACAAGAATATAGAAATCCAAGTCTTTTGAGAGGTCATTATTTCAATCCTTATTCCTTAGATCTTCATCCAATGGTTAAAAATTTATGTGTAGGGCTCCTTTATACAGATTCCTAGTCCTTTAGATTAAAATTTAAAGGCTAAGAAACTTGACCGATCAAGAGTTTGAACTCTTCACAACCTATATGGGTGTGCGAAGAAAATGTTAGAAGGTAATTGGATTTAATTGGTTTCTCTTACATAAGCGAGTGAAAGAGACTAAACACAAATTTCATTGTTATATATGACAAGGGAACGATTCAACCTAATATAGGCCTTTTGCTTTTGTGGTGTAGCTGCCAGGAGACCCTGTTCTCTTAGAAGATTTACAATTTGGATAGCTATTGGAGTCTTGACAACCCTTCTAATGGTTCTCTAATTCTTGATCCCCGTTGAGTGGTTTTTAAGAAAGATGTCAAGGCAAATTTTACAAGGGTTTTGCTAGGGAGAGCTTGAACTATGAAGCTCGAGTTCTCAAACTTTAAATCATGCTTGAAATCTAGTAATTACGGTATGCAGTATTTAATGTGATTTGTTTTTTAATTGAAAAAGGACCAGTGAAAGCTCGAGCATTAAAAGCTCAAACTCTCTATAGCAAAACCCATTTTGTAATTCATATTATTACTTAGACTTTGTTACTTCTCTCTTTTGATTTTTTGGTTACGCTGGTGATTGATGTTGGGAAGGGATCTGCTTCTATCTGAATAAACAGATAATTTGAATACTCAACTGCATTAATAGCTACCATTTTGGGGATTTTAAGTTGAGACCTGAATTTTGAATCTTCATATAGGTGAGGTCTAGTATTAAAATGTTTTGGCCATTTGAAGTGAGTTTTAGGTTTTAGATTTTACATTTGAGCCATTTTTGTACAGATTAAATTTATGTATGTTCACCCATCAATATCAGAGTTGTTAATATTATTGTTGTTGCTTTTGTTTGATTATGCTATTTTCTGTTTTATACCAAAATTGGCTTGCCATTGCGCATTATAATCACTAGAGTACATATAATATAGAAGATTAGACAGTAGGAATTAAGAAGAAATAATTAAAATAACGTTTAATAGCGTGGGTCATATACCATGTCTTTATTATTTCAACATTGAAAGAATGTAGGGGTTGCAATTAGGGGTGGGCTGCCAACCCAACCTATCCACATAGTTGGGTTGGGTTCGCGAGTTGAGTTGGGTTGAAATTCTCCAACTTAACTATAGACAAGTCGAGTGGTGGGTTGGAGTTTTTCAACCCAACACAATCAACAAACCCAACCTTTATATATATATATATATATATATATATATATTAGATTTTTAGTTCTGAAGTATGAATTCCTAGTTTTGAATGTTCCTTCCTCTAGCTGCTCTGCTTCTGGTCCTTTGGAGTCCTAGAGTCCAGCGTCTCACCTCACCTAATCACCTCTCTATCTCTCTCACTTATTATGCTCGCCGTCTGACTTATCCGATCGTCCCTGCTCTCTACCTCTCTGCTTCTGGTCCTCCCCTTCCCCTTTGCCTCGGCTCGGCCTCCCTCATCCTTCCTCGTCCTCATGGTCTAAGAGTTAGATCTAGTGACTGAGTAAGACGAGCTTTTTCTTCCTCACTTCTTTTTCTTCAGCTTCGCATAGCCTCTTCTTCCTCAGTGCTGTGGCTCACTGGCTCCTCCTCATTGATTTTATTATGCGCCATTTTGATTCTGAGCTCGTTAAGGGTAATAGAGTGCCAAGAAATGGATGATTATGACCAAATCGAGATTTTGAGATTCACAGGTGAGGTTGCAAGGAGATGATAGACAAAGAGAGATTTGGCGACGATGGAGAAGGAAAGATTTTGAGATTCATAGGGGCGAGGTTGCGAGGTGATGTCAGATAAGTCTTCAATCCCTTCATTAAATGATTCCCTTGGAGATTTCAGATGAGAGACATAGAGATATGGTGAGTGGTGGCGATGGAAAAGGAAAAATGAAGAGATAAACGAAGAAAAAAAAAAACCCGCTAATTGACCCGAACCAATCCGTTAGAGGGTAGGTTGGATTTGTTCGGGTCCATCGTTGAAATTTCATAAACCTAACTCGATCACAGTTAATCATCTAGGGTCTAAATTTCCCCAGAACCCGACCTATGCCCACACCTGGTTGCTATGGTCAACTGGTATCAGTGCTTGAAATTTTGGATAGACAATGAAAATAGAAAACCACTAGTTTTCTATGAATTTCAACCAAATTCATTTAACTCGTGGTTTTTTGTAGTTGGTATTGATTCTTTTTTTTTTTGGGGTCTAAGATATTGATTCATTGAACTTTAACTAGGAGCGATGTTGATAAGCCCAATGGCCCCTTTAGATGTTGTAGTGTTATTTATGAGGATTGTTATGGAGAACTCGTCTTCCATGGAGGTTGAGTTCTCCCTCTCTCATATGCCTTGAAAATTGTGCCAATTTTTTTTCCAAAAGGGCACGGATCCCTAAATTAAATCAAGGGTTGGGAAGCTTGACCTCTATAGAGTACTACACTTAAAAAAGAAAATTGGGCAATTCAGTGGGTTGGTTCGGGTTCAAAAAGTTAAAAATTTATAAACTTGTTACCCGAACCAATAGTCAGAAGGTTAAGAAAAATAAAACTAAACAAACTCACCAACTTAACCCAACCCAACTCGATGTTGTGGGTTGACCCAATCAAATGCACACCCGTTATATGCTTGTAAATTGGTTTTAGTTGAGTGGATTTTCTTACCCTTCTTTTGGGGCATGGATCTGTGCAGATGATACGTCTCACTATACTGCTGAAGCCTACGACTACCCTTTATCTCAAGACATTCATTGCACATAACTATTATTTAATAATTTATATAAGTATGAACAAGTTCATTTCAGATAAAAAGATGAATATAAAGTATCATTTTTCCTTTAAGAAAAATATGTGAATGTATAAATAATACATCATTAAGATCATGTATAAATAGTTTCAAGTTTATCATTTGTTTCCATCAAACATCCATAATATGCTGTACACACAATTCCCTACACAATATTATATCACCTATCCAATTACAGAGCTTTCTAGAATACATGACTATAATTAATTGCACAAATACCATATCCCAAACAATGGGGAGGTGACCTCAGCACACAAATCGTTGCTCTAATTTGTCCTCTGCACCAGTGGGATAATTTTTAGGGTGAGTCCACTGATCTAGTGAAAGAACTCTACCCTATCACAACCATACATGACTATGCATGCCAAAACACATACCAACAATACATGAACATGAGAGCATAATCAATTAGGCGTGCACAAGCATCCCATCAAACCATACCATGATCCTCCAAACACACACAAGTGTATGAATCATTAACAATATGCAAATCAACAGTTTTGCACGGCTACATTTCTCAACACAAAACATGCATATGCCTCACATCCCAACCCACAATATCATTCCCAAACACATGTCACCTCATACGCATCATATCGCATTACACTACCACAATAGAATACTCACCACTTGTCGCACACATAGCTCACCCTCAATGCACAACTGCAAAATAAAGTTTATCACAAGCCACATGTAGACACGCATATATATGTTTATGAATCACTGGCATTGCACAACCACAATGGGACATTTATCAAAATCACATGGGCATCAAATGCATGCTACCAAATCACAATCACAAGGCTCCACACCAGCCATCACATAGGCAATCACAAAATCAAGCACTACATCGTGCATCTTCAATCTCAATCATTAAAGTAGTATCATCACTGGCAAGTCGCCTCTCGAGAGAAATAAAATTTTGGATACTAGCACTTTAAAAACAAAAATACCACAGATACAACCCCTTATATGAAATGTTTATGCTTTATATGTCAAAATAGAAATTTTCATAGTGAGTGTGTAATCCATTTATTAAAAAGAACAAACTTATGTGCAGTTTCTTATATATTTGTTATTAAGTTTTCTAATTAAAATATGACAAGTGTATATTTTTTTATAACTCATCATTACATAATTGATTTTTTTAAAAAAACTCTTTTTATATGCTATATTTTAAAGATATAAGGAATTTTATGTAAATTTTTTCCTTGTTAAAAAATACTTTTTCCTCACAAATCTGGCGAGCTGCCGTGCATGACAAGGTAACTAATCAAATGGCTTTGACGCGCCATATATATATATATATATATGGATATTATCTTTGCTTCTTCGGATCATGGTATTGATTGAGTATTGACTACTTCTTAACAGGTATTCAAAATATTCGGCTCTCCTTCCTGCGGGGAAACAATTTCGTGATATACGATATGCATACAGTGAATCCATGGGGAAGCTTCATAGAGAGAAGCATCCATTGAATATGGAAAATTTGTGGAATGAATTCATGGATTCCGGCAACGCCAGTATTTTCTCAAGTTTCAAATTATTACCTTCAGCTTCTTTGCATTGGACCTCATTGGAGGCAGAAGTACTCGGCAAATCTTAACCCAATTCCATATATAAATAATTTGAATTATTTAGTCATAATTATAATTTTATCTTATATTTATAGGTATATTACTTTTCTTAAGTTAAGTGATTACAAAATTATACAGTCCTCTTATTTGTTTAATTGTTTTGATATAAAATATATACGAGTTTCTTTAAAAGAATAAAAATACTTTCAAGAATAATATTATTTTTTATAAAAAATATAATTTTAAAAAAACTAGTTTCTTAAATTTTTATCTCAATGTTATTTACTTTGTATTCAAAGACTCAAATTTTAAAAATACTTATATTTACTAATATGTATATTATACACAATAAAATATTATTGATTATTATATTTAAATGGGTTAATTTTAAAAAATGTTCAAAGAATTTCATGTTGATCTTTAATATTTTTTATTCTATACAAGTAATAAATATAACGGTATTTTTTTTAAGATATTAGTAATTGTAGCTTATTTTTTGTTTTAGAAAAGATAAATATAGTGCATCATTTAATTATTCGGAAGGGGAGTATTATAACTAATCATAAATAAAGTTGTTATTAATATATAACGTCTTTTTGTCAATATAATGTTATTAAAATTAACAAAGATAGTGGAGCAAATCATTTTTTTAACAAGTTAATTACCATTTAGACACCACTATATATATGATATGCAAGTTGACTTCTAATCTTATTAATAGTTATTGATAATGTTTTAATTAGTAAAAGATCAAAGTGATAAAACAATTTTACAAGGAACCAAATACTTAAAAAAAAACACTAATTTATAAAGGACAAAGCCAGAAAAGAAATTTAATATGTCGTGAAGTAAAAATTGGAGAATCTTTAAGCCAAGATTAAGAATCTGAACGGAAGTGTCAAAGGAGAGCTGTTAAAGTGCATTAGACTTCTTCACTAGACCATGCTTTCAAGCCAATTTGAATTTGGAGGAGCTATAGCAACCAATCCATTATTCATTGATCAGGTGAAAAAAGAGGAAAATGATGGGGAAAAAAAAATTGAGAGTATATATGTAGACTAAGTTATAGAATATGACGTTTGAGTTATCGGTACATTAAAATAACAGAAATTAAATTTCATGCACGTACTAATATTTATATCTTTTTATCTAATTAGTATAGTGACATGTGTGATATACAGGTAAATCACAACTCTAAAATTTTTATAACTTATAAAAATAATAATAATTACAATTGATTTATATAAAATTTATAGTCATGACATATACCTTTTAAACATAAACATTTAGAATTGATTTATCAATTCTATAATTAAATCTACTTTACTTAATCAAACTTTGATTTGAATTGATTTACTTAGTCAATAGAATAAATTTAAACGAATAAAATAGATAAATTTGTTAGTTTACAGATTATTTGTTATTTGTTATAAATTATTTGTTGTACAGATTGATGATTGATTGAATATTGATTTCATCTTTACTTTTGAATGCGTCTTTTTTTATTTCAATAGGATCCAAAGAAGAAAAACACTGAAGATTGTTGCTACTTTTGGACTGAATCTCCAGGTCTCAGATTTCGTCTTTCAATAATTTGATTTTCATCTTTTTCTTCAATCAAGAGATTATGATTTAAAGATTCATATCTCAAACTTTGATTTCTATTAAATTAAGAATTATTTTAGAAAGAAATCAAAATAAAGTCAAATAAAGCAAATTTTTTAATTCACATATCAATTCTACAATCAAGTTTATTTTACATACTAAAAAATTATTTAATGCACTACAGTGGTCAAATAATAAAGGTAACTATTTTTCAATTTTAATTCAAATCATTTAAATCAATTTAATTCAAATAATTAATATTATGTGATGCCATTAATTTACCAAATTTATCAAATTTATTAATGTACCTAATTTATTTATTCATTCAAATTAAATAAAATAATGAAATTGACTAATTATCAATTTCACTAATTTCACTAATTAATAATTATGATAATATATTCTGATAAAAATATATTTTGCTATTCATTTTAACAATAACTCATATAATATATTAAATATTAATTAGTGAAATTAGTGAAATTGATAATAATTATGATAATATATTATGCTATTCAATTTCACTAATTTTACTAATTAATAATTATGATAATTAATATATTCTAATAAAAATATATTCTGCTCGTATATGTACATTTCAACAATTTATTATGTATATATTTCAATTCAAATCAAATAATAAAGGTAATTATTTTTGAATTTCAATTCAAATCAAATAATTCATTTAATGTGATATCATTAATTATCCTACAATAGTCAAATAATAAAGGTAATTATTTTTTAATTTCAATTCAAATCATTTCAGTAAATTCAAATCAAATAATTAATATTATATGATGTCATTAATTTACCAAATTTATTAATTTACCTAAAGAAAGAAATGGTGACATGTGTATCAGTTTATAATTCAAGGTTTTTTACTACCTCACAATTTAGACAATGCAATTATAAAACATAATTTCAGGGATATTGTGTGTAGCAGTGTAGCACGAGATTCAAGTTTATATGAGATTAATTGTACAAGAAGAATCAACTTTGAAAATCAGATAAAAAAAATTAAAATCTAATGAAGATGAAAATTTACAAACCTTGAAAAGTTTGAAGGGACTGTCTCAACAATAGACATCACTCTTCTTACTCTTGCTAACCAGAAAGCACTTGCATTTTAGATATATAGAAAAATAGATTTAGATTTTGGAATAAGAATTACTACGATTTGAAAGAAGATAGAGCTGAGTCTCTGAGAATATTGAAGCCCATGAAAATGTGGAAAAAAAATTATAGAGTAAGGATACACGTTAAAAATATAAATTTTACAGAATGTGTAACAGAAATGATAATATACTTACAACACAAATTAAAAGAACTTACCAATGTGAGAAATATAGAAAAGTTAATGCCTTTGAGCTTCTTCTTGTAGGAAAATGTCCATCTCTTAGAGGAAACAAATTGTTACAATAATAAGCATGAAGATTGAGTGGATAGTTTACCAGAGCTACGGAGAAACATGATGCCAGGAAAATAATGCTAGTTCATTAGACCATGATCTTCTTTTTCCATTCAGAAAAATAGTGGCAGGAAAATATTGCTAGTCCATTGTATCATGATCTTCTTCTTTGAGATATATATATATATATATATATAGACGAAAAAAAAAGAATTGAAGAAACATACCTAAAGGGAAAAAAAGGCTGGAGCCTTAAGAAGTCATATCACCAAGTGTCGATTGGGTTCCCGATCGATATGAAGAGATGATCAAATGGCGAAAGATGAGCAGCTGGAGAGAGAGTATTGTCGAGTTGCACCAGTGGATTCAGAGAAAGAAAATGGATAGATATGATGGAGAACATGACTCTACAATTTATCTCTTCCGAAGATAGATATATAACAATTAATTATTTGATTATTTGTATATAATAAATGCTAATTTACTAAATGATAACACATTATATTTCAATCAAAAAGTTTACCTAATTTATCAATTGTATAGCAATTATATACCAATTATATATTAATTATAGCAATCATATAGGAATTTACCATAATTTTTTTAAATTCATTTAATGTGAATATATACCAATTATATTGTAATTTACCCTAATTTTTTAAATTCATTTAATATGATGTGATTAATTTACCAAATTTATTTATTAATTTTATTCATTTAAATTTGTTCTATTATACATAATTTAATGACTTATTTGTAATTAATAGCTTAGAGTGAAATTGTCTTAGTTTATTATATAAATTGAAAATTTTCTTTGCCTAATTTATGAGAAAATCAGTATAATTAAATATGAAGTTTTAAACTTATTAATTAGATATAATCATGCAAAAATTAGGGAAAGATATGAATGTATATATACGCAAGCATATATTTGATTGAGTAAAAGAGAAAATATTTCGACAATTAGAATATATATTTCAATTCTCATGGAAATTACTAATTTATAATGGTATATATTAAGTATATTTGTTACAAAAATGTTAAAAAATAATTGAAAATAAAAAGGAAAACTTTGAATTCAAATTTGAGTTAAATTATGCTTTAATGTGATGTAATTAATTTACTTCATTTATTTATTAATTATTTTTATTTAAATTTATTCTATTATACATAATTTGATGACCTATTTGTAATTAATATTTTAGAATGAAATTGTTTTAGTCTATTATATAGATAACAAGTGTATTCACGATTTAGCATATTTACACATTCTACCAGTTAGTATAGTTACAATAACAATAATAACAACAATTATAAAAAAGGGTCGATCCAATTCTATTATGTTTTAATATTATCAAAGTCCGAATAATTTAACCTGTTTTAAATATGAGCTGAAAGAAATTTAAATCTAACTCTAATTATATTTACGGGTTAAACAAGTCGGCCTATAAAACCTGATCTATTTTGAAATATCTACATATGTAGCCTATTGGCTATTTACACAGAATGGATTTCACCAAGCGATTAATTCAACCTCAACCAGCTAGCTCCAAAACTATTTCAGACTTGTAAAAAACGATGTCTCATGAGAATTGAATCCATATCTATCCCATATGCTGCACATTTCATTGTAAATTTCCAGCATGGTTGGAATTTGATCTGGGAAGGTTTGAACGCAGTCACACGCAAATCTGAGAATAGTGGAGATTTCTTCTTCAAATCCTTTCCCAATTAGACTTTCATCAATTTCAATATTAGCATCAAAAGGGCCTCCGATCTTACCTGTTATCAACTCAAAAAGAACAATCCCAAAATCGTACACATCGTTCTTCATTAAACCAAGCTCATCAATATCTTGATTCATAAATTTGGCCTCTCCAAAATTGGATATCTTGGGCTCAAAGTTCTGATCTAGCAAGATACACTCAGTGCTTATACTACAATGAATTATACTCAAATTACTACTATTATGATGTAACCAAGATAACCCTCTTGCTATCCCAAGTGCAATTTTAACCCTCACGGGCCATTCCAATTCTTTTCTAGTTTCGCCTTCCATTAAAGGATACAAGTGTAGCCAATCATGAAGTTTTCCATTGGACATGAATTGATACACTAAAAATCTTTCTTTGCTTTCCATGCAAAACCCAAGTAATGGAACCATGTTTCTGTGTCTATATGTGCCCAATATCATGATTTCTGAAACAAACTGTCTCTTGAATGAATCAAAGTTATTTAGTCTCTTCACTGCTAGGTACCATCCATTGGGTAGTGAAGCTTTATACATCATCCCTATCTTTCCCATCCCTATTGTGTTTCTCACACTAAAATTATCCGTTGCTCTGCATAGTTCTGCGAAGCTCATTCGAGAAATCGACCTTTCCAATATAGTGGCCATCTGCAGATTCATGACATAGACTTCATAAAGCCACTAAGTGAAATTAAGTCTGGTGATAGTGTAGGTATAAGTTTAGCAATCATATCCAAAAAAATAAAATAAAAGAGGATTTCATAATTTTCTGTTTTGTTTTGTGATTATTAAAATGATATAGTAATTAAGGATATTTAAAGTGAATAATGACAAAATAGTATGTAATGATGTAATTATTATTTACAAATTAAAGCTTGAAATTTGGAGAGTAACTCAGCATTCAATTAGGAATTTGAATATAATCATGTGAGTTTTACAGGTGTTAACTTTTGGGCCTAAGGATTTATTCAGTCAATTTTACTTGTAGTTTTCTAGCAACATACAATTAACCCTAATTATATGTACTAGTGGCTTGACATGCACTTAAATAAATTTTTCTTTAATTTAATTTTAGATAATTTTTTAAATATAACATTAAATTATACCAGTGGCATAAGATACACTAAAGTGCATGCCAATTTTTTTCTTTGATATAATTTTATTTTTTGAATACATAATTAAATTATAAGAGAAGTTAAATAATTTTTCATTCTCCCAATTAAATTTTATCTTCTATTTTTAAATATTTTTAGTACAAAATTAAATTATTATAAATCTATATTTTAAAATAATAAAAAATAAAGTTAAATAACTTCTCACTCTCCTACTTATATTTTAACTTATTTATATTATAATTTGTACTTTATTTTATATACTACTAATATATAATTTGGAATTCATCAATAAAAAATCTTTTAAAATTATAAAAGTGTTTGGTATGCAAGAATGTTAAATCATTTTTGAGAATATTATATGGAAATGTCACAATCCTATGTTTGATATGTGGTTTTGAAAATGATTAATTGGAGTGTAACATTCTCGAGAATCAAATATTCCTATAAAACTCTCATTCTTCGTTCAAAAATACTTATATAAAGTTCTTGATATCTTTGATATTCGATTTTCTTTTAAAAGTAAAATATTTGTAAAAAGTTGTTTGATAAACTAATATAAGTTATAAAATATTTGAAATTATCTTTTAAAAATATACAATTGTTATATTCTGATTAAAAAATTATACATTTGTCATATTTTAATTAAAGAATCTGATGGCAAATTATAAATAACTGTACCTAAGTTTTTCCTTTGCCATTCCTATGGGGTGGTGGGAATGATAGATTTTCTTGTGGCAGCAATATTTTTCTAAAATAAAATTATCACTTTACTCAAATAATTCCTAAATATCTAACTCTCATATTTCTTTGCTAAATGAATGAGTTTGGACCAAAAACATTGACTCTTAAGCAGATTAGTCTCCGTTAGCTCATTTATTTGTGGTACTTTGTAGGCAAATGAGTTGACGTCCTATTTTGACACCATTATTTTTATATGTTAAATGAATAAGGATATATAATTTTCAAAAATTGTCAAATATTCTTAAGAATATATATTAATTAAAATGAACCAAACGTGAGAATATCAACTTCTCAAGAATATGATAAAATTTTTAAAAATATTTGATGGGAAAATCATTCTTAAAAATATTATCATTCCTAAGAATATAGCAAAAGCGCTACATATAATCATGTGTGTGTAGTTATAGTGAATTTATCTTTGAATTTGAACCAAGTGAGCCAACTCGTGCTTCATAGCAAGCTATTAATCAATTGGGGGGGGGGGGGGGAGAGAGAGAGAGAGAGAGAGAGAGAGAGAGGGAGAGAGAGAGAGAGAGAGAGGGAGAGAGAGAGATCATTACCTCCTTGCTTCCTTTCAGCAGCAACTGATCTAGAGACACCAATTCTTCCATCTGTTTATTTTTCTTCCTCCACCTCCCTTTCATGAACGAAAAACATCCACTCACTCGTTTTTCTTTCCTTTTCTGCTTCAATTTTTCCCAAGGCACGCAACAAAACATACAGACAACCACAACGTAAGTCCCCGAGAAGCAATATCCAACGATAAAACCTTCCCTAAAAGCCTCATCACCATCATCCCCAACAAACAATGCTCCATGACCATCACTTCCTCCATTATTCTCACGACAAAACCTCAACAAAGGCCCACCGCAAAGCCCATTATTATTCTCATAGCTCCTCCGATGAACATTCACATTCTTCCCAAACACAGGCACTGGCCCCCACAGAAGGTTATTTGCCACACTAAACTCCCTCATACGATGAAGCTGTCCTAGTTCTTCTGGGATTTGACCAGTCAACCTGTTGTTGCTAAGCACAAGGGTGTTCAAGAAAACACAACCGGAGATGGACGGTGGGATTTCGCCGGAGAAGTTGTTGTGTGAAAGATCGAGTTTTGAGAGAAAAGGAAGCTTCTTTGATATGTCAGAAGGGATGGGCCCTGAGAGGTGGTTGGAGGAGAGGTTTAACCATACCAGAGAGGTGCAGTTCTGTACGCCATCAGCAGAGAAATGACCCTTTAGTCCCCAGTTTTGGAATTCTAGAGACATGACTCTGTCTTCGTTGTCGTTCCAGCATGTGACACCGAAGAACTGGCATATGGAACCTGTTTCCGTGTTGTAATCGAAGTCCCATGAGGAAAATATGCCACGTGGGTCTTCCAGTGAGGCCTTGATGGATCTCAAGCAATATCTGTCACTACTCTCCAGCTCTGATCTAGTGTCACTCATTGTCATACAGAAGCTGATCAGAAATAATGGCCAGAAACGTCGTCTTGTTGGAAATGCCATATATCTATCTATCTGTATTCAGATGCGGAACAAATTAAGAGGAAGAAGATATATATAATAATATTGATACTAGGTTGGTTTGATTTATTGTGATGAGATTGTAAGGTGAAAAGTCTAAAACTACTAGAGGAGAGCTCACTAGATAAGTGGGTTTGCATTTTCTTTTTTCCCTTTCAAGAAGCCATCTTCGTTTTTAAGATGAAGCTTCCTATAGTGCCGAATTACCATATTACCGTTGGTATCCACGATCCGCCACAACCATGGGGGCCAACTGGCCATTGACAGTTGACTGAAACCTCGTTTAGTTATTATTATTATTATTATTATTATTATTATTATTATTATTATTATTATTATTATTATTATCATTATTAATTTTTTACGTATTTTTCTTGATCCATGGAAATGCTTGAATAATTTATCTTTAGTAGTGCTCAATGAGCACCTCTTCTTTTATTTATTATTTATTTTTTTTTAAAATAAAAAAACAATTTTATCCCTAAAAAGTACACTACAAAAAAAAAAATCTAAAACTCTGAGAAAATTTTTTTAATCTCAAATCTGTCGCAAATTCGTCTCAAATTTATCGCAAAAAAAGAGGTTACTAAAAATTCTGCAATAAAATCTGAGACAGATAATTTTATGTCTCAAACAGTTCCATCTTAGATCCCATCGCAAGCTTAAAAACTATTTGTATTTTATTTTTTTATCAAATTTTTGAGATGGAAAAATCCATGTGAAATTTCTTCTTAAATATGTTTTTCCAATTTAAAAGCATATAGCTTTTTGACATTTTTTGTCGCAAAATTCGTCCCTAAATCTATAAATTTATTTATTCATTTATTGGAAATTTGAGACAAAAATTTTTGGTTGCAAAATCCTTCTTAGAGTGATCTCAAATTAAGATGGATATTTCTGATTTACATTTTGTCTCCAAGATGTACCAGATTTTTTTTGGTGACATAAAGTTTGCGAAGGAATTTTCGTTACAATTCCGTCTCTATTTTCTTTTAATCTGACACAAAATTTATCCATCTCTTATTATGTTTTAGAGTGCTACCACAATTTTATTTTATTTTGAACCAATTATGGGACATAATTCTCGTCTCAAATAGATTATGTCTCAAATTTTTTTAAACAAAAAAGGCATCGTTTTAAAATCTAATAAACCAACAGCCCAACCTTATTTTCCCATTTGACAATCATCGCAGGAGAAAGGGTAGCCGTCGTTCCGGCCTTGTGCACACAGTCATCCGACGCATTTTCAGTCACCCAACATTCGTTGAACACCTTGGGGATGCTCAGGTGACCTTTGACAAAGCTGTGTGAATTTTTTTTTCTTCTTCCAATTTATCATTCTCTCCACTCACACATCAATCTTTAACTATCCACATTTGTTTGTTTTGCTCAAAGTAAGGATAATTGCCTTTTTTTTTCTTCTACTGTTTCTTGGTGATTTTTGTTGTTGTGAGGCTCTTGCATATAATGTATATATGTTGTAATGTGTTTTTTTTTTGGTCTTGTTGGCTAATACTAGATACGTTTGCTTGTTGGCTAACAAGCAATGTTAAAAAAACCGGACCAGACAGACTGATTTGACATTAATAAACCGGCCAATCATCTAATTAAGAGCATGCTTGAAAACCAAAGAGGGAATAAACTTGTTAGACCAATATAAAATTGGAAAAATTGAGAAAGCCATGGCTGGTTCTTTCAGTTTGTACAAAATCTAGACTGATTCAACTTCTACCCACACAAAATTACTTAAATGCGAGCCACAGCACAAGCTTTTACCTACACAAAATTACTAAAATGATAGGCACAACCATTCATTAGCCTATTGTTGTAGATAGGAAAAGGAGACTCAAGCACTATATATAGGGAAAAAGTGGGAAGCTCACCGATGTGGAACTTTTTAAGTTGCTTGGTTTCTTCCTCTCATTCTTCCTTCTACTGTCTTAGCTTACTTTAGTTGATTTTTCTTCTACTTTTTTTCTTCTCATCTAACTTGATTTTTTCCTTAGATTATAAATATAAATTATGAACAACAATTAAGATTATAAATATAAATTAGACAAGCCCATACTAATAGGTTAGGTACACCCTAAATCACTAACTCAGACCTAAGAGACACAATATTTGGTGCCAGGGGCTTGTGTAATCTGAATCTGATTTAAAAATATATATACAAATTAAAAGCAAAGCTTAGCATCAAAGTAACATCTTGAATAATGATATAATACAAGTTGAGAATTTTATACTAGTTGCGGATGTACTCGCATTATACTAGTAAGTACAAATATTATATATTTTAATATTTTAATATTTATAACATATATATTAATTATACATTTTAATATATTTTAAGTGTCACCGTTGACTCTTGAATCGGTGTCTTGACCAGTCTAATTTTCTGAACTTTGATAACAAGTCCGCACATGCACTTGCTAAAAATCCTATGTTTGACGAATGAAGCAAGCATATAAACACAAGATATCATTTCATTAGAGAACGTGTTGCCAACAAAGAATTAAAGTTAAGTATGTGAAGACTCAAGATCAAGTAGTGCAAATATATTAACAGAGCTTCTCAACTTTGAAGATTTTAAAAGACTATAAACAATGCCTGGAGTAATTAATTTGAAAAATTCAAATAAAGGGAAAGTGTTGTGAATAAATATTTTAATTTGTAATTTTCTAGGCATCTCTTGAATATTCTAGATATAAATCTCTTTAAGTCTTTAGATAAGATCTTTTGATTTTCTAGATAGATTAACTATCTAGAACAGTGTGATATTAATTAGCTAGGTTCATCTAAAGGAATACCTACTATGCTTGTGCTTGTGTTTCGATCAAGTTAAGCGATACAATCAAGTAACAGTCTGTTTGGTATCTCTTCTAGCAAAGAAAGGAACACAAAATTCTAGCAATTTTTTATTCTTCAATTTGGTATAGCATGTGCTACAGAATATGGAAAAGGGAAGAAGGAAAACATTGCTGGAATGGAAGGGATTCGGATTGGCTTTAATGTGCAAGAGACTAAACTGAGGCTAAAAACACCACGATTATGACCGTGGCTAAATGCATTAAAGCCAGGGAGAAAGAGATCTGTGACTAGAACAGTGTGGGAGTCAGGGAGAGAGATCTATGAACAGGGGAAGGAACCCGTGCGAGAGAGAGTGTGAGAAGAGGAAACGGTGAAGTAGAGATATGAGGAAGATGGTTGATGACAATTGTGGGTAGTAGAGATTGCGAGAGGTCGATGGTGAGTGAAGGGGAAAGCAAGGGAGGAGGTCGACGGCCTCAGTAAGGGGATGGCGAGAGAATGAGGTGGAGGCTGAGGCTGAGAGTTACAAACAATGGCTGTAGAGGCTGAGGTTGAGAATGACAGATGATGTGGAGGATGAGGCTGAGAGTGAGAGTGATAGGGTGATTTGGGGCACAATGGCTGTGGTGGAGTATTTTGGTAAAATTATCTAATTTAAAAATATATACCAAAATATTTATTTATTTTTTCTTATTCATTTGTCCATCTCATATCAAATAATTTTTTTTGATCTTTTTCTTTTTCCTTTTCTATTATTTTTTCCTTTCCCTTTTTTTTTACTTCTTTTCCATTTCTACTATGTCTTGCATACTAAACGCACTGTAAGTTCTATAAGGCAAATTTTCTCTTCTATTAAAAACTTCCTCCTTCCCCTTCCAACATTTATTTCTCTCTCTAATAAAGTAATAGCTTGTTAAACAATATAAGTTGCTTAGAGCATCTACAGTGGTGAACTTCAATTTGGTTCTTATAGTAGACTCTACAATGTCACATCTTAAGTAATTTTTTATCACTTTAAGTAATTGTTCACTCCAATGGTAAACCTATTAAAAACCTATAAATGAGTCTCACAATTAGCGCTCAACTATTTTAGCATTTATTACTCTCAACTAACTCCACTAATATTTATTGTGAATTAATTATTTTATTATTATTATTTGTATAACAGCCGATTCTTATATAAGAACTGTTCTTACATTTGGCAACCAACGTGGTGAACTACAATGGTAAACAAAAATAAGAACTGATTTTTTGAATTTAAAAACCTCTTAATAACCACCACTGTAGATGCTCTTATTACCTTGAACAAAGTCTCCATTCAACACTTGTCAATAAAAAAATTAATATTGAAAAATCTTAATTCTTTTATAATTCAACTTAATTCGAATTATATTAGTTAGAACCTAATAAATTTTTAGTTCAAATGAAAAAATTACTGTATATGTGCGAAAACTTTATTTTATATACATACACTTAATTATTCAAAGGTAAATTCAATACGCACGTTGTTCAATATGACTTTAAAGCTTTTTTATCAATAGACTAATTATATATTAGTACTTATATCACTACAAAAAAATAAGTACTTTCCGACGGTTTTTATTGCATTTACCGGCGGTTTTTACCGCCAGTAATTGCACAACATGGCGGTAACAAAACCGCTGGCTATGAATGCGTCGGCACGCATTTGTCGGCGATATTTTTTCTCCGTCGGTAAAACCGCTAGGCAATATTTTCCGGCGGTTAAGCTGGCGACAAACATACCGCCAAGGCATATATCCCGGTATGGTTGTTGTGGACTTTTGAAAAAATCAATTTTTTGAAAAAACATTTAGCGGCGGATTCTTAACCGCCGCTACTGTAATGGTATAGCGGCGGTTACAATAACCGCCACTTAACTATTGATTTGTGCAGCGGTTCTGATAACTGCTGCTAAAATTATTGCTGCTAAAATTATTGCTGTAGTGACGGCTAACAAAACAGCTGTTGAAATTATTAATGTTACTGCTACAATATTTATTGATGTAGCAGCGGTTACCATAACTGCCGCTAAAGTTTTTATGAAAATTATTGATATAAAGTGGATGTATTTTTAAAAAATATATAATTTTTATTCTTAACATTTGTAATTTTAATTAATATACTTATTTAATGTAGTAGTTCTTTATTTTTATTTGTACCATTTGTAATTCTAATTAATATGCTTATTTAAATTATAACAATCATAAATAAAAAATTCAAACATGATTGAAAATTCAAATCATAAATAGAGTATATTAATAATTAATCAAATTTTTCTCTCCATGGTCCCTGTTCTGCTTCTTCTTTTATTCCGGTGACTCAACCATGGGACTCTTGCCTTTGTCTTTTTCCAGAGACAATGTTAAATTGAGATCTCCTTGCTGACAAAAAAAAATGAAAATAATATAATAAGATACTTAAAATTGAAAATAATATTGATTATTTCTTTACAAGTGCTGAACTTTTTAAATAGGACATTTTTGTTATATATACTTCAACACAGTAGCCAAAAAAGAAAAGAAAATAATTTAATAAGATACTTATAATATAAAATAATATTAAATTAAAATAACTATAACCTTTTAAAATAATGTATCTTTTTCTTTTTTCTTAAAAAGTTAAAATTACTTAGTTCAAATAAGTATATAATTCATTTCTCTGTCCAGTCTTTCTATTGCTTTTCTTTTTTGTTTTTATTTCCCAATATTGTATGTCATAGAAGAGTTGGTCTCGAACATTGTGCTATTTAGGATGAGATAGTGGTGGTATACAACTGGACACACAAAGCATTATAGGAGGTCATCTCAAGCCTACTTCTTCTCTCTATTTCTTTTCCATTTTTCCTCCTTTTGAGGCTTTTCTCAACAACTAACATCGCAGCTTCGTTTTCTTTTGTCACTTTTTTTCCTTATAAATGAGTGTGCTATAAAAGGATCAGACACTTATTATTACATGGAGTGGAGAGAGACACCTAATTGGGAAAGTCATTATGATAAGTGAAAGTGAAAGTGGGAATATTACTTAAAAAGGAGAAAATATTTGACACTATCATAGCCAAAAGTAAAAACAAAAATAACAACTAAAAAGAATACATTAAAACCAGTAAAGCAACCTGGTAAGAACATCTATATCAGTGAAAATAAAATTAAAGTTCTTGAGCATAAGCATTCATGACAAAAGTGGAAAGTTGAAAGTCTTTATAAGTGTATCGCAGTTTCTTGCATTCTTTGCTAATAAGTCTGCACAATCTGCAAGGGTAGGAACTGCCGCTAATGTAGATTTTTTTTTTGTATTTTATAATTTGTACAATTTCTAAATATTATTTATATACTTAATTAAATTATGACAATTATAAATAAAATGTGCAAATATCATATATATTATAATTACTAAATTAAATGTCATACATATTATAAAGCAACAAAAGTCATATATATATATATATATATATATTATGAAATTAAATTTTATACATATTACAAACACTTGTAGTGCCAAATCCTAAGCCTCTAACTCTGCCTGAGTGCTCCGCACCAAACACTTGTGCCAACCAATAATAATAATAATAATAATAATAATAATAATAATCATCATCATCATCAGTGGCAACAACACCAGCAGGTAGAACCTCAGAAGCCAAAAATGAGAAACACTCGATCTCTTACCTCTCGACCTCAATTCTTCATTTTTTTCTCCCTCCATATATAGCTACTACATGTTAACATTAGCAAGTCATTAGGGCTAATAATTGATATATGGAAAGAAAAGATGTCACCACAAAAGTTAAGTAATAAATCAAATCATGTATACAAGTGCTGAATTTTTTAAATAGGACAATTTCATCATATACATATAAAAATAGAAATGTAAAAATAGAACAAGGCTATTAAAAATAAAACAAGAGGAACTCCTTGTATTATAAGGAAAAAGTAATCATAAATATACACTATTACACTGATTTATCCCTAGAACAGACAATTGCCTTGACCTGTTGCTACCACTTGAAAATTTAAAAAAATTCAATTCAATGCATATCAAAGACTTAGAAACAAAATAATATTATTAATTCCAATGAAATGCTAGAATAGAGTAGAGGACAAAAATTCAATTCAATGCATATTAAAGACTAAGAAACAAGAACTTTATTAAATTATAATATGTGAAAGACCTTTATCAAGAGTTATCGAATCTGTGTTTTAGAAAAAAAGTGTTTGGAGATTTAATTTTGAAAGACAAAACAGGAAAGGGAGTTATCTTTCAATAACTAAATTTCAAAGACATTTAAAGGGATAAGATCATTAGAGATATTGGGGTAGACCTTATATTCTTTAGGTTTAAATATACTTGAGGTCCTTATAGTTTCATTGAAGAATGAATTCAGTCCTTATAGTTTGAAAATAATGAATTTAGTCCCTATAGTTTTCAAAATCATGAAATAAGTCTCTGGGGTTAGTTTTTGGTTAGTCAATTGTTAGTCAACGCTGACTGGAATGCTTACGTCATTATTAAAATTCATGTCAGCACTGACTGCGTACTATTTATACTGACATGGACTAGCCAATAAAGAATTTCAATTTATTTACTTAGGTCCTTGGTCAAAATTTCCCTTTTGTCCAATTTTCTATATAAAATTGTCTTCTACTTCGCCTACGTCCCTAGTTTAAGAATATATTTTTTTATTTGTCAAAATCATTTCCTACGAACTTTTCAATTTGTTCACTTTAGTCCCAGCACTTTCATATTTTTTTCTCAAGGTTTGGTCCTCCATATCAGTCCATAATTTTTTTTAGTCATGATATGATTCAATCTATTATTCATACCCAAGAACAATACAAAAAAGAATTAAAATTCAAGTTTCAAATCTTATCTTTTATTCACTTAGATCCTTAGTCAAAAATTTTTTTGGTCCAATTTTTTTTATATAAAATCATTTTCTAATTTTTCTATGTCCCTAGTTTAAGAATATATCTTTTTATTTATCAAATTCATCCCCTATAAACTTTTTATTTTGTTCACTTTAGTCCCGATTCTTAACTTTCATGTGGTTTGGTCCTCCAAATCAGTCGATAATTACATTTTTAGTCATGAGATGATTTAATTTGTCATTCATACCCAGGATCAATACAAAAAACGAATTAAAATAAATATTAGGAGAAAAGATCAATACCATTTGCTATTAAAAATTATTGCTTGCAATTCTTTGGAAAAATAACTCCTAATAACGTTTAAATCTGCCTAATGAGTTTGTCTATATAATTAAATTAAAGACAAAAGAAAAAGATCGTAGTAGTTTTAATTAAAGTGACGATACATGAAATAAGAATGATTTTAATTCATTTTTTGTATTGATCTTGGGTATGAATGATAGGTTGAATTATATCATGACTAAAAATGAAATTGTAGACTAATTTAGAAGATCAAATCGTGAGAAAAAACATGAAAGTTAAGAATTGGGACTAAAGTGAACAAACTAAAAAGTTTGTAGGGGATGAATTTGACAAATAAAAAGATATTTTCTTAAGCTAGAGACCAAAACAAATTAGAAGATGAGTTTATATAAAAAAAAATTGGACAAAATTTTTTTTAACCAAGGACCTCAGTGAATAAAAGATAAGTTTTGAAACTTAAATTTTAATTCTTTTTTGTATTTTTTTGGGTATGAATGATAGATTGAATTATATCATGACTAAAAATGAAATTATGGATTGATTCGGAGGACCAAATAGTGAGAAAAAAATATGACAGTGAAGAACTAGGACTAAAGTGAACAAATTGAAAAGTTTGTAGGGGATGATTTTGACAAATAAAAAAATATATTATTAAACTAGAGACCTAGATGAAGTAGAAGACGAGTTTATATCGAAAATTGGATAAAAAGAAAATTTTGATTAAGGACCTAAGTGAATAAGCTGAAACTTTTTTTTTTTTATATTTTGGCTAGTCTATGTCAGCATGAGTAGTATACAGTCAGCACTGACATAGATTTTAATAATGACATCAGTATCCCAGTTAGCGTTGACTAACAATTGACTAACCAAAAACTAACCCCGTGGACCTATTTCATAGTTTTAAAAAATATAGGGATTAAATTCAATATTTTCAAACTATAGGGACTAAAATCATTTTTCAATGAAACTAGGAATCTCAAATATATTTAAACCTATTCTTTATATACAGGGTTTACATTTTTCTTGTAGTAGACCCACGATTTCCCTACAACATTTTTCTGGTTATGTTTTAGTTTATTAGAACTGAGGAGAGTGAACAACGTGTTGCAGTATTTATTGCCACCTAAATGAGCTCTTATAGCATCAGGATAAAACCAATGTGGGGTAGCAACTCTTGTTTCTTAGTATAATATTGTTATCCATGTGACTTACTAACTGCTGCAAGTTCTACTACATAACTCGTAAACTATTATCATCATCATAATAAATTAACTCTATTTGTTGGGCTCCACTTGATTGAATGTGCCACTGTCAAGTCCCTCCTTGTTGGTCAAAAGCAAAAACAAAAGAAAAAGGGAATGAGTATATTGAAAAAGAAGAGACGCTTTTTACACATGGAGTGGAAAGAGATATCTATAATTAATTGGGAAAGTTATTATGGCCTCTCAATTATTTTAGATGATTTTTTTAGTTTTTTAGATGATTTTCATTAATAAGTCACATCCAAAAAAAAAAAGATGATTTTCATTAAACTTCTTGAGCATAAGCATTCATGACAAAAGTGGGGAGCTGAAAGTCCTCATAGGTGTTTTGCAGTTTTTTGTATTCTTTGCTAATAAGTCTACAAGTAATTGGTTATTTATTAATTGTTTAGTATACTATTAGTTTTAAAACCACAATATCTTCTTATGATTTGAAATAATATGGTCTTTTAGTGAAAGTGGAAATATTACTTAAAAAAGAGGAAATGTATGATAAGTTTCAGCTAGTATCATATTTTTATGAATTGATTTATATTTTTACTTTATCTTATATTATCTTCATTTTTTTTTTGGAAAGAACTCATTACTTGTATGGATGAAAGATTGTTTTTTTCAACTTCTCAAGGATATTGATAATACCTTCTTTGTGAAGGAAAGAAGAAAGCAACCAAATGATGATGATGCCTCCTAGTCCAACGACAAAGCCAACCTAATTTACTACCTATCAAGCAAAAGATTTCAATATGATTCCAAAGGGGCATATATGCAAATATTCTCTTTTCTCTAAAGGGCAAGATATTGATAATACCTTCTTTGTGAACGAAAGAAGAAAGCAACCAAATGATGATGATGCCTCCTAGTCCAACGACAAAGCCAACCTAATTTACTACCTGTCAAGCAAAAGATTTCAATATGATTCCAAAAGGGCATATATGCAAATATTCTCTTTTCTGTAAATGGGATTATATTAAAGAGGAACTTTAAATTCAAATCAGATTAGATATATACAATTAAGAAAAATAGAAGAATAAGAAATTAAGAGACAATGTTAAAAATCCCAAATCATATTCCATTGTACAAAAAAAAAAATTCACACTCCATCTGTCCATGAGTTCTATTGGATTAAACCCAAACACCTGGGATCCTTTTGCAGATATAGAAATTATGGAATTTTATAAAATTCAAAATTTTGTAGTAACTTTTAACATAGGAAAGTGGTTTTTCTTTCTTTTTTTTTTCAACCACGACACTGAAGTCAGATCTCTTAGCATAAAGATTTGAAATTCTAAACTATTAAGGCAAGAGGAAAAAGAATTATCAATATAGCTCACCAACTACTAATTAGAGACTTCCCTCCCCCCTCCTTTTTTTAATCTAAAGCAAACACCGACGTTGAATTAAACTTCAGGTAGAGTTTTGAAATTTAAATCACAAATTCAAAATTTAAATTGTAGTAATAGAACATAAATAGAAAACACAACAATGCCAAAATGAAAAAGAAAGAAATAGAAATAGATAAAAAGCCAAACATTCATATTTCCAATATCAAGTTCAGTCTAAACTACACTTCATCAAACTTCAAATAGACTACGAACACCAAGACAAATGCTAAAATGGCATAGACCCAACACATACAGACAGACACCTCAAGCAAAGTTCCTAAATTTCTTCCCTTTGATTTCAAACCCACCATTGAAATCCTTTGAAACCCTTCTCTCAGACCACATGCACTGGCCGAGAAAGAAAGAGAGGTCTGTTAATTTCCCTCACAAACCCAGAAACACAAAAACTAAACCATATCATATTAATCCAGACTAAGTGTACTGGGAGGAAAGAATGGAGATTTAAAAGAGAGAAAAGGGAAGCTAGATGAAATACCTGAAATGCAACGCCAAATCAAAGTGTGAACTACGTTTGCGAGTTAGAAATAGAGAAGGGGAATGGTGGATAGAGCACAAATAAGAGAAAGAATGGAGGAATAGAGCACAAACTAGGTCAGGAAAGTGGAGAAAAGAGAATGAATCACCAAAATGAAAAAGAAAAAAGTGGAGGGAGATATGCCCGCGAGTGAAATAAAGGCACGCTAATGTTTTTTATTTTCAATTGCTGGCAATAATGGTGACAGTCGGGAATTGTATCAAAACCGCCGGTAATTGTATACAATTACCAACGGTGATGATAACTGCCAGTAATTGTTGTATTTACCGGCGGTTTTCCTTAACTGCCACGAAATTACCACCAGAAAATACAGACTTTCTTGTAGTGTATAAAACAAATTATAAATTTTAATACAAACAAGTTAAAATATAAGTAAGAGAGTAAGAAGTCATTTAACTTCCTTTTTTTTCTATTTATTATTTTAAAATATAAAATATACTATAATTTAATTTGATGTTCAAGAAGTTAATTATTTAAAAATAGAAGTGAAAAGAAAGTGAGAGAATAAAAAGTAATTTAATTTTCCTTATTTTTTATTATTTTAAAATATATGAATTAGTATAATTTAATTCCATATTCAATAAATTATTTAAAATTATATTAATGAAAAAATTGGCATCCATTTTAATGCATGCCAAACTACTAATATATATAAAATTAGGATTAACTAATTAGTATCCTAATACTAGGCTTAATGTTAGAATATTATACGACACCAATACTAGTTGATTCAAGTAATTCAACAATAGTTCCTTTCAAATAAGGTTTCATATTGAAGTATTGTTTTTAGAAAAAAATCAACAGTGGGTGAACTTTATGTCTTTATGGTTTGAACTGCCTCAAATCAGATTAATTAGGGCCTGTTTGGTTTGGTCATTTCCTGTTTTCATTTTCACTGAAAACAGAAAATGAACTTGAAAATGCGTTTGGTTGAGTTAACTGAAAACGTTTTCTTGAAAACATTTCTTAAAATAAGCCTAAATCTGAAAACACAAAAAAGATGTTTTCAGTGTTTCAGAAAATGCATTTCAGGAAATGAAGATTGAAAATGAAAACAGGAAATGTTTTCACAAACCAAACAGATTAGAGTCCTAAGTTTTCGGATACCAGTAGTTCAAATAAAAAGAATGCTATATGTGACATGGGTTGATAAATCCTTAGAACTAAAAGTTAATATATCTAGAATTCAAAAAAAAGATTTTATTCAAATTCCTAATTAAAACCTAACGTACTTTAATTACTCCAAATATCAAGCATAAGTTCCTAAATAACAAATACATTATTGCATACTACCCTGTCATTTTCATATTAAATATTGCATACTACCCTGTCATTTTCATATTAAATATCCTTAGTTACAATTCAAGTTGTGTCATGAAATATACCTCTTTTGTAGCTTCAAGTTGTAATGAACATAAACAAGATCATTAAGCCTTTGATGCTCCAATTTATTTCTCTTTTTTGAATGAATATGTTCAAATACACTCCAATTTGTTTCACAACCCGAAGAACTACATGTTTGGCTTAAAACTCGAATTGCAAGCTTCTGTAAATTTGGAGCACTTGATCCATAGCATTGCCACCACTCATCTAATGATATTACACAAAACAAATTAATGAAATAATACACGAACAAATGAAGGTTCTTTTGTTAATAAATATCAAAATTACCTGGCATCATTGTATGACGACTGTTTACTGCAAGTCTTCTTCCAAAATCCCCTTCTGCATTCCTAAAGATTTTCATCTCACTTGATAACTTGGTTTCCAACTCTCTGTCATTATAAGTATATTTTTCAATGACATCAATAACCCCTGAGATAGTGTTCTTGTGCCTTCCTATTGCTTCAACATCATATTGATAAGATAGATTAAACCAAAAGCCAGCAGCATGAAGATTCTTTTGTAATTGATTATCCCAACGCCTATCAAGAATTCTTAGAAAAGGCTCAACTACTCTTTTCCTTCTTTGAAACCTTTTCATCATTTCATCCCTAGCTGCATGAAAGGCTGCAAACAAATAACCCATTGCAGGCTTATCTTCACTATCTACAATACGCAAGACACGGATCAACGGCTCAGTGACTTTCACAATGAACGCACAATCTTTCCAAAACATTGAATCTAAGATAAGATCCACAAATTTCTTTGATTTGCTATCTCTAGCAAATGCTGAGCTTGTCCATTCTTTACATGTTACCATGGCTTGCAAAGCAACCTTTTGAACTAATATGCTTTGCAGAGCAATGAAATTAGTTGCAAAGCGTGTTGGAGTTGGACGAAGGATCTCTCTTCCATTAGTATGCTTCCTCATTAAATGCAAAGCAAAACAATGATTGTAAATGAATTTAGTAATTTTTGAAGCATGATTCACAACTAATGTCACCTGATCCAATTTGCCAATGTCTTGCAACATCAAATTAATACAATGAGCAGCACATGGAGACCAATAAAGAGTTGGAAATTCTTGTTCCAACATTCTACTAGCAGCAACATAATTTGCAGCATTATCAGTCACAATCTGAATCACATTTTCAGCCCCAACATACAACACAATTTCCTTAAAAAGCTTAAACAACATATCACCAGTCTTAGAAGCATCAGATGCATCAATAGATTTTAAGAACATAGTCCCTTTAGGACAATAAACTAAAAAGTTTATGAGAGTTCTCCTACATTGATCAGTCCACCCATCCGCCATAATTGTACACCCTGTTTCCTTCCAAGTTTTGCGATAACTATTAACATATGAGTTTACTTCTTCAACATTTTTGCTCAACAAATACCCACGAAGGTTTTGATACCCAGGGCCCTTATATCCCGCACCCATACTAGCAATAGCATCAATCATTGGTTGATAGTATGACGAGTTAGTAGCATTAAATGGCAAATTAGCATCAAACATCCATTTAGCAATAGCAATGTCACACCTTTCTCTCGCCTCTTTGTTTTGCAACACACTTTTAATGGTGGGTTGGGCTCCAGGAGTTGTTCTAGGCATAAAATAAGAGCTTATAGGCTTTTTTCCTTTCTCTTTTTCTTTTCCCCTAGACTCAGAAGGCCGAACAAGAGAAGTATTTAATTCTACAACATCATCACTATATAAGCTCTCATCAGGATATTGATTACTTTCTTCATATTCTTCTACAAGCTTTCTTTTCTTTTGAGTAAATTCTTCAACACTACTTTGTATTTGAAAACGAATATCTGCTGGAACCTTTCTACATGGCTCCACATCTCCCTTTATTCCAGCTAGATGTAATTTAAATCGATTAATTCCACCCCCTTGAAAGTCTTGTTACAATACAAACATATTAGATGACGCCTAGAACCAGTGCCTTCAGCAATTCTACAATGACCCCATGCTATGTTTGTTTTCCCTCTTGATGAACCTTTTTGCACAGACTCAACTGACTCTTGGGTGGGGTTGCTAGACGACATTTATGACAATCTATTCAAAAAAATGATTATCCAACAATCAATATCAATTACTCTTGGCCAGATCCATTCATAAAAAATTCAGCAAAATCAGTGCCTAATCTATTCATCATTCAGTAAAATCAACAATTTTTTTATCAATCATTTTTTGATTCAGTAAAATCTTTCAATATACCCTAATTTTTTACCAGCAAAATCATTCATACCTATCTCAGCCAAATTAATCATTCATACCTAGCCTAATTTGTTGATCAGTAGAAGCATTCAGTAACTAATCCATTCAATCAGCATAATCATTCACAAATCCAAGGTACTTACTTGTGTTTTATGCTGTCTCCTGGCCGTGGGTGTTCATTCGTGAGGCTGGCAGTGGAAGAAGGTTCGTGAGGCTGGCCGTGGGGAAGCTTTGTGAGGCTGGCCGTGGGGAAGCTTCGTGCTACTGTTGTCATCACAGATAGAGGAGACGAATTTCAGAGACCAAATGTGAGAAAGATTGGGAGAATGAGAGAGATTGCGAGATACAGAGAGCGAGAGAGAGAAGAGACAAACCTGGCCGTGCCGCCGAGGAGTCTCTGGCCGTGCCACAGTGGAAGGCTGGAAGTCGGCCGTGTGTGTAGGGTCGGCTAGGGCTTGGTAGAAAGTGAATTTGTGGTGGGTGAAGGCAGCGACTGCGACTGGGATTTTGGTAAAGTGGCAGCAGCGAAGTGTCGAGGATAAGAAGAAAAGAAAAGAAGAAGAAAAAAAAAAATCGGGTCACGGGTCACCGGGTCGGCCGGGTCTTGGCCGGTCCGTCTGCAGACCGGTCTAACCAAGTGACCCAGACCGGTCCATGTCCCGGGTCACCGGGTTCCGGTTTGACCCGGCCGGTCTGGGCCGGGTCAGACAACATGGCTCCTGAGTTGTATCTGGACTACAAGAACGTGTATCAAATACAAGTGAAGCCCAACTACCCGATTAGCCCAAAACTAACACCTACAACCAAAAACTGCATCCCAACAGCCCAACGGATAAATTCCCAACGAACCAATCAAGTAATTTATCCACCCCCCTCAAGTTGAGGCCCGGTGGAAACTAGCCTCTGGAAACAAGGTGCACTAAGACCCTTGGTAAGACAATCTGCAATCTGGCTAGAGGTGTTGACCCTAAGGCTATATGCCATAAGTTTTGATGATGACAAATATATTTGAATAGTAGCATTGATATATATAAAGATTAATTATCATATATATGCTACAAGTACTTAAGCATGATTATGTTATTTAATATGTATGTTGCATATATTGAATCATGCTATTAAACTAACCATTGGGTTTGCAAGTAAGATATATTTTATAGGTTGGTTCAAAACAAGAAGAGTGAGGATTGTATTGAAGAACAAGGAAAAGCAATATCATGCTTCACTCAAGGAAAACAACATGCAAGGATGAAGCTCCAAGAAATGAAGAATTAGAAGATTTGAAGTCTTGGAAGCTTGGATGCATCAAGATAGCCTATGTGTTTAAATTAGGTATATTTTATATAGGCTAGTATATTTGTGCAACTCAATGATTTAGATTTGCATACATTGGCTCAAGCATTTTTGAACAAAAAGTTAGTGAGATATGAAGTTTTACAAAAGTTATTTTTTGACCTTTGGTCACTCCTTATATCATATCTCATAAATGAAAAATCGGTTTTTCAAGTATCTTAATCTCATTTGATAGTAGACTCAAAGATATTTTCAACGGTATATTATTTATTCAAAACGGAGTCCAAATGAGAAATATATGACTATTCAAAATATAGTTTGAAAAACTGAAAGTTGATTTTACTGTAATAAAAAATTATTCTGTTCTGACCTATAGTCAGTATTTTGATTATATCTTTTAAAAGAAAAATAATTTTTGAGTAAAACTTAACTCATTTGAAACTAGACTCCAAGAGCTTTCCAACGGTATATTATTTGTTTAAAACGGAGTTCAAATGAGGGAGTTATGAATTTTTAAAGAAAGCTCAAAATCTGGACTGCACTATAACGGCTATATAACGGCTAGTTTTGTAAAATCTTATATATATGACCTTAGATACACGATTTTGAGCAAGAACAAAGTCCTACAATGTGATATTAACTTCTTCTATCATCTTTGAGAGAAAGGAAAGCATTCTTGAGCCAAATCTTGCATATTCTCTATCATTAGAGTTATTAGAGCTTCATTTGTTTTCATCTACTCTTTAGAGAGAGTTTCTTTGTATTGTTGATTTTGATCAACACATATATTATTCTGAGTTGAGGTTCGCAAGTACCGGTGTTGGAAGAACTTGCTTTGGGTTGAGGAGGAGCCCGGATTCATAAATTCTCCATTGTGGTTTCGCAAATACCCGGATCGAATTTGCGTGGTTGTAGTGGTTTGCAAGTACCCGGATTAAACTTGCAATTATAGTGGAAATACTCAAGTGGTCTCTTGAGGACTGGATGTAGGCTTGGATTAGCCGAACCAGTATAAATCTCCGAGTTTGCTTTCTCTATCCCTTACTCTTTAATTTGTGCATATTGATATATATTCTTTAATTCCTTGATCTTTATAATTATTTATCTTAACAGCACATTGATTTTCTGTATTGTATTTATTATCCTAAGCATTGTACTTTTACAGAAAATCATTTTAACTTCCAATTAATTCTTGTGAAAAATTTATAAAACCCAATTCACCCCCCCTCTTGGGTTCCAACCATTACTTTCAAGAGGATGAGACATGGTGAAGGTAGATGAAGCCGTTTTTGTACTGGTTCTTGACAATGTGACAATCAATATCCAAATGCTTCGTACGCTGATAAAAGACTAGATTAGTAGTGATGTGCATGGCGGTCTTGCTATCACATTGAAGAGGAATAGGATCCGAAACAGAGATCCCAAGGTCCCTTAGAATATATGTGATTTATTGCATCTCGTACACTATTGCTACCATAGCCCTGTATTTTGCCTCAGCTGAGGATTTCGACACGGTAGGCTGCTTCTTCGTTTTCCATGACACAGGTGCTGAGCCAAGAAAGACGTAGTACCCACTTATTGACCTCCGCATATATGTGATCAATATCCCCAATCTACATTACAATAAGCATGACTGTTTTCAAATGACTAGTCTTTGGTTTCTGAACATACTGGCTTAATTGTTGAGTTGCATAGTCTAAATTAGGCCTAGTGAACCCAAGATATAAAAGTCTTCAAATGAGACATCGGAGGATTTTCCAATAGTTCTCCTTCTTCATTATTCAATTTCAAATTTTTAGGCAAAAGGGTAGAGGTAGGTTTACAGCCCATCATACCAGCATTCTCTAATAAATCTATATATAACATATTTTCTTTGATTAATAAAAATTCCTTTCTCAGACCTAGCAATCTCTAAGCCTAAAATGTACTTAGCATTTCCAAGATCCTTAATGGTAATTAAATTTTTGGTTAAGAAAGCTCATTACCTTACTTATATCTTTTTCAAAATTACAAGAATATCATCAACATAGACTAACAAAATGAGAAAACAATCAACATTAGTCAAAATAAATACATGAGCAATTATCATGTTTGACTGTAAAAAACCATTAACTAGGAGTTGCTTAGTAAACTCAATATTCTATTGTCTTGAAGCATGCTTAAGACCATATAAAAATTTCTTTAACTTACAAACATGTCTGTGTCTGCATTTACTCTATCCTTTCAGTGCATATATACCTCATCATCTAGGTTTCCATGCAAAAATGCATTATTGATATTTGAGTGATACAAACTCTAAGATTTAGCAGCGATAATAGCAAATATCAATCTAACAATAACTACCTTGGCTACAGGAGAGAAACTATCATGAAAATCAACCCCTTCAATTTGACTATACCCCTTAACCACAAGTCTAGCTTTGAATCTGTTTACTGTCATGTAAGTTTTAATTTAGTTTTATAAACCCACTTATATCCTATGAGTTTCTTATCATTAGGTAACTCATACGCGTCCCATGTATGATTATGTTCAAGTACTCTAATCTCTTCTTCCATTGCCTTTATCCATTCAATTCTATTTTTGGCCTCAAGATAAGTAGTCGGTTCTTTTATCTCTAGGTATAACCCGTTTTCAATATTTGGTGATGGTATCAGAGCCTTTACAACGATCACAAAATTTGTCTTCTTTCTTATTGGAATCATTTTTCTTATTTCCCTGACCACGACCATACCTCTTGTGTAGTTTTAGTAAGCATGACACTATTGTCCATATTTTCAAAGAAATTAGTTTAGACATTTCTTTGTTTTTTGACTAGCAAAAGCTTTATTTATAGAAGGGAGGGGATCAATCACCAGAATTTGACATCTAACACTATCATATACATCATTCAGCCCCATCAAAAATTACATCAATTTATTCTAGACAACGATGTTGAGTGTATTACTTGATACATCGCAAGAGTAATCTTTCATGGTGCCACACTCACATTGTGGTAATGGCTGTAGCATGTTCAATTCTTCCTAGAGCTTCGTTAGTTTTTTGTAATACATAACCACTGAGAGACGCCCTTGTGTAAAAGCTCTGATACAGTCGAGAAGAAGAATAGAAAAACAATTAAATGAAAAAAAATATTTTCATATTCATCAAAAGAAAAATACAACATTATACATGTATTTATGAAGCCTATTCCTATCAATTAGTACAGCTGTCAACTACTACTAACAGAAAGAAACTAAACTCAACTAACAGTAATTAGAGTAACTATATAACTAGAATAACTACTAATTATGTACAGCTGGCTGGCATGTACAGATGGCATAAAATAAAGTTTAAATTCTCTTCACCCTGCTCCATGGGGAGGGGGCTTCTCTGCTTGGCAAGCATCATCCTTGCCAAGTGTGGACCCTTGGATCTGATGTGAACCCCACATACCAGGTGGGGTCCACCCCATCCAATGATCCACACTTGGCAAGACAACCCAAACCCGCTCCATGGAAGCTATTTGATGTTGTATTTGGTAGATTTTTGGTTTGTTGCTTCCTCCCAATTGTTCTTCAAGATCAAGCCAAAGTCTCCTTGCTGACGGACAATATAAAAAATTTCAGCAATTTCTTTTGAAGTAGAATTGATCATCCACGATGTTACATTTCATCTGTTCTTTTCCAAATACCCTGTTCAAGCTCGTTCGCCGGCTCCGTTGATGAAACCCAACTTATTCTTGGTGGCAAGGGCTCTCCGGATCGATCTACTCCAGGTCAGGAAATTATTGTCTGTGAGCAGCACCGTTACAAGAACCATGTCAGGATTATCTAATGTCTATACTGATAGAGGGTCACCGGAATTACGAGTGGCACGCATGGTTTGTTCTAATCCCATGACAATTGCTCCGCCTTGCCTGGCTGTCGTAGCAACTACTGGGTAAATGAACGAGTGCACACTAAAGGAAGGAAGGCAAGCTGGTGTTCAATGACTGCCGTCCTCGTCGCCGAAGAGCAAAGATAGAGATTTTGGAGAATGTAGATGAAAGCAACGAAGAAGAGAGAAGTAGAGATAAGGACTAAGAAATGCGGAAAGGAGAAGAAGACTTTTGGAGAACGCAGTCGAAGAACCACAAAGAAGAGGAAAGGGCAAAAAACCAAAAAAAAAAAGGATCGATAATCACAATAAATAGGAAAAACGGGTTAGGATTCTTTGACCTGTTGGGTAACCTTCTCTGATACCATCACCAAATATTGAAAACGGGTTATATTATACCCAGTTTGGCGTTAAAAATCTTGTGTAATACTAATACATCAGTAAACTCACATCTGACTGGAGTACAAGAACATGTGTATTAAATACAAGTGAAGCCGAACTACCAGATTAGCCCAAAACTAACTCCTACAACCAAAAAATAAGGACTGCAGCCCAACAGATCAATTCCCAACGGACCAATCAAGTAATTTATCAGCAGTGAAGAGTCTAAATAATTCTGATTCATTCAAGAGACAGTTTGTTTCAGAAATCATGATTCTGGGCAGATATAGACACAGAAACATGGTTCCACTTCTTGGGTTTTGCAGGGAAATAAAAGAAAGATTTCTGGTGTACCAATTCATGTCCAATGGAAGACTTCATGATTGCCTAGACTTGTACCCTTTAATGGAAGGTGAAACTAGAAAAGAATTGGAATGGCCTAGCAGTAATTTGCGTATAGTTCATTTTAGTATATGCACTGAGTGTATCTTGCTAGATCAGAATTTTGAGCCCAAAATATCCAATTTTGGAATTGTGGGATTGTGTACGATTTTGGAATTGTGCTTAGAGGCCCTTTTGATGGTATTAATATTGAAATATAGAAATGTCTAATTGAGAAAGGATTGGAAGATGAATCCTCTAGTCTTCTGAGATTGGCATGTGACTGCATTCAACCATTCCCAGATCAAATTCCAACCATGCTGGAAATTTACAGAATATGGGATGGATACGGATTTAGTGCTCCTGAGACGTCGTTTTGGAAAAACTCTGAAATAGTTTTGGAAACTAGCTGGTTGAGGTGAATTAATTGTTGGATCAAATCGATCATATGTACCAATTATATATGAAAATAGGCTACATATGCTCTTTGCTACAAGAAAAAGTATTGTAATTATAACAGTGGTTAGATCCAACTTTGTTATTGGGTTAAATATAAATGTTAGTTCAATAATTAGGCAAAAATATAGTTGTCTATTTAAAAATAATTATCAACTTACAATGATATATTATCATCCCCTAGAGGACTAAAATATATACCATACATATCTCTCGTGCAACAAAAGATAACATTCCATCCCGCAGTATTAATTAATTAATTAATTAATTATATATATATAAACTAAAATACACTTATATTTATCACCTATATAATATAAAAATGTAGTAAAAATATATTTGACATAAAGTAATCACTTTTCTAAAATTAGCAAATTATAAAATCATTTACTTAAAAAAATAATTATTAAAAATTATAACATGATTTTTTTAAAAAAAATTATCCAATTAATAAATTATCAATAATATTTATATTTTTCTATTAACTATATATTAATAAATATATATATAATTATTGTTACAATTTTAGAGTGAATCAAATTTATGATTTTTAATACAAATAGATAACATTGAAATAAAAAATTTAAGAATTTTTTAATAAATTATACTTTTTAATAAAAGAAATCAATATTAGGCTTGAAAACATTTTCATCTTTTTTCTTTTGTTTAAAAAGAATTTAGTGTATATTATGATAAATAGAAGGATTGTATAATTTGGTCATCTCTCAAAAAAATAATATATCCATAAATATAAGATAAAATTATAATTATGACTAAATAGTTTAGAATATTTATGAGTTTGGATTTTAAGATTTGTAGACTTTTGCCTCCATTGAGCTCTTTGGATTGTTTGCAATTAACGCCAAATTTAGACTCTATAATCTGAAAATTGTATTCGATCGAACGATCATAATTAAATTTACTTGTAAGTATCATATTCCAAACAAACAAGACACAAAGACTAGAGAGTACAATTTTGATGCTAGCAAACTAGGTGAGGAAATTTGAAAGTTGAAACGTGAGAATACAGGCCTTGCTAGAATGTTTGAAGCGGCCTATTAATTGGTTGAGACTTTTGAGCCTCTAATTCAATGGATGCTTCCTTCTATGAAGCTTCCGCATAGGAAACTATAGAAGACTTGATCGTGGTTCCACAGCTACTGTGTTAGTGTTGTTAAATAGAAATAGAAATTAACCTAAAATATAGTGACAAGTGGCATGTGACAGCTAATATGAGATGGATGCATAGGAAACATCAAATGTCGCTATCGTAATAATATTAAGAAATTGCTCGTTTTATGTTCAAAGTCTTCTTGCCCTTTCAATTATGGTCAACACTCAATACCACCGTTTATGATTCTTAAAGGAACTGCCAGGAAATCTCTGTGGAACGTACATCCGGATTAGAAGTGATTGACCATTTCCGTAACGAGGAATTGAAGGATTTTTTTTTTTAAGAAGTTAACCGTAGAAATTAACAATAAAAAAAATGGAAGAACTACAGAGGAAACAATTGCAACGGGAGAAGAAGCAATCACACTTCTTTTTTCATTTCGTATTACGCATACTCATTATCATACAGTTTACCTATGCTTTCCACATTTCACTTCTAAGGCACACACATTTTCTAAGTCTACGTAGTAGCCTTTTTCCATTTCCACGCGTTTATTTCCTTTTTCAACTTAAATTTAATTTATGTCTCCTATATTTAATTTCATCTACAAAAACATTAAATTAAACAAAATTCAAGGTTGTTAATTAAAAGATAAAATAAATCAAGATAAAATCATAAAATCATAAAATCATAAGATTTAGATAAAAATCTTAACTTTATTATCAAATATTGTAGCATGTTTGCCAACATTTAATAGGAATGGAATCAGGGGCACAGTCAGCCTTGCAATTACGAAGAGATTAATGTCTCTCTGATTAAGAAATTTTAAAAAAAAAGAAAAAAGAAATCTTTCAAAGTCGTTTCAGTTGATTAATTCTTCGGTCTTCCAATAGTATAACATGTTTCACTTAAGGATCTCTCACCTCTGTATCTCTATATCTTTCATCTTTGGGAGTTTGGTGAAGGCAAACAAACACCCTTCAGCATTTCTGAATTTGCAAATGAACTGTGTTTCAGTTTCTGCATTTTCCTTCTTGTGGTTATTGCTCTGTCTTTTTACGCCAAGTCATTGCGCTGAGAATGATATTCATTGCTTAAAATCCATCAAACATTCAATTGACCCATTGAATCACTTATCTGACTGGGATTTCAACAGCGAAACCGAAGGCTACTTCTGCAAATTCACTGGCGTTGACTGCTGGGACACCAACGAACAGAGAGTATCAAATCTCTTTCTTTCTCACATGGGCCTAAAGGGCCCATTTCCTGATGGCCTCGAGCATTGCTCATCATTGAAGACACTCAATCTTTCCCACAACGCGCTTTCTGGTGAAATCCCAAAGGGCATTTCCAACCTCTCTTGGCTAACCACTCTGAAACTTGAAAACAACAAGTTATCTGGTGAAATCCCACAAGAACTTGGATTGCTTCCTGTAATCAGAGTCTTCGATGTTGCCAACAATATGCTGTCAGGTGCTGTGCCTATGTTTGCCAGAGGTTCTGGTGTGAGCTTGAGCTATAGCAATAACAGTGGTCTGTGTGGGGGGATTCTGGGACCATGTGAAGACAAATCAGGGGACAGATCATTCTGGTACAGTTTTGGTATTGCTTATGTTTGCTCGGCAACCTCAGTCATTGTTTCTTTCATGTACTATTGCCAACCTTGGACAGAGTTGAAGAAGAGGAGGAGAAATGGCGCGTCTGCCTTCAAAAGAAAGAAACAGAACTATCAAAATGGGTCTAGAAATGTAGCTGAGTTGCTGCCACTAGCATTGGAAGAGAAAGGAAGTAAAGAGGTTCTCTCTCTCTCTCTCTCTCTCTCTTCCCCCCTCCCTCCTCGAGATGTGCTACTTATCTCTAAAAACAAGTAATATGCTTGTATCTGTATGAATTGTTAGATTTGAGATCCAACAATTTAGATTTTAGTATCTTTTTTCTGAAAAAAATCACCATTTAAAATATAGATCGTTAGATCTCAGATCTAATAGCATACAGAGAAATAAACATGTTCTATCTTTAGAGACAAAAAGTAGATATATTCTCTCCCTCCTCGCTGCAGAATTATGCTAAAAGACTAGTTTCATTGCCTGTTTTAATGATATTATGTGATTGTTGTGTGGTAGGGAAGTTGCAATGAGTGAAAGATTGAATTAATTATTAAAAGATCACATTTATCTCAATAAGTCATTTTTTTATTAAATCTCAAAATTTGTTGTTGCTAAATTATAAATTTTTCTTTGTCAATCGTCATTTTGACAAACAAATAGACAAATTTAAGACAAATATAATTTTTTAAGGACTAAATTGAGATATTTGTTCTTTGAAAAATCAAATTGAGATAATTATAAGTTTTTGGTGATCAAATAAGTAATTTACTATAAATTAGTTTACTCCAAATAATATCTTATATTATAAATTAGTTTACTCCAAATAATATCTTATATTAGTAGTGTGTTTGAAAGAGTTTATTTTGATCTTATCTAACTTATCTTATAGCATAAGTGCTTATGCATGTATTTGGAATAGTTAAGAAAAATAGCTTATGACATGCTTATAAATTGTTTTCAACTTATTTTTATAAGTTCTTCATAATAACTTATGAAAATAAGTTGAAAACAACTTATGTCAAGTTTGCCTTCATAAACTCTTAAATTGTAAATATAACTTATATATAAACGCTTATTGTATAGGCAATTAAATAAGTTGTTTATCCAAATAAGGCCTAATTTAATTGATAAATTACAATTACTTTTTTTTTAACATGATGGAACAAGTATTTAAGCTTATAATCACTTGCTAAACTTACACTACCACTACCCTGTGGCTTTGGAAAATTACAATTTATGTGTTTTGGCCCAATATTAGTTTACCTCGTTGTGGTTTAATGTATGCTTTGTTCCATGTGATATTTTCTATTTAACTTTAAATGTATACAATGACGGAAATGATTAAAAAAGGACAGTTTCATTGTTAAATGTTCATTTCACTTATATTTTGAACAAGTTTTAGCGTTTTGACGCTATTGACGCGTTTAATTTAATAGCATTGGATAGCTATAAAACTATTCATAGTATAAGCCAAGTTTACTCTTGAAAATGAAACTATTATCGTTCAAACAATTATGTGATTATTTTTTTTTAGATGTAGAACAGAGGATGAGTCTGGATAATTCATAATAGAACAAATCACGAGAAATTGGATTAATGGCATACTTCAGACTGAAGATAAACTCATTTATGACCAAGTCACGGAGTATACTATAATATATCCTTAAAGAATAAAATCCAATTTTGGTCTGTCATATATAAAGATTTTTTTAATTTAATTCTTTATAGATGTTTATTCTCAAAAAGATCACTCACAAATGAAACTGATATCGAATTGGTTCCTCTATTAATTAACTGTTTAAAAATTTAACAAAACAGTATTAAGTGAACCGTTAAATGATACTGTGAATTATCAAAATGAAATTTTATTTAGTTGACATGAAAGTTAACATTGTCACGTGAAGTTTAATGGTTCGCATCACACTTTTTGTTAACTTTTTAAACAGAGGGACCAATTTTATAATAATTTCATCTATGAGACCACTTAAGAGAATGAACATTTATGAGGGACTAAACTGAGAGAAACCTTATCTAGTCTAAAAAGGGTGCATGACTTTCAAAATTTGTTGGTCGTCATGCCTAATGCATTGCCAATCTAACAATTCAAACAAACACAGATCTCAACATTATTGGAGAGACTGATTTTCAGCATGAAATTTGGGGAACTATGTGAGGCAACGAATTACTTCAGCACAGACAGCGTCATAGGGTTGGGAAGCACAGGGATGATGTACAAGGCAAATCTACCAAACAACTGTCTCCTAGCAGTCAAAAGACTCTACGATTCGGATCAGTACAAGACAGAGTTCTTGCTAGAAACTATGATCCCAGGAAGACACAAACACCGCAACATAGTCCCTCTTCTCGGATTCTGTCTAGTCAAGAGGGAAAGGATTCTTGTGTACAAGTACATGTCAAATGGAAAACTTCGAGACTGGCTCCATCGTCCTATGATGTTGGAGTGGCCTGTGAGAATTCATATTGCACTTGGGCTCGCCCGAGGCTTGTCATGGCTCCACAAGAAGTGCAAGATAGTGCATCTCAATCTGACTTCTGACTGTGTTCTACTCAACAAAGATTTTGAACCCAAAATTTCAAACTTTGGCAAGGCGAGGTTCATCGATCAAACCATTGAGGACCATTTGAGGAAGAAGTTGTTTATGATTAATGCTCTTGGGGTGAAGGGTTCTATTGAGAAAGATGTGTATAGCTTTGGGATTATTCTCTTTGAGCTCATAACAGGGAAGAGGTTGAGCCCAACAATTACTGATTCTGACATTGATGACTCTTTAATGAGGTTCATAACTGCGAATTTGTCTCGTGGTCCTTCCGATTTTTACAATGCCATTGATAAATGTCTTGTTGGGAAAGGATTTGATGATAAAATCCTTTGTCTAATCGAAGTTTCATGTGACTGTGTTAATCCTTCTTTGGAGAAGAGGCCAAGTATGGACGATACGTACAAAAAGATAGGAACTTTGTTGGAGGGGTATGGGCTCAGGTCTGATTCTGGAAAGCGAAAGCTATCTATGGTTTGTCCCGTTCAGATTACATATACTCATGAAATTGAATGTATTCTTTGAGTTGTAATTTTAATTTTTGTTGAGAAATTGTTTGTATTCAAATTATACTTTGCTAATACATTTTTATTGATTATGAGATTGGCATTCCAAAATTCACGTTATTTGATCCTATATGCTTTTGGGCTTTAAAATTTTAAAGTGCAAAATGGGTTTATGATTTCTAGGCTTGAAAACATCAGCAATAAACTTTCTGGGCTTCTGATTTGAAATTATGGGCTTTAGATTTTCTTGGCCCAAAATATTTATACTTGACAATTTTAAAACTCTACTGCAAATTACTTCTTTAGCCCCAACGAGTATACCGAATGAAAAATGATTTTTATAATTTTTGTATTCTAGCATGATGTCTCCATATTATATCTCCCAAATGGAACATCCTAATTGCACTTTTTTATTTACACAATCATCCGGTGGCTCAGGGATCAACAAGGGTCAGAAGAAAAAAGAAACCAAAGGAAACTAAGTTGAAAACTTAGATATATGCTTAAACTCTTGGATCCTCTTACACTGAGATTAGCACTCTATTTATACTAGTTCTCAGGGGAAAAGGAAGCATGGACAGAATGGAAAAAATGGTATGATCACATGGGCATGGGTATACAAAAGTTGAAAATGGAAGAAAAGCAAACACAAAGTCTTCTAGCACATGGGTGGTAGCTGGTGGCAGATGGCTAGTAGCTGGAAAGTCCTCAATGTGTTGCAGCCATTGTGGACCAACTTAATTTTTCAGCAGCTGTGGCATTCTCCCCGGGTTGAACAGGACTCGTCCTCGAGTCTAGTTCGATGTTATAATCAATGAATGGAGATAAATCAGCAACATTAAAAGTAGCTGAAACTCCATAGGTTCCTGGTAGTTCGACCTTGTAAGCATTGCTATTAATCCGTTGTACAATCCTGAACGGACCATCAGCTCTTGGTGATAATTTGGCATTGGGTTGATTCGGAAAACGTTCTTTGCGCAAATGAATCCAAACCAAATCACCTACTTTGAAAGTCTGTGCTTTCCTATGCTTGTCATGTTGAGCCTTATACCTCATGTTTTGCCTTTGGATCTTGTCTCGAACTTGCTCATGCAGCTTCTTAATTTCTTTAGCACGCTGGTCTGCATTGGCACTATATTGTTGTTTATCAGTAGATGGAGTCAAATCCAAGGGGCTAAGCGGTCGAGTACCATAAACCGCTTCAAACGGGCACCTTCCAGTTGCTTGATTAGAGGAGTTATTATAGGCAAATTCAATTTGGGCAAGGATAAGATCCCATTGTTTCAAATTCTTTCCTACAAAACTCCGGAGAAGGTTTCCTAAAACCCTATTAACGGCTTCCGTTTGACCATCTGTTTGAGGATGACTAGCACTGCTGAATTGGAGCCTGGTACCCAATTTCTTCCACAGGGTTCTCCAGAAGTGGCTTAGGAACTTAACGTCTCGGTCAGAGGTGATAGATTTTGGAATACCATGAAGACGGACAATTTCTTTAAAATAAAGGTCTGCAACTTGAACAGCATTATTGGTCTTCTGGCATGGAATAAAGTGTGCCATTTTTGAAAATCTGTCTACAACCACCATTATGGATGTTAGCCATAATGTATTATGGTATAAGTTTTGATGATGACAAATATGTGGGAATTATAGTATGACTTAATCTTCTTGGCCCAAATGAATGATTTAATCTTCTTGGCCTAAATGAATGATTTAATCTTCTTGGCCCAATATATGATTTAATCTTTCTTAGCCCAAATAGTATGATTTAATCTTCTTGACCCAAATGAATGATTTAATCTTATTGGCCCAAATACATGATTCAATCTTTGTTGGCCCAAATATATTTAATGCTTTATATATTTAAATATAGTAGTATAAATTGATTTTTGATAAAATTTATTGGTTGTTATAATATAATTTGAAAAAGAATATTTTTACTGTACCACTTTTGAAAAAGAAATTTGATTGTTGAAGAAGTATGATAAACTTTATTGGTTATTGAAAAAGTATGATAAAGTTTATTGATTGTTGTAATATAATTTGAAAAAGAATACTTTTTCCTGTACCACTTTTGAAAAAGAAATTTGATTGTTGAAAAAATATGATAAAGTTTATTGGTTGTTGTAATCAACTTTGAAAAAGAATATCTTTTAGTGTAGCACTTTTGAAAAACAAATTTGATTGTTGAAAAAGTATGATAAAGTTTATTGGTTGTTGTAATAAACTTTGAAAAAGAATACCTTTTACTTTAGCACTTTTGAAAAATGAATTTGATTGTTGAAAAAGTATGATAAAATTTATTGGTTGAAAAAGAATACTTTTTACTGTAGCAAATTTGAAAAAGAATATTGATTGTTGAAAAAGGTTGATAAAGTTTTTTGGTTGTTGTAGAAAGGTTGAAAAATGATGATGAAGCTTACTGTAGCAATTCTGACTAAAGCAGTCACTGTAGCAGCAAGGTTTCACTATATAAAGGGGACTTCATAACACCATTTGCATCAAGATTCAATTGTTCATTTCTCATATTATCTTGAGTTCCATTCTCTCCAAATTGTTAGAGAAAAATTATGAGCTTAATTTCTGCGTTATCTACACTTTCAGAGTGTCCACCATTATTTTCCTTAAGCCTTTAAATTTAGTTGCTCAAGGATTGGTTCCTTGAGTTAGTATTTGAGAGAAAACACGTTGTAAGGGGGATAGACACCCTTGAGAAAAAAAAAAGATCTATGTTGTAGTGGTTTGCAAGTACCTGGATTAAACTTGCAATTATAGCGGAAATACTCAAGTGGTCTCTTGAGGACTGGATGTAGGCTTGAGATTAGCCGAACCAGTATAAATCTCTGAGTTTGCTTTCTCTATCCCTACTCTATTTACATTTGAAGTTAATTAATTAATGCTTTGCGTTTATATTTGATTTCTACTTCAAGTATTAATTAACGTGTGTAGATTTATATTTTCTCCTTAATTCCTTGCACTATAAAATTATTCATCTTGATAACACTTTGATTTTCTGAATTAAATTATTATCTTTAACATTGTCCAATTTTAGAAAATCATTTTAACTTCCAATTAAGTTTTGTGAAAATTTTTATAAAACCCAATTCACCCACCCTCTTGGGATCCAACCATTTCTTTCAATTGGTATCAGAGCTTGGGCTCTTGATTTGAGACTTAACCGTCTAAGAGTAAACATGGTTGGATTTAGTGATTGGTTTATGTCTGAAAATTATTCTTTCACAGAACCTCCAGTTTTTGATGCTAATCATTTTCAATATTGGAAGTATGAAATGAAAATGTTTTTAATTTCAGTAGACCATAAACTCTGGGAAGTTATAGAAAATGATTTTTATATGCCTGTCAAGGAAGAACAAGGAAAATGCATTCCAAAACCCAAGAGTGAATGGAATGATACTGAAAGAAGTTTAATGCAACTCAATGCTAAGGCAAAATTGATTATTTCTTGTGCATTGAGTCAAGATGAATTTTTCAAAATCTCCAACTGTGCAACTGCAAAAGAAATGTGGGAAATTCTTGAAGTTGCACATGAGGAAGATCTTATTGCTGAGGAATTAAGGTATAGAAGTTTCATTAATGAACTTAAAATTGCTCAAATGAACAATTGTAAAACCATTAATGAGATACAACTTGTGCTTAATCAATTGCAAGCTCTTGGTGTTGAACTTACAAAAAAATCTCAAATCACCAAGGAGATAGAAGAAAAAGAAAAAGGAGAAAAAGAGAAACCACAACCAAAAGTTGAATCATCAAAGAAAGCTTACCTGTCTTCCATTTGGGGAAATAGCAATTCTGATGAGGAGAACACAAATGAAGAAGCCAACACTTGTCTTGTGGCCAGAAATAAAGATGAGGTAAATTCATTTGACTACTCTTTTGAAGAATTACAAGATGCCTTTGATGATTTACATAAAGAATCTCTAATACTTGCAAAGAAACTAAATGTTTCAAAACAGAAAAACTCTTCTCTTGAAAATGAGTTGGAAACATTGAAAAAGGAATTTTCTATTTCCAATGAAGAGAATTTTGTTTTTGAAAATCAAAACAAAACTTTGCAAGAAGAGAATTTGATTTTAAAAGCAAATATCTCTACCAACAAAAATTGCTTTTGTACCAAGTGTGATTCTTTAAAAAAGGAAAATAATAATCTTAAAAACACACTTGCAAAATTTTCTCAAGGTAGAGAAATTTTAAATACCTCAGTTTTGAAACAAAGAAGAATGTTTAACAAAGTTGGTCTTGTTTCTAAAAAGAAATCAAACCAAAAGCATTCTAAAAACTTCTTTGTTTCTGTAAAGATGTCAAATAGTCCAACTTGCACTTGTTTTTATTGTGGACTAAAAGGACACAAATCTTACTCATGCTTTTATAAGAAAAATCTTGTTCATGGAGTTAAAATGAAATGGGTTCAAAAAGGAACTCATGACCCAGGCGGACCCAAAGAAATTTGGGTACCAAAAACAAAGGATTAATTTGCAGATTTGCCTCGAAGCAAGGAGCGGAAATGACTTTTCAATGGCTACATCATTCAAACTCCACTCTCTTGCATTAAAAGGAGGCAATGGACAAGTAAACATATAAGCTGGAATGTATTGTAAGAAATTTGATTGATATGTTTACTGTATCAAATGCTTATGTTTGTTTTCTAGCATGCCTTTCATCTATCTTTGATATTCATGCATGCTATTTCTAAAAATGATTCTTAGGTGTGCGGCCTAAGGATATGATTTTTGCTTTGAGCTAAAATCTTTTTTCTAAATTTAGCTTGAACTTTCTTATTTATCGCATCACGACAACTTGCTTTCATTACATGCATATTTCCCTTGGTTTCACATCAATAAGATTACTCTTACTTGTAATGTTTATCTTTATTGTAATCTTATTTAAATATTTTCAATAAAATCAAAAATCCTCACACAAATGCATTTTATGGAAGCATGGCATACTTTGAACATAATGTATTGTTTCTCCTGATTGTTGAAGATTTATTTGAACATCACTAATTTGAGAATCAAAGTACTCCATTAAAAGTGTCTTGCAGTTGGTTGGTCGACCAGCTAGCTCATCAGTGGTTGACCAGCAAGACTTATATATGTCAATTTGTGAACCAACGCCTAACGCTAGATGCCAACACTAGACGCTAAGTAAAGAGGATCTTGCAAATAATCAATCAATGAAGACCATTAAAATTGCAAAAGGAGAGGATCAAAAGAAGGGCAATGAAGAAAATAAAGATATCAACATTTTAAGGAGGGACTTCAAGAAGTAACAAGAGTTTGCCAAAATTGATGAGTATCTCTATCCGCTACTACTTTATTATTTAATTGAATGATACTCTTTGATCTTAATTAGCTATACTAGCAAATTGTTATCATTGACATATTTTCATAGCAATGATATACTATTTTACGAAATCTTACATATTTGATAATATCATTGCATATAAAAATATGTTAAATACTTAAATTATTTTTTAAATATTCAATACATCATGGTTTGAGTATTATACATGTCATATCCTTTGTATAAGCTATAGCTTATGAACGATTGTTTATGAATTATAGTTTATATCTGATTATATCTTATTAATCTATATTACCTCAATTATTGTACTACATACTCAGGTTATAATATGTTTTATCTTGATAAGTATGTAACTTGCTTTTGCTTTGAAATGATATATATGTCCATGCCAGAAAATTCTTTCCATCTTTAAAATGGATATATATTTTTCAATATATATATACTGTGCTAAATTTGTGTAGCTGATTTCTTTTATCTTTCTTTATTATTATTTTTTTGTATCGTCCAATAAAAGAAACCACTTGCATTAAAAAAACAAACTGAAGGATTACATTGCAAAAAAAAAAAGGAAGGTTTGCTCATGCATGAGCAATCTACAGGCGAGGTGGTCTTGGATTAGGAGGCCCGTATTGTATCATCACCCCTCGGCCATTCCTTGGAGCAAGAGACTAAGCAATGTCACGGAGGGTAGTGTAAATCTCATTCATACAATCAACACTTCTTTGTTGTTGATTGCAGAAGCATTGGGTAGACCAATAGAAGAACCTATCTATTTTTGAAGTCAGTGCCGCATTGTTGCGTTTAGCTAACTTCTCCTGGTCCTCTATCATCTTCTTGAGTTTCTTCACCTCCTGCTCCAGACAAGCAATTTTGTTTTCTGACGTATGGCCTGTACTAATCTCTTCAGCTTCTTCGAACTTCATCTTCTTCTTTCGATTCTCCTGAGATCCCTCCAAAGGCCTTTTACCCTTGTCCCTGCCTAGACTCAAGTTTAAGTCGAGCTCTTCCTCCCTGGCCTCTACTGTGAGATCAATGAACTTTCTTGCTGCCATGGTTTGAAATTTTTAGAAATTTTTGTAGGAGTATGAAGAGAGAGGAATGTCAGGAAGTTGTATGCTCAGAGATGAATACTCTTTGTGGTGTGGTAATTGAGAACTCTGGGGCAGTCTTTATAGAGAGAAAATTATGACTTAGAGCCAACGAAGATATCTTTTCACCGCACCCCTACACGCTCATCCTACGGATTTTGCAAGCTGGAAGCCAGAACTCTAGGGTACGCATGCACACCAACAACGCGTCGCATTAATGGCAAAACCACGAAAGTCAATTTTCGGTGGATTTGCGGCTGATTTAATTTGTTTTGATTAAAAATTTTAAGGATTAATAAAATGGTGATAAACAGAACCGTATTTCTCTGCTTTGTTGTGTTGTTTTTGAGAGCTTTCAGTATAATATACATGATTGATTGCATCATGCTATGATTACATGTATCTAAGAACATATGTTGTGTATGCTATTCATGCATCATGAGCGAAGGCTATGAATAATATGTCATGATTCCACATGCACTCATAGAAAATGAGAAGTCAAAAAAAAAATTTTTTTAAATAAAATGAAATGTGTAGAGGATAATACATCTTCATAGTTACACATACTTACATATAATGCTTTTGTGGGCAAATGAAAGGCAATGATTTCCTTGCATTATGATAATGCTTGATGCATGCGACCGTAAGCAGTTAATTTTGCCTTTAATATTTGATTTACATTACTAAATTAAGCATCGGAGTGGTTGTCAAAATTTTTACAGGTACTCATCCTCAAGATACATATATGATTACATTTGTTTAATATGCATTGGTTGAGGGGGAGCCTAATCTATACTTAAATCCTCTATATCTTTAAGGTCACTTTATCTGAGATGCAATGTTTTCCTTAATTATATATTTTTGGCATATCAATGATAAGTTTTGATGAAATTTTACCCCATGACGTCATATGATATTCTTGCTTAAAGAAGGAATACGCTTTAGCCTTTATATATTGCCTTCCTTATACCTTTTTGTTGATGTCAAATAGGGGGAGAAGAATATGGAAAGAAAAATATGTGTATATTGTATAATGATTATTACATTGTAACATATTTTTCTTAGGTGATTTGTCATCATCAAAAAGGGGGAGATTGTTAGCCATAATGTATTATGGTATAAGTTTTGATGATGACAAATATGTGGGAATTATAATATGACTTAATCTTCTTGGCCCAAATGAATGATTTAATCTTCTTGGTCTAAATGAATAATTTAATCTTCTTGGCCCAATATATGATTTAATCTTTCTTACCCCAAATAGTATGATTTAATCTTCTTGACCCAAATGAATGATTTAATCTTATTGGCCCAAATGCATGATTCAATCTTTGTTGGCCCAAATATATTTAATGCTTTATATATTTAAATATAGTAGTATAAATTGATTTTTGATAAAATTTATTGGTTGTTATAATATAATTTGAAAAAGAATATTTTTACTGTACCACTTTTGAAAAAGAAATTTGATTGTTGAAGAAGTATGATAAACTTTATTGGTTTTTGAAAAAGTATGATAAAGTTTATTGATTGTTGTAATATAATTTGAAAAAGAATACTTTTTCATGTACCACTTTTGAAAAAGAAATTTGATTGTTGAAAAAGTATGATAAATTTTATTGGTTGTTGTAATCAACTTTGAAAAAGAATATCTTTTAGTGTAGCACTTTTGAAAAAGAAATTTGATTGTTGAAAAAGTATGATAAAGTTTATTGGTTGTTGTAATAAACTTTGAAAAAGAATACCTTTTAATGTAGCACTTTTGAAAAATGAATTTGATTGTTGAAAAAGTATGATAAAGTTTATTGGTTGAAAAAGAATACTTTTTACTGTAGCAAATTTGAAAAAGAATATTGATTGTTGAAAAAGGTTGATAAAGTTTTTTGGTTGTTGTAGAAAGGTTGAAAAATGATGATGAAGCTTACTGTAGCAATTCTGACTAAAGCAGTCACTGTAGCAGCAAGGTTTCACTATATAAAGGGGACTTCACAACACCATTTGTATCAAGATTCAATTGTTCATTTCTCATATTATCTTGAGTTCCATTCTCTCTAAATTGTTAGAGAAAAATTATGAGCTTAATTTCTGCGTTATCTACACTTTGAGAGTGTCCACCATTATTTTCCTTAAGCCTTTAAATTTAGTTGCTCAAGGATTGGTTCCTTGAGTTAGTATTTGAGAGAAAACACGTTGTAAGGGGGATAGACACCCTTGAGAAAAAAAAAAGATCTATATTGTAGTGGTTTGCAAGTACCTGGATTAAACTTGCAATTATAGTGGAAATACTCAAGTGGTCTCTTGAGTACTGGATGTAGGCTTGAGATTAGCCGAACCAGTATAAATCTCTGAGTTTGCTTTCTCTATCCCTACTCTATTTACATTTGAAGTTAATTAATTAATGCTTTGCGTTTATATTTGATTTCTACTTCAAGTATTAATTAACGTGTGTAGATTTATATTTTCTCCTTAATTCCTTGCACTATAAAATTATTCATCTTGATAATACTTTGATTTTTTGAATTAAATTATTATCTTTAACATTGTCCAATTTCAGAAAATCATTTTAACTTCCAATTAAGTTTTGTGAAAATTTTTATAAAACCCAATTCACCCCCCCTCTTGGGATCCAACCATTTCTTTCAATGGAATCCTTTTGACGTTGAGTTCTCGGCAATCCAAGGATAAAATCCATACTGACATCTACCCAAGGTGCTTCTGGAATTGGAAGCGGCAAATATAACCCTGTATTTTGACTTCTAGTCTTGGCCAAGTGATAAATCCTGCATCTTTGAATGTGTTTAGTAGCATCTTTCTCCAGTCTTGGCCAATAGAAATTCTCCTTGATTAGAGCTACAGTTTTGTCTCGACCAAAGTGACCTGCTAGTCCTCCATCATGGGTCTCCCAGATAATTGCTTCTCGTAATGAGCATTGAGGGATGCATAATGTCTTTCTTTTGAATAAGAATCCTTCATGCCTGTAGTAGTCTTGGAAGGACTGCATTGTAGTATTACCCCAAATTTTACCAAAATCTGGGTCATCTTGGTATAACTCCTTGATAACCTCAAAGCCGATAATCTTTGTTTGAAGGGTAGAAAGTAAAGCATAACGCCTGCTGAGGGCATCTGCTACAATATTTTGAACTCCTGCCTTGTGCTTGAGTAAGAATGGGTATGGTTGCAAAAACTCACTCCAAGCAGCATGTCGTCGGTTAATCTTTTGTTGAGAGTTCAAGTGCTTGAGGGCTTCATGATCAGAATAAAGAATAAATTCTTTATTCAACAAGTAGTGGCTTCAGTAATGCAGGGCACGAACAACGGCATAGAATTCTTTGTCATAAGTCGAATACTTGAGTTTACCGTTGTTGAGTTTTTCACTGAAAAAGGCTATAGGGTGCCCTTCTTGACTCAAAACAGCTCCAATTCCGGTATTTGAAGCATCACAACTAACTTCAAATACTTGGTCAAAGTTTGGAAGTACTAGCACTGGTGCTTCAGTCAAACATTTCTTTAGTTCTTCAAAACTTTTCTGGGCTTGTTCGGTCCATTGAAATTTGTCTCCTTTAGTACAGTCCGTCAGTGGAGCAGCAATGGAGCTAAAATTTTTGATGAATCTTCTATAAAATGAAGCTAATCCATGGAAACTTCTTACATCATGGATGGAGCTTGGAATAGGCCAGCTGTTGATGGCTTCGACTTTACTTGGATCTACTTGAATACCTTCAGCGGTGATAATATATCCCAGGAAATTTACTTCTTTGGTTAGAAAAGAACATTTCTTGAGATTGGCATAGAGTTTCTGCTCCCGAAGAGTCTGTAACACTTGTCGTATATGCTCTAGATGTTCTTCTTTTCCTTTGCTATAGATCAAAATATCGTCAAAGTACACAACTACAAACTTGCCAATGAAGGGGCGAAGTACCTGATTCATCAGACGCATGAATGTACTGGGAGCATTGGATAATCCAAAAGGCATCACGGTATATTCATACAGGCCGTCTCTGGTTTTGAAAGCAGTTTTCCATTCATCTGCTGGACGGATTCTGATTTGATGGTAGCCACTGCGAAGATCAATTTTGGAGAAGATGGTAGCTCCATGTAGTTGATCAAACAGGTCATCGAGCCTTGGTATCGGAAATCAATACTTGATAGTGATTTTGTTGACAGCTCGACTATCAACACACATCCTCCAACTTCCATCTTTCTTTGGCACTAGAAGAACAGGTACAGCACAAGGGCTAACACTTTCTTGAATCAATCCTTTTTTAAGCAATTCTTCAACTTGGCGTTGAATTTCGTCATGTTCCTTAGGACTCATCCTATATGCTGGCTTATTTGGAATGACAGCTCCAGGAATAAAGTCAATGGCATGCTGGATATCACGCATTGGTGGTAATCCTTGAGGGATTTCTTCTGGTACAACATCCAGAAATTCAGCAAGCATTTCTTCTATCTCCAAAGGAAGAATTGTTTCTTTATTTGCTTCAAACAAAAGGACGAAATTTGTGGTCTGAGCTTCTTCTGCCGTCACCTTGAACTGTGTTTTTGTAACTAAAGACACAAGGGGCTTTGGTTCCTTCTTGTCTTTGTTCAGTTCATTTGGTGGCAATGGTGTCAACTTGACTTTTACTCCATCTTTGACGAAAGAGTAGGTGTTAGCATAGCCATTGTATATTGCACGACGATCATATTGCCATGGTCTCCCCAGCAGAAGATGGCATGCATCCATAGGTATCACATCACACCATGTGTTGTCGTGGTATTTTTGACCAATGGAAAAATTTACAAGACAACGTTTAGAGACCCTTACCTCGTTGCCTTTATTGAGCCATTGTAATTTGTACGGATGCGAATGATCTTGTATGGGCAATCTCAACTTTTCCACCATATATTTTGACACGACGTTCTCACAACTCCCACTGTCAATAATAACATCACAAACTTTGCCTTGCGCAGTGCAGCGGGTGTGAAAAATGTTGTGCCTCAGCCATGGTTCTTCTTTGGCTGTTGCAGTATGCAAGCTTCGTCTAATTATCAGTGATTCTCCTTGATCAGCAGGGGTGACCTCTTCAATGTGCACTGGTTCTTCATCAAATACTGGGCCATCATCAAATACTGGTCCTTCATCTTCTTCCGAAGCTTCATGGATTTCTCCTTCAATGATGGTGATAATCTTGCGGTTTGGACAATTAGAAGCAATGTGTCCAAATCCTTGGCACCTGAAACATTTGACGATTTTTGAATTGCCCTCTCTGTTGGGCTTTGGTGGGTTGCTGTTTGAAGTACCTGCTTGTTGGATCTGAGGTTTGCGGGTACTTGCAGAATTCCTATAAGGAAAAGAGGAAGAAGATTGATATGAAGGCTTCTTGGGAAGCTGTTTCTCAATTCGAAGAGATAAACGAATAACATCGTCCAAAGTCCAATATTGTTGAAGTTGGACCAGGTGGGCGATATCTACGTTTAATCCTCCAAGGTAGCGAGCGATTGATTGCTCATCCCTCTCTTGAATGTCACACTTCATCATCAGTAGTTCAAATTCTCTGGTGTATTCTTCCACAGACAGGTTCTTTTGACGAAGATTCTGTAGTTGAATAAAATTATCTTGAAAAAAATGCGGAGGTAAGAATTTACGAGTTAGTTCCTTACGCATCTTTTCCCATGTCCGTATTTTGCTTTTACCTTCTCTCTCGCGCTTCTTCTTTAAATTTTCCCACCATATGGAAGCGTGTTTCTTTAACTTGACAACAATGATTTTCACCTTCTTCTCTTCGGGTACCTCTTTATACTCGAATATTCGTTCAACAGTTTGTAGCCAATCGACAAATTCATCTGGTTGGAGTTTCCCTTCAAATTCTGGAATTTCCACTCTGATATCGTCAGTACGGGTGACTGGTCTGCGTTGTCGACGGTTATTGGTGGACGTCGAGGTACTATTGTCTGAATCATCACTTTGATGCTCCTTCCGTTCCTCCAGTTGAATTCGTTGGGCATTCACAATTTCCTGCAACTGCTGAATTTGTTGCTTCAATTCCTCTAATTCGAGTTCTTGAACGGATCTGCGTCTGGGAGGCATTTTCTCTCTCCTTTTTTGAAGAAGATTAAGTGAAATTTTGAAAATAACTGTGGGCAAAAAAATAAAATTTCAGAAAGTTGTGAGGGTAAAAGTATAATATCAGAAAGCTCTGGGGTAAAAGTAGAATTTTAGAAAGTTCTGGGGTAAATTTGTAATTTCAAAAATTTTCGGGACAAAAGTGGAATTTTAGAAAGTTCTGGGGTAAATCTGTAATTTCAAAAAATTCTGGGGCAAAATTGAAATTTTAGAAAGTTATGGGGTAAATCTGTAATTTTGGAAAGTTTAGGGGGTAAAAATATGATTTTCAAGACTTCCGGGGTCAATATGGAAATCTGGAAAATTGTGGTGACGTGGCAACGACTTGACACGTGGCGATCGTTGATTGGCTGAACTGATGACGTGGATGATGACGTGGCTTGATGACGTGTCAACGGAGTCAGATGGACAAGTGGCAGTGGTGACACGTGGCGACCACTGATTGATTGGGTGGATGACGTGGCTGATGACGTGGTCGTCTTCAACCTCTGGCAGGCGCGTGTGGCGCGTGGAAGCAGATGACCGGCGTGTGATCTTCCGACGGTGGCGCGTGAGGGCGCGTGGATGTTCAGGCGGCGTTGATCTTCTCCAGTCCAAGGTTTTGGACCCTTCCGATCACTATTCCGACGTCAGTTTTCCTGAAAGAGTACCGGAGATGGGACTTTCGAAGGTGGCCGATTTCGACGTCGCCGGAAAACTTCGACAGTGAATCTCAGGCAGCTTTTCAGGCGTTCCCTCTCTCTGGAACCTTGCTTTGATACCAAAATATGGCTCAGGGATCAACAAGGGTCAGAAGAAAAAAGAAACCAAAGGAAACTAAGTTGAAAACTTAGATATATGCTTAAACTCTTGGATCCTCTTACACTGAGATTAGCACTCTATTTATACTAGTTCTCAGGGGACAAGGAAGCATGGACAGAATGGAAAAAATGGTATGATCACATGGGCATGGGTATACAAAAGTTGAAAATGGAAGAAAAGCAAACACAAAGTCTTCTAGCACATGGGTGGTAGCTGGTGGCAGATGGCTAGTAGCTGGAAAGTCCTCAATGTGTTGCAGCCATTGTGGACCAACTTAATTTTTCAGCAGCTGTGGCATCCGGTGTTAGATTACTAAATTAAAGGTGTTAATTAATATAAATTATATAAATTTTGCTTATCAAATTTTAACGTATTTGTATTTCAAAAAACTCAAACATTTAACAGAAAAAAATATATAGGTTGTTAGTTTAGAAAAAACATAATACCAATGGATAACATTTTGGACCAATGGACAAAAACACTCTTATTATAGACTGATTACACTTCGAAAAAACACTTAAATAAAATATTTCTCACAATTTCATGATTAATCTCATAATCACATATAATCTACATTTCATATAAAAAATTTATTTATCCATGTAAAATCTTTTTTTTTTACTTTAATTCATTTTAGCCCTCGTATGACTTATTTACATATACAAGCCACATAAGGTACACATCTTCAATCCAATTATTCACAATTGAAACAATAGCACCACATGCACAAGATTTCATTAACATCAAATTTTCACGGATAATACAACAATGTCATCCTAGAGAGAAACTTCACCTATGGAAATTAATTCATAATGCCCTCCAAAACGCCATAAACTTTTTTCTTTGGGCTGTTCACTTAACACTCTGCTGCTCCTTGTGCAATTTGAATAGTGAAAACATGCTTCACCTTATATGTGACTGCCCTAGGACCAATTCTGTTTGGAGGAACTTAGCTTTGATCTTAATTTTTTTTCTTCGTACCTTTTGACTCTCCCTTTGAATGTCATGTTTGTTACATTTTATGATACGGTATCAAGTGATGAATTGTTGTTAGTGGAGAAGGGCAAGGGAAAAAGTGTGTTTTATATATATATATATATATATATATATATATATATACGAGCTGTCAAAAGTATGCTGTATAAGCTATCATTGTGCATGGATTAATAGGGTACGGATGTAAGGAAGCGAGGCAAGTAATTTGGCATATGGCTTTGCGAGGAGTTTTGTTCCTTTCTCGAATAAGGAACCTTTTGTCCTTTTAGCTTTCTTCTTCTTCTGCAATGTTTCCCATATATCAGAAATAATATTCAAAGTTCTCATTCTTTCTTCTATCTGCCGTCTTCTCTACTTTTTTTGTATTCCATAATTAATTACTACTTCATTCCATTAATACATTGATCAGTATTTCCAGTAACATATTGTTCTTATCATTTTACGTGGAATTTAGCTGCATCGAAATAATCACTGTTTTAAAATCTCCCCTTCAATGCGATCATGGTCCAAATTAAAAAGAAGCCATAGCCTGTGCATGTGAATACTGGATTTCTTTTAAGCTTACTATTTCATTTGAAGACAGCAAGTTACCACGGAATGTCTCCTGGTGTAAATTGGCTCCAACCTGGTTCAAGTTAAACTGTAATGGGTCTGCAAAAATGGTGAACTAGGCGTTGGAGATATTATTAGGGATGACTTGGGTAATTGGGTAAAGGTTATTCAGCTTTTACAGACTATATATGGAACTTTTGTCCTTGCTGAATTCTAGGGGTTGAGGTTGGATCTTGATTTGGCTCAATCACTCAGCATTCTTTGGTTGGAAATTGAAGATGACTCCACTTGCTTAATTCACTTGTTAAATGGTCATGATAGTTCTAACCACCATCCTCTTGTGGTTATCATTCTTCACTGTAGGTCCCTGCTTTCTTGGTTTGAGCAGTGTAAAATGCTTCACTCAGTGTGAGAGACAAATCATTGGGTGGATTTTTTGGCTAAAAGAGGAAGATCTCAAAGGCAGTGCCGCACTGTCTTTGATGCCCTTCCATTCTTTCTGTCTTTAGCTTTGTTTATGACGAACACAACCTGCTGCAATGTTAGGATTATCATTTTGTACTTCTGCTTGTAGGAGCTTGATAACTATATGACTTATTTTAGGCCTCTTTCACCTTTAATTTTCAATCCTTTTGTTAATTTAGGGTGTTAATTTTTTATTTTTTATAATTTTTGTTTTGTTCCATTTAATTAATTATTTTTTAATTATAGAGTTTTCTTGCTTTTATTAGTACTAATTTTATGATTTTTCTTTTTTCTTTATTTTTAGTTAAAGAAGCCGAAGCCGAAGCCCAAAAATTGAAGCTGGGGCATGAAAAATTGAAGCTGAGACATGAAAAGTTGAGCAACAAGGAAAGCAGATAATACTTTACTCACTTTTAATTACTTGTTAATAGTGTATACTTGCACTGTATCATTTTACACTAGCTTTGCTTGTAGCTTGCAAGCTCTAGCTCTTGCATGTAGTTTTTACTGGATTATCACTCAACACATGCAGTTCTTTTCTAATGAAGTTTTCCTTTGACCAAAAAAATTAAATTAAGTTTTTAAAATTAGTGAATAAATAGATTAATTTGAAAAATAATAAATTTATTAAGTGTTAATTTATTCTACATTTTAAAGTCACTTGACCAAAAAAAAATAATTCACAACAAATTTATCATTTTATAAAAATAGATTTAAATAAATTAAAAATCTAGCAATACTAAATTTTAAGTTTAGATAAAAACTTATTTGTACAGCAAGGATTCCCATTTTCTACGATCAAATTTCTAAAATTCTATCTATAATGGAGCAAAAACTCCTTGGGCTAGGTTGGTGATTGGACTCGAACTATGGAAGTGGACACATATATAAGCAATAGTTGAGAGATACAAATAAGGTAACTTACCCAAACAATATGAGTTAAAAGGACAATTAATAGAAATCGAATATCATGCTCTTAAGGTGGGAAATAGATTAGCTCTAAATACTTGGAAGTTTTAGTTCTTTATTAACTACGGTTAAAATCGTAATTAAATTAAATTGTGACTAAAATTTATATTTAACCACGATTTTAACCGTGACCAAATAAATAAAATCGTGGCTAATAAAAAATTAGAGTCTCTAAATGTCTGCAACTGATCTGATCCCCTAAGTGTAAGACCAGTGCAAATCAAAACGTCTATATTATTATGTTAGTGGCTTTGGCAATTAATTGCACAGACGTCTACAACTATAATTTAAAACTATAATTATTGTATTCGCGTTTCAATCTTATATCTAGTTCGCAGCACTCTTGCTTATTTTCTGCTCATAGTATGTAGTAAAATGAAAAATTTTACACAAAATAGTTTTATATTAATTATTAATTAAAAGAATTGAGCGATTAACCCAAGTCCAAGTCAAAATTATATTATGTTTTTCTTTTATGTTTCTTGTGTGACTTAATTATGTTTTACACCGTATACTGGCAGATTAATTTGAAATCTTATGCTGACGGTCTATTCCACAATTCTTTATAAATAATGTTATAAAAATTAAATGAATATTTAGGTGATTATTACATCTATGCATGATTTTAATGAAGATAATTGAGAATACACAAATTAGATCATACTACCAGACTGTATATTAGCGATTGACTCAAACCATCCGTTTGGTTAGTCATCAATATTGACATGTAGATCAGATTTTGAAATTCCTAAAACTCCATAGTTCATACCAATTAGTAGTGAGCTAGTTCAGGCCGCTTGTAATTTGTAAAGGATATGTTTGAGTTCAGAAAATTAGATCCTTCTCAAGAAGGCTGGTCTGTTTAATTTTTATTTTTTTAAAAAATTGTATTATATATAAATAATCTTATTTTATCATATTTTAATATTTCATAACATGATATTCAATAAATATAATAAATTTGGACATGAACATTTTTTTAATTTTTTAAAAACAAATATAAAATTTTTAAATTTAAATATAATATAGTTAATTTAAAAAAATTAAAAAATCAAAATTATTAGTTTTTTAAAAATATTAAAGAAGTAATATTTTACATGTATAAATTATATTTTAATAAAAAAAATTATTGAACTTTTTTATTAAAAAATTAATATTGTATTATTTAAATATATATTTAAAAGAAAAAGAATGGCTTGGACCAGCTCGTTTAGACCTGCAAACCATGACGAGTTGGTTTAAGCATTCAAAAGTAGTTCATTTAATAAATAGATTAGATTAGACAAAATTTATTTATAAGCGGCCTATTTGACAATACTATTACCAATAACATATCATTAAATTTAAATGCTCGAAGAGAAGTAAAGGAATCCTTAGCATTGCAATCACGCCATGTTTTTATTAAATAAGTGAATTGTAGATACTAAAAATTATATCTTATCTTCACCAAAAATAAGATCATTAAAAAAGGACCAATTCATTAAGGAAATAAAACACACGGCTTTAATTAATAAAGGTCTAAGCACTATACTACAAGAAAAGCGGGGAAGAGAAATGGTCAAATGATAAGGACTAGTATCTAATCTTGATCACAAATAGATTCACTAAATTCAAAGTTCCACGTCTTACGCAATTACAAGTCAATTAAGCATAAGAATTAGTATTGCAGTAATTAACTTATTATATCTATAAAAAGTGATTTAACTATAAAATAATAAGTGTTAACTTATTATATCTATAAAAAGTGATATAACTATAAAATAATAAGTGTATAGCCTTTAAATTAATTATATTTAACATGATTGATCTTTTTGAAGAAAATTTTTTATACATATTTTGTTTTTAATAAAAAAATTTGATAGTAAAAATACGAATAATTATATACAAATTTGTTCATCTTTTAGCTAGAATCATTAATATCTAAAAAATCATTAAATTTCAGCTAAGCTAGTTTAAGATCAGTTGAACCTACTCTCTTAGTCCTGATTTTTCTTTGTAAAAGACTCAAATTTGATACTATATTTAAAAGAAACAAACAACTTTAATTATATGGCGTTAAGGTTATCATATAATATATATATATATATATATATATATATAGCGGTGATTAAGTCTAATCTTTACATTAATTGACACATAAAATTAAGAGACTTATACATATAATAATCAAAATAAAATTTTTGAATCTTTAAAGAACTGAAAGTAGAATTTATTGGTAATACTTAACTTATTTTTTATAAATAACTATGAATACTAAATATTTGTTGATTAATTTAAATTTAAGCTGAATATAACCAATAGATGACAAAATTCTTTATACAAGCTTTAACACAATTGTATTTGTAAAAACTTTAAATTAAAAATCCAAGTTAAATTAAGACAATTCCCACTAATTAACCTACTCAAAAAGTCAGCTTAGAACACAGAAGAATCAACTTCATTTATTTGACATCATTAATCAAAGCACACGACACAACCATCTGAATCGCAGACACAATCATCAACAACCCAACTTCTACAATTCCCTTTATTCACATACACGCCCCCCAATTCCCACTCAATTATCATTCAACCCCTTTCTAAAGCTAAGCGGAACTTGGAACAAAGGACCCTGATCATAAGGACGCTGACCAATGTAATTCCCGGGCGGGTCATAGTTACAACTAATAAGGGTCCCACCGTTATTATCACACTTCACCTTGGCACACCCGACCCGAACCGACTTGGCCCAAACCACCTGAGTGTAGTGCCTGCACTCTCCTCCAACGCACGAGTTAGAGTTGTAGTCATAGAACGGCTTCTCCCCAACCCACATGTTGACGGCGGCCGTTCCGGTGAGGTCCGGCCACCCCCAGGCGAGGTTCTCGCCATAGGGCCCGCCCGAGTGGACCATCTTGCAGCTGCCCTTGAACCTGCTCAGGTAGGCGCGGGCGTAGGAGGCCACTCTCTCGTCCCAATTTATGGAGCCAACCCGGACCTGGGCTCGAGCCGCGTTGTGAGCCCTCACGAAGTCTTGGGGCGAGTCTTGGGCTTGGGAAGCTTGAAGGATGGCTAAGACAAGAAAGAGAGGGATTAGAAGTGAGGACTTATGATGTGCCATTGTGAGAGAGAAGGGAAGGGTTTTTAGGATATTGGTGAGGATATGGACGGAGATGGGATGTTATATATACATGAGTGAGATTGGAGAGTTTCAAATAGTTTAACCATTTTTGTATATATCACATGTAAATTACATTATTATCTCTTGAAATTTGATTAAATTGTATCTATTAAATATATATGTTTCTTTTTAAATATTACACTTAAGTCTATTGATATTTTATTATATATTACAAGTATCTCTCAATTTATTTTATATCAAATAAGTTAATTTTATACACAACATTTTTTTTAAATTTATATGAAATAAATAACCAAATTAATGTTAAGTTCTCACATGAAATTGCGCTTACGTATGATCATGTTAGTTGGTTTAATTGATTCATTACTTGTTCCTGCTTTGGGTTTATTCCATGCATGCAGTGGCGTATCCAAGACCCCTCGGTCAGGGGGGGCAAAAATTTTATTCTTTTTTTTTGAATCTGATAGCAATTTTTCTAAATTAATTTTAATTTATTGCTCATTTGATAGTAATTTCCTTTTAAAAAATATTTTTATTACAAAAAAAAAGTTCTTCTTTTGAATCTTAATAGTATAATCAATTAACTAATTTGATATAATTAGATCTACGTACAAAAATCACAAATTTCAAACTTTTACGAAGAGGTCTTTAATAATGAAATGATAAATTAACCATTATCAAAAAAAATTTCATAAAATTGACTTTACAAATATGTTACTCATGATCATAATTGTATAATCAATCAACCAATTTGATAGAATTAAACTTATGTACAAAAACTTCAAATTTCAAGTTTTTACAAAGAGGTCCCTAATAAGGAAATGATAAATTAACCATTATCAAGAAAAAATTTCATGAAATTGACTTCACAAATATGTTACTCGTGATCCTAATTGTATAATCAATCAACCAATGTGATAGAATTAGACTTACATACAAAATCCCCAAATTTCAAACTTTTACAAAGAGGTCCCTACAAAGAAATGAGAATTAACGATCATCAAGAAAAAATTTCATGAAATTGACTTTACAAATATGTTACTCATGATCCTAATTACATAATCAATTAACTAATTTAATAGAAATAGACCTATGTACAAAAACTCTAAATTTCAAACTTTTACAAAGAGGTCCTTAACAATGAAATGAGAAATTAACCATCTTCAAGAAAAAAATTTGTGATTCTAGCGAGTGGGGGTCTTGTGACTGTGAGCAGCAGAGTGGGATTGAGTCACTGAAGATGTTCGAAAAATATTAAGGGGGTTCAAAAAAAAAAGGAGGGGGGTCAAAATGAAAAAAAAAAAATTTTTGCATAGGACTTTTTAAATTTCAGGGGGTGCAGCTGCACCCCCTGGCTCTAACATGGCTCCGCCACTGCATGCATGGCAAGACGTTAGAAACAACAAAAAAGAAATTAAAGATAATTGTGCTTTCCATCTTTTGGTTATTAAGAATGACAAATTATTTAGATAATTGCAAATCTTTAAGAATAATAAAAATAAAAAAGGCAAATTAATTTTCAGGAAAATAATAGGATCTCAAAACTCAAAATCACAAACTATTAATACAAAATGTTTTAAAAATATTTATTATACATTAATGAAAATGATTGTATTAATTTTAAATATTGTTTTTAATTTAAAATTAATTATTCCCTTCTATTATATATTATATGAAATCACTTTCTTCATAATTTTATATATTATTTTTGTTAAAATCATTAGTATGTCTGGCTTTTATACTTTGACTAGTTTGTGATTTGAGTCATACTTGATCATATCGGTTTAAAATTATTATAATATTACTTTTTTTATTTATAAAATTGGGGGTGGTTATTTATAATAACTAAAGTGGCTGATTAAGTTCTTGGCGGCTTTGGCTTTTTTTTATTAGGCAAGTAGTTTGTACTTTCCTACCTTTTACCATTGAGAAGATCCATGCATGTGTGACCACAATATAATATAAACAATAATTGATGAAAAAAAATGATGAATTACATATTAGTTTTATACGCCACTATATCTCCTCATAATTAATATGAGGACATACTCATTTGTGAAGGGATATGCCAAAGTGAACATCTCTTTCTTCATAAAGGTCAACATACTCACTTTGGCAGAAACTGACTGGAATCACTAATATAATTTAAAGTAAATCGGACAGCATAAATGTAAAACCTTTTTAATATTATCATTTTTTTTTATAAATCTCCAACTTGAAACTTTGCTGCTCAACCACTAATTTTTATGTCCAAACATGTTTTTATAAATTGTATAAGCGTGAAACCAAATGCAACCTTTATTTTAATCACCTGCTTATCTTAAAAAATAAGTAAGTTGTTTGTTTTTTTGAGTTAAAAATACTTAAAATTTAAACGGTTAAATTTTAGATTCATAGAGAAATAAATAATCCACAAGCATCATAAAGAAACAAATAATCCACAAGCACATGATCTACTCCCTAGTTTGTAAAAGTTAACAATACGCCACGCAATTTACGGTCTCTGATTCCCACCAAGAAACGAACGTGTACAAGGGCTGCTCCTTCAGCCGCCACATTATTTAAATGCCTACTATGAACCTCTATTCATAGTTATCCTTATTGAATTTAGTGAAATCTTTAAGTAAATTTAGTTGGCAAAAAATTGGTAAACTATTAGCCCCTTTAACATTGTCTAATTAAAAAAATAATTTATTTAAAAAAGTATTTGGCCAAATCTCGAACCTGCTTTGTATAATAAAAACAATTTTTCTATGATGAAAAGAAAATAAAAGCATAAGCAGATCTTTTTTTAAGATAAAAATTAAGAAAAAAAAAATACATTTTACCCCCATGAACTTTACTTTAGGTTCAAAAAACCCCCATAAACTTTAAAACTAAATAATGAACTTCTATAAACTTTTCAATATATGTAAGTTATCCCTTTTGTTAAAAAATTCGTTAGTCAACCTAATAGTCAACACTTAATCAACAAAAAAAGTGCCACATAAGCTACTAACATGACATAAATTATCTTCTACCAATATGATCCCTATAATTATATTATTAAAACAACTATTTACTATATATCAATATGGTCTCCAAAATTACATTATTATGAAAAGTGTCTCAAACTAATTTGTTTTCTACCAATATGGTCCTCATAATTACATTATTACTAAAAGTTCCCCAAAACAATTATTTACTATCAATATAATTCCTTTAATTACATTATCACCAAAAGTTCCCTAAAATAACTATTTACTATCAATATAGTCCCCAAAATCACATTATTATGAAAAGTGCCCCCAAATTAATTTGTCTTCTACCAATATTGCCCCCATAATTACATTATTACCAAAAATTTTTCAAAATAACAATTTACTATTAATATGGTCTCCAAAATCACATCATTATGAAAAGTGTCACAAACTAATTTGTTTTCTACCAATATAGTCCCCATAATTACATTATTACCAAAAATTCCCTAAAACAAAAATTTACTATTAATATGGTTCCCAAAATCACATAAATACCAAAAGTTTCCAAAAATAACAATTTACTACTACAATAGTGCACAAGAGTTAAATAATTAGCAAAAATGCCCCAAAATAACAATTTATAACCAAAATGATGCACAGGAGTTACATAAACATCAAAAGTGCCCCAAGACTATAATTTACTGCTAAAATTATGCACAAGAGTTACATAATCAATGAAAGTACCCCAAATGAGCTTTCTTGTAATGTGGAGGCAAGATCCAATTAAATGTGTTCAAGGACATTGGGTGTGTATTTCATATACAAATGCCACACTCATCGATTTTTTTGTACGGCGTTAGGTATCCTTTAACACATTTAGTAATCCCTTCAAATAAGAAAGCTCCTGGTAGGTCCAAAAAAGTGAGGAGGAAAGTCGCAGATGATCTAAAAACGCCCTTCTTGCTAAAAAAGATGGGTCTACATTGAAGTGCAATAATTGTAGTATAGTTGGTCACAACGCATATAGATGCAAGGGACCAATAAACTCTGCTAGAAAAATATACAAGAAGAAGCCAAAGAAGACAAACCAAGCCTCGGATACTCCACCTATGGTTAGTAGTTATGCATATTTTAGTGAATAACTCATAATTGAAATAGTTCTAAATTATTAACATGCTACTATTTGTGTAAGCAAGCCAACCCCTCCTACTTAGGAGATTGTGGTGACATTGTATGAGCAAGAGGAGCCATGTGTATCAGTAGTGATTGATGAACTTTTGGTGTTTATATAACTCTTGTGAACCATTTTGATAGTAAATTGTAATCTTGGGGCACTTTTGGTATTTATGTAATTCTTGTGCACGATTTTAATAGTAAATTGTTATTTTGGGAAACTTTTGCTAACCATATTGATAGTAAATTTTCGTTTCGAAAACTTTTGGTAATAACGTAATTATCGAAACCATATTGGTAGAAAACAAATTAGTTTGGGGCATAATAATGTGATTTTGGGGACCATATTGATGGTAAATTATTCTTTTGGGTAACTTTTAGTAATAATGTACTTACAGGGACCATATTGATAAAGACAAATTACTTTAGGGCATTTTTTCATAATAATGTGATTTTGGAGACCATGTTGATAGTAAATAGTTATTTTAGAAAACTTTTGGTAATAATGTAATTATGAGGATCATATTGGTAGAAGATAGATTATGCCATATTAGCAGCTTATGTGGCGTTTTTTGCTAACTGGGTATTGATTGTTAGATTGACTAATAGATTTTTAACAGAATGGGTAACTTGCACACATTGAAAAGTTTATGAGAGTTCATTGTCGTGTTTTAAAGTTTATGAGAACTTTCTGCACATGAAGTATAGTTTATAGGAGTAAAATACATTTTTCCCTAAAAATTACCTTTACTCAATATTTTTAATTAATTATATATTAATTACCCGTTTTTTTAATCTATGATATTCTCTTTTCCTCTTCACGTTTTTTTTTTGTAAAATAAATAAGTTTTTAGTTGTTTATAAATAATTACTCTAATCTTTTTCTTCTTAAAATAATTTTTTAACACCACAAGAAGTTTTGCATTCAGTGGCATTTATTTTATCAATATAGTAATCTTTACAAACGTCACTAGCAAATTTAGTGGCATTTGTTCCAAACGTCACTAAATAAAGCAATAGAAGTTATTTAGTGACATTTTTTAACAAACGTGAGTACAAACGCTATTAAATATATACAATGGCGTTTATAACTCTAGTGGCATTTAGGAATACAAAACGCTATTGTATAGCGACGATTTGGACTCCTAAATGCCACTATATTTGCACATATAATGGCATTTGGTACTACAAAATGTTACTATATATTTAAATATAGCGGTGTTTTGTACATTGATATGTAGCATTTTATACTCTTTATTGTCCTTTAACTTAGTCTCATTGCTAGTTCAATTTTATAAAACTCTCCAATTTTATTATATTTTGAAATTTATTGTGGTTAGAATAATTATAAATTGATATGTTTTAATTTTATAAATTTAGTACTTGATTGGTTTATGGCCTAATTAAATTTCATCCTTGATTTTAGACTTTAAATTATTGGAGAATGATTTGCTGACATGACAACATGAATGCTTTTGCTAACATGGATGCTGATGTGACATTTTTGGGATGAATTAGACGTTGATTGGCATTCATTTCTGCTGATCTAATGACACGAACAAGTGAGCCCAAAGGTACAGCATTTCAGACCAACTTTTGTGAATGCATTCCATCTCTCTCTTTCCCAAACTTTAATAAAAGAAGCGACCTTTTTCTCATGTCACTTTCTGCAGACACAAAACACTTTTTGCAGCCACCATATCTCTTAATCTCCTTTATTCTATTAGAATATCAGAAGTGCAGTAACAAAAAAAAGACAGCAAAAGTCAACACTCAAGGGATCAAAATATTAAAAAGGGTAAATGAACTATTTGAAAATACAATTCAAACAATATATGTAGAACGGCCATTCTACAATACATAGATCGTTACCTCATCCAACTACATAGACAAGCTATCCCTATTATAACAATACAGTTATTATTCTTGAACATAAATTCAAGAATAGAGATAGACAACACTATTAAGTTGGATCCTACCATTTCTATTCAAAATAGCTTAAAGGATTAATTTCTTCTAAATAATATATATAAATTAGTAGGGTTTTTGGCCTTCAATGTTGCCCGGTGGATAGTAGCTGCAAATTGCAAACATCCAGTTATTCTTGCACTTAACCCTAGCACAGCCCACCGTGGTCGTGTCTTTCCAAACGACCTGCGTGTAGTGTCCGCATTCGTCGACTTTCTTGCATGCGTTCGAGTTGTAGTCGTAGTCTGCCTTCTCTGTCACCCAGAACTTGACAGCGTCACGGCCTTCAATGTTTTCGTAAGCGGCGGCCAAGTTCTCGCCGTTGGGACCCATGGAGTGCTCCAATTCGCAGTCTTCCACCCTCGTCTCGGCGTAGTTGTGGGCGTACTCCACCAAGGACTCGTTCCATGTTAGCGGTGGCACGCCGACCTCCTCCCGGGCCACATTGTGGGCGTCCAACCATTGTTCTGGGGTGCTCTGTACTTGCCCAACCACAACATAACATGTGGGGTTAGGGAACACATCAGGAAGATGGCCTACACGTTGTTTATGTTGCTTTATGCTTAGAAGCTATCAAGCTAGAGTAAATTATTGATCCTAAAAGATTATGGCAAAAGTAATTTTTATACCTACCATTTATATCAAATTTTAATTTTATTTTTAATTTGTTTTGATTAATTATATCCTATATTTTTTTTTGTCCCAAATTTATTATTTTTAATTAATTTTATTTATTTCACGGACGAATAATGCTAATTAGGGCGGTCCATGTAGCATATTTCAGACAACTCCAACTCAACATTTTTCATTAGTAAAATAACCGACGTTAGTAAAAAAAAGATAAATTTGAAACAAAAATAAAACACATAGGACATAATTGATACAAAAAAAAAATATTAGAGACGAAATTGAAATTTGGAATAAACGTTAGAGACGTAAAAAGTCCTTTTGCCGAAAATGATTGCTGTCTCAATTTGGTTTTTTTTTTTAAATCAAGTGTCTCAATTTAGTTTTTAAAGAATTATAATTATCTCAATTTAATTTTTTTTTATTAAATCATAAAATTTTTCGTTGTCAAATCTCAAAAAAAAATTTATTACCAAAAGTTACTTTGATAAATAGAAAAGAAAAATAGGACAAATATATTATTTCAAACATTAAATTGAAATAGCTATAAATCAATAAATCATTCTAATTAAAAACTGTAACCTACTAAATTTCTTTTTTTTTTAATTTTGGACAAAAATGTGGTAAATGGACTGTTTTAAAATTTTAAAACTGTCCATCTACCACATTTTGGGCCACACAGAATGGAAATTAGGTGACATTGACATAGGCATTTAATTTATTATTTCAATTGTTAAGAAAATTAATTATACATATACATAAATTAGATTAACTTCACGGTTAAATTGCATTCCATATCTTTTTTATGCAATTTTAAAGCTATACGCAGTATTTATTTCTTTATTAAAAATAAATTTACATAACTATTATTATTATTATTATTATTATTATTATTATTACATTAAGACTAAAATCGTAATCTAATTCCACATAGTAAATTGGAGAGGTGATTTTGAAATTCATGTTCAGTGTAAAAAAAGAAAAAAGAAATGAGTGTAATTTTCATAACTAAATAAATATCAAATATAACTTAACTAAAATAATAAAAAAAAATAATGTAATTTACCCCGTGGTTTGAGATAATTGTAATTTTTCTTGTTACTCTAAATTATAAGTGACAACGAAAAAATTTTTCTTGTTACTTAACAACAAGAAAAATTACTCCGTATAATTATCTCAACGAAAAATTTTTCTTGTAATTTACTCCGTGTAATTTTTCTTGTTACTTGTCACTTATAATTTAGAGTAACAAGAAAAATAGTGTAAAAAATAGTGTAATTTAATTGTCACTTACAATTTTGTTACTTGTAATTTACTCCGTGACAAGTAACAAGAAAAAAAAAATTGAAACAAAGTAACCTGGGAACCGGAATCCGTGGTTTGAGCCTGAGCCTGGTTATGGGGTTGGTTGAGTGCTAACAAACACACGAGAAAAATAGCCAAAACATTGTTAAGCTTTGAAGATGAGGATTTCATGTTTGGTCCTTAATGTTTTACGACAAAGATATGAGAAATGTTTGAGGTTTTCTTTTTTTTATTTTTTGGTTAAAATGTTTCAATTTATAGGAACAATGTTGGGGAAATTTATGCTAGACACTAAATTAATTAACACAAAAAAATGGAACATTTGGCCGTTATGCCACAAATCTTGTGTGGATCGCCTTTTTTACCGGTTATAGCGGCAGCGGCCAACAGGGGTCAACAACTCAACATATGTTAGGTTGAGACTTGAGATGTGTTATCAACTTAATTGATTAAAATTCAAGTTAAAAAAAAAATTGAAACCAAACTCAACCAATCAATTGATGAATCCGCAAGCTTCGGGTTAGGATCACAATTTATTTTAATAAAATTAATTTTAAAAAATAAAAATATATAAAGTTAGTCGAGATCAAGTTGAAGCAATTCTACTTTAGTCAATTGAAATTATTCGATTAGACCAATTTTTTTTACAAAAATTGAACTAAATTATCCTGTTAAATTGAACTTGTCCGATTGCAATAATTATTTTTTTATTGGGTTTGATTGGATTTTTAGATAGTCAATTGAGTTATGCTAATCCCTTTCGGCCGAGCACATTGAGTCCTTTTAGAATCATCATGATCTAGCCAAACACATTAAGTCGTCTTAGGATCATCAAGATCTAGCCAAGCTCATCGAGTCCATTGAAGTTTATTGATTTATGATGATGATATTTTTTTAAGTTAGGTGATAATGAATATAGCAATAATTTAAACTATAAATGCTCATGTCATTAGCACAATTTGGAATTGCTTACTTCGACATTTTCATATTAAGAAAACTTGTGTAAAGCACTTCATATTTTTGTTAACAAATTTTTTTTACTAAAATAAAACATATATAAAAAATATTTTAAAAAAACATTACTTATGTAAGGGTGCAATGTGAAACAATATATAATTTTTTTAAAAGACTATATACTTATTATATTCTTATTAAAAAATTATATATTTATTATTTTTTAATTAGAAAACTCGATAGTAAAAATACAAGAAAATACATATAAATTGTTCCTTTTACATGTCCTTCCTTAACATCATTTAAAAAAAAAAAACGAACTGAACATAAATCGTACAAGATAGTTTTAATTATGATTCAATTGTCATAGCTCATTCAACTTCAACAGTCCAGCCCTTTGTGTCCTCAACGTGTCCTGTTTGAATTCCAACAAGTGTTTCATACAGCTTCTGAGATGCTGTTTCTGGTCCTGTTTTGTATTCAACTCTGTTTTCCCAAATTAAAGCAATTAACATTTACACTACTTTTATTTATATATAAAATGAGTCTAAAAGTGCTTATAAATTTAATCAATTATGAATAGACATCTAAAGATATATATATTGATGCCTGATGTATGTATATGTATGTAAGTTTGATCTATCAATTTTTAATAAATTAGGCTGCTTAAAAATTTGTTCTTTTAAATTTATTGAAAATAAAATAAATTCAGCTCATTATCATTTTTAAATGTGATTAAATATTAGAGAATTTTAAAATAAAAGAGTAAATTATTAGTTTAGTTCTCAAAAGATTATAATTATTTCGATTTAGTCTTTAAAATATCAAGTTTTTTTAACTTAATCTTTACAAGATTATATTTGTCTCTATTTAATCTCTCTATTTATTAGCGTAACTTTTGACGATTAAAAATTAAGATTTTTTTTTATTTAACAATAAAAATAACCAAATTGAGAAGTGATATTTTATGCACTAAATTGAAACATTTATTATTTCAAAAATCAAATTGACACAATTGTAATTTTTTAAGAAATAAATTAGTAATTTACTCCAAAAAGAAAACAGAGAGAAAACTGAAAGAAACATGAAGTAAAGAAACCGAAAAAAAAAAAGTGAAATGGATTAGTGATCCAATTTTAACATTTTTTTTTCATTTAGAAGATAAAGAAATAAAAAGAGTGGTAAATTGTCAACATAATATATTTTTAACTGATCCTGACTTGTTATTTTTTGAGTTAAAGAAATATGTATCAGATACACCGCTATAACATCATAAATAATAATAATAAGTAAGAATATCAAGAGACGTATTAATTTACCTTGTATTGTTGAAAGTAATGGATAAAACAGGGTTGACAATAACTGCAGTTCCTGTGCAGAAAACTTCATCAGCCTCAAACAGTTCATCCACTGGAACCGCACGTTCCTTTACCTGTAAAAATGAAAACTCATAAAACACTTAATTTAGATACACATTGAAAATCTTTTCTGGTCCTGAAAGTTTTCTCACATTCCTCTGTTCCCTTTTCTTTCTTCTCTGTTATTTAATCAACATTTGAGAAACTTTCCATCTGCAATCTTGCATAAGTATTTTGCAATGGAAGGAAAATAAATCACCTGATAACCCAAATCAGTGGCAATCTCAATTATGCTCTTCCTTGTGATTCCAGGCAAAATAGTTCCTTCTGCTGGCGGAGTTAAAATAACATTGCCCTTCATAACATTGAAAAAACCATTATATATATATGTATATATATATATATATGTGGGATTCAAAATCCAAAAGATGGTTATCCTAATAGAAAATAGTTTTTTTCATGGTATTAATATTAAATTTAGTGATATCGTATATGAGCAGACAGGATCTACATTTCTTGTACAATAATTGACATCAAAAGCTGCCTAAAATAGTGTTATGAGTCATGGGGACGTAATAGAGAGTCCGTATTGTCTATAATTTTTCCCAAAACTAGATTTTGCAACCTTGAAATGATGACCATTCGTTTTGGTCAAATAGTCATGATTGAAGTAAGGAAATAAATCATGGTATATGGTCGACATATTATTCCTTTAATCATGACCATCCAATTCAAAATGGATGGTCATGATTTCAAGGCTACAGAGTTTAGTTTTGACGCCAATAGCAGACAATTCAAAATTTGTAACTAATACCTTTTTGGGTAATACTCAAATAATCTATGCCTAAAGAGTTCAAGCTCTCTAAAGCTCAAACTCTCAACCATAGGATTAATCTTGAGATATATTTAGTTGTCTATAAGATTAGTTTCTTAAAGAAAGATTCTTCTATTTTTTTTTTCTATGTTTTTGAAGCGTTACTGCTCTATACGTAAATTATATATTTATTCTTCTTGGGGGAAGTACATGAATTATACATATATGGCACTAAATTAGTCTGTATTCATAGGCTACATGATAGTCCCAGTATTCTTTCTTCTAGGATTTTGTAACAAAAAGCAATGAGAAGCTTATTACTTTTACAAGGTAAAAGAGGTATGCTTGTTGGTGTACCTTCACAAGGAAGATGTTACATACACAAACCTCCTCAACGAATTTCCCTGTTACTGCATCCAAGTATAAGATATCTGAGAACCCTTCTTCTCTTGCTTCCTTCGCTGCTTTGTAAGTCTACAACAACCATAACTCAAAGAATGAATCAACAGTGATAACAGCAACTTCTAACAAATGTCAGATAATAAGCTTCTCTGTGGCTGCACATCTCGCAAGAATTGAAATTCTACAGACCAATGAATGACATATACGGAAATCATTAGATGATGGCATTTTTGTGTTGTGTTGTGTTGTGCTTACCGGAGAATAGTTAACCACACTCTTGATCCCTCCAGTCCCTCCAGTCCCAGATATGGCCCTGTACAGCTTATCCTTGATAACCAAGTTCAACGGACCCTGCAATAATCAGAAGGTTCATTTTCACAGATTAATATTAATAATAATAATAATTACCGCTTCGAATTCTGAATGATTATGTTATTTCAATTTAAGTTTTAAAAAATTAAGCATATCAGTTTAGTCCCTATCTCAATTATATTCATTTGTCTATTAAAGTGATATTTTGGCAGCAACAAATTTAGAATTTGACAATGGTAGATAGGGGTGTTTTAGGTTGGATTGGTTTGGGTTAAACTGATTTTTTAACCCAGACCTATTAAATGTTAGCAAGTTGGTTTGAGTTGAGTTGGCAAATTAATCTTTTCTTAATAATAAAAATATTATCATATTATCAATATTCCTAGGTTGTTAAAATTTAATCTTAAAAAATGAGCTCAATTTAAAACATTGAAAAATGAAATGTCTTCATAATTTAATGAAAAATTGGCTCTAAATATTCAACTTCACATAAACATCATATAAGAAAAAAGAATAAGTGTTGGGTTGTATAGGTTGGTTTGTGTTGAAAAATCTCAACTTCCAACTTGAACTATTAATGTCGGGTTGGAGGAAAATGGACCCAAACCAACTCGCTAGTCCAATTGTATGGATTAGGTTGGACTTAACAGGTTTGTTGATTGATCAATTCCAATAAATATCTCTAATGGTAAATTTATAATTTAGTAACAAAAATGATTAAATTAAAAAAAATATAATATTTTAAAAGTTAAATTGAGACAATTATAATCTTTGGAATATCAAATTTATTATTAAATGAAAGACTTGAACGTTGTATTTTAAGTGTTTATTATGAAATTATTCAGTTCTTCTTATGCCAAGTAAGTATGATCTTTTGAATGAATCAATAAGGTGGGAAAGTGTACAAACTCACTTTGTGATAACTTCCGACAGGAGAAGTATATATAAGGAAGGTGCACTCTGCTGCAGGAGCCAAGCCTAGCACACTTCCTGTTCCCATTAGCAATGGCCTGATGTACAGTGACCCTTTCCCCACAGGAGGCACCTGTCCCACAATTTGAAGCACAAACACAGACTTTAACATCTCTTTGTGTACATGAAAATGAAGCAGAAAGAAAATCAGAGAAGGAGAGAGAGAGGTTGCAGCAGAACAGATTCTCTCCAATTGGTAGCGTTAATTGCAGAGGACAGTTCTACATTGTATCCGTCTAATTTTGATCCAACGGTCACTTGCAAAATTGTCTTCTATTATTAGTGTCACCAAATGTAGTGAATCTTTTCTAAGATTGGAGGACATATATATGATAAATATATATGATTTACCCAGCGTTTGTTGGCAAGAACAGTCTGCTTTACAGCATCAACAAATTGGTCAACAGATGGAGAGGGCATACACATTCTCTCTGCTCCTATCTTCATTCGTTGAGCATTCTCTTGTGGTCTAAACAGCACTATATGCCCATCTTCGGTTCTATATGCCTTTAGGCCTTCAAACACTCCCTACATATATATATACACACCCATCCATTTATTTGTATCAAAATTTTATCAATCACATTTTGCAGAACTCGCATAAATGATATGAAGCCATAAGACGTTGATATCTTTGATGTATGGTAACGTTCAACAATTATGTTTGTTCCCTAAGATAGCAAGAGGCGTATAATGATACTCATTTGTTAATTTTTGTAAAATACCAATTGCATCCTTACAATTTTCAATTGTCATGCCAATCATAGAAATCTTACCATGGCATGTCATACCTTAGAATTGACTTTTATATTTGCCTTTTCAAATATAGATAAATTACAATTTGGTCCCTAACGAGTGAAATTGTTATCAAACCATCCTTTTGTCAATATACCATTAATCAAATGAACAATCAATTTAATGTAAATCTACATATTATACAAAGTGACTGAGTGATAACTTGCCTAAAAATATATTTTATGCAATCATATTTTTCATTAATACTAGATTAATAGAATGACATATTGTTAATAATTTTATTTATGAAAGATTAAATCGAACAATATCTCATTTGTAAAGAACCAAATAAAAAGATAATTTTATATTTGACCAAATTTAAAAATAGAGTAAATTAATGTTTTAGTCCCTAAAAAGTTACAATTTTCTCAATTTGATCCTTGAAATATTAAGTATCTCAGTTTAGTTCTTAAAAAATTCTATTTATCTTAATTTGATCATTTGTTTTTGCTAAATCACAAGATTTACCATTGCTAGGTGTCAAAATTTTGTAACTAAAAATTATTTTGACAAAAAAAAGAACTAAATTAGAACAAATACAATATTTTATGGACTCAATTAAGATAATTATAATTTTTTGTGAATAAAATCAATAATTTACTCTTTAAAATTACCTCATCTGCTGAGGTCCCAAAATAAGTTTTTAGCCTTTTTTTTTTATACTGAGATTAAAAAGAAAAAAAAGGTGTGATAACAATAAACCTGTCCGTAATTTAAAATTCCAGCAGATGGGGTAATCTCCAAATTCCCATAGGGCACAATGCTTCCTTCTGAGAACTTATCTTCACTGCGGCATTTCATCAAATACATGGAGTCCGTCGGAACTATGCCAAACCCAATTTCATCCCAATTGATGCCTGCACTGCTTTTTCAAATACGCAGAAATTCCGATCTCCATAATCAGAATATAAATAGAAGGTGTATTGATGAATTAATTAGCTAGTGTGAAGCAGTTTATTGCATTGATTAATTACCTATTAGCAGCAGACTCAGAAGCTGAGAGAACAGAAGGAGGAGCCATAGCTGTAAGGACTGTCCTGCAACTGCTACGATGAATGATGATAACGGTGCAGAATGCAGTATAAATAGTGAAGGAGTGCCAAAGGGAATGCCAAGAGGCAAAAGGGTATTGTTGAAGAATGTCGAATGGAGACTACGTCGCATTGTTGATTTCCTCCACCTGGTTGATGCAATCTTGTGATAGGTATGAGGGTGCCACCTACCAAAGTGGGTGCATGAAAATTTGTCTATACAGGATTGAATTTCAAACATGGAAGAGAACGACAAATGTTCAGTTGAGACATTAATTTAGAGAGTTTTAAACTTTATGCTAAGTAAGTTCGAAAGAGATTTAATTTATCTTCTATTTTATTTGGTGGGAGATGTCATTGATAAAAAAAAAAAAAAGATTTATACATCAATTAGTGTGAACTATTCTAAAATATACATTAAGATGGAATAGTGGTTCAGATTCAGTTCAGCACTCTAGTGTTGATTTTTCAAAATATGCTAAACCATGGCTACAGGATTTGTAGTTGGAGAAAACTCAAGTTAGTTTTTTATGTCTTTGTTATTCGGTTTTTTAATCAAAACACGTGAAGTGATATGTATGAATTTTAAAAAAATGACTATATTTTTTTACAAATCAGTACTATATAATTATTTTTTTATTAAAAACAATTATACATATTTTATTTTTAATAAAAAATAATAACCAAAGATTAAAAAAAAAAAGATGTAAGTCGTCTAATCCTTTGTATTGAGGAATACATGAAAAAATAACAGGGTTAAAATTCCTTAACACGAATATCATTCGCCATTAATTGTAGATAGGAAGTGCTAAGGGGCACACCATTGATGACTTCTACAGTAAACTCTGAATCACTGTCAATGCAAACATTTCTTATATATATATATATATATATATATATATATAGTCTGAAAATTAGGTATTTTCTTTGACTGCCAACACTCACCAAAAATTTGGAATTTTATTGCTTTCTGAAGGCTCAAATAATCTGATTCATTGTATAGTATATTGATAATTGACTGCTTAGCTGACGTGTTTTCTTTGTATTTGTTTATTTTATTCTTTCAAATGTTCTACATCATGGAATAAGTCTTTAAGGATTCAACATGTATAAATTGACCCCACAAATATCTTGCAGTATTAAAAAAAATTACTTAATATAATTTTGGACAAAATGTACAAAACTCTTCTAAATTTAAAGAGTTGTGCACTTTATTCTCATAAATTTTAAAAGTGACCAAAATGTTACTTTTATGGGAAACGAATATGCTCCTGTTCATAAAAGAATAGGAGTCTCAAGTTAGGACTAAAATAAAAATTTAAAAAATATTTGATATCAAAATGTAATTTTAAAAAATAGAGCCTAAATATGTAATTTTAACAAGTCAAAAATTATAATTTTTTCAATGACCTACCTCTATTTTGGACTATTTGAGCTCCCTACGACGTGGATTATTTGATTCTTTCTTCTTCATATCTCTCATTTTCTTCTCTTTTCTTTCCCTCACTTCAAGTTCTCTCTTTCTTTATGTAACTCTTTGTTTTCACTCCAGCTCTCTATTCCAACTCCATCACTTTTTCTGTTCTATAACTCTCTGTATTTGTTTTTTTACTGAAAGGTGTATGTATGTGATAGGTACTATTTTTTTTTTTCATTTTAGTCCCTATGTAAATGAAAAAAAAAAGTCCAAAAATAGGGGTGGGTCATTTGGAAAAATTACAATTTTTGACTTGTTAAATTATAGATTTAAGCCTCATATTTTTTAAAATTACATTTTGACCTCAAATGTTTTTCATTTTCATTTTAGTCATAACTAGAGGCTCCTGTTCATTAGCGGATTTGCTTCTCTTTTGTGAACCGCGAGAGCAGATACTCCCACTGAGCTTCTATTTGCGCCTTAACGGCATCATTCATGTAATTCTGGATGATTTTCAAACTTTGAGTGTAATACCCGTTAATTTCATAATATAATTCGCTTAAGAGTATTTTAGAATTCTACAACGTTACTTTAGTTATTTATTTTGGTCATTTTTAATTTTCATATTTAATTGTTCTCTTTGAATATTATTTATGAAAATTGAGTTAAATGACTGGACTAAATATTTGCACAATGAGGGATATATTCTAAGAATGGTGAAATTCATGGAAAAGTGGTTTCAGAATGGTCAATTAGTCCATTTATTGTAAATTGACTGGATGGGTTTGGATGTTGGGTTATGGATACCCATGGGTTATTGAATAACCCATTAGAAATATTTAATATAAAGTTTCAATAGTAACCCTCATTTTTCACTCAGCCGAAGGAAGCAGAAAAGCATTTCTCTCTCAGTTCTTCATTTTCTTCTCAAATCCTTCCCTTGATCTTCAGAGTTTCGATTATTTGTTCGGTTCAAAAGCTTTGTAAGGATCAAAGGTAAGCTTTAATCCGATTATTTTCCTTAAATTTCAGTTTATGTAGAAGATCAGAGGAGGTTTTGTTCTTGAAGATTTTGATGATAATTCATGAATCTCAGTAGTTTTAGAAGTTATATTTGAGTTATAATCGGTTAAAAGAGTTGAAATTCTGGTTTTGAAACAAGAAAGGAAAAGATGAATTTTTGAAAGATTTTTCTGCAAAAATTCAAGTTACTGTAGCGACCAGAGATTTCGGAAAAATTCTGGAAAATTTTCTTCGGGTTACTGTAGCAGTACTGTAGTGTCGGCAGTCAACGGCACTGTAGCAGTCAACGTTACTGTAGCGAACCGGCACTGTAGCGAACAGTTACTGTAGCGAACCGACACTGTAGCAAACCGTACTGTAGCAAACTGTTACTGTAGCAGTCAGAAAATTTTGCGTATTTTTCGTGATTTTGTTTCCTTTCTTATGTTTCCTTGTAATATATTTTACTAGGAAATTTTCCTACACAAATTCTAGTGTGGAACAAGGTAAACTTGGACAAACATCAAGGTGAGTGAATAACCTTGCTCAGTTAATTTGATATTACTAGTCAAAGTACAATATAAGTCCCATTTACAATATTATTTGGATAATAAGCAATTAATTTTTCATATGGGAGTATATGATGATCAATAGAAATAAGAGTATGTAGAAATTATTTATTTCATGACAATTGTACTATGTGATGAATTCTCACTATCTTATTAATGAGTAAAGATCTACGGGATCTAATACACCAGTGTGAAAGGGTTAAAGTCTCATACTACTCGTTGTATATCTAAGAAATCTTATTCATGAGTTTGAAAGGGTTAGAGTCTCATACTACTCGATGTATAAGACAATTAATTATATGAGTAAATGTGGTATTTGTACTTTTGATATTCTATATAGTACAGTTATTTACTTACTGAGTTTTTAAATAAACTCACACTCCCTATGATTATTTTTTCAGATACAGAAAACAAAGAAGAAGAGTATCCGTTGGAAGATTAGAAGCCCCTTGGGATTACTCTCTATTTCTGTCTGGTGGGATACCAGTACTTAATAATGTGGATATTAGAAACGCTCTGTACTTTCTATAGGTCTCCTAGGCTTGCGATGAGATAGAAATATCAGACTATGTATGTCTATATTTGCTTATCAGATGAATATAATTCTGTAGTGTGGAATGAATGATTAAGGTTGAATGTAAAACCTTACAGAATATATGTATATAACGTATGTTTGAGAATTATATCAAATGAGTAGTATCTTTTCACATGCTCAATTTTTGGGATGTGACAAATTTGGTATCAGAGGAAAGGTTTTATAGGTCCCCTATAGAGTACAGAGCAAAGTGATCTTTGTGGGCCCTTCTCTATTGTCATGAGCCGCGGCATGACCATAGGATTAGGTTCCATAAAAGACCTTGTAGAGTATAACGTCATTTTATATATAACTTCTCAGTGGGGCTAGTAAGTGATATTTTGTTTATGTCTGAAAATTGTTTGTTATGTGTGTAGATCTGTGACAGATCAATGTCAGAAGGATCTTCTAATAATAATGAGCATATGGGTCCAAGGAAGGCCATAAATCCACCAGTACATGTGCAAGATGATCCTAACCGTGGTGATAGTTTACATGCTCAAAGTACTGAGGGTGCAACTAGTGAGCAAGCAAGAAGAGTCGAACCTGATGCTCACGTTGGTAATGCAACTATTGCACATGTGATTCATTTGATGAATGAACGATTTGACCGATTTGAGGCTGAAATGAGAGGTCGAGCTGCACAAGCTAACCTGCCAGTGGATCCTCCTATTGTTGAAGCTGAAAATGTACCACCAGCTCCGTTAGCGGGAGGAGTTAATGTAAGAGAGGTAAGAATGTCTGAATTCCAGAAAATGAGGCCTCCTACTTTTTCAGGGGAAGATCCCAAAGAGGACCCACAATGTTTCCTTGAAGATTGTGAAGCAATCTGTGATGCTATAGGGTGTTCTCCTACTCAAAAGGTAGAATTCACTTCCTTTCAGTTAAAGGGTAGGGCTGGTAAATGGTGGAGGAACTGGAAGAAAGCTAGAATTCAAGGCGCACCGCCAGTTATGTGGTCAGAATTTTACAGATTGGTTATGGATGAATTTCTTCCGGCAAGTGAACGATCATCTAGGGCCAGAGATTTTCTGTATCTACGGCAGGGAACCATGACTGTTGATGAATATTGAGCTCAGTTTGTTAAATTATCTGAATATGCCCCTGAAATAATTCCTTCTGAAAGGAAGAAAATAGAAAAGTTTGTGGAAGGGCTTTGTGATGCCTTATATGATCAAGTGGGTTCTAATATGAACGATTACTCTTCGTACTCAGAGGCTGTTGATGTGGCCCGAAGAATGGAAAAGAGGTCAAAGAATAAAGAAGAGTATCGTCAAAAGAAGAAAGCTAGGTATAGAAGATCTTTTGATCAAGGGGAAGACTCAGGGACTTTGAAACCCTTTATTGCATCACAACATGCTCCAGCCACTCCTACTAAGTCATCTTATTCTACAGCCAGTGTGGCTAAGCCTCGTTTAGAGAACAGGGGTGGTTTTAGCTCTTATAGTAGAGGAGGTACTCAGGGTAGAAGGGAAAAACCTCAATGTCCTGAATGTGGAAAGTTTCACTTCGGAGAATGCAGGTTAAACACTGTTGGTACAGGCTGTTTTCATTGTGGACAAAAAGGACATTTTATAAGGGAGTGCCCTCAGCTCATGACAAGACCAGGTCAAGGGTCTACTTTACCACCTCGGCCACAGTCTATTTCTGCTTCTATTACTCAAACACCAACCCCTTCAATAGGGGGTAGTATGGGAAGAGGTTCTGGAAGAGGCCAAGGTGACCGTGGAAAATAAGCTGCTGGCAGAGGAAATGCAAGAGTATATGCTCTAACCCGACAGGATGCTCAAACATCCAATGCTGTAGTTACAGGTATATTATCTGTTAATACTTTTGCTGCACGTATTTTGTTTGACCCCGGTTCTACTCACTCATATGTGTCGCCCCTATTTGCCAAGAGATTTGCATTTGATTCGATTATTCTTAAAGAACCATTCTTGGTTTCCACACCGATGAGAGAGACTTTGATGGTTAAAACATGTTATCGTTCTTGTAAAATAATCGTTGGAGGCATGGAAACTGAGATAGATCTTATGGTTCTCAATATGTTAGATTTTGATGTGATTCTAGGGATGGACTGGCTATCTTCTTGTCATGCTACTATAAATTGTCGTGACAAAGTTATTTCCTTTAATATACCGGGGAGTAGTAATTTTGTGTTTCAAGGAGATCGAAGTGATGTACCTTGCAACATGATATCTATGTTAAGTGCCCAGCGTATGTTGCGAAAGGGATGTCAGGGATTTCTAGCTTTTATCAAAGATTTAGAAAAGAAAGAACAGAAGTTAGAAGACATTCATGTGGTTAATGAATTCCCAGATGTGTTCCCAGAAGATTTACCTGGATTACCGCCAGAAAGAGATATTGAGTTCAGTATTGATTTGGTCCCAGACACACGACCAATTTCTATTCCACCTTATCGTATGGCTCCTGTTGAGCTAAAAGAACTCAAAGAACAATTGGAAGATTTGTTAAACAAAGGGTTCATTCGCCCAAGTTTTTCACCTTGGGGTGCTCCTGTTCTTTTTGTGAAAAAGAAAGATGGTTCTATGAGATTATGTATAGATTATCGTCAACTGAATAAAGTCACAGTGAAGAATAAGTATCCTTTACCAAGGATAGATGATTTGTTTGATCAGCTTCAAGGAGCAAAATACTTCTCAAAGATTGATCTAAGGTCTGGATATCATCAGTTACGAATTAAGAGTGATGATATACCTAAGACTGCTTTTCGTACACGGTATGGACATTATGAGTTTCTTGTGATATCTTTTGGGTTGACAAATGCACCAGCAGCATTTATGGATTTAATGAACAGAGTGTTTAAATCCTTCCTTGATAAGTTTGTAATTGTATTTATTGATGATATTTTGGTGTATTCAAAGAGTCATGAAGAACATACTGAACATTTGAGAATAGTGCTTCAGACTTTGAGAGAGCATCAGTTGTACGCAAAGCTCTCAAAATGTGAATTCTGGATGAGTCATGTAACATTTTTGGGACATGTTATTTCCCAAGAAGGTATTCATGTAGATCCAAGTAAAATTGAAGCAGTTAAACAGTGGCCTAGACCAACAACTGTGTCTGAAGTACGTAGTTTTCTTGGCTTAGCAGGGTATTACCGTCGCTTTGTCAAAGATTTCTCTAAGACAGCTCTCCCATTAAATAAGTTAACCCGAAAGAATGTTAAATACATTTGGGATGATTCATGTGAGCAAAGTTTCACCCAATTGAAAAAGTGTTTAACTTCTGCACCAGTCTTAATCCTACCATCAGGACCAAGGGGTTACTCTGTATTCTGTGATGCCTCAAAGATAGGCTTAGGATGTGTGTTGATGCAACATGGTAAAGTCATAGCTTATGGCTCACGTCAGCTTAAAAGGCATGAATTGAATTACCCCACTCATGATTTGGAAATGGCAGCTGTAATGTTTGCCCTAAAGATATGGAGACATTACTTGTATGGGGAAACTTGTAAAATTTTTACAGATCACAAAAGCCTTAAGTACATTTTTGAGCAGAGAGATCTCAATCTAAGGCAACGAAGGTGGATGGAACTTCTGAAAGATTATGATTGTACCATCCTTTACCATCCAGGTAAAGCAAATGTAGTGGCTGATGCTCTAAGTCGAAAGCCTATGGGAAGTTTAGCTCACATTGCCACTATAAGGAGGTCTCTAATACATGAACTACAAGAATTAGAAGCTGATGGAGTATTCTTCGAGATCACTGAGTCAGGTACATTTCTGGCTCATTTAACAGTTAGATCATCCCTTGTAGAAAAAGTAAAAGCAACTTTAGAAAATGACATTGATATGGTCAAAATCAGAGATAAGGCAAGGTAAGGTCTAGCACCAAGTTTCTTGGTAGATGAAGAGGGAGTCTTATGGTTTAATGGGAGACTCTGTGTCCCCAACATTGAATCTTTGAAACATGAAATCTTAATGGAAGCTCATGGTTCACCCTACGTTGTACATCCTGGTGCTGTGAAAATGTATCAGGACTTGAAACAAGTTTACTGGTGGGAGGGCATGAAGCGAGACGTGACTGACTTTGTAGCTCGATGTTTGACTTGTCAGCAAGTTAAAGCTGAACATCGACGACCACCTGGATTGATGCAAAAACTAGATATTCCCGAATGGAAGTGGGAAAGGATCACTATGGATTTTGTAGTAGGTTTACCTCGGTCAACAAAAGGAAATGACTCAATATGGGTCATAGTGGATCGACTTACTAAGTCATCACATTTTCTTCCTGTTCATACCACTTTCAATGTAGCAAAACTTGCTCGAATTTATGTTAAAGAAATAGTGAAACTTCATGGTGTACCAATATCCATTATATCAGACCGAGGACCTCAGTTTACTTCTCGGTTCTGGAAAGTCTTTCAAGAGGCTTTGGGTACCAAAGTGAATCTTAGCACAGCATTCCATCCTCAGACTGATGGACAGTCCGAAAGGACAACTCAGATTTTAGAGGATATGCTAAGAGCTTGTGTGATGGATTTCAGTGGAAGTTGGGAAGATCATTTGTCTCTTATTGAATTTGCTTATAACAACAGTTACCAAGCCAATATTCAGATGGCACCTTTTGAGGCTTTATATGGGAGACGGTGTCGATCTCCTATAGGTTGGTTTGAACTTGGTGAAACCAAAATATTTGGACCTGAGATGATTCAGGAAGATATAAATAAAGTTAAACTGATCAGAGAAAAGTTGTTAACTGCTCAGAGTAGACAGAAGTCTTATGCGGACAACCGACGACGTGACCTTGAATTTGCAATAGGTGATATGGTTTTCTTACGAATCTCACCTATGAAGGGAGTAATGAGATTCGGGAAGAAAGGCAAGCTTAGTCCGAGGTATGTTGGCCCATATGAGGTTGTAGACAGAGTGGGTAATGTGGCATATCGCCTAGACCTACCTTCCAACCTAGAGGGAGTTCATCCAATATTTCATGTGTCCATGCTACGGAAGTATCTTCCTGATCCTTCTCATGTCATTCAACCCCAAGAAGTTCATTTTGATGAAACTCTCACCTACGAAGAGGTACCAGTAGCTATCCTTGATAGAAAAGTCAAAAAATTGCGTACCAAAGAAATTCCTACTGTCAAGGTTCTTTGGAGAAATCATTCTCGCGAGAAAGCTACGTGGGAAGCAGAAGATGAGATGTGGAAAAACTATCCACATTTATTTGAAACTTGAGGTAAGGTTTTAATTCGGAGGACCGAATTCTTTTAAGGGGGTAGAATGTAATACCCGTTAATTTCAGAATATAATTAGCTTAAGAGTATTTTAGAATTCTACAACGTTACTTTAGTTATTTATTTTGGTCATTTTTAATTTTCATATTTAATTGTTCTCTTTGAATATTATTTATGAAAATTGAGTTAAATGACTGGACTAAATATTTGCACAATGAGGGATATATTCTAAGACTGGTGAAATTCATGGAAAAGTGGTTTCAGAATGGTCAATTAGTCCATTTATTGTAAATTGACTGGATGGGTTTGGATGTTGGGTTATGGATACCCATGGGTTATTGAATAACCCATTAGAAATATTTAATATAAAGTTTCAATAGTAACCCTCATTTTTCACTCAGCCGAAGGAAGCAGAAAAGCATTTCTCTCTCAGTTCTTCATTTTCTTCTCAAATCCTTCCCTTGATCTTCAGAGTTTCGATTATTTGTTCGGTTCAAAAGCTTTGTAAGGATCAAAGGTAAGCTTTAATCCGATTATTTTCCTTAAATTTCAGTTTATGTAGAAGATCAGAGGAGGTTTTGTTCTTGAAGATTTTGATGATAATTCATGAATCTCAGTAGTTTTAGAAGTTATATTTGAGTTATAATCGGTTAAAAGAGTTGAAATTCTGGTTTTGAAACAAGAAAGGAAAGGATGAATTTTTGAAAGATTTTTCTGCAAAAATTCAAGTTACTGTAGCGACCAGAGATTTCGGAAAAATTCTGGAAAATTTTCTTCGGGTTACTGTAGCAGTACTGTAGTGTCGACAGTCAACGGCACTGTAGCAGTCAACGTTACTGTAGCGAACCGGCACTGTAGCGAACAGTTACTGTAGCGAACCGACACTGTAGCAAACCGTACTGTAGCAAACTGTTACTGTAGCAGTCAGAAAATTTTGCGTATTTTTCGTGATTTTGTTTCCTTTCTTATGTTTCCTTGTAATATATTTTACTAGGAAATTTTCCTACACAAATTCTAGTGTGGAACAAGGTAAACTTGGACAAACATCAAGGTGAGTGAATAACCTTGCTCAGTTAATTTGATATTACTAGTCAAAGTACAATATAAGTCCCATTTACAATATTATTTGGATAATAAGCAATTAATTTTTCATATGGGAGTATATGATGATCAATAGAAATAAGAGTATGTAGAAATTATTTATTTCATGACAATTGTACTATGTGATGAATTCTCACTATCTTATTAATGAGTAAAGATCTACGGGATCTAATACACGAGTGTGAAAGGGTTAAAGTCCCATACTACTCGTTGTATATCTAAGAAATCTTATTCATGAGTTTGAAAGGGTTAGAGTCCCATACTACTCGATGTATAAGACAATTAATTATATGAGTAAATGTGGTATTTGTACTTTTGATATTCTATATAGTACAGTTATTTACTTACTGAGTTTTTAAATAAACTCACACTCCCTATGATTATTTTTTCAGATACAGAAAACAAAGAAGAAGAGTATCCGTTGGAAGATTAGAAGCCCCTTGGGATTACTCTCTATTTCTGTCTGGTGGGATACCAGTACTTAATAATGTGGATATTAGAAACGCTCTGTACTTTCTATAGGTCTCCTAGGCTTGCGATGAGATAGAAATATCAGACTATGTATGTCTATATTTGCTTATCAGATGAATATAATTCTGTAGTGTGGAATGAATGATTAAGGTTGAATGTAAAACCTTACAGAATATATGTATATAACGTATGTTTGAGAATTATATCAAATGAGTAGTATCTTTTCACATGCTCAATTTTTCATACTTATCTGACATGGTATGAATTATGTTTGTTATATATAATTATCTATTTATTTTAAATTTAATTATAATCTTATCTTTACAACTAACTATTACCCACTATCTCCACTATCCCATGATCAGATTTGTTATAATTATCCTTTCATATTTAATATAAATTAATTGTCTTTTTTTTGGGATATTTATCGTCAATCTCTTGTTTTTAGTTTTTAGAACCCTAACTTAACCTTTTTTATATTTGGTTACACAACTTTTCTTTTTTTGTTGCTCTGTGACCTGAGTTTTATCCCAAAAGAGCCTGTTTTATCCCGGGAAGAAAGCCACAAAGCTTTTCTTAAGGACAGTATCAACCAGAGCACGACTCAAGCTATATTTTACTGATAATTTTCTCAAATTTTCCAACAATCTTAAGGAAAGATTATACTTTGTAACCCCGAAAAATTGAAAGATTATACTTTGCAACCCCGAAAAATTGAAAGATTATACTTTGCAACCAAGAAGAATTGAGGTGATTACAACCAAAAATCAAAGAGGGGCATAACAGAAAGGGAGACGAAGAAAACATAGAATCACGATGGTGAGAGGAGGATGATTAGAAGTCGTCGCCGTATAGGGTGACATTGTCCTCGAAAAGGTAAGTCCCCGACCCTCATTTTTTATTATGGTCGATTTGGGATTTTCGACTTGCTCTGTCTTCTTTAATCTTGTGTTCTGTTTCAATCTAGAAGACTTGTGAATGCCTTTGGGTTTTGAGTCCTGAAATTATGGCTACATTCTGATTTTGCCTCTGTTTACGATAACAATTGAAATGTGCTAAGTGATTCAGTTTCATGTGCTATTGCGAGCCTTTTTAAATTGATTGAGGGTCTGTTATAATATTCACTGTGGGATTAACATTGATGAATGTTTGTTGTTTCTATTTATGTGTTGTTTGAATGGATGATGAGAATTCATTCTACTTTTTACACTGTTGATGTGTGCAAATTCTAAGAAGGTATCTAATCGTTATATTTTTGCAATTTGAAGGAATCTGGGAGTGATGTTAAGACTGTACTTTGGGATTTGAGTTGGATGGAAATTTGTTTTCAATTAAAAGTGTATAAATGATCATTTTGACTCGTGATTCTTGTGGGTTTTAATTTGAAATTATAAAGTTTCGTGTTAGTTTAGATTATAACCCCATGTGTGATCCTGAAACTTTGGAATTTGCTTAGATTGATTCTATCTTGCAAGCGTGTCAAATTAAAATCTGATATATATGCATGCAATAGTTAAATCTAATATATATATGTATGTATTAGTGTGTGATATTAGTTATATATATATGTCGGTGTGTGCACATATCTATGTGTGTATACAAGTTATACATATGTTATATATATGTGTATATCAGTTATACACACACACACATACACACACACACACACACACACACACACACACACACACACACACACACACACACACACACACACACACACACACACACACGTGGGTGTGTGATTTTTAATCAATGTGCATATCAATATAACGAGGTGTATATATATATATATACAAAAATAAAAGTTGTAGCTTTGATGATGATTTTTCAAAGTGGCTTTCATGTTAAATGGTGTTTTTGACATGATGACATTATTTTATTTTGAACGTAATTTATTATGAGGAAAATGATATATAATATTATAAGAGAATCACATATGAAATATTATGTTATCTTGTGTGTTAGCCTTTTTCTCATTGAAATGATTTCACCTAAATTATTATTGTTATTAAACAATATTATAAGTTACACTTGTTATTTTGGAACCCATTTTTTTGTGTATTTGTGACCAAACTTGTGAATATTGGCATACAAAATTTTGGGTCAATTTAGAAATTGAAAAAACTATCTCATTGAGATGATAATATACTGTTAATTTTCAAATTGAGGAAACCATCTCATTGAGATGATGATATGCCATATGTAAAAATTAGAGTAAGCATTTTCAAATGCTAATTTTTTATGACATTTTTATTGTACAAAGAGGCACAATAAATTTTAATATATTGGGTCAATTTGTAAATTGACAATTCCATCTCATTGAGATGACGATATGTCATAAGTAAGAATTGGAGTAAGCATTTAGGAATGCTAGTTTCTTACAACATTTTTATTGTGCAAAGAGGTACAATAGTGATGAGTTATTGATCACAAAAATTTTGAGATTGAGAAGTTCCAAAATGATTATGTGTAATTATTTTCTTATATAATATTATTTTATGGTAGATGAATATATTTGTGCATATATATTATGTGTTTGGATGCTCACCTATAATAATTTTGAGACTTTATATGAGTTAATTATGTACTAAATTAAGTACATACAAGATGTGATATTATACTCCTTCAAATTCTAAAATATTTAAAAGTGTGGTGGTATCTTTCAAGTTTATATTGTGCTCTATGAAAAGATCTTTTGGGTATTTCTTTTATGACAACAGGTGTGAGATTTGTAAGTATGTTGTTATAAAACTATACAAATTTTTGTAAAAATGTTTTGGTCAATAGTTAATGTTATTATAGTTTAATAGAAATTTTATGGGTTTAATAGAAATTTTATGGGTTTAATATATTTGAATATTGAGGATATCTTATAAATTTCTATTGACATAACTATTGATAATATGAAAAAACTTTCTTAAAACTTATATGTGAATATTCAACATTTTAAATGCTGAAAATTGTGTTTGTGAAATTTTTGAAATTTTACAATAAAATTTTATGGTCACATTATTGTGAGTTTTTTTAAAACATAAGTTTTATGGCCATATTACTGTGAGCTTTTTAAAGCTATGTGAAATATAAATTTTCACTTTGTGAATTTGTTTTTAATTCTACATTTCAAGTTTTGGTGAATGGTCAAAAGAATTAAAAACAAAATCAGTTAGTAGAATTTATTTTTTTAATTTTATTTTTACTATTGTAGGCTTTATAAAGTCATGTGAAAAATTGTATTTTTTGGAAAGTACTTTAAATTGTGAAAAGGTGCCAATATCTAGTTTAGATATTTGATGACATGTTTAAGAAAGACATGGGTGAAGTGCGACTTGAAGGTTGAAATCACAAGAAATAAAGGTGATAGCCTTTTGTTGTCACAAGAACATCATGTTCAAAAGAGTTCAAAAGTTTGATCAATTTTATGACAAACTATATGAATATCTCTTATGATTTTAACACTCAATTAAGAAAAACATAATTGAGTCTACTTTTGATGAGCTTCACCTAACCTGTCATATTATTTGTTGCATATCAGATGAATGTCTAGATACACAATCTTAATGAAAGGAGATAAGAGATATCATGAATTATGATATCATATAAAGTGAATTTTTCGTTGTATTAGAATAATATAATGATGTTAACTGAATCTTTGAATTCAGATGAGAAAAAAAGTTTACTAATGGTTAAACCTCATCATTGGTGGTGAGACGATATTTTTGAGAGAACAGCCATACAAATTTATAGACTTACTCTAAAATTAGAGTTGGTTGAAAATGAGACTAAGTGGTTAACAAACTTCTTAGCAAATTTACCCATTGGGCATGAGCCCAATGATGTTTGTGTTTATGTAATGAGATTGCCAAGTGGCAATAACCATTGTAAAGAGAAAAACTTTCAATGGTAAGAGTAGACACTTGTGTTTGTGACACAAAGTTATTTAGTAGCTACTAGGAGATGAAATAAGATATACTGATCAGTTATGTGAGGCCAAAAGTGAATTTGGCTAATTCTTTGACTAGACATGCATGTAGGAAGGAAATAAGTCCTTCACACATCGAGGGAAAATAGACTTAAGCCGATTGAAATTAATAGTGACGGTAACCAAACCTTTGTAATTGAAGACCCCATGAAGAAGGTTCATGTGGGTAATAGCAAGTCATTTTTTAATTCTGCTAGCATTAATATTTTAGTCCTTTTCCTATAATATAAGTGTGAAAGTGCTAGAATGCATTGATTGAGAGGTTGAGCGAAACTCTTAGTGATTTTCATAGCCCTTAAGGGTGGTGTATTCATTATAGATATACTTGATGAAATCACCTATATGAGTGTGGAGTGGGACCGCTCCTATGAGATCTTGGTGAAATCTCTTAAGCACTCATGAACATCAGGCACGCGTACAATAGCGTTAACAACAGAAATTGTGGGGGTGTGATGTGATTGATAAGATCTCTAGCTTACAATAAGAGTTTTTTTATTCATAGAAGCTATATGCTTCACCACTGATTCTGTGAGTTATATCTTATCATCTAGATCTGGTTCATAGTATAAAAGAAACTAGAGTCGAAGCATCTATACCCATATGTATAACCCATAACATTGTTTATTAAATTATCTTTTTGAAATATGTGGGGGATTGTTATGAAAAATTGAGTATTTCAAAAAGAATATTTTAAATTGTTGTGAAAATAATTTTAGAAAAATAATTTAATTATTTTCACACTTATCTGACATGGTGGGAATTATGTTTGTTATATATGTTATCAGTTTATTTTAAATTTAATTATAATCTTATCTTTATAACTAACCATTACCCACTATCTCTACTATTTCATGATCAGATTTGTTATAATTATCCTTTCATATTTAATTATAAATTAATTGTCTTTTTTGGGATATTTATCCTCTATCTCTTGTTTCTAGTTTTTAAAACCCTAACTTAACCTTTTTGATATTGGGTTACACAACTATTCTTTTTCTGTTGTTCTGTGACTTGGGTTTTATTCTAGAAGGGCCTGTTTTATCCTGGAAGGAAAGACACGAATCTTTCCTTAAGGACAGTGTCAACCAGAGTACGTCTCAAACTATATTTTACTGATAATTTTCTCAATTTTTCCAACAGATGTTTCAGTTCACCCACCGAGGCATGGTTTGCCTCAGGGTTAGGGTTCTTGATCAGTACTCCTTCACTTCGATTTGCCTTAGCGTGATGAAGAGGTGGGGATATGCTTCATGGAAAGTATGCATTCTTTTTTAGCTTGAGAAGCAAAAATAGGGATTTAGGGGAGGAGGGATCCATCATGGCCACATGGGATCTGATTTGATTGGGTAATTTTTGGCTGCCTAACAGAAAGGATATTTTGTACAAGTTATAAGTTGGAATGAGTCTTTTGGTGTGTTGTAAATTTCATGGAGTTAAAGTGTAAAATATCCTAAATTTAGGGAGATTTTATGCATTTTTTTCCTATAATCTTTGCTTTCCCAAAACGTGGTAATTGGCGCATTTAGAAAACACGATGCATTATTGGAGGAAAAAGAAAGATTAATGCATTACGTAATGCTTAAACAAATGAATATATAGTTTGGGTTCAAAGGTTACAATTTCGTCTAAAGACCGGTTCATAAACACACGGTACCCGCCACATTTGACAATATAAGAAATCATCTTTAAGATATATCTATATCTATATATATATATATATATATATGTTGACAAATAGAAGTTACCCAGGATAACTGGAAAGCATTATTAATTATTACTGATAAGATTTCATACAAGAACAAATATTAATACTATTTATATATTCAGTACAAGCCAACTTCTAATACTATCCAACATAACAGACTAATAACTACCCTTTTAACTAGGGGCGTTCCACAATTGGTTTGAACGATGGCAAACACAAAATTAAATTAAATTCTCAATTTTAGTTTGACAAAATATCCGACCGTTCAATTTGATTTTATGTGCAAAAATCAAATAATAAAGTTGTCCGTTTAGGCGATTTGGTTTGAGTGGTTTATGCCTATATTTGAACTTTTGTTTTTTAGGGACAATTTTCTTTTGAACTAATAACTCATAAAAAAATACATCTTACTCTAATTCAAATAACTCATAACATAAGCCATAACATATTTCTTTTCATTAAAGCATGAGGGGAAAACCCATCAAATCAAAATTACACAACAGTCAATATACATCTAGGGAAGAAATTTATGTAATATATAAAATTATTATTTATATTATATATATATATATATATGAATTTGAATGGTTTCACAGTTTTTGTTTAGGTTGACTATTTTTCAAATTATAAACCGAACCAAACTGAACAATGAGATATATTTTTTTGATCTGTTCAGTTTGATTCTGTTTAGTTAAATCAATTTGAATCAGTTTTGAACACTCTTATTTTTAACAACGTACCTGAATCTCTTAACTAACCAACAACACATCTTTGTCACTCTTCAACACTCACCTTCAAGTTTGCTTTGAAAATGCTTTCAAAACATAACTTGGACGACAAATAGTGATGCTATTGCTTAATTATTGCTTATAAAGGGCTCAACATGCTCAGTTTTGATTGAACTATTTTGCATTTTCTACCTTACAAAGTGACAATCTATTTCAATATTTTTAGTTTTCTCATGGAAAACAAGATTAGTTATTATATGCACTATTGCTTTGCTATCACACTTCAAACTGATCAGCTGCAATCTCTCAACTCTCAAGTCCTTGAATAATCCCGCACAAGTTTTGACGATGCACTTCCCATGGCCCAATACTCATCTTTTGTGGAAGATTTTGAAACAATGTTATGCTTCTTTGATTTCCAAGAAATCAAAAAATTACCGAGCTCAACCAAATACACAGTAATTTATCTTCTTGTGAGAGAACTAGAAGCCCAATCCAATCACAAAAGTAGTCCAACTTAAGTCTACTATCTTGTTTCAAGTATTTCACAATTCTGATTGTCACAGTGTTAACGGTATTTTTTGGTTTGACCCAAATTCAATAACAAATAAAAGAAATTAAGAGCAATGTGATTTCAAAGTTATGCGGTAATCTCGTCAATAAGCAATAAATATGTCAAAAGCGTTACTTGAAACATATAACTGCATGAAAGAATGTGAGGCTGGAAATACTCTTTTTGCAAAGAAGTTAAATAAAAATAGTAAATTGCAGAGTAAGTGTCGAAAACAGATTACAGAATGTAAAGTGCAAAAAAGGTAAATTGCAAAAAGTAAATGGCAGAAAGTAATTGGAAAAATATAAATGGCAGAAAATAAATTGTTGAAAATATATTGCTGAAAGTAATTTGTTGAAAGTTAAAGTGCAGAAGGTTTAAATGAAAGCGAATAAAGTACAAGAAGTTAAATCAAAGTGATTAAAGACTTTGAATCAAATTAACTAGAATGTTAAAGGTGGAAAGCATACTTTGATGTTGATCCTTTAATCTGCTCGTGTGAGATGTTAGAATTTTTAATCAAGAGTTTCTAACCCTGTTTACAACAAAACAACTAATATTTAGAGTCAAATTATAGATATAACTGCCTATCCATCTATTGGTCAAGTAAGTGACAGTTATTGTGTAAGTTAACTATGGATATAACTGTTTATCAATCTATTGGCCACGTAAGTGACAGTTATTGTGCATATTACATAGTATGATAAACCAAACATAACTGTCAAAGGTCACTAGACATGTCTTCCTAATCTATCCGTCAAACGGCATATTCGACATTTGACAACTTGGTTGCACCATCACACTGTCAAACTATCCGTCAAATAGCATATTTGACATTTGACAACTTGGTCGTCAATCAACAGGTCCATCCGACAGCTTCACACAACCAACATTCGACTTGGTCGTTGGTTAATCAGCATGTCTTTGACATTTGACGACTTGGTCACCATCAATTAGCATGTCTTCGACATTTCACGACTCGGTCGTCGATCAGTCTTCGACATTTGATGACTTGGTCGTCGATCAACATGTCCATATAATAGCTTCACACAATCAGCACTCGACAGCTTTGTTATATCGCCAATCGGTATATTCAATAATTTTATTGTGCAATCACTCGACTATGTTAGGCTGCAGCTGGCATCCTCCTTCATTCGACAAACACTTACTATCCGTCGAATTCACAACTGTCAATATTTTTGACAAACACTTACTATTCATAACTGTCAATATTTTCGAAAAACACTTAATATCCATTGAATTCACAACATTTTTGACAAACACTTACTATTCATAACTGTCAATATTTTTGAAAAACACTTAATATCCATTGAATTCACAACTGCCAATATATTCGACAAATACTTAATATCCATCGAATTCACAGCTGCCAAATTATATAATCATTAATTAGCATTCTTGTCGAAATACATATTTTTGTCGACAATTGAAAATTATCGTCTAACACATTGAAAATAAATTTTCAAAATAGAGACCTTTTGGGGTCACCAATGAAAATTGTAACCGTATTCATGTTTTAGAAGTGTAAAGTTTTTTAGTGGTGACCAAAGTGGCCTCTGAATTGCTATTTTTCAATAGTGACTGTTTACGTTAATGTTATTGGAATCGATCTGGTCATTGATCTTAGCTGAACTTCAGGTTATCGGGTTACTGGTTTAACCACCATATCATCGGATCAATTGATGAACCAAATAAATAAATTTTAAAAATTAAAAATTATATATATACCTATATATATTTACAAATAAATTTAAAATAAGTAAAATAAATAATTTATATGTAAATTTTACAATTTAAAAATATTATTATTATATATTTATTTATATTAAATAGGTTTAAATATACTTGAGGTCCCTATAGTGCCATTGAAAAATGATTTTACTCCCTATAGTTTGAAAATAATGAATTTAGTCCATGTAATTTTCAAAATCATGAAATAAGTCCCTAGAGTTAATTTTTGATTAGGCAACGCTGACTGAGATATTAATGTCAGTATTAAAATCCATGTTAACTTTGATTGTATACCACTTATACTAACGTAGACTAGCCAATAGACTCCCTAAAAAAAAGATCTCAATTTATTCCCTTAGGTCCTTGATCAAAATTTTTCTTTTTTTCAATTTTTGATATAAACTTATCTTCTACTTCATCTAGGTCCCTAGTTTAAGAATTTTTTTCTCTATCAAAATCATCCCCTACAAACTTTTTAATTTATTAACTTTAGTCCCTTTTCTTCACTTTCATGTTTTTTTCTCACGGTTTGGTTCTCCAAATTAGTCCATAATTTCATTTTTAGTCATGATATGATTTGAAGGACCAAACCGTGAGAAAAAAGTATAAGAGTGAAGAATAGGGGCTAAATTGAACAAAATGAAAAGTTTGTAGGGGATGATTTTGACAAAGAAAAAAAATATATGCTTTAACTAGGGACCTTGAAAAAGTAGAAAATGAGTTTATTTCAAAAATTGGACAAAAGAAAAATTTTGACGAAGGGCCTAAGTTAATACAAGGTAAGCTTCGAAACTTGAATTTTAATTCATTTCTTATATTTTTTGGGTAGAAATGATAGATTAAACCATATCTGAACTGAAAATGAAATTATAGATTGATTTGGAAGACCAAACCGTGAGAAAAAAGCATGAAAGTGAAGAATAGGGACTAAAGTGAATAAATTGAAATGTTTGTAGGAATAAAAAAAATATATTCTTAAACTAGGGACCTAGAAAAAGTAAAATACAAGTTTATATCAAAAATTAGACAAAATAAAAATTTTGACTAAGGACCTAAGTGAATAAATTGAAACATTTTTTAAGGAGTGTCTATGTCAGCATAAGTAGTACACACTCAGTACTAACATGGATTTTAATATTGACATCAACATTTCAGTCAAACTTTGACTAACGGTTGACTAACCAAAAACTAAATCCGAGGACTTATTTCATAGTTTTAAAAACTACAGGGACTAAATTTATTGTTTTCAAACTATAGGGACTAAAATCATTTTAAAACTATAGGGACCTCATGTATATTTAAGCCTATTAAATATAAAAACTAAAAAATATTTTTTTAATTCAAAATTTCAAATAGTCACTATTCAGTACAATAAATTCTCATATACACATAAGAGGCAGTAGACTCAGTACCACTACCACCATTACATGCCAACTGCCAATATCAGTACATTAGTCATCTTGGTTTCTCTTTCTCTAAGACTCCCAACAGTCCAACCTTCTTTCTCTTCTCTCTTCACGGCTTGACCAAGATCAGTCATCTCAGTTTGTTTCACTACCAATGATGGCAAATTTTTTTTATTAAAAAAAATTGAACCGAGCCAACCAAGTTGCTAGGTCAGCAAGTTGAACCTCTTAATATTTCAACCAAAATTGTTTCAGTGGTAGCTTAGAAATAGGACAAACGGAACCCATTATTCCACTTTATCATTGGCAGTGAAAGATTCATTAGGAAAAAGGAAGAAGATAAAACCCTTGCCATCTCCATTTTATCTCCATGATCTTCCCTTCTTCTTCCACCATCCCGTAAGTTTCCTTCCTTCCTCTTAATGAAACTGAGAGAGAAAGTATCTCTAAATCATACTCTGTTTTATGAACCAAAAACAGAGAAGATTCTTTCATTTAAATTTCTCTTCTCTCTTCATGGCTTCACCAAGATCAGTCATCTCGGTTTCTCTAAGACTCCAACAGTCCAACCTTTCAATCTCTCTTCTTCCTCTTCTCTCTTCATAGTTTCACCAAGACACCAATGCTCTTCTTCTTCTTCTTCTTCTTCTTCTTCTTCTTGGCCCAGTTGCTAGGTTAACAAGTCGACTGAGACCCGACCGGGTCATTCGGGCCACTTGCACAATGGTCTAAAACTAGTTCTGGCCTTGGGTCCAGATCCAATAACATTGGTTTATGTTACTACTGAAAACCTTTTGTTTGTAACATATATGGGTCGCCACATAAAGTGATAGAAAAAAGTAATCATTTTTTGGCAAAATGTCAAAACCAAGAACCAAACACATGTTTCTTAGTTTAGAATATGCACATAAGCCATTTGCCCCTACACAATATTATTGATGTTTGTTATTTATTAGAAAAAAAGTGTACTTGTAGAACTCAAACTTAGGCTCATTTAATTATAAGGAGTAAATGTTTGCTGCTTAAACTCATTGAGTGTTTGTGCCCTTTACTATTACGTTCATGTCCTTTTTATTTGTCATTTATTAAGAACTTCCATACAGATTATGTTGTAATATTATTATAAAATAATAACTAAAATTAATTTTTAAAACTGTTACTTAATTGCTTATTTATATCTCCAAAACCGTGGCTTTATTGGTGAATAAAAGCTCATGATTTTAGGCTTAAAAGTGTTTAAAAGCACCTCATTATTTTTTTTTACGTTGGACTTTGGCTTTTATGCACCTTTATGCACATTGAGTGTGATTTTAATATTCTTTACTCACTAATAATCATGAGCTAAGGACTACTTCAATATATATGGCTTTTTGATTTGATTGGGTTATTATTGAGGTACAAAAGAAAAAATATATGAAAGATAAAAGCTTTTGTGTGTGGAAAAGAATCTTGATCATACTATTGTGCTTTGGGTAAAGAAAGGTGTGGGAGAAAAGGAGTCCGATTTACTACCTACGTGCAAAGGTAGTAAATAAAAAGGCGAGTACTTGAGTTGTTGTATCTTAGAGGTAACACGTCTGAGTACCCCTGCACCGGGTAATATAGCAAAATTAACCCATGGGAGATTTGAAAATTACCTTAAAGAAAGACGAGACACTCAGACCTCAGCCAAGTATCATGCATATTTTTCTACTAATATTTGTTCTTATTTTGCAGCTATATATTTTCTTATTTTTTGGTTGCTAGCTCCAACAAATTTTAAGGTAATTTTTTCACGTCATAATGGAAGTTGCAACCGAAAGTAAGAATGGCATGGGTGATCTCAATAAGCCTTTTCGTTTCAAGGGTGTTCACTTCAAAAGATGGATGGGAAAAATTTTATTTTATCTTAATCTTTTGAAGGTGTCATATGTGCTCACAATGAAAAATCCAAAAAAGACTCCTACTGATTCAATGAGTGATGCTGAAAAGAAAGATCATGCTGAAAAAATAGAAAATGGGAAAAAGATGAATACAATTATCGTTATTATTTGCTTAACTGTTTGGCTGACGAATTTTATGATTATTATGAGAAATCATATGCTACAGCCAAAAAGATTTGGAAAGCCTTGCAGAAAAAAATATGATACTGAAGAAGCTGGAGCAAAGAAGTATGCAGCAAGTCGCTTTTTCCGCTATCAAATGGTGGATGACAAATCTATGGTGGAACAAACACAAGAATTCCGAATGCTAGTTCATGAAGTAAGGTCCGAGGGAATTCAAATTGAAGATAATCTAGTCGTGGCTGGCATCATTGATAAGCTACCACAGTCCTGGAAGGAGTTTCAAAAGGCACTACGTCACAAGCAAAAAGAGACAAGCCTAGAAAATCTCATTACAAGGATCTAAGTAGAAGAAGAAGCAAGGAATCAAGATCTTCTCATGACTCAAGGTGAAAATTCAACAATTAAGGTAAACGCTATTGGAACCAATGACTCTTTGCCTCAGGGTCAAGGTTTAAAGCAAAATGCTTACTTGAAGCCCTCCAAGAAAAACATGAAAAATTCATCTAGAAATGGCAGCAAAGATTATTCCACTCAAAATAAAAATAAATACAATGGTTCCAACCAAAAACCTCAATTCTCTTGCTATGTGTGTGGTAAAATTGGACACATGGCAAATAATTGTAGGAATCGTTTTCATGGTAACAAACCACAAGCCAACAATGTTGAAGAGCCTTTAGTGGCCATGATTACTGAAATCAACATGGTTGGTGAATCAAGAGGTTGGTGGGTGGACTCGGGAGCCACTAGGCATGTATGTTATGATAAAGATTGGTTCAAGGTGTTCACACCTTATGATAAGCTTAAAGATATCATGCTTGGTGACTCTTATACCACACAAATTTTGGGTGAAGGTGATGTGGAACTTAATTTCACTTCTGGTCGTACCCTCACTCTTAAGAATGTTTTATACACACCTAAGATGAGGAAAAATCTTATGTCTGCCTTTCTGTTGAACAAAGCTAGTTTTAAACAGACAATTGAGTCTGATCAATATGTTTTTACTAAAAGAGGGGACTTTGTAGGAAAAGGGTATACTTGTGATGGAATGTTTAAGTTAAATCTTAATATGAATAAAATGCCTTCAAGTTCTATTTACATGATATCTTCTATTAATTTTTGGCATGAACGTCTATGTCATATAAATAATAAATATGTACAAAGGATAAGTAATTTAGGATTAATTCCTAACGTCAATGAAATTTTTGAAAAATGTGCATGTCAAAAATTACAAAAAAGTCACATAAAACAGTTTTGAAAAATTCTGAATTATTAGATTTAATTCATACGGATATATGTGAATTTGATGGCCATCTAACTCATGGTGGTAATAGATATTTTATTACTTTTATAGATGACTTTTCTAAATTTACTTATGTTTACTTGATGAAACACAAAAGTGATGCTTTTGAAAAATTAAAGTTATATCTAAATGAAGTTGAAAATCAGTTTGGTAAGAAAATTAAACGTTTTCGAAGCGATAGAGGGGGTGAGTATAATTCAAATGAATTGAATTCTTTTATTAAAAATTTGGGTATTATACATGAAGTAACACCACCTTATTCACCAGCTTCTAATGGTGTAGTTGAGCGTAAAAATAGAACATTAATAAATCTTACAAATTTCATGTTATTACAGTCAGGTGTTTCTTTTAATTTTTGGGGTGAAGCTGTTTTGACTTCTTGTTTTGTTTTAAATCGTATTCCTCATAAAAATTCAAATAAAACACCTTTTGAGTTATGGAAAAATTATAAACCAAATTTGAATTTTTTGAGAGTATGGGGATGTTTAGCATATGTGAAACATGTGGATCCTAAAAGGTCTAAATTAGGATCTCAAGCTTCTACATGTATTTTTGTTGGTTGTTCTTTGAATAGTATAACTTATAGATTTTTTGATCTTGACAACAAAGTTATAATTGAGTCTTGCGATGCTATATTTCATGAAAATAAATTTCCTTATAAATTAGGAAATAGTGGGGGTCAACAAAAATCAAATATTTCCAATTCAAGCTCTCATTACTATGAAAATATTGAAACTGAGATTGAACCAAGGAAGAGTAAGAGAGCTAGAATAGAAAAAGATTTTGGCCCAGATTTCCTAGTTTATAATGTTGAAGATAATCCCATATCTTTGAAAGAAGCTCTAGCATCACCTAACTCAATGTTTTGGGAAGAAGCTATACATGATGAAATGGATTTACTTATGTCAAATAAAACATGGAAATTGTGTGATTTACCTGATGGATGCAAAGCAATTTCTTGCAAATGGATTCTTTGTAAGAAATTAAAACCTGATGGCTCTATAGATAAATATAAAGCAAGACTTGTAGCTAAAGGTTTTACTCAAAGAGAGGATTTAGATTTCTTTGATACTTTTTCACCTGTTGCTAGAATTACATCTATTAGATTGTTAATTGCTATTGTTTCTATTCATGACATGTTCATACATCAAATGGATGTAAAAACAGCTTTTTTGAATGGTGAACTTGATGAAGAAATCTATATGGAGAAACCGGAAGGTTTTGTTATAGAAGGACAAAAAAAATAAAGCATGTAAATTAACAAAATCATTGTATGGGTTAAAACAAGCTCCTAAACAATGGCATAAGAAATTTGATGTGTATGCTTGAGAATGGATTTAAATCTAGTGAATGTGATAAGTGTATATATTATAAATCTTTTGAGAATGATCATGTTATTGTTAGCTTGTCTGTGGATGATTTATTGGTTTTTGGTACAAGCTTAAATATAATTAAAAATACAAAATTCTTGCTTTGTGAGAATTATAGTATGAAAGATCTTGGTGAAGCAAATGTGATTCTAGGCATGAGGATCACAAGGGTAAATAATGAAATTTATCTTGATCAATCTCATTATGTGGAAAAGATTTTGAAAAAATATGGATTTGTAGGCAATAAATCTGTTTTTATTCCATTAGAAAAAGGTATCCATTTATTTCCTACTACTAATGATAATTTGATTTTGGATCAAAAAGAATATGCTAGTATGATTGGAAGTTTGCGCTATTTAACAGATTGTACTAGACTTGCATTGCTTATGCAGTTGGATTACTTGGAAGGTTTACAAGTAAACCTAGCATGGAACATTGGAGTGCCCTAAGACATCTTATGAAATACTTGTGTGGCACTAAAAATTATGGATTATTTTATAGAAAATATTCTTCTGTGCTAGAAGGATATTCAGATGCTGATTGGAATACATTGTCAGGTAACTCCCTTTGTATCTCTGGCTATGTATTTACTTTAGGTGGTTGTGTAATTTGTTGGAAATCTAAAAAACAACAAATAATTGTTAAATCAACAATGGAAGCAGAGCTTATTGCTCTCACAACAGCTAGTGAGGAGGCTAGTTGGTTAAAAGATTTTTTGAGTGAGATCCCAATGTGGGAAAAACCTATTCCACCCATACTAATACATTGTGATAGTACTACTGCTATTGATAGAGTACGAAACCGTTGTTATAACGGTAACTCCAGACGCATTAGAAGAAAACATAGTATTATGAGATATTATGTTAGTAATGGTACCATTCATGTTGACTATATAAAGTCAAGAGATAATCTTGTGGATTCGCTTACAAACGCCTTACATAAAGAAGCTGTCTGGAATACATCGAAGGGGATGGGCCTCAAGCCCGTAGGATTAAAAGCAACCTATGAGGATACCCTACTTTGTGACTAGAGATCCTAAAAATTTGGTTCAAAGGAAAAAACAAATCATAGAGTTGTTTGATGATTGCCCATGTTTTATAAGAGTTTTAACTCTTAATCTCATCCCTATAATGTAAGTGCATTATCCTGCAGTGAATATGTGAGAGTGAGTTTGAAAAAAAAAACTCTTAATAAAATATGTAACTCTATAAGAGTAGGGTGTCTTAACTGCAGGGACATCCTTAACAGAATTCACTTATTTAAATGTGGCAGAGTAGGGCCGCTCTTAAATGAGAATATACAGGGCGTATTCTCAGAACACATTCAAAAAACAAGATACGACACAAGGCCGCATAACCGTGCCAGTTAGGACTCATATTTACAACTAGATTGTTATGTGTAAGATATATATCTCGTCTCCCTAAAGAAGTCATAGTTCAAGGCGAATAACACTATGGCTCTGGCTCAAGAAATATATTTTTGCTAAGTATAGGTTCAAGGCAATTTAGCTACCTATATTATGCATAATAATCTATCTTTACCCAAATTAAATATTGTGTGCTATGTTATAATAATAAGTAGGGGATTGTTGTAATATTATTATAAAATAATAACTAAAATTAATTTTTAAAACTATTGCTTAATTGCTTATTTATATCTCCAAAACCGTGGCTTTATTGGTGAATAAAAGCTCATGATTTTAGGCTTAAAAGTGTTTAAAAGCACCTCATTATTTTTTTTTAAGTTGGACTTTAGCTTTTATGCACCTTTTTGCACATTGAGTGTGATTTTAATATTCTTTACCCACTAATAATCATGAGCTACGGACTACTTCAATATATATGGCTTTTTGATTTGATTGGGTTATTATTGAGGTACAAAAGAAAAAAAATATATGAAAGATAAAAGCTTTTGTGTATGGAAAAGAATCTTGATCATACTATTGTGCTTTGGGTAAAGAAATGTGTGGGAGAAAAAGAGTCTGATTTACTACCTACGTGCAGAGATAGTAAATAAAAAGGCGAGTACTTGAGCTATTGTATCTTGGAGGTAACACGTCTGAGTACCCCTACACCAAGTAATATAGCAAAATTAACCCGTGGGAGACGTGAAAATTACCTTAAACAAAGATGAGACACTCGGACCTCAACCAAGTATCACGCATATTTTTCTACTAACATTTGTTCTTATTTTGAAGCTATATATTTTCTTATTTTTTGGTTGCTAGCTCCAAAGATTACTGTAGGTTAATTATTGAATAATATGTTTTTCTAAATTTTGTAAATGAATTTCGTTAATGATAATGATATATTTTGCTTATAAATTTTGAACATTGAACATTATTTATTTTGATGAATTTTTCAAATCACAAAAAAAAAATTTAATCGTTAAAAATAAACTATTACATATGGAAAATGGTTTCTATGGTGACTTTGGTCATCACCAATACTACAGTTCAATATTGTTGCCATTAAAATTAACTACAGTGATGAAATTTAGCATTAGTAAACATTCGTTGTCACTAAAAATTTTTAATGGCTACAAAATCATCGACTTGAAACTATAATGCTGATTTTTTGTTAGTGCCACACATGTTTGTTGTCATTAAAATCATGGTATTCAGTGGCAATTGCTACTAAAAAATTTTAGTGGTAACATTTGTAACCACTGAAACTAATGGCGGTCCATCTTATCATTCATTAATAATCCTTATGTGGCAAAATTTATTAACTTTCAATGGTGACAAAGTTTAAACTAAAAACTTTCAATGGTAGTGAGGTTCATTTTCACGGGTAGGAAGTGGATTCCCACCTATGCTTGAAAAGCATAGAAGGCTCCTACTCTAACGTAGACTGTTAGATATGCATCTAACGGTCCATGTTTTCCATCTGTTTTCTATTATTTTAGTTTTTAAAATTGTATTGCATGTTGATCAATTTGATAGTTGTTGATCAAGATCGGATGATTAGTGAAATTTTTTTAAAAAAAAGTAAAAAAAAAATACAAGAAAAACATAGACCATTAGATATGACGCATCCAATGATCTCTGTTGGAGTAAGAGTCTCCTATACTTTTTAAGCATATGAAGAAATTCGCTTCCGGCCACCAAAGACCTTTGGCGGCAACTTTTATACTTTCAATGGCATATTAAAGTTGTGGTTGAAAGTTTTTTTTCTTGTAGTTGCAAGCAAGATAATTTTAGTATTTTATGGAATAAAAATTGATGGATGAAAGCCATAGAATGCACTGTTTAATTGTTTTTTTTTTCCAATTATGTTTTGCATGACTTTTACAAATGATAGACAATAATAAAAAAGATTTTCTAATTGCACTCCAAATTTCACCATTGCTTCTATGCTCTAAATTCATAATTGCTATTTTTGAATATTAGTAGAATCCTTGTCGACATTCTTATTAGGCATTTCAAGTTTCTAGAAAATGATATGTGATGTTAATTTTTTTAATTTAATTATGAAAATACAAAACATAATTAGAAAATATTTTATTGACTGGATTTTAGCAATTATTTATATGATTATTTGTAGAATTGATGGGATAAAGAATATTCAACTCTAATTCCTTATTTATTTTCTATAAATATGTTGTAATTTTGTCTTTCATGAAATATTAAAATTAATTTTCAAAATGTTTCAACTAATCTAACTCATGTAAGAAGAGGTGATCTATACAAATTTGTGACTGATTAATAGCCATTAGCTCTTGTATTAATTTAGCTTCTTAAATTGCCCCAATCATACATGTTGCTCAACTTTGGCAAATCATTCACTGCAAACAAACAAGAATCAAACATGAAGTCCTCAGGCTATTCATCCTCAAATCTTAGCAGTAATCTCTTTGCCATCTTGCTCATGTATTCATCCGTATCCACCTCCTACATTTCCCTAGCCTAGAACTCCCCTCAGGACATCCTCCTCATCCACAATGAGGCCCGGGCCGAGGTCGACGTGAGCCCGCTGACTTGGGATGAGACCCTTGTGGCCTCCGGCCAGATGTACGCCGACAAGAGGGTTCACGACTGTGAGATGGAGCACTCTGGCGGGCCCTATGGTGAGAACCTGGATGAGAATTACGACAACATGGATTTCACCGACGCTGTCAGGTACTGGCTCTCCGAGAAGCCACACTATGACCATGACTCCAACAAGTGCATAGAAGACGAGTGTTTGCATTATATGCAAGTTGTTTGGCACGATACAACCCATGTAGGGTGTGCTAGGGCTAAGTGCAAAAATGGTTGGATGTTCGTGATATCCAACTATTCCCCACCAAGCAATGTTGAAGGCCAAAAACGTTATTGATATTCTAATCTAAGCACTAATTAACCATAACTTAATTATGATGATTTAGTTAGAAACTTAGAAAATAGACACTTAATTAAATAGAATCATCGGTATGGTTATACAATTGCACGTAGTATTTTTTCTTTTATATCTCTTTCTAAATTTGTTATCGGTTAAGTGTTTTATATATACAGTTACATTGTGTTGTTTAAAAAAAATTGTTAAGTTGTTCTTCTAGTTGTAAGAAATTTTTTATTTTAGTAGTTAAATTATTGATCTAACTCAATTTTTACCTTGAATCAATTATGAATCTAATTATAAGATAATTAGGTTAGAGTTGTTATGTAAGTGTTGATTTATCCAAACGGATCAGGTCTTATCGGCTGACTTGATCGACCTATAAAATAAAAAAAATTATTATTGGAGTTTAAAAAATAATGTCCATTTCAATTTGAGCTTTTAGGCACCATTTTTCTTTTTAAAAAATTGCCTTAATTGATTATAATCAGAAAATCTAATTAAAAAAAAGAATATATGTTGCATATAAAAATAAAGATAAATACTGTGATAAAAAGATTACATCAAGAGAAGACAATATGCTTGGGTGGTAAATGAAGGTAAAATTAACTTTGGTTGATTTGTTCTTTTAAATATTTAATATATTGGCACTTAAAACAAAGTTGTATTTTATTTTAATAATTCAAATATTTGATATATTAATTATTTAATTTCTTGAGTTTGAAGATTATTAGATGAATGTTATTTCACTTCAAGAAAAATAAGATTTAGTGGCAGTTTTAAATAACATATAGTGGCAATTTTAACCGCCACTAGCAAATTTACTGGCAATTTGCAATACCACCACTAAATTTGGCTTCACAAGCCTTTTAGTGGCGTTTTTAACTAACCAGGGGAATAATTGCCACTAATATTTTAGTGGCAGTTATGGTGGCGGTTAAAAACCACCACAATATTTTTTTAAAAAAAAATTGTTATGCCACATTAATGGTAGTTTACCAACAAGGTTTAGCAACAAACCGCTACTAAATAGTGGAAGTTATTAAGAAACTGCTACTATAAGTGTACAATTAGTGGCGGTTTAAACCACCACATTATGAGGACTAAGCTAACCCTAAAGGGTATAGAGGAAGATATGCATCATTTCCTCATTTCTTTTATCCATAGCTGTCATTCGAGACTGTAGACTTGCTACCTCTGACTGTAATGCAAAAACAAACACACCTGAAGAGGAGGACTTGTTTACAAAGCGAAAAGTGTGACCAAACACTTGAGTAGGGGAGGGCTCGAATCCGAAGCCATAAACTCATCATGGATGCTCTTGTGTCCCTAAATTGAGATTGCACGGTCAATCCTTCTAGTTAGTTAACACAAGGCCAAGTTCAATGAGCCATTGCACGTATCCCCGAAACAATGTCAAAACATGTAAGCACCGTATTTTCTGCATGCTCATATGCCTCATGATGGTCGTGCACCGACAAGGAAAGTAGCCACGACAAAGCTCCCTCGGCGGCCTCATGCTCACCCAGATCAGAAGGTCCTCTGCATAGGAGGTGATGAGGATCTACACGCAAGAGAACATACTCTTAGTTTTTGAAACACTTGTAACAATACTATCGAGGAGTAAGACATGAAAGGAAACAACTACAGGGCTTTTAATGGAGCATTTTCCTATAGTCATGGTCGAGCTGATGACAATAGGGGAGGGCCCACCAAGGACACCTTGCACTTTAGTTCGTAGGAGAACTAAAATCCTAATTAATCTATGATACCAACTTTGTTACGTCTCAAAATTGGGCACATGACTGGCATGACAAGTAGGAGGGATTCTCACACCATAAGCCTAGGGCCAACCTAACTGTTACATGTCACACATAACAAACAAAGCCAACACGCAATAGTTAAGATATAACATTTCATTTATAAACATAAATATTTTTGTAAGTTCAACATCATTAGTACCATACTTTCAGTACATCTCACATGCACACTTTAACATTCAACAAAGTACTTGGCATCATGTTTTACAAAAGTCATAACAAATACCACACTTATGATCATTTGAATAAAGAACCCCAAACTGATGGAACTGGACAAACTTGGCTTAGATATGATGCATGTTTGTTCTTACATATTATAAACTCAATTAATAGTGAGGTAATCAACTTAATTAATCATTGTGAGTTTGTTAAGGAGTTGATGGATTATTTAGAGTTCTTGTATTCTGGCAAAGGGAATGTGTTTCGTATGTATGATGTATGCAAACCTTTTAATCGTGCTGAAAAAGAAGATAAAAATCTTACTACTTATTTTATGGAATTCAAGAAAACATATGAAGAATTAAATTTACTTTTGCCATTTAATATTGACATCAAAGTGGAGCGGACTCAGAGAGAACAAATGTCAATCATGAGTTTTTTGGTTGGTCTTCCTTTAGAATTTGATACTTCCAAATCCCAAATTATTGCCAATCCTAAAATTACCTCTCTTCAGGAGGTCTTTAACAGGGTCCTACATATTGAGAACACCTCATCAACTTAGCAAACTACTGGTCTGATTGTAAAAGGAGGAGGAGGTGATGGTGACAAGAAGTCAAATAGAGGAAGAACTATGGCCAATGGAAAGAATAGTGATATTATGGATAATATTGCAAGGAACCAGGTCATACAAAGAGAACTGCGAAGAACTACAGAACTATAATTAGAAGCTTCAATATGTGAATTGTAATACTCCAGATATTACGACATCATAAAAAAGTGCAAGTTCGGGCATGTGGAAAATTTTTATGCATGTGGCATGCATGTTAAGTGTCTGTTTGTGAAGCATGGATGCTATGTGGCGTAACAATCTTTTTTTTTTGTTTTTGAGTTTTGATTCGGGCTAATAAGGGACTAAAATAAAAATTAAAACTTGGTTAGGAGATGAACTAAATTGCAAAAAATGGGACGAAAATGTAGAAATTAACTTAGTAAAGATAATGGGAGGCTTCAAAAGGTGATTACAAATTTAGAATTTAAGAAAAATAAAGGTAAGGAAAATGAATAAAAGAATTTCCTTTAGATAATATAAAATTTAAGGAAAATTAAATTAATAAATAAAGAAAACAAATAACACACTATCCTAGTAGATAGGCGTGTAGATTAAAATAGATAAATTATAGTTTAATAATAATAATAATAATAATAATAATAATAATAATAATAATAATAATAATAATAATAAACAGGAATTAGAACTAAATTAGGAAATTGAATCAAGGTGGGATAAGAATAAAGTAAATAAATAATATAAGATAATATAAATAATATAAAAGTAATATAATAATAAAAATAAAAAGAAGAGGGAGTATCTAATAATAATAATAATAATAATAATAATAATAATAATAATAAATGAAAGGACAATCTACACAAAAAATATAATATAATAAATGAACGAATAAACTATATAAAAATATAATATAATAAATAAGTAGATAAGTAATTAGGAATATAATAATATTATTATTAAGTGGATAACTAAAAAAGAAAATACAAATCCTAGTCCTGCTTAACCTAAGCTAGTGGGTGGCCACTATATCTGATGTGATTTCTGGAGGAAAAACACTTAATCGATTTTCTGGATAGGTTGAAAGAAACAAACAAAGAAAACCAAATCACTCAATTGATAAGCCAAAGGGCGCCACAACTAAGAGAAATGGGTTGATCTCGCCACACTTAAGAAAGAAGAACGTGAGTGATAAGAAATCTAGCTGTTCTCGCCACTAACCCAAGTTAGATAAGAGAAAGAATTCAAGAATCCTCTTGAAAGCAAAATGCCAATATCTCATCTATGATTCAAGGATGGTTTACAACATATGGCAAGGACCCTTTTTTATAGAGGGTCTCCAAAACAAAAGACAAAAGACTCCAACTAATGCATTAAATACATCAACTAAAAGTCAAGTAGTGTAGGCTAAATGTCAAAGACAATAAATGCATAGGTAGCTAAATGTCAAAGACAATAAATGCATAGGTAATAGACTACAACTATATTCAACAAATGCAACCATCCCACATGCAATCTTATTCACATTTCTTCCACTTTCAACAATGTGATTAAGCCCAATTCAAGCCCTTTAGCCCTTGAACGAGTTAGAGGCCCAATTGAAGTGTTCTCCCTTTCTTGGGCTGCAATGAGGTTATCCTTGATTACATCAATATCTCCTCTATAAATACCATATAAGCCCTCAACACCTAGCAACCCATAAAGCCTCCTACATCTCTCTCACTATTTTTTCTTCCCTCTCTAAAAAAAAACACAAGAACCCTAGATGCCACACCTCCATACATAAAAATTTAAAGAAACAAAGGTAAGAACTAGAAAACCCGAATTATCGCACTTTTATTTTTACAAAAATTAAATCGATCATAACTCCTTCAATCAGACTCTTTTTTCAACAAATTATATATCACTAAAAATCTCTTTGAGTCTAGTTTCAAAATAGACCAATTTTGTTTGAAAATTCCTTACTGATTGGAAGTTATGGCTAAAACAATAACCAAAGGTTAGATTAAAAAACGAGTAGTTTTCTTATTTTATGATTTTGAATTTTTCGCAACATTTTTGCATTGTAGTTGTTAGAAATTAATCTTGAAACCTTTGAATAATGTCCATAATAAAGTAGGAGTAGTGTTGGAATCCACGTGAATGGTTTAACGCCACCTTAACTCTACCTTAGCATCATAGATTATGTAAATTATGTGGTTAGGTTAAGTTTTTAAGAATCATAAGGCAAACATGGTTAGGATGATGGATACAACTTCGCAAATATTGAATAATGATGTTGATGCGTGAAACATGATGTTGTTGATGAAAACATGGATATGATGGTATGATGATGATAATGATGTGGTATGATAGCATAATAACTTTGCATAGCATTTTATTTTAAATTGTATAGGCAGCATGGAAACCAAGTATAGATTCTCTTAAATTCTTCCATGCATAAGATGGTTGTTTTGTATGTGGATTGTATGATGGTGTATGTATTTATCTGTATATTGGTTATGCTATTGGTACCCCCCAACACACATACACGATAACAAGGGAAACCGTGTTGAACATTGACGACCGAGGATCGCCTTGTCAGAGAAGGGGTGGAGAACGACCCTCTCAATAGGAGGGAGACTATGTTGAGCATTGACTCTCGAAGGTTACCCTATTGATGAGGTGAGGTCAGGTGTCATTGGCAAAAAGGGAGACTGGGTTGAGCCGTAACTCTAAAGGGTTGCCTTGCCAATTGATGTGCATGCATGTGCTATGGTTGTGATTGTGAATATTTATTATGTGATGGATTTCTTCATTTTGAAACTATGGCTTACTGGCATATTTTATATGATGTTTTATGTATTTAGGTTCAGTTATGGCAATGCCATATCACTCACTGAGTTGTAAAACTCACACCCTCCATAAATGTCTTTCTAATAGATACACCTGTTACTGAGGAGCTCCCACTTGAATCAAGTAAGGTCTTGATGTCTCAGTTTTGTTGTTGTCCTTAGGTTGCTCTGTAGTGTCGTAGGTCACTTAGGGCATTTTGGGGCAAGTTGTCTTTTATTATTATTCTATTTATTTTAGTATGTTGGACCCTATGTTATAAATTATTTCGTTAAACTTTATTTGGAGTATTTCAGTTTTGATTGGTGATTTGAAATAAATTCAAACATTTGAAAAAATTTTGCAACATATTCATGGTAGTTGAATATGCTTGAAAATATTTGTTTAACTTATTAGGAAGGGTCACGTTTGGTTTCTGAGTAACATTACCCTCTTATTTCATTTTATTACTTACCAAGTTGATTTCAAAGAAGATATCCCTCTTCAAAACTCATTTTTTGAAAGGAAAATTGGTCATGAAGTTTTGTTGAATTTGAAAGAAGGAATCTTCCCTTTCTTTTAAGCACCTTTTATTATTATTAATTATTATCACCAAGATAGGTGACGTTAAGCACCTCAATTTTTTAGAATGTTGTTTTATTTTGTTTTAAAATTGAGAAAGGGAACCCATGTTGATCAATAAGTCCGTAGAGTATTTTTTCACATTTTGAAAAGAAAATTTCAAGGGAAGCCTATTTAATTCTAAAGGAGATTTTATGTTCTATACCAGTAAGGTAACATTAGGGACTTTCAGTTGTTTAAAAATTATTAAATTATTTCGTCATACTTTATAAAAGCTTCTACAATAGTAGTTGAAATCTAGGGTCATTCGAGAATGAGTTAAGCTTACAATAATGGGAAGTGTTGTTATTATACCGGTCATGTGCCCGGGAGGTAGGTCGTGACATGAATATGGCTCCTACTTCTAGCTCATTCTTTGAGAAAACTGTTACAGTTTCAGCTGATGACTATGCTAAGTAATAGTCTTTCCTGAAGGAATCTACTCTAGTCATTGCTCTTGTTGAGCAAGGTAAAATTTGTCTTATCTCCTCTTCAAATAAATTGGTAATTGATTTTGGAGATACAGATCATATGACAAGTAATCCCAATGTTTCCTCTAGTTTCAAGCCATATAAATACCCTTCTTTTGTCACCATAGTAGATGGGTCCACTTATAATATTGAAGGCTCATGGATTGTTAAACCTACTTCTTCTATCACTTTGTCATTCGTTTTAAGTTTACCTAGCCTTACCTTCAATTTGATTCCTGTGAGTAGGCTCATCAAGCATTTAAATTGTTGTATCTCATTTTTTTTTCTTGATCATTGTCTTTTTCAGGATATTATGATGAAGCAAATTATTGGTAAAAGACATGTATATGATGGTCTTTACATTCTTGATGCATGGAAACCTTGGTCAGTCACTTATTCTAGTGTCATATATTTGGTTAATGCACATTGTCAGTTAGGACATCCTTCTCTTCTTGCCTTGAAAATGTTATGCTCTCAGTTTCATGATGTGGTGACAATAGAATGTGAGTCTTGTCATTTTGCAAAGCATCATCGTAGTTCATTAGGTCCTAGAATCAATAAATGATTTGGATTTCAATTAGTTCATTCAAATATTTGTTAACCAAGTCCTGTTTTTCTAAAACTGGTTTCAGATATTTTATTACTTTTGAGGATGATTTTTCTTGAATGGCATGGATTTATTTTATGAAGTATTGTTCCAACGTGTTTTCACATTATTCTGCTTTTTGTGCAGAAATTAAGACCCAGTTCAATGTTTCTATGCACATATTAAGGAGTGATAATGCTAAAGAATATATGTCAAAATCATTTTAGAACTACTTGACCCAACAAGGGATTCTTCACCAGACTTCATATGTTGATACACCCTCTCAAAATAAGGTAGTTAAGAAGAAGAATAAGTATCTTCTTGAGACCGCTCGTACCTTGATGTTCCAAATGGAAGTTCCTAAACAATTCTAGGATAATGTTGTTTCCATAGCTGATTTCCTGATTAATCAAATGTCATTTGCAGTTCTTGGTGGTAAAACTCCCTACAATATTGTTTGCCAACAAGCCATTATTTTTGGTGGAACCTCAGGTGTCTAGTAGCACGTTACATTCATGATGTAAAGCCCCATGTCACTAAACTTGAGCCCAAAGCCTCGAAATGTGTATTCTTAGGATATTCTTGTCTTTAGAAGGGTTATTTGTGCTGCTCTCCAAATCTTAATAGATATTTGGTCTTAACTGATATGGTTTTTTAGAGAAAAACAACCCTACATCTCTTCACTACACATACCTCCAAATCTAGGGGAGAACAAAGAATGGCTAATCTATAACACCACCACCAGTTATTCAAGTGTACTCCAGGAGACAAGCAAACAATGATGCATGTCCTACAACAACTCCTTCGTCATTAGATCCTCCACTAAATGACCTTGATATACCTATCACAACCCGCTACCTAGGCACATCACCGGCACAGTGATGCTTATCTTATCACTCTAAGCCTAACAAGTGATTTACCCACAATTAATGAACTTAGCAACTAAGTATTCATTCTACTTTAGTATCCAACTTATTTTAAGAATAATTGCTATTCATGTCACAGCAACATACAATTAGCATGAAGGAATCATACTTGGATTCCATGCCTTACCATTTATCATACATACACATACATACATGAGACAGAGAAGAAACATACTTGGATTCCTCGCTATCCCAATCACAACGTTTACATAGTTATAGGCATATAAAAAGTTTCTTGACTTTCTTTGAGAAAACGTTGTAGGAAAGCCCCACCTTTTGAAATCTTACTTTTTAAAATAAAAAAAAATCCCCATTTTCTAAAAACACTTTTATTATCCACCCCTTATCACATCATAAGATAATAAGTTCTCTTTCAAAACGTTTAAAGAAATATTTGAAGACATACGTAATTCACTTGGTTTGTTAGTTTCATATTAAAAAAGAAAAAACTTTAGTTTGGAAAATCATAAGTGGCAAGAGTTGATGTCTTATCTAATAAGAAGACTAAGTTTTGTTTCAACATGTTTTTAGAGGAACCAAGTTCTTTTTATTATTAACTCACAAACCTTGTGTTTTAATTTAATGAAAACGTTAAGCTTTAACATGTCCCCTTTTTAAACTAAGTTTTCTTAACCAAGGAGTTTATATGCCTCATTATATAACCAAATCAATAAATGCAAGCATATTTGGTATACAACCAAATTTCCATATATAAATGAATAGATCCTCACACAACTTTCCATTAAAAGAATGAATTTTCAAACGTCCTCTATCTCACTTTAGAGTTTAAGAATGTACCATGAAATACAAATAATAATGAAATTAAATCCATTAACGCCAATATTTTGAATTAAATGAAATGTTCTAAAATTATAAACTCAAAGCTTTAGTCATTCCAAATCCCTTTTAGATGTCCTAATTGACCACAAAGCGACTTATGAGGCATTCAAAAGTAAACAAAAGGGCCTAGCCAACAATGGGAAGGTCTGAAGCAAGGCTTGCTACTCCTCTGGTGAGTGTTCCTCAGTGGCAACCTGATATGAAAGAGAATAAACATAAGAGGCGTGAGTATAAAACTCAGTGAGCAAACCTGCTCCACCCTAACAAGATCCAAATACATCATCAATCATACAAGTATGCCCAGAGGCTTGCATTCAACTAAAAAATCATAGTTTAGAATATACATACTAAAGAAACAGCAAGTTCATCCAACCAAAACTGATAGAACTAGTACTCATCAATGGCAATATTATCCCTGAGAGCGCACACAAGCTGACTCACCAAATTCTTTTCCTTTCTCGTCATGACTCACAACCTCACCATCTTGGTCTTGGTGCCCCACAAGTCTATCCCTGATCTGGGCTATAAACCCAGGAGAGATGGGATACTATCCCATCCAATCACAATCAATGGCACACAATACATTAATTAGAGAAATTGCAACATCTCACACATATGGTCCGGATCAAATCTTATCACATCACAAATATAGTTCACATATCAAGAGTGATAATAAAAAGTAATTTGAAAGATCCATACTTTTATCCTTAACACCTCATTGTTAGCCATCACATTCCCCGAAACAATTGTTTCAGTTTAATTATCTTGGAATTCTCATAATCCTAAATTCCTTAATTTCTATTTAATTCCCGAATTCGATACCCCGAATTCAATTATCACCCCGTAACCCTTGGGAATATCCATTGTCATATTGCATCATAAATAATGCTAAGATCCCATTAAAATGGCGTTGTTTCACTCACTTGGGGTCTTAAGATACCGTTACGAAGTATGTGCGAGATCCCAGAGACGGAGAGAGTGTAAGTGTGAGTTCGGGGCTTGCTACATGATTTGTGTTAAAGATGAAAAGTTATGTTAAGGTTTTTCCTTAAGTCAGATCTTCGCTTCCTATAGGTTTCATTTGTTGTATTTTCATTCCACCCCTAATTAAGTTTTATTTTTTTCTATTTTAGTCCCTATGCAGCCCAAACCACATTTCATAAGTGAAAACAATCAGTGCATCACACAGCATCATATAGTATCACATATCATTTGTCACCCCACATAGTTCATGTAACGTGAACGTGTAAAGCATCATTTCCACTAATAGTCAAAGGAAAAATTAACTCACAGGTATCACAATGTCTATCGCTCTCTACAAAGGTAAACGCCAGTGTACCCTTCCTAAGTCTAATTATCCTATATTTTTTTCTAATTTTGTTTCATATGATCACTTATCTCCTTCATATAGTACTTTGATTGCCTATCTAGAATCTGTTTCCATTCTTAAAACTGTTAAGGAAGCCCTGGCCCATCCAAGATGGTATGCTTCTATTTGTGAGGGACTAAAAGTGCTAGGTGACAATCATATGTGGGATTTAGTGGACTTATCTGAAGGAAAGAAATTTTTGGGGTGCAAGTGGGCCTTTGCAATTAAATTTAAAAAAGATGGCTCAATAGCTTGAATTAAAGCTAGACTAGTGGCTAAAGGTTACGCACAAACATATGGAGTAGGCTATTCTGATACTTTCTCTCTTGTGGCCAAACTCACTTCAATTTGTTTATTCATTTCTCTAGCTGCATCTCAAAATTAGCCTTTATATCAGTTAGATATCAAGAATGTCTTCCTACACGGTGATCTTCACGAAGAAGTGTATATGGAGCAACCACCTAGATTTGTTACTCAGGCAAAGTATGGGAAAGTCTGTCATCTAAAAAAATATTTGTATGGTTTGAAGTAGAGTCCCCAAGCTTGGTTTAGTAAGTTTAGTATGACAGTTCAAGAGTTTGGGTTAAAAAAAGGAAAATGTGATCGCTCGGTATCTACAAACAATAAGTGGCTAGTATTATTCTCCTTGTTGTGTATGTTGATGACACAGGGAATGATTGTGCAAGAATCTTGTCTCTCAAGTTGTTCCTGTAAACCAAGTTCCACACAAAAGACTTAGGCCAGCTCAAGTACTTCTTAGGAGTAACAAGAAGCAAGAAAGGAATACTTTTATCTCAAAGAAAGTATGTCTTTGACATGCTTGCAGAAACTGAAAGTTAGCAGCCAAACCTTGCAATTCCCTGATGGTGTCAAACACGCATCTTGCAAAAGATGATGGGGATCCCTTTGATAATCCAGATACAGGAGGTTTGTTGAAAAATTGAACTATTTTACTATAACTAGTTCAAATATTGCTTTTGCAGTAAGTGTTGTTAGTTAGTTCATGTTAAGATTGGTAATGGGGCAAGGACAACCTTGCCCCCACCCCCGATCCCCATGTCCCCTTGGGGATATTAAAAAAAAATTAGAAAATCATCCCAGAAATCAAAATGGAAAGAGCACGAAACCAGCATTTGAAAAATCAATCACCTATGCTAAACTACACTAGTATCAATCACCTATGCCAAAACCAGCGTTTTAAAAATCATCTTATTGTATATGAATGGTACTAAAGGCAAAGATGTCGTACCTGAGAAGGCGAGAGCACGAATAGTCAACAGAGACGACGAGGGTATGAACTGAGACACTAACCAGAGACAACGAGAGCAACGATGACTACATGAACAAAGATGGCTAACTGACAACGACGAGAACAACAAACACAATGAATCAGATGATGGACCAGCAATGACAAGAGCCATAAACACGACGAACGAGCATGATGAATCAGATGATAGAATAGAGACGGCAAGAGCAACAGAGCCACAAACATGACAAACAAGCACGATGAAACAGACAATAAACTAGTGATGGCAAAAGCAATAGAGCCAAAGACACGACGAACGAGCACGTTGAACGAGCAAGGAGCAACAATGTGAATTTGGGAAAGAAATTAGGGTTTTGCTTTGTTTTTTAATTAAATTTATTTTAATTATTCTAGTTACAAAATGACTAAAATATCCATACAATATACATATATATATATAGTAATTTCAATGAAATTACTAAAATGCCTTTTAGGGACAGGGGCCCGTAGGACGAGGAGTGTGATCCACATCCCTGAAATCCTAATGGGGGGATTTTTCCCCATCCCCATCCCCGCGAGGATCCCCAAACTCCCTACCCCATTACCATCGTTAGTTCATATCTATATCTACAGTCAAACATTGGGCAGCTCTAATACAGATCCTATGTTATTTGAAAGGAGCTCCTGGACTTGGTATATTATTAAGCAATCATGGGCATACTAGCATTAAGAGTTTTGTTGATGCTAATTAGGCTAGATGCAAGATTGATGGGAGATCTTTTATTGGATATTGTGTCTTTGTTGGAGGGAATTTAGTATCATGAAAAAGTAAGAAGCAAAATATTGTATCTTGGTCAAGTATAGAATTTGAGTAGAATGCTATGGCACAATCCTCGTGTGCGATCATGTGGATACATCACTTATTAAATGAAGTTAGGTTGAGGCATTCAATGCCAACAAAATTGTGGTGTGATAAGCTACTCATCATATTACTTCAAATCCAGTTTACCATTAAAAGAACTAAAATATTTGCGATGTGGCGTTATCATATGCCATCAAAACGTGTCACGTCACTAAATCTATTAACAAAGTTAGCAAATCACCATCACAAAACTCATCATAAGACAGGTGTAGTACAAGGGAACGTATGAACAATGCTTTTCTATTTTTCTTTTTCTTTTTTTTCTTCTTCTCTTTTTACGTGGAACATGAATAAGTTACATCAACTCCTATTCTTGATATTATATAGATGCTCTATGAACAAGTCATTCCAGGTATCTGTGAGCCCTGGTAAGCACCAGTGCATGCAGTCATTGTGTTTCTTTCCACCGGCTGCAGATGGGTGAGCATCAGCTCTAAATTCACTCAGGTGAGTTATGTCCAAAATAATGAAACCAGACCCCAAAAGCGCCTTATAGAGGTGCTCATTGACCAATCGAACCTCCACATTTGTCCCATTATTCTTCACTGAGAAGAGTTTTTCCACCTGAAAGGGAAATGAAACTCGCCGTCTCAGCTTGTCAAATAAAGGCATATGAATAGTTTTGTTTTGAAATACTCTATTTTGGTCCTCCATAGGTTCCCTAATATCAATTGGCTCCTTCAAATTCTCTTCTTCTTTTTTTCCTACCACTAATACCTGAAAGTTTGATTTTGTTTCAATACCATAAATTATTTTCTTATTTCGATCCAAATACCACTGAAATAATAACTAAATGCGAGTGTTACTAAAAATACCATAAAATATTTAATCATCAAAATATCATACAGTGTCATTGTAATGCATTTGGAAGAAAAAAAATGGAACAAAATTATGCTTACGAGTACCAAGGTGATCTAACTGAAAATTGGCTCATCTTTGGAAGACTGAAAGGATTTTAGTCTATTATAATCTTTTAGCAAGCCCCTCCCACAAAAGCCCAAGCCCACTTACCTTATATTGAAATTTCATTTAATTTTCAAAAAACAAACGGATGATAAGGATCAATTTTCTGAACATTTTAGTGCTCCGATATCATATCAAATACTATTCATGTGAATGCTCATGAAAAATTTCAAGGGAGATCATGCTCTATATGCACTGGATTTTAGTTCCATTCAGAAGAATCAGAAGTAAAACGTAATGAAATAACAAGAAAAAGTAAAATCACCTGCTCTGTTGATAAAGGTTGGTGCCTTCCACAAGAACCACCCTGATCCCAATCACCACCTTCAAAATGTCTGGGTGATTGAGTACGGAAAACTTTAACTGCATCTGATTTTGCATTTTCCTCCACATACAGGATCTGTAAAGAAAACCACTCTAACATGTTAATACAAGATGCGTATCACAAGCACACACACACACACACACATATATATATGTATATATATATATTTATGATCAACAGAGAGAGTTGATGCCAACAGCAGAGTTTGTTTATAAAGTTAAATAACTAGGGCCTATAGGCATCTCCTAGTTTTTCAATAATCAGGATAGCACCTTCTTCGCCAAGGAATTGAAAATCACCTTAACACTAACCAATAAGGACCTATCAAATAAGGACTGAGATCCCCGGCAAGAGCTCTTTGTAATATTCATAAATTGTTGGGAACTAGTACTTCGGAACCTAATATTCAGCATTAACAGAAAACCATAGGGTACCGATTCTTCTAGGAAGCATTTTGGGATTATATCTTAAATGTGATAAATCAACATGGGAAGTGTGCACTTAAGACTGTCCGTGAAAGGAAATTAGTTTTGGACAAAGCCAGACAGCAGACATGACCAAGGTACAAACTGACTTCAGAGCTCTTGATTTACATTGCATATGCCTTTTATTTTACCATTAAAAAGGAAAAGAAAGCACAGCCGTTAGCCATACCATATGTTTCAAGACCATATCAAGACCACGATCAGATGATAAGGGCGGGATTATTGGCTGGCCCTTGTTGAAGAAAAACATAGGCGATTTCACAGGGTCAAATTTTGAAGGGGCCCACCACCTGTTGGTTTAAACCATAAGGAATTTGAAAAATCAACATAAAATCGTTCTCATGACTCTTCTAAAAATGGTAGAGAACAACTCATCCAGCATCAGCTCTCAATAATCAGAAAGGAAAGATGCTAGAATACTAATTGATAAAATATGGAGAAAATATAAAATTACCAGTGGCCAGTATTAAAAATTAAGATATCATGAAAACTTGGGGCTTGTGCCCATGTTCTTTCTGGAACATCAACATCAACACTGTAACCTTCTTTGAATCCAAGAGTTTCTAATGCACCACCATTGGCCTTAGCTGACCATCTGCATAAAACAGGGGAAGAACAATTTTTGTTTGTGAAACCCAAAAATATTATATAGTCAAACCAAATAGTGCATATAAAGAAAACCAAAAAAGCTATAAAAAAATATTAAAAAAACACTTATCAGCTGAACAAAAATATATATTTATGAATCTACAACATATGTGGACATATCTACTCAAGGGCTGTCACACTGAAGCAGTGGCTTCCGTACATCTTCTCTTACAACCTTTAAGAGGCCAAATGGACTCATTAAATTGAATAATGAAAGAAACACAAGAGAGCATGCAATAATACCAAAAAAAAGGAAAATTGGAAACTTTCACCTTGACAAAAAATAAGGAAAAGGGGTTCAAAGGTGAATACTACTTTCTGCAATGAACAATTTTGATGGAGTGGGATAGGAAAAAAAAATCCTAAACAATTGTTTGATTGTTTTCAAGTAATAGAGGAAGGTAGGTTATGATGGGTTCCCAAACCATTCCTTCCCATCACACAAACCAATTTCTAAATTCTCTCCAATTGGGGATTTCAGGATAATCTGCCTCCTGTTATTCGTTCAATACTTTAATTATCAATTTATCCTTGCTATACATTGAAGGAAATGACATGTAATTTTAATATTCTACTTACCACTGCACTCCATCAATCGCCATTGTAACTTTCAAACAATGGTAAAAATACTATCCCTTTTCTTATTAAAAATCAAATAATTGAGTGGGAATTATTCCTCTCTACTCCAATCCATTAACGACTACCCTCTTTAAAACTCCCAAACATAGCCTTAATCCAATTCTGAGTCACCTACTTGAAAGAGTCATTTGATTGGCAAAAGTTAGTAGAAAAGGATCATATATGGTAGCAACAAGAGCTAAAATTAAGTATACAAATTAAAGCATAATAACAGCAAAAGCTTACCTACCATAACGCGCCAAAAGGTTTGTCCGATGATAGGCGATGGTAAGATTGTATTGAAGAAATGTAAATCCACGGTCAGCTCCAGCTGGTCGCCACTTCTTCACTTCATTGGACACACTCTTGAGAGTGCAGAAAAGAGACACAAACATATTTCTGTTTAAGGAATCCCCAACAAAACCTGCACTGTGAAAACCAGTTAAAACTACTAACAATCACAGAAATTGCCAAATTGGTACAATTCTGACTATCAAAGATTGTGTCATGATGAATTTTATAGATCACACCCTGATTTTGTCACAATTTCATGCAATATTTGATGCTTGAAAGATTCTGCATACTCATCGTAGTAGCCCTAGAATGGTAGAAATGAAATGAATATGCACTTTGTCATACGAAAGAATCTTTGGGATATCAAATTGATAATCACATTCACACTATTTGTCGAGGACTAAGAAGAAGACCAAATAGCATTATGTTCTCAAATAGCCAAATCAAAATGCTGTGTTAGAAAGAGGGCTTAAATACACTCCTTAAAGTTTTAATTTAGTCCCCTAGTTTCGATTGGAAATAACACAATTAATTTTCTTTTTTCATCTTAATTATGCTTTCTTTGATAACATTAAAATAATGACACTTCCTTACGTGACACGATTTAGGCTACGTGAATTCACTAGCCAGGTAGCAAATAATCAAATAAGATCTCACTTTATTCGCATGATCTTCCTCCCCCAAACTATTTTTCTCCCAAATTTAAGTAAAATTTAGTGTAATTTTACTTTATTATTTGTCATCTACCAAGTTCAGTTTTTGAGGCCCAAATCACATTCTTGCATGCAATTTAACCAAGGGTTCATCATTTTTTATCACCACATAGGCAAAACTACGACTAAAGAACTCAATTATATGATTTTTAAACGTTGAAAGGCAATGCTTAACCAAAAATCACAAGGACTAAATTGAACATTTATATTAAAATGGGACCTAAAGAGAAAGAAGGAAAGTACCAATGCTAGTGTCCCTGTAATCCTGAAGAAACCTAAGGGGGTCAAACTGCGGGAGATTACAGCGCCTAGGCTTCCACCGCCACTTGACGATCTCCCCGGCGTTCGATTTGTTCCCAAGAATGCAATTCCATCCCTTGAAAATCTCCTTGCACGTTTGATCGTACCTCGCCCTTCTCCCCTTCGGATCGTAGATCCACGATCCATCCAAATAATCGCACGACCCCACCCGCACCTTGTTCCCCGATCCCTTATCGGCGATTTGGAAGCTCTGATGATGAGACCGTGAATCAGAAGGAACGTAAATCTTTCTGAACTGCGAGAGAATGAGGAAGATGGAAGTGAAGCAGACGAGAGAAAGAAGCGGAAAGAGAGGGACTTTCTTCGCGTTGGGGTCCCTTGCGGCCATGGCACACGACGCTACCCATCCATTGCTCGCAAGATAACTGATAACAGAGCATTAATTTTGTCATCAATATTTGTAATCTAAGTTTAACTTACATTAACTTTTTTTTTTTACTATTTAGAGCATTACAGTAGTGATTTTTAAGCAGTTTTTAAATTTAAGATTCGATTCTTATTTCAGTTCACCAATGTAGTTCGCCACATTAGTTGCCACGAGTAAGAACGATTCTTATATAAGAACCGGTTCTTATACAAAAAGTAATATAAAATAATTAACTTACAATAAATGTTAGTGGGATTAGTGGAGAATAATAAATGCTGAAGTAGTGGGGAATTGGTTGTGAGACCTATTTATAAGTTTTTAAGAGGTTCACCACTAGAGTAGAAAATTGCTTAAAGTAGTGGGAATTTATTTAAGCTGATGTGACATAGTAAGACCCACAATAAGAACTAAATTAAGCTTCACCACTGTAGATGCTCTTAGTGATTAAAACTAGCATTTACTTTCGCACGATTTATATATTATATTGATTGATTTTATTATTTTACCAAGTTTCAAAAATAACATTTATTACCACAAGTGCATGAGTTAACTACTTGTAAGTTAATTGATAAGAAGTTATCTTAATTTAATTAAAGATTTTGAGTTTAAATTTTTGAAAATTCAACTATATTAAAATTTGATAGATAGAACTTTATAATCTATTATGATTCTACCTATCTTAAATCTAAATTAGTTGACAGATAATTCAAAAAAAGAAAAAGAATAACATTTCTTTTCCCACGTACACAATATGCTTTTCATTGATTTCTATTCATTTTGCTTGGTCTTTTTTACGTGGATTTGGCCAAACTTAGTGAATTGATTATTTTTTCTTTAAAAAATTATAATTATCTTAATTTATTCATTTAACAGCAATAAATTTAAAAATTTGAGAACAAAAATAATTATATTGAAAAAAAAATCTTTTAAATATTAAATCAATAATTTATTCTGGATATAATTATGTATAAATTATAAAAATTCGTATATATATATGTGTGTGTAAATACACACTAAACAGGTTTTAACTTTTTATTAACTAATACCATGTACAATGTCTCCTTACCTAAAACCAAATTAAAATAAATCCTTTAATCTATTAGTTGCATTGTAACAAATATTTTATTATTTAAATTTAAAAATTTTAACTACATTAAATTACTAGAATATCTTTTGACCTACCCATCAATTTTTCTAAGAAATTGAAACATGATGCTAATTGAGGAACATTCTTACACTCATGGATTATGAGTTTGGGGTGTCTGCTTGACAAGTATCATGCATGTTAGTGTAGACCATTAGATGGGATGGGCTCTACTTGGCATGTGGGGCTCATGTCAAATTTAATGATTTACACTTGACAAGCATAGCAGAGAAGCCCATTCCACGATAGATAAATGCAATCTCTGTAAAAAAAAATTATATTATACAAATTTTTCAATTAGATCATATTATAACTTGTTTTGAAGCAAAGTTGATATAAGGATTTGGATCCTCTCATATTTTGATAAGAGCATGAAAGTCATGTTCACCATTTAGATTATTCATGTCAAATTGGATGATCAAAAAGATAAAAATAACTCATAATGTTTTATTTTTTTATTATTTTTTTATCTAAATCATTTAATTTGATATTAACAATATAGATTTGTAGAACATAACTCTTATGTTTTCACGGAGACATGATGGAATCCAAATATGTTAGTTGAACTGATTCTATCATGTAATCATCTAGAGTGAAGTTGTTACCCCGTTAAACCAGCCGACCACTTTTAAAAAAAAGAATTTAGTTTGCAACATTTAACACTTGAGGATGTTTTTAAATATATTGTCACTACAAAAAATTCTTTTGCCTACAAGATTTAACTCAATTACTAATATCAAAGCATTCGACTCGATTCAACTTTTGCTGTGATAGAGATCCACACCCTGCCTTAGCGTTCAGATTTTTTTTTAATTTTTGAATTTTTTTCCCAAAAAAATAATTTGTCAGCAAAACATGAAAAAGCTTAGGCTTGTACGCAAAAAGCCAAAGACCACTGGACCACCACAAAGCCGATAACAAATTTTACAGTGTTTGATAGGTATCAGGATGAATTCATTTGGTTAGAGGAGTAAAAAGGGAATTTCAAAGGAGCAGAGTTAATTATACAGGTAAGGGAGGGCGAGAAAGAGAATCAGTAGTGGAGAATCTTTGTATTGTCATAGCTAGAGGAGCTTTTCTGCTCTTGAGAGCATTTGTGCAATACTGCTCTGGTAGGAGGCCCTTGGTCTTTGGTAGTAGTTTTTTCTTATTTTTGCTATTTGGTGGAGTTTGTACTTCTTTTTCATATAAATGAAATTCTGGTTCCTATCAATTGGTCCGACCTACCCAATACTGAGAGGAGAGCTAATGTGATACATTCATGCCACTGAAAATGTCCGATAGAGTGGATGCATTGAGAGATTGGAGGGAGGAATGGAGGACATGAAACAAGCAATTTTGGCATAGATCAATCGCTTGATGGGAAAGAAGGTTGTGGGTGAGTCATTTAACCAAGAGGGAGAAGGAGGTCCTTCTAGGGGAAGCAATGCGACCTAGCCACGATCTCACACGCAAGATGGGTGGAATGAATTCAGACTATCTGCTAAGAAGGTTAAATTACGTACCTTCAATGACAACGATCCTATTGCATGGATAACGAGGACAGAGACGTAATTTGAAGTGCAAAGAACAATCGAGGAGGTTCAATTGCAATTGTTTAAGCTGAGCATAGAGAGAACCACTATACACTGGTTCAATTTGTGACAAGAGTCTACAAATTTAGCGACATGGGACAATCTAAAGGAGGCGATGATATTGCGATTTGGTGTTGAAAGGCTGGATAACTCGTTCTAAGAGCTAATAATTTTGCGTTAAACTGGTGGTATGGAAGACAACATTACTATGTTTGAACTCTTCAATTCTTAGTGTGGGCGTCTACCAGAAAAACAATTCTTAGGCTACTTCATTGGTGGCCTTCAACTGAAGGTGATGAGCCGAGTAAAGATGCACTAGCCTAAAGATAAGTACATGGCGAAGCAATTGGCTCAAGATGTGAGGCAGAACTCTTGATGCTGAACGAAGAAGACTAGGAAGACACAAGCAAGGGGGGTAAGGGAACGAGTTAGCAATTAGCCAACCTGATCTGAGTACTTAAACCTTGTTCTACCACGGGCCCAAATCCAATAAATGAGGCTGGAATGAGTTTGGGTCAAACCCAATTTCGAGCGTCTTCTTTTGGATCATCAAACGGGTCATTATTTGGGTTCGTAGTGCAAAATCCTTCGCACGATGGTTCAAGCGGCTCATCGTCTCAAGGGAGCCATCTCTGAGGGTTGAGGGCGTCAATCACAGTGCAGGAGCTACCGATGAGGAGGTCTAAGGGAGACCGAAGGGGGAACCAGGAGAACAACATAGGAGTTAAGCACCTTTCATACAAGGAGTTTATGGATTGCAAGGCTCGAGGACTTTGTTTCTGCTACGGAGATAAATTTCATCATCTTCATCGGTGTGCTGATAGACGACTGAGGTTGATTGTTTTAGGGGATCAAGAAACCATCAATGAGCAGGGAGAGGTGATTGCACTGCAGTTGGAAGATGACGAAATAGGCTGGTTGTTTTTTTTTCCCTTCCTATTTCAACCTTTAGGACAAGGCTGAATCTACAGGGGGTAATAATAGGTATCGGGATAGGTTCATTCTGTTAGATAGGTAAAGAGGACATTTCAGAGGGACATAGTTAGTTATACAGGGAGGGTGGGGGGGGAGAGAGAGAGAGTTAGTCGTGGAGAATCTTTTTGTTGTCATAGCTAGAGGATTTTTTTTGCTCTGAAAGACGTTACTGCTCTGATAGGAGGCCATTGGTCTCCGGTAATAGTTTTTCTTATTTTTGCTATTTGGTTTGAGTCTGTACTTCTTTTTCATATAAATAGAATTCTGGTTCCTATCAATTTTGTTCTCACAAAACATCATATAAGCATACAGTTAAGTAGTCTTCCTGTACAGTTTCGTAGTTACTTTGTCTGCACACTATCAACAAAGATAGTTATCAATGGCATCAATTAATTAACTAACCTATACCCGCACTTCCGCTAAAACACATGATTGAATCTATAATGTTTCACTATCATCATAAGAATTTGGAATGCAAACAAAGACCTGTATAATTTCCACAAAATATATGGAACTTACCCTTGGAGTGCATGGGATGCTTCATGCTCGTAAGGCATCATTTTTATTTTCTATCCATGAGCTGAGGTGTAAAATATGACAACAAAAATTCAAGGGTATTATTTGCGGTCAATTTCTCAATTATGATAATCCGTTTTAGATTGGACGGTCACGATCATATACTACACGTGGTTTGACAATTCTTTTTATTTTTTTTTCTTTCAACTGTGAGCATTGATTCGTGATTGGGAAAATGAACTCTTTATTTTCCGCTAGAAACAAAGAAAATCCAAATTCATGTGAAAAGATCTCTCAAGTGAAAACCCTGTTCAAAGTTCTTTCCGGCAACATCATTCTCTTCTAAACTATTCAGAAGAACAAACCTTATACACCAAGATAAGCCGCACAAATTAGCCTTCATGAAAAGATATTCCTAATGGTATACTTCACTCCAACAAGTAATTTTATAGCTCAGACGGTAAAAAAACTAAATAAAAAATGCAGAACTCATCATGCCCTCTAATGAAAATATAACAAGCGGATATAGCTCAACATCACAAACTTGGGTCTCTCAAGATATTTTCTCCATGTGTTAAGCTATCTTATAGCAAACACTAAAAGAATTTAAACTAAGCCTTGTCCAAAACAGAGAAGATTTACTGACATGCCTTTTTGATATCAAATACAAATTTACAGATTTCTAAGTGGCATGTAAAAATATCAGTTAAATGATGTCTTAGCCTTCCAATTTTAGATTGATGAGCAGTTTGCCCAAAAACAACAAAATACTTAGGGCCCTTATTTCAATTAGCCCAAAATCAGTTCTGTCAGCACCAATGCCTTTCTCCTACTGAAGTACAAGAAGTGTCAGAAACTTGGCAAATTAGCAATTGAATTAACGATGAGTCATGGTTCTTTTAACATATAGCAGCCAAATTAAAAGCCTGTGATTTGATGACAAAATAATATAGAAATCCAACCAACAAGGGTCACTTGCTGGACGACCAATTTTGGCCACATCTCCATCACCAGCTCTTTGCTGACCAGGATAACCTATGCATGAAAATGAATAATCAGGAAAAAAAAAGTTAAAACTTCATTGCTATCACAGCCAACATGAGTTGTGGGAAAAGAAAAAAAAAACAAAGACAGAAGAAAAAAGTGTAATTAGTAGACAATCTAAGATTAGGACCAACTTATATTGATATAAATAAACAAAAAAATATATATATTTCTTCAAATATGGAAGAGAAATAAAGAACAGAATGAGAAAAAACATGCACAATCATATTGGCCATGTTGTGAGAATAAGCTCAGTAGTTCATCACACACTTCGTAGTTTATATGTTGGAATGTTGAGATTTAGTTACTTTACAATCCAATATTTTCTTTTCTCTCTTTTTTTTTTTTATATACGTAAAATTAGAACAATGACTGTTGTTGTCAAGGTGAATAGCCCTAAATGGTATATGTCATAGTAGATGCCTATTGCCTAGCATGTATAGAGTTCTAGGCTAAACATAAATATATACGTAAACATGTCATACATATTGTTCAATAAAACCAAACTCTGAATTCACAAAATCACCCAAAACCATCCTACAGCCGAGAAGAGTAATCTTCATCAGAATTCCTTACCAAATCTTATATGCAAGAAACAAGAGTCCTTTGGCATTTCATACCCTCTTCAAGTAACTTTGAGTTATTTCTTCCTGTGAGAAGTCTGTAAAGTATCCCTTCCCCACAGGAATACCCTCTTCCCTAGCAAGGCATTCAACTTCTTGTTGAACTCTTTCTCCCCCAATCCTACTTGGATCCAACAAATTACAGGCTACCTCAATGATACCTTCACCATGAGCTAGTGCCATGGCCTGTACAGACGGAAGTCCACCACCTCTCCCACTTAATCTTTTTGCAATCCTACGAACAGCACTGATATTAGAAGATAAAAGAGGGACATTGTAGTTATCAACCCATTTGGTTGCTCCAATGACCAGAACACCTTTTGATGGAGTAACTTGAGATGGACCACTATCTGGCTTTAGTGGCAAGAACTCTGATTTTGGTCCCCCAATCCACTGGTTTCTACTGGAATTCGGCTTAAAATACCCCAACGTTCTTCTGATTGAATCGAGTGTCCTTCTCTCTTCATGTGCTGCTCCATATAGAAAAGCAGGAACTGCAAGGAATTTTTATAATCAGTTAAATTAACAACTTGAAAGATACAAAATTGGAAAGACGATTGACATACTAAATATATTTATATAATCAGTTTATCAGTGTATAAACTAGCGTCTGTAAGATCCAGTCAAGCATGAGATTTTGGAAACTTGGAATTTTTACCTAGAGATAGTTCATAATTGTCAACTAAACAAAAGGGGTTAAAAAGATGATTTCTCTGTAATATTAAAAAGGTTATTAAAACAAAAATAATTATTCCATACATTAAATGCACCATTAGTCCTTTCAAATTCCATGTACAAATTTATTCATTTACAATGAACAGTGATCTAAAAGATAAACTCTGCATAAAGGACTATTATTCAACCACGAACATCTAGCCCTCCATTGTTTACATGCTAGAAAACAGTAATATTCCAACAGAACATGAGTTTTCTTTGACCTGGAAATTGAGCAACAAAACAAAAGGGAAGAGAGAGATCAATTTAAGCAAAATACCAAAACCTCCGTTATCATTATACAGTAATAACAGTAAAAGTGGTTGCCCCCCAGTAGCAGGTACAAGGTCAGTGCCTCATTGGTAATTTTATCTTAAATTTAATCAATGTTAAATTTAAGAGCATCCTCCTGAGCGACTAGACAATATATCAATCAATGAATTTTTACATGGTTGTCTCAGCAATTAAATTCTCCTTCTACATATATATGCACCAATAAGGCCCAAGCCCCCAAGCATTGATTACCAACCTTGCAAATTAGAGCCCACATCCCTAGCCAAGAATCTTGCAGTTTCAGCTGCTTGGTCCAAGGAAGCATCTGCCAGAGGGTGGAAACAAATATGGTCTACAATCCCAAGTCGAGGATGAGTTCCAGAATGCATCTCAAAGTCAATGGTGTCAAATGCAGCCTTCACCATAGCAAACACAGCATTTGGCAAGTGGCATGGTTCTGAAGGTGGCATTGGAGTCAACTGTGAGACTAGGGTGTAACCAACTCGATTATAGGTCACATCTTCAAACTTATTGATTATTGGTGCTTGCGGGAAAAACTTAGCAGCTTGTTCGATTGACTCCAAGGCACTCCTGTTTTTGCTTTCTGATATATATACCTTGCAGCAAGCAAGCATCATCTTCAACATTTTCTCTTCAATTACTACCTGTGTCACAGACTGCATCAAAACGACCTACCATAAAAACTGCGGATATAATCCTTTTTGAACCACATGCCTCCCCAACCCAACTTTATCTCAAGTAGTCCTATTGTTAATTTTAAACAGATTAAAGACAAAAATATAGTAAACATTCACAGGTCACTTTGGGCGACATTACCACCTTCAAAGATAAATTATTGACCCAATGACGTACTAAGCACATAAAAAATAACTAATTCAGGGAAATTTATTCTTCATTCAACCACTGAATTACATAAAAGCCACGTTTGCACAAAGAAAATTCCCCTCAGGGGCAGAAATCCTATTATCATCGAGTCCTTTTTACGAAAGCGTTCCTTTTCCTAATGGTTACTAGTTGAAACAACAATCTAACGCCAGCATAACAGAAACTCCCTTAAAACTCAATATCCTTAGCCTCTGCGGAAGATTTTGGATACCCGACATAGTCTAGCCTCACTCGCAGTGAAGAACAAACCATCTTGAACTTGAGCCTCAGACTATCCATGATTTCTTGTACTTGTAGATTTTCAGGATCCATGATTGGGTATTTCTCAATCAATTCCACCATCTGCTTGATGCCAAGTTTGACCCTCGACGAGAAGCAATTCGGGTCGACCTGGATGGCGGAGTTCCACACGTCGACACAGCCCCGGTAGAAACCGAGCTCCTCGCCGACCTCGAACCCGACTTTGAGGCCCACTTGCTTTGCCTCGTCCTTACCGGCGATTAGGCCGTGTTTGTAGCCTTCGTCGTAGCCTTCCTTGAAATGCGTTTCCTCCAAGTTAAGCGAGGAATCGAAGATGTCATCCATGAACACGGACTCCCAATAACTAAATTCTTAAACAAACACGTTTCTTACTTTATCGATCACAGCCTTCTCGTCCCAAAGAAGGTGTTTCGATGCGTTTCAAATTAACACTTGCGGAAAAAGAAAAAGATAAACCTGTCTGCAGCGAATGCAAGCGTCCAGGGACGCACAAATTTTTAAAGGGCACAAGAAACTAGCAATTCTCTCTTGGAGCAACTTAGGAACTTGTGTTCTAACCAAAAAAAAAAATCTTACGAACTTGTGGCCCAAACTAAAACCTTACTACGGCCCAATGTACTCAGATCCACTCCAGCATGTTGTGGCTGGTGAATGGTGATCATCAAGAAAATGCAAATAACAAATCCACAGCTAAAAACAGAAAGACCCAAACCGTAGACCCGACCAATATCAGGTTTCGTCAAGGTAAATTATCACAGGAAGTGTGGCAGTTACAATCGGAGAGAATGATGGAAGATTACTTACAGGTTCGGGCGAGGAAAATCATCAGAGATTCGGCCCTTGTTGCGGAAGCTCAAGCAATCAAAGAAGACGTGCTTCTTGTCACAGACCTGCAAATTGATACAGCTATTTTGAAGTCAGATTGTGTAGAGGCAGCGAAAATGGAGAAGAGTCCGCTTGGCAGATCCAACATCCAAGCAGTATAAGAAACGAAGAGCTTCGTACCAAACGATTCATGCATAGACTTAAACAGTATCCCACTCCAGACGATAAGATAGAAATCTTTTATTTTAAAATATAAATTTTTCTTCAAAAATTTATTTATTAAAATAATTTTTTGATAAAAATTACAATCATATTTATTTTGATAAAAATATTGCTATGTCAATTAATAAGTATTAAAATATATTTAATTAATGAAAAATATTTTTTAAAATTTATAATTTTAAACACAATAAATAATATTGAAATAAAAATTTAAAAATAATATACAAAACATTTGTTTATAAGTTCATGTGTAATTTATTCCTTCTTTTTCTATGTAAGAAAATACAATAAATAAAACTTTTTAAACGGGTAACAATTTCTTTTTAAAATGATAAGCATGTAAAACATGATATGCAAATTATATATATATATATATATATATATATATAACATGAATGTAGAACGAATAAATTACGTTTATAAGATATAATTTATTTAAACTTAAAAATGGAAATTTTAAATTTTAAAAAATAAATAGTGTTGTTATTAAACATATATATATATATATATATATATATTTACAAGTTATCATAAATTGTTATGACAAATATAAGTATAAAAACTGAATGAAAAACGAATAAATTACATTTATAAGATATAATTTATTTTAACTTAAAAAAGGGATTTTGAAACTTTAAAAAATAAATAATGTTATTATTAAACATATATATTTACAAGATACCATAAATTGTTATAACAAATATAAGTTTCAAAAATTGAATTTGTAGCTTAAATGTTATGAAATTGATATTTAGAATATATATATATATATATATATATATATATATTATGGCAATGGGGACATCAACTTGGCCACTAATCATCCAAAATTCAATTTCATGACACTGGCGATATTCTGGATACTTATAAAGTATATATAACAACTGCCAATTCAAAAAGAAAATTAATCTTTTATAAATAGATAAAAAATATAAATAAAGTCTCATGAATATTTTATTAGAAGGTTAACTGTGATACAGAATATGAAATAGAAATTAATAATAGTTATAATGAAATTTATTATATAAATAATCAAAGTAGTTTAGAAGAAGATCTAGCGTTAATAGACAGTAGTCACATTGAATGTATAAAATTATGTAATTACAATACTGTTCAAAATCTATTAATGTCATCTTCAGGGATAAAATACAAACACTTATAGAAATAATAGATAAAATAAATAATAAAAAAATAAAAAGAGAATATTTAATAAAATTGAAAGATGTCATAAGTACAGAAGAAACAAAGTCAAAAGTAAAAATAAAATCCTATAATATACAAAAAATAATCACTAGATTTAAAGACAAATCAACTGAAGAAAAAATTACATTAAAAGAATTAAAAGAAGAGATTAAGAATATTAAAAAAAAAATTTAATTGTTAAAACAAAAAAATACAGATTTAACATTAGATATCCTAAGTATCATGGCTAATAAAGATTTAAACACTAAGAAAATAAATTTAAGTAAAGGTAAAGAAATAGGAGAAAGTGGCACAAAACCTCAAGATAATTATTTAAACATAATCTCTAAAATCTAACTTTAAAAATGGTATTGTCAAGTAATCTTGACAATTGATAAAGAATTTAATATCAAAATAGTAGCCTTAATGGATTTAGGAGCTAATATGAATTATTTTCAAGAAGACTTAATCCCCACTCAATATTATGAAAAAACTTCAGAAAGTTTAAGCCGAGCAGGAGGTAAGAAATTAGTAATAAGATATAAATTATCAAATGCAAAAATTTGTAATAATATGTTTTAGGTCAACATTTGTATTAGTTAAGAATTTAAATGAGCCTATGATTTTAAGAATTCCTTTCTTAACTTTAATTTATCCTTTTAAGGTAATAGAAAACGGAATTTCAATAAAAGTAGGAGGAAAAAATTTTGTTTTGAATTTTTGAATTCTTCAAAAATTAAAAATGTTAATTTATTAAAATCCTTAGCCATGTCAAAAGTTAATTTGATAACCAAAAAACAAAATCAAATGAAAATGTTAAATAAAGAAATTCATTATAAAAAGATAGAAGAACAAATAGAAAAACTATATATAAAGAATTGAATAACACTTTTTTAACAAAAATTTGAAAAAAATTTATGTTCAAAACATCCAAATGTCATTTGGAATAAGAAAAAGCATATACTATTATTACCTTATGAAAAAGATTTTAATGAAAAAAATATCCCCACTAAAACTAAACCAATTCAAATAAATAAAGAAACCTTATAATATTGTAAAAAAAAATTCAAGATTTATTAGATAAAAAATTAGTTATGAAAAATATTTTAATTTCATTTTTAATTTATATTGTAATTTTATATCATTACATATTGTTAATTCTATATTTTTATTTAATTAATTAATTAATTAATTTTCTAAAAGTTATTTGATCATATATATTGTATTATTATGTTGTTTTCTAATTTTTTCTCTAATTTTTTCTGCAAATAATGTTTGTAATCTTGCTATACATCTCTTTTGGGAATATGTATGTATATATATATATATATATATATATATATAAACTCAATTTCATAACATTGACGATATTTCGTCATATCTTATAACAGGATATTTTTAGCTCAGTCAATTAGATCAATTGTTTATTTAATGAGCTAAAATAAAAATATGTTTATACCGGCTCATTGAGACCACAAGCTGTATAAACTAGCTTGCCAAAGTCTTTTTTCATAAAATTTTATATTTAATTAATTAAATGTTAATGCTTTTTAATAAAAAAAAATCAACATTTTTTTATTTAAAAGTAATTCATACTTATAAAATATTACTTCTTTTTTTTGCTTTTAAAACTATCATAACCTTAATTTTTCATAATAAATTTTAAATGAATATAATATAGGTAAAAATATATTTTTTTATCCCTAATATTTCCTTGAGTTTTAATTTCATTCCTAACATTTTTTTTGTGTAAATTTCATCCTACATGTTTCTTTTTTATTTGGTTTTTGCCACTAAAGTTAATGTTATTAACATAGTTGACTTCTTCATATAATATGTTTATTATCAACATGTCATATTAATTATTTTAATTTTACTTCAAACACTTTATTTTCAATTTCAACCCAAATGATATTTTTTTTTTCATTTCTCTCTTTTGTCTCAAATTAATATTTAAATGTTTGATGTCTCAAATGGAAGAATACACATGATATTTGAAGGGCCCACATCAACATATTCTATCAATTTTGTTAGAGGTGTTAGCTCTAGGGACAAAATTAAATAAAAAAAAAATATGTGAAACAAAATTAATGACAAAATTGAAGCTCAAAGTAAACGTTAAGTATAAATAAATTTCTATTTACATTCAAAAAATTACAAATGTATAGTTTATGAATATAAAAAATTACAATTTCTATTTAAATTTTCTATATTTATTACATATGTCATGACATATAGTTTATGAGTGGAAAATAAAAATTTACATGCAATTCTTATAATCATTATATGTACAATTTTTTAAAATAACTGTATGTTTTTTACAACTCATAATTGTATGATTAGTTCATTCAAGTAACTTTTTATCCATATTTAATTTAAAAAAAAAATAATTCCAATGATATCTTTAAAAAACAACTGCATATAAATCTAGTCTTTTATGAACTGTCAACTTCTTTTAGTTAAGGGATAAATTGCAAGAAAGCTTAAGTTGACGGAAATTATGTGCAATTTAGCCTTCTTGTTATATTAAATACCCGAATTAACCCAGAACCATGTAATGCCAAGCCTAACAACATATTTGAATAGGAATATATATATATATATATATATATATATATATAAGAGGAGAATATTTTATTTAAATAATTTCATAACTTTAATTTAAATCAAACATTTTGTTTTTCTATCCCCTTCTTGTCCATTTTCTTTTTATACAAGACTGAGAGGCCAACAGGTAAGAGAGTCAAACTCATCTCAATCTTAGATAATATGTGCTTCCAGCATTTGAATATACATCTTTTTTCCCAAGTTCTCCAATTAGCATTAGTCAAATAGATAATTCAATGCAATAATCATGATATTAATCTTACATTACCCAATATCACAATAGCAAACACCTGATAAACTTTATGGTTTTGTTCTTGTAACATATGAAAACATATATTACATAATCTTGTAAAGTTTCGTAGTCACTTGTCTAAACACTACCTAAATTAAGTAGTTTACAATGGCGCAAACCAATTATCTACACCAACCATCCCCATAAAATACATAATTGAATATATTGTCTCACCATCATCAGAATTTGAAACGTAAATCAAGACCTGTATAATCTCGACAAAAAATATATGGAGCTTAGCCTTTATGCTTGGAAGGCGTTGTAGTACCGATAAGCCGGGGCAAATGAAATATAACAGCAAAATTTTCAGGGGTATGATTTGAGGTGAAAAACTTGGCAAGCTGGAGCGTATGACCTCTTAAGTGAAGCCTGTTCAAATTTCTTTCCAGCAGCTTCATTCTCTTCTAAACTATTCTGGGCCAAAAAACTCATCCACCAATATGAGCTTCGCAGTTTAGCCTTCATGAAAAGAAAATCCTATCAGAACTGTGTGCTTTACGATACTCAAACTTACGAAATTTCCTAGACAGAAGCTCAGATGGTATGAAAGAAAGGTTAGAGATGAAGCCCATAAAGTAGAAGAAGTTGAATAAAAAGGGCAAAGACTTATATAGCTTTTAGGTATTTTCTATTAGGTTCTCTAATAAAAACATGACAAATAGATGTCAGAAAGAGCTTAAGCTGAGTCTTGTCCTAAGAAGAAGAGATTTTATGCCACGGCTTTTGGATATCAGATACACAATTACAGATTTCTACATTTCCTAGTGTACCAAGTGGCATGCAGAAGCACCACCTAATGAATTATTAGTCTTCCAAATTTAGATATAAAAAATGTACAGTTTGCAAAATTAATAAACAAGTACTAGGACCTTGTTCTTCATTTAGCTTAAAATTTTAGCAGACCAAGAAATCTGACTTGTCAAATTTTTTATTTCATGGTACAATTGCCAACAGAAGTATGAAGAATAAACATGTTGACGCTCATAGATTTTCTTTTTTTAATGTACTTTATGCAGTTCTATCAATTAGAATGTTATATCAATAATAATTGCATTTCGCCTCATAAAAAACTAAAGAAATACAAAAAGATATCATAAACTTGGCAACTAAGCAATTGAATTAACGGTGACGAGTCATGGTCTTTCTAAAATATAGCCAAATTAAAGCCTATGACTGGATGACCAAAAAAATATTGAAATCCAATAAACAATAAACAAGATTTACTTACTGGACGACCAAATTTGGCCACATCTCCACCTTCAGCTCTTAGCTGACCAGGATAACCTATGCATGAAAATTGATAATCAGGAAAAAGAAAGCAAAAGGAAATCATAATTTCACTGATATTACAGCCAAAATGAGTTTGGAAAAAACTGAAAGCGTGATTATAGACAGACTACGATATTACCAACTTATATTGATATCAGTAACATAGAAATTGATTACTTCAGGTATGGAAGAGAAATAAAGATCGGACGGAGGCCATGCACAACGATACTGACCATGTTGTGACAGATTGTAAAATTGCTACACCTTTCATTGTTTGTATGGTTGGAATATTGAGACTTAGTGACTTTATGCCCCAACATCTTTTTTTCATTTTCATGTAGACATGCACAAAATTATAAAGAATGACCATTATTGTCTTGTTGAATATAGCCCTCAAAAATCAAATAAGCATGTCAAAGTCAATGCCTAACATAAATATAGTTCTAGACTATATTTTGCAAGATCCTAATGTAGAAAATGCATAATCTGAAAGGAAAGAAGCAACACAAGTGGATGAATTTTGTACCTGTGAAAATGACGACACCGTCAGCAGATACCCTTACCAACTCAGGCAGGGTTTTATTAAGGTATCTTGGAGATAAGTAATCCAGTGCTTCTGACACAACAACAAGAGAAAATGATTTTGGACGGTAGGGTAGAGGAAACTTTATGTCAGCTACACGCACAATACCCTTGCGGACAAGGCTCTTGCAGTTTGCATCAGCATCATCTAATTCATATGGTTCTATTCCCCATGCCTCAGTATCCTCTTCCTTCAACAAACTAGACAGTACAGAACAAGTTTCAGGACCAACATGCAAAACTTTTCGTATGCTGTCCCCGTATGCTTTCTTCAAAATGGGCAATGCTTGTACAACTTCTAATGTGCATGAGGCACCACCTGCATGTACATACTACTAAGAAAATTTGGAAGAGGCAGCAAATCTAATTAATGAAGTACTTCAAGCTCAAATAAATGCTGGACCAAGTTGTCCTACATTAACAATGTTTTGGAAGCTTGAAATTTTATATTAAAAAAAATGGCATAATTAATTACCTTCAAGTCTACTTACACCATTAATACCATTGCTTGACCCACCTGTCGCATAACCAAACAAAACAAGCAAAGATAAGTAACATTACAAGTTAAAAGCAAATAGAAGTTCAAGACTTGGGTATCTTTGTCCTCATCAACATGCTGAAGTCTCCCACAAATTTTTTATTTCTTTTTACAAAGTTCAAAATCTGAGAATGATAAATTGAATGGTATAGCATGATATCAGATCTGTGAGGCTAGTACTTAAGTTGCTGATCATTTGCTTAAGCATACTAAAAAGAATTATTCTTGGTTTTTGGCTTCCTATCATGATTGACAAAATTCACAGTTATCTTTGTTCTTTACAGCATTTGGCAAGGTGATATATTGACATAAGAGTAGCACCAGTTTGCATATTGCAGTGGATATGATTCGGCAAGAGAAACAGGTGGGTGTTTAATTGGAAGGGAAGAAACTCAAGAAAGTTAAGCTTAAAAGAGGATTTTTTGTTAAATCTTTTGAAATGCACTACTGTTCATCTAGTATACAACTTTTTGCGGCAATTCCTTGTGTATAGTTTGGAGCCAGGATTGCTATAAACAGTATTAGCTGTACCTATAGAAGCCTTATAATTGACAAAATAAAATTCACCTAAGAGGAAGTTTGAGCTTTATATGACTGAATCCCAATTCTAGAGTTCACTATGTCAGCTGGAATTTGAAAAGATTGAGAGAATGATGGATTCAAGATCCTTATGAGGATTCAAGTTAAAAGATCATTTACGAACCTGAACTGCTATAACAGTAGCCAATAAGAAGGATTGCACCCTGGAATTATCAGAAGTCAATTCATTAAATATACAATGTAGTTGAAAGTAAGCCCTGACAAATATATAGCATCAAGTAAATTGAAATAACCAAACACAGAGGTTTGGGGTAGAGAGGGACTGCAGAGACAAATATAGGAGTTGCTTGGTGCGAAAAAACTACATTAAACAGGCTCTTAGAAATATTGCATATTAAACCTAAGGGCACAAGTGTTCTTTGTATACAGATACACATTTAATAGAAACAAAATTGCAATGAGATGTACCACAACAATGAGCCCCATGGACAGTAACGGGGAGTTGCGAGATTTAGACTGAATAGGACCAACAAAAGGTATATTTCCTCCATCAAGTGACTGGCGGTTAAGATTAACTGGCCTCCTTGACATGATGATAGCAATGAGCCTCTCAAACCTGGCAACAAGCTCAATTATGGTGTGTCCAACATTAGATATTTCTGCTTTTAGACTATCTCACAAAATTACACACAGCTCCTGTTATCTAGAAAAAATTTTCATATTAATACCATATAATGGCCAAATTTCGTAAGCAATTGATGTACCAATGCAAAGTTTTAACATGGACATATGCCCTGAACACCTTTATTCACAGGGCTTCTATTGGATTCAAGTCTTATGCTTCACCAATTCCAACTTTATTTCAAATTGTTTGGAGTGGAACGTGTATTATAGGCTACCTAATCACATAGTTAGTATTCAAAGAACAGACTAAGTCTAAAATAATTACAGTGAGCCATGATCACATGCCATCTTTATGAAAAATCAAGCCATATGAAGACAATTGCTCTCTCCACTGTTTCCAATCAAATGTCTGCAGTTCAGTATTGGTGTGCCAAGCCAGTGGCTATAACATCAATTATTAAGTCTCTGCAAGTGAATTACACACTCAATATATCTATGGTCCAGATAATTTCATTAATCTCCGCATGGCAAGTATAATCCTTTCATTCGTTTTTCCGTAAGAGACATAACAAGGTATAGTAGTATACCGTTTGCAGTTATTTGTCATGATAGAGCATTACATCACTCCCATTGATTCCAACAAGCAACAAAAGAAACAACAAATAGGACATGTTCAACTTAATAACAAAATGGTGCCGGCAATCTTTGGTGCAAACAAACTTAACTTCAATATCTGTTTCAGAAACAACTAACCATTAAAGATCAACAACAGGGCCAACCATTTCCAATACAGATCCTCAAATACAAATTCAAGCGACTAACATAGCTTTAGCAAAAGCAGATAAACAAAGAGGATAAAATTTTAATAGACACAATCTTCAGTAGAGTCCACGGGCGTGTTAACAAATGAACTGAGGAAGCTTTGAAAATGGGCAAAAATTGAAATTTAATCATTTGGGAAACTCGTAAAAGGGTTACCTGATACAAAATCAAAGAAGGTAAATCTCTCCCTTCACGACCCAGATCTGCAGTTGAGCTCACACTGTGATATAATAAAGAGCGGTGCAAACTAAGTGATTCATTTAATTTTTAATTTATTTAATCTGTTTTTCTTAATTGGGTATGATTTCCCTTCCGGTTGATACTGATGCATCACTTAGTTAGACTCTCAAGAATCCAACGTTCAGCGTAAACTGAGCTGGGAGGGGCACTATTGACTATTGAGCGCACACCGAGTGCATGGTAGCTAAGTGCCTCATACTCTTGCTATCCTGCGGCATCGTAAGTTTTTCTTTTTCATTTTTTTTCTTTTTGTAAATTACAATAATCCCTGCTTACATTACTCCATATCTCTAATTTTCAATGTTATTTCTAAAAACCCTTAATGACGCCATCTAAATCCTAAAGAAATTTGTCCAAAATGCGAAAACTCTTTTCTCAGTTATTAATAAACTCTCATAAATTTTTAATTTTATACTATATAATTCTTTTATTATTATTTTTGTCCAAAACTCTTACAATTTATATAAGCTGAAAAATGTCAAATCAATTCAAAAAAAAATGTAACCTAGGCCATAAATTTTAAGAATTTTGCCACAGGACGCTCGACCTCCTCCCTTTATCATTACAAATTGAAATGCGCGCTGATTAAAAATTTTTTTTTACTTGGGAAGGATGTAAGAGGAGGAGGTAGAGCTTGACCTCTCCATAGCATTTTCCAAATTTTAAAATCATACAATGTGCAAATTATTTGGTTTTATTTTTTAATCAAATCAATTAACTTTTTACATAACACAAAATTATTATTTTGTCTTTAATATGATAATAAAAATATAAAGAGTGAAGACAACTAAATTAATATTAATATCTTGAATCAAAATGTGACTTTATTTTTTATATGACCCAAAAACTATGTTTAAGTACTTTTGTTGTTGAAAGGAATACATGACACGTAAAAATTTAATTTCAATGATAAAAAATAAGTGGGAGTGAAATTACCTTTTACACCCCCCCCAAAAAAAGGAAAAAAATTTAAAAAAAAAAAGAAAAAAGACAATAAAATCCCTAGGCTAAACGATGTCGGCACAAATCTCTCCTGCAATTAAAACTTAAGCAATGACGATTTGATCTATGCAACAGTGAAAGAGGTGTCCAAACCCAAATCTTAATGTTCTGCTTTCATTATCGTCCACACCCATCATTTCTATTGTTGCTTAAGGTTTTGCTATCATTGCAAATACCTCGTCATTTGCAAAAACGCTTGCTTGATTTGAAATTACACCCTTGCTCAAAATATAAAAATATTTGTTAGGTGCCTTCACACTCCTCAGTACTAGGGACCATTCATTCATCATCAACACATACAACATTTTCTTTAATTTTAGAAAAACATGGCTCATCATTGTCATCAGCCAAAGAAACCAACTCAACTCAAACCCATTCATAACAGCTTCTGGATCCGCTACTCGTTGCTTACCATAGCTAAAAAATCGTTGCTAAAAATGCTGAAAAAAAATATTTTTTATACACTTTTGACCGTTGCTGAAAGTTTTAACCACAGTTAGACCCGTAGCTAAAGCGACAAGTATGCTGCTCGTTAACATAGCACAACATGTATACCATCTTAGCCCGCTAAATGTTTCATTTTGAAAGAGATTTTTCCTTGAGACTTATTTATTTTAAAAGGATATTTATTTCATTTAAAAATTTAAATGCTTTTAAAAAAGGATTTTGCATGTAAAGTGACGTTAGACACCCTTAATTTATGTAGTTAATGTTAATTTAGATAATACGTATTTAATTTATTTTAAAAGTTTACATAATTACAACGAGAACTGTAATATATTTTGGAGATAAGTTAGGCTTATAGTAACTAGAAGTGTTGTTACTTTGCCGATCATGAGCTTGGATAGAGGGTCATGACAATTGACTTATCCACCTTCTTTGTCTTCTTCTTCGTCTCCGGCGAAGGCGATGCCGAAGGAGGATGAGGCTCTTTTATTTTTAGTGTGATTTCAAGTATATCAACAACAGCAGGAAAATTTCACTAATTATTCCCTTAATCGACTCCTTAGCTCTTCATCGAAAATCAAATTTCCTACCAAAATTGAATCCCATTAAATCCTCCATCTAGGGACTCACGTGTTTACTCCCCATGATGCTATCAAAAATTATTCTAAAAATGTTTTATTTTGAAAGAGACTTTCCGTTGAGACTTATTTATTTTAAAAGAATATTTATTTCATTTAAAAATTTAAATGTTTTTAAAGAAGGATTTTGCATATAAAGTGACATCAGACACCCTTAATTTTAAGTAGTTAATGTTAATTTAGATAATACATATTTAATTTGTTCTAAAATTTTACATAATTATGACGAGAACCATATAATATTTTGGGGGTCATGGGTGGCCAGAGTTTCACCAGAGACAGTGATAGAACCACTCTTGGAGCTCCTTTGGCCATTGGAGAAGAGAGGAGGCATGAGAAATGCTTGAGAGAGATAAAGAGAGGTGCTGAAGCGTAGAATGTGTTGAGTTCTCAACTTAGCACCATTTGAGGTGCTACTTATCTTCTCTTTTGATATCTATCTTGCTTATGCTTACATTTCTTAACCCATGTTTTGGTTAGTTTAAATTAATTTTAGTTTTCTTAGATCTTTTAATAAATTGAGTAATTTCATGACTCTATTCTATTAGTAATGGGTATTTTGTTGTTATAGGTTGTGTTGGTGAGGAGCTTGTTCATAATGAGGGTCCCTACTAGAGCTGCATTTTTGAAGTTGCTACAGATGAAATTTCTCTCTGCGTCTCACTGCTATAGCGGTGGATCTTCACAGCTATAGTAGTGGGCACTGGAGCATAAGATGTTGAAGCCAGTCTCTCTGTCAGCCACCACTATAGCAGTAGATCTTCACCGCTATAGCGGCAAGCCCTGGGAAGCAACCTTTTAAAGACTTTGTTTCTGTCCTCCACCATTATAGCGATGGATAGTCACCGCTATAGCAGTAGGTCGCATTTCTACACTGGTTTCAATAGCGTCAGAGCAGAATTTTTAGGTCATTCTGAGTTCGAGATACAAGGGAGGGCGCTGAGTTTTGCTCGAGGAAGAGGAGGAATCTATCTTTCAAGCATTTCAAGCCTGATTCTTGTCAACTCAACCTTGGTTTCATGGGGATTTCTTCATTTTCTGTTGTTTTCTGCATTTTTGGAACTATGAGCAGCTAAATTTCTTTTCTAGGGTTACTATGAACCTAATCTCTGATTAGGAATTGTTTTTCTCTCTAACTTTGTGATTTTTATTCAATATATACATTCTTTTCACTCATCTTTGTTGTGTTTGCTCTAAAATTGATCACTTTACGGTTTTCTTGTTGCTTCCACTAAACTTTGACGAGGGAAGTGACTGTAGAACACTGAGTGTTTAGGGTGAGTGGTTGAACTTAGGAGTTTTGCTTATTAATTAATAAGAATATTAATTAACCTCACTTAATCAAATTAGATTGACGTTTATTTGACTTAAACTCACATAAGGGATTATATTAGAGTTGAGTAGCTTGATTTAGGTTCGGAAGAATCACTTTAAGCCTTTGTAAAACCTAAGATTAAAGTGTATGATTGAATTGAATCGCAGGTATTAGGGAGAGTTAGCAATTCTTAGGACATGAAAAGGGGATTAGTAGCCCTAAATTTTTTAATTAAGTTAATTTCATCCAAATTTGTGATTGCGTTCTTTTTAATTGTGAAAACTATAAAAAATATTTTGTCTTCTAATTTTTATCTTTCAATTTCCAATTAGAGCTACCTTTAATCCAAAGAGATCGTCTAACTAATGCGTTTAAATTTCTAGAGTACTTAGCAAGTTAGTTCTTATAGGACGATATTCTTACTCTTTCACTATATTATTTGTGCGACTGATGCACTTGCTAATTTGCCTAACAAGTTTTTGGCACTGTTGCCGGAGACTAACAGATTTAGCCAATATTCTAAGGAATTTACAGGTGTTAGATTAGGCATTTTTCTATTTTGTTTTATTTTATTATTTTGTTTGTTTTTGTTTAAGTAGTCATTTTTGCTTTTAGAGTTGTTTTTCAGATTTCTTCTTCTGTCACTTCTTATTGGTTATTTCTACTGTGTATGCAACGTACTCTTGATCCGTCTAAATTCCTATATGAACATGAGATCGAGAAACTTGCAGGGAGAGCCAAAAAAGAAGCAAAAGCAAGAAAAATTCAAAAGAGACTAGTTTCTTTAGAAGAAGAAGATATGGCTAATAATAATGGGAATAATAGAGGTAACGGTGCTGGAATTGATCAACATGACCATAATAGAGCTGGGTGGGACAATGCTTCACCCCCTAAGGCTGGACATGCTTCTAGTATAGTAAAACCTCCTCTTGGAGCCAATAACTTCAAAATAAGGGCAGTTTTGATGAATTTGGTCCAACAGAACCAATTTGGGTGAAGTCCTTTAGAGGACCCAAATAATCACATCACAAATGTCCTGGACATCTATGATATGGTTAAGTTGAATGGAGTGAGTGATGACGTTTTTCGTCTTTGTCTATTCACTTTCTCATTCAGGGACGCTGCAAAGAGTTGGTTGACTTCTCAACCAAAAGGGAGCATCACTATATGGGATTAACTCCAGAGGAAGTTCTTAGACAAATTCTTTCCTCCTTCAAGGTCAGTCAAGTTGAGGAATGAGATTATTGCATTTTATCAACATGAAGGACAAAGCTTATCTATAGCATGGGAGTGGTTTAGAGAATTATTGTAATACCCCAATAATTTGTATGAATATTTAAAGTCTATTTTGAAGTTTAGTGAAAAATTTAATTACGTGAAAAATGTGCTTTTTGAATTAGTGAAGAAAATTTGGGAATAGAAATTTTAATTTAGGAAATTTTTTTCAAATTCTCAATGACTTAAATGAACAAATTTTAAAGTTAGAGTGGTTATGAGCAATTTTTCCAAAAGAAAAGTAATGGGGCCCATACGTATACACTTCTCTCGAATTTCTTCATCAACCATTTATGCAATTTTTGCATGGGAAAGGAAGCTATGAAAGTTAGGATGATTGGTAAGTTGATGTTCTTCTTCTTCTTTCTCTTATTACAAGACCAAATCCTTGGTTATCAATTTGCAAAATTTTTGTAGAATATTTTAATGGATGAATTTAAGTGTGGATGTTAATCTAAAACATTCCTAGGTGGTTTATGATGTTATTAGAACAATAAATTTGGAGAAAACTAGGAGAAATTCGTAGAATTTGGATATTTGAAAAAAAGTTAGTGTTCTTGATGAAAATTTGAGATTTGAGCTTGGATTGTTGCTAAAAATTGGGGGTTTTAGTGTTAAAACACTCCTTAGACATTAAGGATGAAAACCCATGGAAGAAATCAAAAGAAATGTTGTTTTAGATGTGATTTTAGGATTTTTGGATGAAGAACATGAAGAACTCACTGTTCATTCTGGAAATTTTCTAGAAAATACTGTTCACAGAAAAAAATTTTTCAGATTTTCTCGTTACTGTAGCATTGACTCTGTCAACGTTACTGTAGCATTGACTTAGTCAACGACACTGTAGCTGCGTTGACCGTTGACCGTTACTGTAGCATGAGTTTTTTTTATATCGTTGAAAAGCTCTTTGAGTCTAGTTTCCAATGGTATAAGTTTCATCTGGATATTCATTACCAGTTAGGAGTTATGATTTGAGAAGTAAGTGAAGGTCAGGAATAGTGGTAGAAAATTTCTCTATTTCGTAACCTTGATGGTTTTTATCTGGTTACAATAGGAATGGTCGAAGCGCAAGGTGGGAGTGCCAAGAGCGTGAAATCCAGGTGAGTGGGTTAATACTTGCTATGATTAAATATCTTTGTTATTGACTTTTTGCATCATAGTGAAAATATGTTGTATATCCAAGTTTGAAGAGGATGATGTGGGACGATGAGACATAAACAATTGTAGAACTTGCCTGGTGATGTATATAATTATATTTTCTTATTTTCTCATGAATGGAGGTTATATGATGGATTGTGAATGGCATCTGAACTGAGTTGAAATGTGTCATATTCTGATTGTTGAGTTCATTCATACGCGGATAGTTGAAGTATGTTATTGTTGAATAATTGTTCTATATTATGAGTTATGTTGTATACATGCTATATTGCTGGAACCGTATTGATTATGTTGTGACTTGAATTGTAAATGACTGAATTGTGTATGTGGCTCATGATTATGATTGAGAATTATCACATCCCAAAAATTGAGCATGTGAAAAGATACTACTCATTTGATAAAATTCTCAAACATACGTTATTTACATATATTCTGTAAGGTTTTACATTCAACCTTAATCATTCATTCCACACTACAGAATTATATTCATCTGATAAGCAAATATAGACATACATAGTCTGATATTTCTATCTCATCGCAAGCCTAGGAGACCTATAGAAAGTACATAGCGTTCCTAGTATCCACATTAATAAATACTGGTATCCCACCAGACAGAAATAGAGGATAATTCCAAGGGGCTTCTATTCTTCAAACGGATACTCTTGTTCTTTGTTTTCTGTATCTGAAAAAAATAATCATAGGGAGTGTGAGTTTATTTAAAAACTCAGTAAGTAAATAACTGTACTATATAAAATATCAAAAGTACAAATACCACATTTACTCATATAATTAATTGTCTTATACATCGAGTAGTATGGGACTCTAACCCTTTCAACTCGTGTATAGGTTTCATAGATATGCACTGAGTAGTATGGGACTTTAACCCTTTCAAACTCGTGTATGAGCTTTCTTAGATATACACCGAGTAGTATGGAACTTTAACCCTTTCCAACTCGTGTATTAGATCCCGTAGATCTTTACTCATTGACAAGATAGTGAGAATTTATCACATAATACAATTGTCATGAAATAAAACAATTTCTACATACTCTTATTTCTACCGATCATCATATACTCCCATATGAAAAATTGATTGCTTATTGTCCAAATAATATTGTAAATGGGACTTATATTGTACTTTGACTAGTAATATCAAATTAGCTGAGCAAGGTTATTCACTCACCTTGATGTTTGTCCAAGTTTACCTTGTTCCACACTAGAATTTGTGTAGGCAAATTTCCTAGTAAAATATATTACAAGGAAACATAAGAAAGGAAACAAAATCACGAAAATACGCAAAATTTTCTGATTGCTACAGTAACGGTTTGCTACTGTACGGTTTGCTACTGTACGGTTCGCTACAGTGTCGGTTCGCTACAGTACCGTTTCGCTACAGTAACGTTGACTACTACAGTGCCGTTGACTGCCGACACTACAGTACTGCTACAGTAACTCGAAGAAAATTTCCCGAGATCTGGTCGCTACAGTAACTCAAGTTTTGCAGAAGTTTTTGCAGAGATTTCTCACAAATTCATCCTTTCCTTTCTTGTTTCAAAACCAGAATTTCAACTCTTTTAACCGATTATAACTCAAATATAACTTCTAAAACAACTGAGATTCACGAATTATCATCAAAATCTTCAAGAACAAAACCTCCTCTAATCTTCCATATAAACTTAGATTTAAGGAAAATAACGAGATTAAAGCTTACCTTTGATCCTTACAAAGCTTTTGAACCGAAAAAATAATCGAACTTCTGAAGATCAAGGAAAGGATTTGAGAAGAAAATGAAGAACTGAGAGAGAAAATGAAATTACTGTTCCTTTTGCTTCGCTTCAGAATCGAATTATGAGAAGTTACTATTGAAGTTTTATATTAAATATTTCTAATGGGTTATTGAATAACCCATGGGTATCCATAACCCAACATCCAAACCCATCCAGTCAATTTACAATAAATGGATTAATTGACCATTCTTAAACCACTTTTCCATGAATTTCACCATTCTTAGAATATATCCCACGTGGTGCAAATATTCAGTCCATTCATTTAACTCAATTTTCATAAATAATATTCAAAGAGAACAATTAAATATGAAAATTAAAAATGACCAAAATAAATAACTAAAGTAACGTTGTGAAATTCTAAAATACTCTTAAGCGAATTATATTCTGAAATTAATGGGTATTACATTCTATCCCCCTTAAAAGAATTCGGTCCTCCGAATTAAAATCTTTCCTCAAGTTTCAAATAAATGTGGATAGTTTTTCCACATTTCATCTTCTGCCTCCCACGTAGCTTCCTCGCGAGAATGATTTCTCCAAAGAACCTTGACAGTAGGAATTTCTTTAGTACGCAATTTCTTGACTTTTCTATCAAGAATAACTACTGGTACCTCTTCGTATGTGAGAGTTTCATCAAAATGAACTTCTTGGGGTTGAATGACATGAGAAGGATCAGGAAGATATTTCCGCAGCATGGACACATGAAATATTGGATGAACTCCCTCTAGGTTGGAAGGTAGGTCTAGGCGATATGCCACATTACCCACTCTGTCTACAACCTCATATGGGCCAACATACCTTGGACTAAGCTTGCCTTTTTTTCCGAATCTCATTACTCCCTTCATAGGTGAGATTCGTAAGAAAACCATATCACCTATTGCAAATTCAAGGTCACGTCGTCGGTTGTCCGCATAAGACTTCTGTCTACTCTGAGCAGTTAACAACTTCTCTCTAATCAGTTTAACTTTATTTATATCTTCCTGTATCATCTCAGGTCCAAATATTTTAGTTTCACCAAGTTCAAACCAACCTATAGGAGATCGACACCGTCTCCCATATAAAGCCTCAAAAGGTGCCATCTGGATACTGGCTTGGTAACTGTTATTATAAGCAAATTCAATAAGAGACAAATGATCTTCCCAACTTCCACTGAAATCCATCACACAAGCTCTTAGCATATCCTCTAAAGTCTGAATTGTCCTTTCGGACTGTCCATCAGTCTGAGGATGAAATGCTGTGCTAAGATTCACTTTGGTATCCAAAGCCTCTTGAAAGACTCTCCAGAACCGAGAAGTAAACTGAGGTCCTCGGTCTGATATAATGGATATTGGTACACCATGAAGTTTCACTATTTCTTTAACATAAAGTCGAGCAAGATTTGCTACACTGAAAGTGGTATGAACAGGAAGAAAATGTACTTACTTAGTAAGTCGATACACTATGACCCATATTGAGTCATTTCCTTTTGTTGACCGAGGTAAACCTACTACAAAGTCCATAGTGATCCTTTCTCACTTCCACTCGGGAATATCTAGTTTTTGCATCAAACCAGGTGGTCGTCGATGTTCAGCTTTAACTTGCTGACAAGTCAAATATCGAGCTACAAAGTCAGTCACATCTCGCTTCATGCCCTCCCACCAGTAAACTTGTTTCAAAGATTCAATGTTGGGGACACAAAGTCTCCCATTAAACTATAAGACTCCTTCTTCATCTACCAAGAAACTTGGTGCTAGACCTTGCCTTACCTTATCTCTGATTTTGACCATATCAATGTCATTTTCTAAAGTTACTTTTACTTTTTCTACAAGGGATGATCTAACTGTTAAATGAGCCAGAAATGTACCTGACTCAGTGATCTCGAAGAATACTCCATCAGCTTCCAATTCTTGTAGTTCATGTATTAGAGATCTCCTTATAGTGGCAATGTGAGCTAAACTTCCCATAGACTTTCGACTTAGAGCATCGGCCACTACATTTGCTTTACCTGGATGGTAAAGGATGGTACAATCACAATCTTTCAAAAGTTCCATCCACCTTCGTTGCCTTAGATTGAGATTTCTTTGCTCAAAAATGTATTTAAGGCTTTTGTGATCTGTAAAAATTTTACAAGTTTTCCCATACAAGTAATGTCTCCATATCTTTAGGGCAAACACTACAGCTGCCATTTACAAATCATGAATGGGGTAATTCAATTCATGCTTTTTAAGCTGACGTGAGCTATAAGCTATGACTTTACCATGTTGTATCAACACACATCCTAAGCCTATCTTTGAGGCATCACAGAATACAGAGTAACCCCCTGGTCCTGATGGTAGGATTAAGACTGGTGCAGAAGTTAAACACTCTTTCAATTGGGTGAAACTTTGCTCACATGAATCATCCCAAATGTATTTAACATTCTTTCGGGTTAAATTATTTAATGGGAGAGCCGTCTTAGAGAAATCTTTGACAAAGCGACAGTAATACCCTGCTAAGCCAAGAAAACTACGTACTTCCGACACAGTTGTTGGTTTAGGCCATTGTTTTACTGCTTTAATTTTACTTGGATCTACATGAATACCTTCTTGGAAAATAACATGTCCCAAAAATGTTACATGACTCATCCAGAATTCACATTTTGAGAGCTTTGCGTACAACTGATGCTCTCTCAAGGTCTGAAGCACTATTCTCAAATGTTCAGTATATTCTTCATGACTCTTTGAATATACCAAAATATCATCAATAAATACAATTACAAACTTATCAAGGAATGATTTGAACACTCTGTTCATTAAATCCATAAATGCTGCTGGTGCATTTGTCAACCCAAAAGACATCATGAGAAACTCATAATGGCCATACCGTGTACAAAAAGCAGTCTTAGGTATATCATCATTCTTAATTTTGTAACTGATGATATCCAGACTTTAGGTCAATCTTTGAGAAATATTTTGCTCCTTGAAGCTGATCAAATAAATCATCTATCCTTGGTAAAGGATACTTATTTTTCACTGTGACTTTATTCAGCTGACGATAATCTATACATAATCTCATAGAACCATCTTTCTTTTTCACAAAAAGAACAGGAGCACCCCAAGGTGAAAAACTTGGGTGAATGAACCCTTTGTTCAACAAATCTTCCAATTGTTCTTTGAGTTCTTTTAGCTCAACAGGAGCCATACGATAAGGTGGAATAGAAATTGGTCGTGTGTCTGGGACCAAATCAATACTGAACTCAATATCTCTTTCTGGCGGTAATCTAGGTAAATCTTCTGGGAACACATCTGGGAATTCATTAACCACATGAATGTCTTCTAACTTCTGTTCTTTCTTTTCTAAATCTTTGATAAAAGCTAGAAATCCCTGACATCCCTTTCGCAACATACGCCGGGCACTTAACATAGATATCATGTTGCAAGGTACATCACTTCGATCTCCTTGAAACACAAAATTACTCCTCCCCGGCATATTAAAGGAAATAACTTTGTCACGATAATTTATAGTAGCATGACAAGAAGATAGCCAGTCCATCCCTAAAATCACATCAAAATCTAACATATTGAGAATCATAAGATCTATCTCAGTTTTCATTCCCCCAACAATTATTTTCCAAGAACGATAACATGTTTTAACTATCCAAGTCTCTCTCATCGGTGTGGAAACTAAGAATGATTCCTTAAGAGTAATCGAATCAAATGCAAATCTCTTGGCAAATAGGGGTGACACATATGAGTGAGTAGAACCAGGATCAAACAAAATACGTGCAACAAAAGTATTGACAGATAATATACCTGTAACTATAGTATTGGATGTTTGAGCATCCTGTCGGGTTAGAGCATATACTCTTGCATTTCCTCTGCCAGTAGCTTGTTTTCTACGGTCACCTTGGCCTCTTCCAGAACCTCTTCCCATACTACCCCCTATTGAAGGGGTTGGTGTTCGAGTAATAGATTGTGGTCGAGGTGGCAAAGTAGACCCTTAACCTGGTCCTGTCATGAGCTGAGGGCACTCCCTTATAAAATGTCCTTTTTGTCCACAGTTAAAACAACCTGTACCAACAGTGTTTAACCTGCATTCTCCGAAGTGAAACTTTCCACATTCAGGACACTGAGGTTTCTTCCTTCTAGCTTGAGTACCTGCTCTACTAGAAGAACTAAAACCACCCCTGCTCTCTGAACGAGGCTTAGCCACACTGGCTGTAGAATAAAATGACTTAGTAGGAGTGGCTGGAGCATGTTGTGATGCAGTAAAGGGTTTCAAAGTCCCTGAGTCTTCCCTTTGATCAAAAGATCTCCTATATCTAGCTTTCTTCTTTTGTCGATATTCTTCTTTATTCTTTGACCTCCTTTCCATAACCAATCTGTAAAACTCCGTCCACATAACTGGCGGTGTGTCTTGAATTCTAGCTTTCTTCCAGTTCTTCCACCATTTACCAGCCCTACCCTTTAACTGAAAAGAAGTGAATTCTACCTTTTGAGTAGGAGAACACCCTATAGCATCACAGATTGCTTCACAATCTTCAAGGAAACATTGTGGGTCCTCTTTGGGATCTTCCCCTGAAAAAGTAGGAGGCCTCATTTTCTGGAATTCAGACATTCTTACCTCGCTTACGTTATCTCCTCCAGCTAACTGAGCTGGTGGTACAATTTCAGCTTCAACAATAGGAGGATCTACTGGCAGGTTAGCTTGTGTAGCTCGACCTCTCATTTCAGCCTCAAATCGGTCAAATCGTTCATTCATCAAATTAATCACATGTGCAATAGTTACATTGCCAACGTGAGCATCAGGTTCGACTCTCCTTGCTTGCTCACTAATTGCATCCTCAGTACTTTGAGCATGTAAACTATCACTACGGTTAGGATCATCTTGCACATGTACTGGTAGATTTATGGCCCTCCTTGGACCCATATGCTCATTATTATTAGAAGATCCTTCTGACATTGATCTGTCACAGATCTACACACATAACAAACAATTTTCAGACATAAACAAAATATCACTTACTAGCCCCACTGAAAATTATCTATAAAATGACGTTATACTCTACAAGGTCTTTTATGAAACCTAATCCTATGGTCATGCCGCGGCTCATGACAATAGGGAAGGGCCCACAAAGATCACTTTGCTCTGTACTCTATAGGGGACCTATAAAACCTATGCTCTGATACCAAATTGTCACATCCCAAAAATTGAGCATGTGAAAAGATACTACTCATTTGATAAAATTCTCAAACATACGTTATTTACATATATTCTGTAAGGTTTTACATTCAACCTTAATCATTCATTCCACACTACAGAATTATATTCATCTGATAAGCAAATATAGACATACATAGTCTGATATTTCTATCTCATCGCAAGCCTAGGAGACCTATAGAAAGTACATAGCGTTCCTAGTATCCACATTAATAAGTACTGGTATCCCACCAGACAGAAATAGAGGATAATTCCAAGGGGCTTCTATTCTTCAAACGGATACTCTTGTTCTTTGTTTTCTGTATCTGAAAAAAATAATCATAGGGAGTGTGAGTTTATTTAAAAACTCAGTAAGTAAATAACTGTATTATATAAAATATCAAAAGTACAAATACCACATTTACTCATATAATTAATTGTCTTATACATCGAGTAGTATGGGACTCTAACCCTTTCAAACTCATGAATAAGATCTCATCGGTATACACCGAGTAGTATGGGACTCTAACCCTTTCAACTCGTGTATAGGTTTCATAGATATGCACTGAGTAGTATGGGACTTTAACCCTTTCAAACTCGTGTATGAGCTTTCTTAGATATACACCGAGTAGTATGGGACTTTAACCCTTTCCAACTCGTGTATTAGATCCCGTAGATCTTTACTCATTGACAAGATAGTGAGAATTTATCACATAATACAATTGTCATGAAATAAAACAATTTCTACATACTCTTATTTCTACCGATCATCATATACTCCCATATGAAAAATTGATTGCTTATTGTCCAAATAATATTGTAAATGGGACTTATATTGTACTTTGACTAGTAATATCAAATTAGCTGAGCAAGGTTATTCACTCACCTTGATGTTTGTCCAAGTTTACCTTGTTCCACACTAGAATTTGTGTAGGCAAATTTCCTAGTAAAATATATTACAAGGAAACATAAGAAAAGAAACAAAATCACGAAAATACGCAAAATTTTCTGATTGCTACAGTAACGGTTTGCTACTGTACGGTTTGCTACAGTAACGGTTCGCTACAGTGCCGGTTCGCTACAGTAACGTTGACTACTACAGTACCGTTGATTGCCGACACTACAGTACTGCTACAGTAACTCGAAGAAAATTTCCCGAGATCTGGTCGCTACAGTAACTCAAGTTTTGCAGAAGTTTTTGCAGAGATTTCTCACAAATTCATCCTTTCCTTTCTTGTTTCAAAACCAAAATTTCAACTCTTTTAACCGATTATAACTCAAATATAACTTCTAAAACAACTGAGATTCACGAATTATCATCAAAATCTTCAAGAACAAAACCTCCTCTAATCTTCCATATAAACTTAGATTTAAGGAAAATAACGAGATTAAAGCTTACCTTTGATCCTTACAAAGCTTTTGAACCGAACAAATAATCGAACTTCTGAAGATCAAGGAAAGGATTTGAGAAGAAAATGAAGAACTGAGAGAGAAAATGAAATTACTGTTCGTTTTGCTTCGCTTCAGAATCGAATTATGAGAAGTTACTATTGAAGTTTTATATTAAATATTTCTAATGGGTTATTGAATAACCCATGGGTATCCATAACCCAACATCCAAACCCATCCAGTCAATTTACAATAAATAGATTAATTGACCATTCTTAAACCACTTTTCCATGAATTTCACCATTCTTAGAATATATCCCACGTGGTACAAATATTCAGTCCAGTCATTTAACTCAATTTTCATAAATAATATTCAAAGAGAACAATTAAATATGAAAATTAAAAATGACCAAAATAAATAACTAAAGTAACGTTGTGAAATTCTAAAATACTCTTAAGCGAATTATATTCTGAAATTAACGGGTATTACAAGAATGCTCTTAGATGTGATTGTGATTGTGTTTGACTAGAAAGGAAAGGCATGGCGGTGCACCCCATGGAGAAATCTATGTGAAGCTATAAGGGTGGAGAATATAAATGCTGTGATAAGGGTGGATGTGGCGAGGGCCGCAGGCAATGATCCAGAGGTATCCTGGACGATCCGGTTGGTACGGGAAATGTGTGAAATTGATTTCACTGTTTACTGTTGTGAATTATTTGAATTATGTTGAAATGTATTTGATTTACTTGGATATTGTTGTGAAGTATTATGAATTATATTATATTGTATTATGATCGATTACGTATGATTGCTGCATGTTATCATTATGATACATGATATTTTTTTTTGTCATAGTGTTGTGTTGTCTGCTCACTGGGCATGTGGTTTACTCATACCCCTATTGTTAACATTTTTTTCAGAGTTGACAATTGAAGGTAAATATCTATACAAAGAGTTATGGATCCTTAGCCCATGATTACCTTTTCATTTGTTCAGGGTAAAGGTATAATGTTTAGGTCTTATTTTAAGTTGTATAAATCTAGAAAATCTGTGTAATCGGGTAGGTTCATTCAGTGATGTAATGTGAATAACTGTAGTGTGTATAGAGAACTCGGTTTAGCCGTATTTTCTTATCTTTTGTGAAAAGGTGAATAATTCTCTTATTTTAGTTCTTAAATTATGTAATTTAGATTAATTGTATTTAAAAGAATGGTATGATGCTTAAGAGAAAGATAGGCTTACGGAGGTGAAATGAAATTCACTTTCCGTGCCGGTCACGTGCTCAGATTTTTGGAACGTGACAAAATTGGTATCAGAGCTTTGGGATTAGGTCTCCTACCGATTACAGAGTAAGGTAACCTTAGTGGGATCTCCTCTATCGTGGTGAACCCGGGCACAACTATAGAGAGAAGGCTCCACTGAAGGTCTTGTAGGATGTTTGCATTTTCTTTTCCTCCGAGACTTGTCTTTTCTTATGAATTATGTTTTTAGTTTTAGTTTTAGACAGATATGGCTATACTTTTGAACTTGGTAAAGAAAAGATTGTTATTTGTTTTGATTCCGTTGCGGTCGGACCAAATTTTATGTGATAGGTTTTATAAGCTAAATTCGTGATTGATTTTGTACGGCTGATTTCTTTTATCTTTCTTTATTTTATTATTTTTTTTAGAGTACCGTCTAGTAAAAGAAATCACTTGCATTAAAAAAAACTGAAGGAGTACATTGTAAAAAAAAAATTTACTCACGCATGAGTAATCTAAAGGCAAGGTGGTCTCGGATTAGGAGGGTTGTATTGTATCATCACCCTCGACCATTCCTTGGAACGAGAGATAGAGCAATGTCGCGGAAGGTAGTATAAATCCCATTCATACAATCAACACTTCTTTGTTGTTGATTGCAGAAGCACTAGGTAGACCAATAGAAGAACCTGTCTATTCTTGAAGTCATTGTCGCATTATTGCGTTTAGTTAACTTCTCCAGGTCCTCTATCATCTTTTTCAGATTTTTCACCTCCTGTTCTAGACAAGCGATTTTGTCCTCCGAGGTATGGCCCGTGCTAGTCTCCTCAGCTTCCTCGTTCTTCTTCATTTTCTTCTCCTTCTATTTCTCTTAAGACCCCTCAAAAGGTCTTTTGCCCTTGTCCTTGCCTAGACTCAAGTTTAAGTTGAGCTCTTCTTCCTTGACCTCCACTGTGAGATCAATGTACTTCCTTGTGGCCATGATTTGGAAAATTTAGAAATTTATGTAGGAGTATGAGAAGAGAGGGGAAAGAGTACTACAATACCATTACCTTAATGAGTGGCAAGGAGCTCGCAGATGCTGTTAAATCACATGATCAGAAGAAAGGGGTTAATCTTGAAGAAAATATAACTAAGAAGGTAGATGCTTCAGATGCTAAAGCTAAGGGTGAGAATACAGTAAGAAATATAAGGGTTGAAAATTTCATTCCACCATTACCTTATCCTTAGGCTCAGAGGCCTAAAAAGCACAATGAGAAGCAGTTCAACAAATTCTTGGAGGTATTTAGAAAGTTACAAATAAATATATCTTTTGCTAAAGTCTTGGAACAAATGCATGTGTACGGGAAGTTTATGAAAGAGTTGTTATTGAAAAAGAGGAAGGTAGGAAATAGTGAAAGAGTCACACTAAACGAGAAGTGTAGTGCGATTATACATAAGAAGTTACCTCCAAAACTCAAACATCCAAGGAGTTTCTCCATCCCTTGTACTATTGGGATGTCACATTCAAGAGGATCTTGTGTGATCTCGGGGCTAGTATTAATCTAATGCCATTATCAATATTTAAAAGACTTGGGATTGGTCAGGTGAAACCAACTATGATGACCCTTCAGCTCGCAGTCGATCCTTGAGACATCTATATAGGGTAGTGGAAGATGTGCTAGTCAAAGTGGAAAGTTCTTTTTTCCTGTGGATTTTGTGGTTCTAGACATAGCAGAAGACAAGGAAATCCTTCTCATTCTTGGTAGGCCATTCTTGGCTACTTCGGGAGCGGTATAATAGTCCAAAAGGAGATAGAAATCTTTACTGTGTTCGAGATTGCAAAATCGTCGATGGAAAAAGAAGTTTATGATCATAAAGAAGAAACAACGATGGTTGAACAATCTGTACTTCCTCCATGTAAAGCCAAAGAACTAATCAAGAAAAAAAACAAAAAAATGGCAAAGCTGGGGGAAGGCAATTTAGCTTCAAGACTCTTCTTCTATGGGCTATTTTGATCTAAAATAAAACCGGTAAAGTCTGACTGAAGATTATAAACTTAGCATTCTTGGGAGGCAACCTAAGTTTTTTTTTATCTCTATTGTAGTTTTTAATTGTTTTGTTTATGTTTTGATTATTTTATCTGTGGTGTTTCTTTTTCTTGTTGATGTGTTGTTGGTTTGCTTCTTTTCCTCTATTGTGCTAATAAGGGACAGTGAGAACACTGTCAAATTTAAGTTTGGGGGAGAGGCATTTTGTGTCTTGTGTTTGTTGTGCTAGTTTTTGTTTTGTTAGTCTGTTTGGTGTGTAAAACAGTTTTCAGATATGTCAGATTTTCAAAATTTTAAATTTTTGTTAAAAACTTTGCAAGGGAAGGAATTGCATAGTTTGTGGAAAGAATAGAAAATTTTGGTAAAATTAAGATTTGGGATTGTTTTTAATTAAGAATTAACCTTACTTTTAAGAATAATAAAAGATTTATTCTAAATTCATTTTAGGCTAATTGAAGTTTTGGAACTCTTAGAACAGTTACTTTAGCTTGAGTTAAGCTTTTCTAAAATCAAAGTAAACTCAATAAGGGGTATTAATTTCAGATTCCACAATAAAAAAATGGTTGTTTAAATATGAATTAGTAGTTGGCTTAAATGTTTGGTTTATGTTGAGGTAATGTCGTGTGGATTAGGCGCACGGACATTTTTTTAACCAATAAATCTTGCGTTTGGTTGGTTTGAGAGAATGAAGGGCAGGGAAGTGTTGTGTGGATTAGATGCACGGGCATTTCTTTCACTCTGTAGTTTTCAATTTGGGTATAAAAGGGGAGGAAGAGCTATATGGATTAGGCACACAGACTCTTTTTCTTACTAGTTACATCTCTTATTTGGTTTACTGATTGGATCAATTCGAATTTGAAATGAAAACCCTTAAGTGTAAAAGTATAAAAAGGAAAGATTAATTCAGGTGATGGTATTTTGATTTAAGAAGTTTCTAATGTGTCCAATAAGCTTATTTTGAGTTTTATTTAAATCTCTAAGTTATTGTTGCAAGTATGACTGTTCTATAGTAAAAGTATTTTATGGATCTAATTTAATAGATGGTTCTATTTTTCTCTGCATATTCCACTCGTTTTCCTTATTTAGTTTTATTGCTTTCAAAGCCTGATTGTAAATTTGCATTGTTGAGTTCTACTTTGCTCATTGTTCTGTGTGAGGGTTGATTTGCTTGAGAGCAAGCAAAGATTCAAGTTTGGGGGAGTGTTGAGTTCTCAACTTAGTACTATTTGAGGTATTACTTACCTTCTCTTTTGATCTTTATCTTGCTTATGCTTGCATTTCTTAATCCATGTTTTGGTTAGTTTAGATTAGTTTTAGTTTTCTTAGATCTTTTAAAAAATTAAGTAATTTCATGACTCTATTCTACTAGTAATAGGTATTTTGTTGTTATAGGTTGCATTGGTGAGGAGCTTGTTCATAATGAAGGCACCTGTTAGATAAAATTTCTCTCTTCATCTCACCGCTATAGTGGTGGATCTTCATAGCTATAGCAATGGATCTTCACAACTATAGTGGTAGACACTAGAACATAAGATGTTGAAATCAGCCTCTCTGCCAGCCACCGCTATAGCAGCAAGCCTTGGAAAGCAGCCTTTTAAAGACCTTGTTTCAGTCTTCCACCGCTATAGCGGTGGGTAGTCGTCGTTATAGCGGTAGGTTGCATTTCTGCACTGGTTTAAATAGTGCCAAAACATAATTTTTAGGTCATTCTAAGTTTGAGATACAAGGGAGGGCGCCGAGTTCTGCTATAGGAGGAAAAGGAGGAATCCATCTTTCAAGCATTGCAAACCCGATTCTTGTCAACTCAACCTTGGTTTCATGGGAATTTCTTCATTTTCTATTGTTTTTTGCATTTTTATAACTATGGGTTGCTAAATTTCTTTTCTATGGTTACTATGAACCTAATCTCTAATTAGGAATTATTTTTATCTCTAACTTTGTGATTTTTATTCAATATATACATTCTTTTCACTCATCTTTGTTATGCTTGCTCTAAAATTGATCACTTCACGGTTTGCTTATTACTTCCACTAAACTTTGGTGAGGGAGGTCGCTGTAGAACACTGAGTGTTTAGGGTGAGTGGTTGAAAATAGGGGTTTTACTTGTTAATTGATAGGAATATTAATTAACCTCACTTAATCAAATTAGGTTGACATTTATTTGGCTTAAACTCACATAAGGGATTATGTTAGAATTGAGTAGTTTAATTTAAGTTCGGGAGAATCACTTTAAGCCTTTGAAAAACTTAAGATTAAAGTGTATGATTGAATTGAATCGCAGGTATTAGGGAGAGTTAGTAATTCTTAGGACAAGAAAAGGGGATTAGTAGCCCTAAGTTTTTTAATTAAGTTAATTTCATCCAAATTTGTGATTGTGTTCTTTTTAATTGTGAAAAATATAAAAAATATTTTGTCTTCTAATTTTTATCTTTTAATTTCCAATTAGAGCTACCTTTGATCCAAAGAGGTTATCTAACTAATGCATTTAAATTTCTAGAGTACTTAGCGAGGTAGTCATCTTGGGATGATATTCTTACTCTTTCACTGTATTACTTGTACGACTGATGTGCTTACTAATTCGGCCAATAGAATAAAGGGAGGCTGAGTGTGTGGGGGGTTATTATTTTCTTTGACCATTTTGCCCTTCTTAACTCAAGAGAGTATCTTTTGAATCATACCTTATTTCATTCTAATCCCTCTCAAGGATTCATATGCAAAAATTATTCCTCTTCCACCAATCTCATGGCACCAACCACACACCCTAACATCACAAAGTCCAATTCTCCTCAAGATTCTTACTTATCACCTCACACAAAATCACCCAACATTTTCCTTTTCTTCCACTTTGGTCTCTCACTTGTCCTTATACACAATTTTCTCTTATCCTAGGCTAGGTAGCAACCACGTGAAACTTCTCATGCCTTCACTCAACACAGATTCTCTTAGTCACGCACATGTTTTGATCACATGCATAGCTTTTGGAATCCTCAAATTTTCTTTAAATACTCATCCATCAATGACAAATTTTCACATATGTAAAAATACATGCTCTCACTATCTACGTAATATATGGGTTATTATAGTTATTGTTTTCCCTTTATAAAATAAAATACCCAAATTACCCTTTTTCAACCTTGTCTTTCTGAATCCTAACCTATCATGCGTGGCTCTCATCTCTATATTGCGATCTCCCGTCACTCTCATCACTCTTAGAAATAAAAAACATTTTCTCTATATTCTCCCATTGCTACAGATTCTTCATCGTTGCAAATGCTGTCAGTGGAACCATTGGAAGAACCTACGGGTTCAATTTCAAATTCGTCAAATCTCCATCTATGTCGACTTGAAAATAGCATATGTCTTCTTCTCCTTCTTTAACTATCTCTAAATCCAGTGATTCTCCACTCGCAATCTCCATTCCAAAACCTCGAACCCCTAAAAAGCAGTCGAACCAAACTTATAATGAAGTTGCTACAATGCTTTCCTTAGCATACCCAAATCTCTTCCCCACTGAAAGCCTAAAAAAACTAGGTAAATTCACTAGACCAAACAATGCTAATTTTTAAGACGACTCTCTAGAATTGTTATTGCCTTTCCGAGTCTTGGATGGCTTCTCTTTCCTGCTCCAACACAAGCCTGATTTTCCAATAGAGCCTAAAGTCGTTAATCTACAAGAAAAACCATGCCAGAGTCTCGGTGATGGCGAGATTAGCTCATGAGTGAATACTCTGGAATTCATTGACGATGATTGCTGAGAAGATTTCGATGCTAGATCGATTCTCAATGAGGATATTGAAGAGGGAATCAATAGCATCATGGGGAGAAAACATGTGAGTCCATAGATCGAGGATTCAATGGGATTCAATTTTGGCAGGAAATTCAATTTTTGACGAAGAGCTCTCCAAGGAGTCGATGAAGGGAATAATTGGTGAAATTTTCCTGCTGTTGTTAATATACTTGAAATCACACTAAAAATAAAATAGCCTCGTCCTCATGCGGCGTTGCCCTCGCAAGTGACGAAGAAAAAGATGAAGAAGGTGGATAAATCAACTGTCATGACCAATGTTTTAAAAATCAAACTGATTACTGAACTAGTGGAGGCATCGGTTCAAGGTTTAATGATTAGACCGGGGTCGAAACACGATCGAACCGATGGGTATTGAAAAAATATTAAAAAATAATATGCATAATTAAAAATTATAAATATATATATATATATATATATTATATTTATATTTATATATATATTATTAATTTTATATTAATATAATAAGACAAAATGGATGGATGTTGGCAAACAAAGAAGCTGGAAGTGGTGAGAACATGTTGGAATTGTAATTAAAAAAAGCATTTTATATTTAAAAAAGTTCTGGAGAGATAACATAGGGAAGAGAAGGAACTCGGATTTGCTGCTCTTCCCTTAGTAATGATTTTTACCGTTGCTAAAGGGCGAGCACGCTACTCCAAGGAACAGCGGATCCCGTTTCGAAGAGAAAAGCAATTATGTATCTGACAGTATCAAGTTTCCATATGCACTGCTGGAGATTATGTATCAACTATCAAGTCGCCCCTTCACTTCTTAATTCCTATCTCAGTCTGAGTCCTTTTTTCTTCTTATTCATCCACCAAGGATTGCAATAGAAGATTCTTTTTCTTCTTTTTCATTCACCGATGACGGTGATGGGAGATTCCGTTCAGCTTCTTCTTCTTCATCGACGATGGCGACGGGAGAGAACTCTGAAGCTTTTTTTTGTACCACATGTTACAGCTTGAACCAATCATCAATTTTAAAGAAAAATCGTTGGTCAAACCTAGTTCTACCAAGTTTGATTGGTTCTTTGATCCACTGGTTTTTAGCTACATCCTGACTGGACTCGATTTTGCATTCAATGGTAATGACCCTCTATCGGGGCCAATGACCAGCATAGTAACAACACTTCCTGTTACTGTAAGTTTAACCTATCCCCAAAATACCTTACAGTTCTCTTCGTAATTATGTAAAATTTTAAAACAAATTAAATACGTATAATCTAAATTAACATTAGCTACATAAAATTAAGGGTGTCTAGCGTCACTTTATATGCAAAATCCTTCTTTAAAAACATTTAAATTTTTAAATTAAATAAATATCCTTTTAAAATAAATATGTCTCAATAGAAAGTCTCTTTCAAAATGAAGCATTTTCAGAATAAAAATTCATTTTTCAAAATAAACTCAACATCAATTTCCTTTTTAAAAAATGTTTGAAATTAAAAAAAAAAGAAACAAAAATTACACGATGAATCATCCTAAAATCCCCTTAAGTGTCTTAAAGACTACAGAGCATCCTAATCACCAAACCTTAATAAAATAACTAAACCCACCCGACAACAGAGAGTTTCTTCACAACACCCTGCTATTCCTCAAACAGGGTGTTCCTCATCGATAACCAAATATGTGAGGGAAAGAAAGAAAAAGATTGTAAGTTACAAGAACTCAGTGAATGTAACGGCAACTCTATAATACAATCCAATTACATAAATAATCATAATAATATACTTGAAGGTCACAAATTCAACCAAGGATACGTAGCAAGAAAGCATATTGGATTCAATAATACCTCCATGCGCAACACAGCAATCACAACACATGGTATGGTATATATCTCAATATGGGGCCACTCCGGGAGCACTTGCTCAACCTCTGACCCTACTCAATGCCTATGTAATGCATTACCTTTCTGTCTCAACAATGGGGTGTCACACAAGTCCGACCTAGCCACCCGGGCTCCCTTCTCTCACTGTTAGGAAAATGTCACCCCAATCACTTACCGAGTCTATCTTTTGACCGATTATAGATCGCCACACAAAAAGGGATACCAACCCACTACCACAATGAAGCCTCGAAGACTACAAGCATGTTCACATGACAAAATAACAAAATGTACATATACAAATATATAGTGTGCACTTTAATAGTCAAACATACTTTTTGGATTTAATTATTATTAAGAAGGTCTTATTTATTCAATTACATAATAATAATAATATTCTTGTCAATTCTGTCGTTCTTAACCTATGTTACTCAGGATTCTAACTTGATATACTAACATGATTAATCATGCCAAGACCATATTATAAAGGTGTCATTCACTCACCTAGATTCCAACACCATGTTTACCAGGTTTCACATGTTAAAAGATGTGTGCCAAGTTCCGGAATAAATTCATAACAAATATAACAAAGATTGTTGCGAAAAGAATTTAAAACCATGAAATTAGAAAACTATTTGTTTTTACTTCTGACTTTTGGTCACTATTTCAGTCTTATCTCTCAAATGATAAGGAATTTTCAAACAGAATTTATTGCGTTAGAAACTAGACTCAAAGGGATTTCCATTGATATCTAACTTGTTAAAAACGAAGTATGGTTAAAGGAGTTATAATCAATTTAATTTTTGTAAAAATAAAAGTGCGATAAATTTAGGATTTCTAGTACTTGGCTTTGTTTTCGTGAGGTTTTTGGCCATCGGGAAATACCATCAAAGATGTATTCCGTGAGGTTTTATGTGTGAAGGTTTGGCATCTCGGTTTCTTGTGTTTTTTAGAGAGAGAAAATAGAGAAAATGTCAATCAAACCTAACCAAAGACTAATTCACAATTGGGTTTTTAAACCAAACTTTAATCAAGTACTAATTCATAACAATTGAGCTTTTTTAATCAAAACTTGAGCACACTTGGGTACTAATTTATAATTGGACTTTTTAATTAAACCTAATCACACTTAAAGCCCAACTTACTTTGGTGCCTTATTAAAACAAAAGCATCATCCCGTAATACAATAAAAATCAAACGCAATATCAAAGCACAACGTAAATCATATCCCACAACAATCATGCGCACACATCATAGAAAAAATTCTAAATAGTAAACATGTAATAGAGGAAAAAATTGATAGGGGTGTTACAGACACAACAAATATAACCCTAAGTATTAGAGTCCCTCCTCAAGTACTTACTTAATCAAGAAAAAGTTTCACATGCTTGAACTCACGCTTTTTGACAGTGTTGTAAAACTTAGGGTGTTACAACTACGACCATAGAATTGAAGAACTTGGAATTGCTGAAAGAGATTTTGATTGCGAAATCAAATCTTGGTTTGCTGTTAAAATTGATTACAACGAAGAATATAAAGGAAACATTTTTTATTTCTTAAAATGATGAGAGTGATGGGAGATCACAATCCAGAGATGAGAGCCAAGTACGACAGGTTAGCATCCATGAAGGCAAGGTTGAAAGAAGGGTAATTTGGATATATTATTTTAGATGTTAACTGAGCTAGGTGCCTTGGATAAAAAAAAATGACTTACAACATGTAAAAGAAGTCTATATCATTTGTCACATGTATTTATTTTTAACAATAGTTACTTATGATTTAACAGCAAGAACTATTTTTTAAAATTTGTGAAACCATAGAGACCAATGTAATTACAACAAAATGAAGTATATAGATCAAATTACAATTTTAGTGAAACAATAGATACTAAATTTATAACTTAACCTATTATAAATAATAAGGCCAAATCCTTTATTTTTATTTTAAATATTTGATATGTTGATTTTCAAAATAATTAAATAAATGTATATTTTGTTTTATTTATCATTAATTTGAATACTTGGGGTTAAATTTTTAAAGACAAATATAAATTTAGTATAATTGAATTGAATATTTGAAGATAAATAAAAACTAATTAAAAAATAATAAAAAACAAATAAAAATTTGACTTTAAATCCCAATTGATAGCTCAACTAAAATATATCTACTCACTCGTTAAAGTAAAAATATTTTAATCCTTTACAGATCATAACTTACACCTCACAGCAGACACCAGTTTACACTACTTAAAAAAAATTAATAAAAACTAGAAATACTTATGACTGAGATTTGTGTGAGAGTCTTAGAGAAGATCTCACTCCAAAAATAGGCGAATGCCGTTGTTTACGGCGAGCACACGGTATTCTTTAGTAAAAGGCGAAAGAATAGTTCGCTCTGTGCTCACCGCGCGACTCCGTGGATTGCACCGAGATAAGCGTGGTCTAATATAGTAAATGGGTCGGTGACGCTTCATGATTTCACCGATGTGGGACTTGAATTGCAGAGCTGTGTACGTGTTCCTTCGCGTACCTGCTTTCCTCCGCGTGGCATCCAACAACTGTACACGTTCCAACTCCAATAGGCAAATTAAAATACAAGTGAAAAAGAAAACATGCAAGAATTTTACTTCATTCTTATACTTAAAATTAAAAGATTAATAAGGGGAGAATTTGTATAAAAGGATATGGTGAACATTTTCTTTAATATTATTTACTTTATTCTGCAATTATTTCACTAGTCTTTATATGGTTTGATTTACCCTTTTTTTCCTAGTCCAACTTCAATCTATTTTAACCTTAATTAACTGACAAAAAACAAAACAGAGTCAAATATTATTATCATCACTTGTCAAACTACGGGAAGCGATGACACTTGAGATTATCAAGTACGCTTGTACAATCTGAAAGAAGTACACTCGCTATCAGTTAAAATCGTTCACAATATTTTTTTTTTAATTTTTAATCATTAGTATATTTCCCTTAATGTAAATATAACTTGCACGAAAAGAAATTGTTACATCATTTTAAGGGTCAACTGTGTTTTAAAAATGCCATCTTAGATGAAATCTTGATTTGATACATATATAGCGTATCATTGTTTTCAACCTATTGATATAAATTAGGAGAATATTATATTTTTATCCCTATTGCATGCACATTTGAGGGAAGACCTATGATTCAGTCTACAACAATAAATTATATGGGCGTCTATGGGTCCCTTCTTATATTTATAATTTCTCTTTGAACGCATAGCTCACATAGCAGTTGAATAGGTTGATTTTTGTTTGAGTAAGAAACGCTAGTACTTTATTAATTCAACCTCTAAAGATTTACCCTATCAAAAATGTGTTTTTGTCTATATATTTAACAGGTATCTAACAAATTTGTTGCGCTAAATTCAAACAACACACACGTAGTTATAAGTACTAGAGGGACCTGGGCGTTTGCTTGACACCGTACACCAAATAGGTAGATTTTTTTTGTGTTAGACATAGCAACACCTATTACAAGAAAAATTGAAATTAGAGATAGAATTTTTGTTTATAATATCATCTATAAAATATTAAAAAATTATCTTAAAATTTAATTTAAAAATCTAAGATAAAATTTGAGACGGAATATATTTCGCCTCTAATTTCTGTATTTAAAATCTAGTCTAAAAATCTGAGACGGATTTTGAGACGAAAAAAATTTCATCTCAAATTAGAGACAAAATAAATTTCGTCTCAAATTTAGTTTCAGATTTTATTAGTCTCACATCGCTAAGTTCAGAAACTCAACCTCCCTCCTTTTCCTATATATAGTGTTGTCTCCCTCTTTTTCCTATATAGAGTGCTTCATTAAATATTCTTATCTTGAGAAGACTAATGAATAAATGTGTCTTCTAATTTAATATTATTTAATGTGACTAAAATTTTTTTAGGAAGGAAAATTTGATCTGTTTAATAATCCACTGATATTATTTTTTTTGTTTAGAGAATTAGAGGTGGAATTAAAGACGAAAAAATCTATCGCTAATTATAAGACGAAATCTTTTTTTCTATCTTAAGTTTGTTTGAGATGTCAAGATTAGAGACGGAAAAAAATTTGTTTCTAAATCAATCTCTAATCAATTAAAGACAAATTTTTATTTAATTAAAAATAATTTTTTTTATTTCTGATCTTAACTTTTTTTTTTGCAGTGACTTCCACTTGAATATCCTTATTCAAAAAAATTCAATCACATTCGATGCACCGACCACATTTATTGAAGAGCTCAACAAGGTAAAGAATTCAAATCAGGGCTAGCTAGATCCAATATAGACATGAGTTAAAAATAAATAAATAGCACGCTCACATGTCAGCTCTATACCATGTCAACATTAATAGCTAGTTAGAAAATACAAACAATCTTTTTGGAGATTAAATTAATAAAGTACCAATTTTTTAAATACTAAAACTATTTTTTCCTTTTGTTTTAAATTTATACATTTTAGTTGGGTTTTTAGACAAGTGGGATCTATTGTGAAAACCTTATTACAAATTTTTTTAAAAAAATACGATAACAGATATAATAATACAATAATAATAAAAAATATGATAACTGATATAATAATACAATAATAATAAGGTATAAAAGATAAAGATGTTTACTGTTTATAGTAGTAGTCTAAACACATTAATCAATTATTTGTTATATATAACCTTAAAGCTAGTTAAGGAAAAAGAGAAGAAAATTAATGAAGTGCAGACTGTTTGCAAAGGCCAATTGGCTCTTCAAATTTGGAAGGGCTGGTGAATAGCCAAATAGTCTCACTTTCTCGTCATACAGCCATCAATCTAATGCATGGACGGACGCATGGGGACGTGGAAGCCAATATATATATATATATATATATATATATAAGTAAGAGGAATATTTTTTTCACAAATATTTTTTATTAGAAATAATGAATATTTCTTTTGACTAGGATTTAAATCTTAGTTTATTATCTTATCAATACCCTTTCTATTAAACTCAACCCCTTTTTAATAGTGAGAGTTGTGATTTAATATAAGAGATGAGGTGAAAATAATTTTCATTAGATTAGGTATCAATTATTCAAATTGATAGATAATCATTAATTAATCTAAAAATCAAAGGCAGAATAGTATTTTTTTTTTTAAAAAATTGCATTAATAGACAATATCAATCTAAATGATTAGAAAGTTTTATATGCTCTATGTAATAATATTTTCCTCGCCTATTATATATATATATATATATATATATATAAACCCTAGCAACACCAATCTCGCATATATCTCATAAACCCTACAATAGCTTGCATTTTAGAAAGTTTTATATGCTCTATGTAATGTTTAGAGGCATTAAGATGACGGCTGCTTTTTATAATTAAAATTTAATAAAGCATACAACTTTTTTTGTCCAAATTTGATTTAATTATATTTATTTTTATTTTATAAATATTAAAAATTGATATTTGATATATATATATATATATATATATAATTCAATTTATTTTATATCAATTAAAAATTAAATTTTTAATGAAAATGTGATTTTATTTTTAATATGATAGTAAAACTAATTAAGTAATTTTAACCTTAATTAGAATAACTATATAAATGTGCAAAAAAATTAACTTTGTTGACAATATATATTGAGAGGTATTTTTTTTACAATATATATCAAATGTCAAGGGAGTTGAATATTCTTTAATATAAATAGAGTATTATGTATGATTTAGCTAAATTTTAAAAAAAAGTTTAATTCATCGTTTCTAAGATTTTTTTAAAGATTAGACTATTACTTCTGTTATCATTAATATCACACATTAAACCTGATCTTAAACCATGCATTATATTCTACAAAACAAAAAAATATCTATGGTTGATCTAAAATTTTGGGGTCTAAAGTATTTCGAATCAAGTTTTAATTTTATTTAGGTCCATAAGAGCTTCAAAGAGAAAATAGATAAACTAATGGGGGATATTTCTCGATCTAAAAACACCTGAATTTGTTGGCATAAGAGGGAAAAAAAAAAACGAGTTGCTCCATTATTAAAATGTGATTGTCCTATTGAGGTAGGAATGTCTTACTTTTACACGTATGTAACCATGTTTCATAATGAAATTAATGTTGACATTTTAAACTCTAATTATCCTATTAAAAAGTAACACTTTACTTCTTAGTCATAAAAAAATATTATATATTAGTCAAAGTTAATATTTAAAAATTGGGTAATTTCAAAAAAGAAATACAAATTTAATATATCAAAAAATTAGATAATAATAAGCAAAGCATAAGATATCATATAATAAATTATGTTATTTCGAAATATTTATATTAATTGATTTTTATATTTTATATTTTATATAATAATTCAAAGAACTAATAATAAAGTGTTTGAAAGTTTAAAAATTGAAATTATAATTTATGAGGTCATGTGTAAATTTTTTTTTTTCATATTTTTAAAGGAGGAGAATGACAAAAAGCAGATCATACCTCGTATACTTATAAGGGAATTAAAGTAGAATTTATTACTTTCATAACATAACATCGTGTCAACATTTTATTAATCATTGATTATAAAAAAACATAGTATTAATCATTAAAAAATAGTAAATTAATTAAAAGCAAAAGTAATGAAACCAACATTACCAGCTTATATTTAAATTGTGCATATATGTGGTCTGTAAGCAATAACTAAAAGTGCCTTTCAGTCATAAAAGTGGATAACTTTTATTTGTAATTTTATATTTTTGCTATTAATTTTTAATTAAAAAATATGTTTAATTTTTTTAAATATTAATTACATAATGTTGAGGTATAACAAATAATAATTATTTTTAAATTTCATATACTTAGCGTATTTTAATTGAACAATGTGCTCTGATTACAAAATATGATACAAAAAAATAAAATTATTAATTAAAATGCTAATGGAAAAATTAAATTATAAACCAGAAGTTTAGTTATAGGCCAAAAAAAAAAAAGAACTACTTCTAAAACAAAAAGCGGTTATCAAACTAAGTTACTTGGGCAACTACACTTGTTAGTTCAAGTATGTATATAATAAGGGGTTTGAATTGTGTACATGTTATTTTTCAAACTTTTTTGTTAAAATTTTTCTTTTTCTTAAATAACCAATATCCTAAAAAAGTAGTTCTCTTAAAGAAATAGTTGAATGAGTTTGAAAATAGTATCATGATTAGGAGCTTTCTTTTCAGAAGACTTTTTCTTGTAAACTTAAAAAATGTTTTATTTTAAAATTGAAGAATAAACAATAAAGAAGAAAAAGACATATCGATATATAGTAATTCAAAATATTCTAAGAGAAATTCTTACATCTATTCTTCAAACACACAGTAAGAAAATTTTATAAGAGAAAACAATAATCAATACAAACAGTAACTTCAATCATCGAGGATCAGCACGCTACTTTTATATTAACATCCTGCTAATTTTGTACAAGATTTTAACAAACTTACAACTTGATAGGTCACTCCTGACCTTTTACAATTTTTCAACTCAAGAGGATAGCCACAAGCTTTTATACCAATTACAACAGGGATTAAATTGAGTCCCTAACCAAAACAATCAATCCCCACATAGGACAAAACAAATACATTCGTAACCTTCGCCATTGCCAAGCCAGTTACCCACAACCTTCACCTTCACCATCTACAATGTTTTGCCATTTGGGTTTCTTTCTGAGCAATTTATACTCGTGGGTAAAGTTAAAAATGACAGGGCAAAGGGGTTAATGGCAATCGTAAAGAAGAGGAGAGGGAGGAAGGAGAGCAGATTTACTCCAACGTCTTTGAGGCGTTGGAGCCTATGGCTCCCATATTAGCCGTTGGATTCGTTTAATCCAACGACTAATATTTGGGGCACCTTTCTGCGTTTTTTTTTTAAATTGTAAGGTTAATTTTACGTCGTTCAATCAGAGTAAGCAGTAATCCAATGGCTTGAATCTCACTTGCTTTAAACGCATCCTAAGCCATCCAATCAAAGTTAGTCGTAATCAAATCCAACAGCATGTAATATTTTTTTTTATAAAATTACAAAAAAATAGAATTTAATTTATAAAAATATAAAATTGCAATAAAAATACAGTAAAATAGAATTTAAATTATAAAAATATAAAATTACAATAAATATAGAATTTAATTTAGAAAAATTTAAAATTACAACAAAATAAAATACAAATAGAATTTAATTTAGAAAATTTTAAAATTACAATAAAATGCCATCTCAGGCTTACAAGATTAATATAGATGCTGCCATGTATAATAAAATAGGTAGCACTATGGCCAGTGTGGTGAGAGACTATATGGGCACATGTATAGTTGTTGTTGTGAAGAAATTCTTTGACATGAACAACCCTCTACATCTTGATTATATTTTTATTTTTATTGTAATTTTAAAATTTTTTAAATTAAATTCTATATTTATTATAATTTTCTTGTAATTTTATATTTTATAAATTAAATTCTATTTTTACTATATTTTTATTGTAATTTTATATTTTTATAAATTAAATTTTATATTTATTGTGATTTAAAAAAATATTTCAGAAGTATTAGATTTTATTATTACTAATTATAATCGAATGATGTAAAAGTAATTTTATAATCTAAAAAAATAAAAATAAAATACAAAAAGATACCTCAAATATCGGTGATTGGATTAAACGAATTCAATAGTTAATATAGGATCTTGAGGCACCGGACCAAGTTCGCTCCAGGAGGAGACCAAAACAGAAAGAGAAAAAAAGAGAAAGAGAGAGATGGAATTTCAAAGGGAAGGAACAGGAAATGACAGAGCAAAGAGAGCAGAGAGGAGTCTCAAGAATGGAGCCATGCCGTAGGTAATATGATCTTATTACCAATTCCCATTTTCCCATAATTCCCAATTCCCATAATCAGACCCTCACGGCCTCACCCTCCTTCTCCTTTTTCCTTACCAATGTTTGATTCGCTTTTAATATTAAAGTTATGTAAAATATTTTAATATTTTTAATTATATATTTTATTTTTTTATACTTTTTAAATATTACTTATTTGATTGTGATTCAATTACTATCCAATCGTTAACCATTAAACTAACTTATTTATTAATTCAATGAGCAGAGTAATTTTCAAATCCTTGACATATACAGGTATATGTGTGTGTATATATATATATATCTGTCATCCCAAGTGGCATATAATAGTTTTTTGTCGTTTTTCTACATTTTTACACCTTAGATGTTTTTTGGTTGATTTGGCATTTGTTTAGTCCATATACACAGGTTGTATTAATTTTTTAATGAAATAAATAAATAAAATTTTATTGTACAAAATTTTAAAAAAATCTAAAGAGCCTATCATCAACTTTGTGCAAAAGTATATGGATCTCTTTTTATTTTAAAATTTTTGTAAATATCTTTTTTTAAAATATAGTTTTACTCGAGACATTATTATATATTAAATATGAGAATTTTTTCTCTAACAAAGAATTGAACTTGAGCCACTACATTGTAAGCCATTAATTATTTAGACTCAATCTCATTGATGTATACTGATCTCTATGTTAAGAGTTCTTTACATTTTGGTTATTGCAGTTTAAATACTCTCACACAAGGAGCTCCGGTAAGAGTGTCATGCAAGGAAACTAGTGAATACAAATACACTTGAGTGGAATGCCATTCTTGAATAGTAGACCACAAAGAGTGTGTGGGTTTTATAGGCTTACACTATTATGTTTTATTTCTAAAAAGAAAAATAATATTCATATTACATACTGTCGGGAATGACCAAAAGTGTATTTAGGGTTTAGGATTTTCATATACTAGAAATTATGTTTAAGATATGTGTTTGTTGAAATTAAACAATTTCTAATCATATCAATGACGTGTTTGGATAATATTAACGACTGAGAGTTTTTGTTTTTTTAATGCTTTTATATGAACAAAAGTCATGTAGATAAGTATTAATATGAGAATTATTCATTTTAAAATTTATTGGATAAATGTCTTTGACAAGTAAAATAAGCTAACTTATAACTTATGTGACTATTTTATAAGCTTGTTTGATAAAATTAGAAGTATTTGGTATATAAATTTATTTGAGTAACTTATAGTTTTTTATAAAACATATACTTTGAGTAGCTTATAACTGATATTTTTATATTTTTCTTCTTTTTTTATCTTTATTATTTTATTAAAATTTCAATATTATCCTACTCACAACATGTAATACAATTTCTTCTTCTCCAAATTTGTTTCACACACTCGTAACACAATATTACTAATCTAGTGTGAAATGCTGATTATATATTTACTTTGTATTATTTTGGGATTATATAATGAACTGTAATTATTAACAAAAGTGATAAGTATAACACTATTTTGGAATCACATAATAAAATGATATTATTTTGAGATCTTAAATATTTATTTTAATTATTACATTATTTATTTTAATTTTTAATTAAAAAATTATCGTTAAAAAATATTATAATAGTTCAAATTAACTAAAACTTAAAATTATAATTACCTAAAAATATCTTTTATCTAAAACTAAAATTTAGATAAAATATCATATAATTATGTCATTTTACATTTATCAGCTAATTTAATAGTTTATTTTACCAAACATTTCTAATTCAATAAATTAATTTAATAATTTTTAATTCTCAACTGACAGCTTTCAGTTAAAATTTAATTTTTAAGTTTTCAATTAGTTTATTAATTATTTTTATTAAATATAACCTGTGTCAGATACCCCTTAGGTTATGAATTTGAGGATAGGAATAATACTTTTCTTTAACTAGGTCTGGAGAATAAGGTTATAATATCTTATATCATATCCATAATCATCTTTAAATAATATGACATGGTAAGTTAATTAATAATGCGGTATGTTAATTACCGATCAAATTTGATGAAGAGTACATTTTAATTCCTAAATAACATATTGATTAACTATTTAGATAATATATTATTTAGTCTTTAAATTGTTTTCATTAACTTGTAACTCGTTCAGTAAGAGTTTTGTTTGTTTGATTTTTAGGTATGACTTTTAGATCTTGTATTTTCTTAGTATATTTTATGTGTTTTCTTTTTGATCTCTTTTTGAGATCTAGATTTTTCTTTATAAGTGTTTTTTTTTTTTAGATTTTGTGTTTAGATTTAGTTTTCTTTGTAAGTTATTGTTGTTTTCTTTGATGATTTTTTGAGTTTTTGTTGTTTAGTTTACAATCTTTCAAGAGAGCCTTAGACCTACTAGTGAATCTAGAGAAAGTAGAATATTTTTTAGTCAAAATGTATTAACACTTGCAAAAATGATCCCAAAACGAATAGAAAAAATGACTCCAGAAATTCTATCAGTATATATTAATTTGTCTTTTTTGATTGGTAAGATAATGTATACTTTTTCTTTAGATCTTTTGATAGTTTAAGGTTTCCTTTAAAGAATTTTTTTTTATTTTTTTGTCTCAAGTTTATTTTAGAGCCTTATTACACCTGACTAATACAATATTTCAATTTTATTAATATGATTTAGCTTCGGCATTTGCAGTCATTATCCAAAAAAAGATAGTGTCGCTTTCTAATGGCTATTTAACGTGACATATTAGTTGTGTTGGCCAATTGGCAGAAATCAACAGGCTATTGGTCAACAACATAAACTGCACGAGGACTTGTAAAACCTTTGGAAGCAATTAGCTTGTGACATTTTGTTTGAAGAAAATATTTACTCTTATAAAATTCAATAATTCAAAAAATCCTTTTCGTTCAAAGATTAAAATTTAAAATATGGGAAGTCGAGCCATTCTTAACAAACTAAACTAAACTAAACTAGCTTGGTAGAAATTAATGCAATACATAGTAATAGCAACGCTGGCGATCAACATGCTGCAACAACATCGTTTTTCTTACTTATTGTTAACACTCAATTTCGTTTTGGCCACACATTCCCATTATTATTTAACATGTCATGTCCATCAAAGGATGACAGGAAGACAAAATTCATTGGCAAAAAATAGGGATGACTATTTAAATTTTAACGCGATTCACACAGTTTGTTTCATCTTGTTTAGGTTAGATTATTTAACAGTTGATCAGAGAATGAGATAGATTTAAAAATTTTTAGAGTGTCTTTCTCGACTCATATATATATATATATAATATTTTTTTATAAAATAATAATATGATATCTTAATAAATTGATAAATATTGTGTTTTTTAAATTTATTTTGTTGAGTATTATGTAATGAGATTTATTATAATAAATTTATAAATGTGATGTTAAATATTGTGGGGTGAGTACGGGGCAAAAATCAATTTTCTTAACATGATTTTAGGAGGGGTGAGATGGGTATTGAAATTTTTCATAAGTTTATAGTAGGGCAAAACAAAATATTTGCAGAGCAACGAGACGAGTATGTATGAAGGGCTAGGACAGGTAATAAAAACCTTGTCTCGACATAGTTAATTCAATTACTTGACTAGAAAATACTTTTATTTAATATTCAATTAGACTAAAAAAATCTACTTAGCAGTTAAAATGTCATTTGTCTAGTTATTTATCCACCTGTCAAATGTATAATTAAAATGTCCTTGAATTCAATTTTCTTTCACATGCACACAATAGACGAACAAAGGAAAGAACAAGAAGGAAAAAAAAAGGGAGAAGGAATGAAAAAACAGTAAAAAAAGTCAAAATGTTAACATAAGCAATCGATCACTTAAACATATTTTTTATTAACAATTTAATTAATATTAATTTTAAAGACATAATTAAAACTAATTATAAGGTATAAAATAAAATTTTTAATGGAAGCTAAAATTCAGGAAAATAAATGGTACATTTGCCGCCACATCAATAATTAATATGTCAGTTGTCACGTCAATAAACTATTAAAAAATGACAACGACCTAATTATCAAAATCTTTCAAAGAGTAAATAATATATTATGATTTTCCAAAAGTTAATTAATTTAATTAATCTCACAATTGGAACTAAAATGTAATTCTTTTCATTTTTGGGGCATATTATCACCACTGTTTGTTATGACAGCACACCAGACCACTCGTCATTGCCAAACAAAAGCAATCAACGCCAAATCCGAAGCAACAAACCTCTTTCATCATCTCTCTCTTATTTTCTTCCGTCGTCATTCGCATTCCAGTCTCCATATATAAACTTTCCTCCTAGCATCATCGATATCTTCTTCTTTTTCTTCCACCGTTATTTTACTTTGCTGTCTCAGCCTCCATATGGTTCTCTTTCTTCCGCTTCTTCTCAACTTCTGTTCTCTGTTTTAGCACCGAATTATCCTTTCGGCATTGGCGTTCTTGAGCTGCAACTGTGAACGAGGAGAATAGGAGGAAGAGGAAGAAGAAGTAGCGGATTCAAGTTTGGTGAGAGTTAGCTTCAATGGCGGTAGAGTATAAATGCTGCCAATCGCAGTTTTTCATTTACTTAGCCGTAATTGTGCTCCTGGTTATGTTTGCTGGATTGATGTCTGGCCTCACTTTGGGGCTCATGTCCTTGAGTCTTGTTGATCTCGAAGTTCTTGCCAGGTCTGGTACCCCTAAGGATCGTAGATATGCTGGTAATTTTTCTCTGTAGCTTTGCTATTATTGCATGGGGTTTTCTCTTGCCTTCTGTTCTGATTCATGTGGAAGTCCGTACAGGATTCTAGATTTCGCGCTGGTGTTTAATTCGGCAATTTTCCTTCCGCACTTTTGTTTTAATTTTTCAAAATGTAATTTTGAGCATGAGAATTAACCTTTCATCGAAATGTTGATTATTAGTTTCGTGATTTCTTGTTGCAAATTGTCAAATTCTCAGTGTTCAAAAACTGAAGAATCATCCTTTATAATGGTTTATTTTCCAATTAAACTCTAAACATTAGACAGGATATTTGCTTTCTGCAATTGATGTGACTCTAGTTTTCGAATCCCAATTAGACGTGGTTGTCCGCTCAGATTTGACGAATGGAACCTTTAATATTCCTCTCGTTCAGCTTTTTCAAGCAATCGTATAGCTGACTGTTACCGCTAATCTGAGAAACCTTCGGCATGCTATAAAAAGAAAACACTTTACACTCTTGGATGTTATGCAGCTATCAATTCTCTTGCTGTTTGAATTTGTTTTGTCTTTACAGCAAAGATATTGCCTGTTGTCAAAAATCAACATTTATTGCTTTGTACTCTGCTAATTTGCAATGCTGCGGCCATGGAGGTACAACTAAAATCTATGTTCTTGTGTGTATTTGATCACTTGGATGACTAAAAAACTCTAGCTAATTTTTTATATGGTGATGCTTTTTTTTAGGCACTTCCTATTTTTCTCGATAATCTCGTTACTGCATGGGGTGCTATCCTGATTTCAGTGACATTGATTCTTCTGTTTGGTGAGGTGAGATTATTTTTTCCTCTTATATGTTAATGAAAATACAAGCATACGACAGATTCAAAACCTTTATCGTCCTTCACAGCTTTACCTTGCTTTTAATGAGGTAGGGGATACCTTTGTCACAAAGATGATTTTGTAAAACAAGAAATTGTCATTCATCTGATAATAAATTGGTAAACTAGATTATGAGAAGCGGTTGAAGTTTCCAAATCTGAATAGTCTGTAGATTTGTTTACTAGTAAATAAACCTAGCCCTTGCAGGATTGCTGCATCCCCAGCACAAACTTGATGTCTTGCATAGGAGAATTTTAAATTTAATTTACTACATGTATCCAATTATTCAGCACAGTTTGTAAAAGTGCTCTGACATCTATTCATTTGTGTGAAGATTATACCACAATCTGTTTGTTCTCGTTATGGTCTGTTGATTGGTGCTACAGTGGCTCCATTTGTCCGTGTGCTTGTATGGATATGCTATCCTGTTGCTTTTCCAATAAGCAAGGTGACATACGTCGAGTAGAAATTCATTAATTCTTTTTCAGTCCAAAAGCAACTCAATCTGTTCACTCCTGATTTATTCTTTTGTTCCCGGCTGTTTGTGCATTTGTGGTTTTCCAGCTTTTGGACTATTTGCTGGGCCATAGAAATGCAGCCCTTTTCCGCAGAGCTGAGTTAAAAACACTTGTTGATCTGCATGGTAATGAGGTCAGTATCAAAACTGCGTGATCTATTATTGTTATTATTGCAAAGTTACTGTATTTTATTCGCTTGCCTTTGAAGTTGAACAAGAAGTTGAACAAAACTTGTTATCTGTCATCTTCTTGCATCATTAGTCTGCTGCACTATGTCGCCTTTTTCTTATGCAGTTTCCCTGAAATGTGACTGAGGCTATCTTAACTTTTTTTCTTCTGGTTATTTAGACTCATTCACTTTGATGCTTATATAGAGCGTTTAATATTTCTGTTTATGATTGAATTGTATTAGGCTGGAAAAGGTGGGGAACTGACACACGATGAAACAACAATCATTGCTGGGGCACTTGAACTTACGGATAAAATTGTCAGTGATGCTATGACTCCTATATCTGAAACTTTTGCCATTGATATTAATGCAAGGCTTGACAGGTAAAGTGTACTTAAAAAAATTATAGAATCGAAGCTACCACTTGAAATTAGACAACTTTCAGTAATATTGAGCAGGGACTTGATGAGTCTAATATTGGGGAAAGGGCATAGCAGAGTCCCAGTCTATTATGAGCGGCCTACAAACATTATTGGACTGATTCTGGTACAATCACCTTTTCTTGAAACATTAAACTTTCATTTTTATTAGGTGCACAGCTATAGTTATCGTTTGAGTTCCATCTGTTGTTTCTAGATACTTATCATTTCAGTAAATTTGATCTAATGAGATTGATAGTTTTTGTGATAAACTTTTTGTTTGCTATACATTGCTCTACCGCTCTATATCTCGTTAATTTTCTCTTAAAACATTATCATTGCAATTATGTAATTCTAGGTCAAGAATTTGTTGACAGTTCACCCCGAAGATGAAGTGCCTGTGAAGAGTGTAACCATACGAAGGATTCCAAGGTATTGTGTAGATGTTTTATAAATTTCATGAGAGAAGAAATGTTGAAATGTCCCTATAAATTTATGTTCTAAAATCACAATATTCACAGAGTTCAAGAAAGTATGCCATTATATGACATTTTGAATGAGTTCCAAAAGGGCCATAGCCACATGGCTGTCGTTGTAAGTCAGCGTGAGAAGACATCTCAGCTACCTTCCAACAAATATGGTAAACACCAAAAATGTTATCGATTTAATATATTTATCTTTTGCCAACATTTAATATACATTCCTTCGAAATAAAACGGGAAATTTCCATTGATAATAACCTCTCCCTGTCTATCATGCCTCTGACACAGACTGGAGGGTGGATATTGATGCTGAAAAAGAAAAGTCTTCCCCTGAGAGGGTTTTCAAAACAAAGAAGCCAATCCATAAGTGGAAAAGCTTTCCAAATTCAAATTTACACAGGAGTGGTTCTCGAAGCAGAAAATGGTCAAAGAATATGTACTCGGATATTCTGGAGATAAATGGGAACCCACTTCCAAAGCTCCCGGAAGAAGAAGAAGCTGTTGGAATCATTACAATGGAAGATATAATTGAAGAGCTTTTGCAGGTATCAACGGTCATTTTGAACCTATTTTCTTATTGCTTGCTCTCTCACATGTCAAATTGTTGAAATTGAACTACTAGTTTGTGTGCACAAACACTATATAGCACTTAAAGAATTCCTTGAACTCTTGTAGAAATCTTTACTGACATTACAATTTCTTCCTTTAGGAGGAGATCTTTGACGAGACAGATCATCATTATGAGGACTCATGACCAAAACAGAAGCTGGCTTTTATGTACAGATAATCACGAAAATTCGTGTTGTATTGTTCTTTTTTTTTTTTCTCCTTTTTCATCTTCATAGCTATGGCATTTGAGGAGTTAGAGCTTTTAATAGGAGGTACGGAATGTGATTAAAAAATCACAAGCCATAATCGGCAAATACGGTAGGAATGGAAAACTACTACTCTTAAACTTCTGCATCAATACACCGTTGTTGTTAAGGCAATGAAGCACGCCAGCAAATCAACATGTGCTTTGCTACACATTAAGCCCTGACCATATGGGAAAAATTATTGTTCTTGGCTTCTTGTTATGATCCCCTCTGTCCCCATTATAAAATGTTATCATACTCGTATGTGATGGTTTCCGTATTGAAGAATCAATCAAGTTTGTATCAACTACCTAAACGGAAAGAAAGCAAAGCATGACGGTCCAATATGTCAGTTGTCATCTTGTGACGGGTCTTAATATTTATGAATAAATTTTAGGTAAAAGTTTATAAAAATTACCCATACAATTTTTCATGGTTGTCTTTAAAAGAGAGAGAATCTTTGTATCCTGACAGGTGATGCCATGATCGGTTATGAGATAGACACACTTTGTCTGTATTTGCATCAGAAAATCAATTGAGAAATAAAATAATGGACAAAATCATGGTCACAAATCAACGACAATGACATTGAAAATAAAGTATTCCCAAGGCGGATTACGGTTCTGTAAAGCGCAAACATAGCATTACTCTGAGAGGTTGCAATTCTTTGCAAGCAATACAATCAGTACACAATTTCCAAACTATACCAAGTCAATCTTTATCAGAATTATTGCTATGAAGCACAACATCTCGATCACAGTTTTGAAGGTGCGCTCCTTCTTTAAGTTGGTAGATTTTACCAGCACCTTCAATTTCTTTGCTGTGAATGAAAGATGTTATTTCATAGAAGTTGTATTCACAAGTTACACAATGGGGACGCTCGCTAAATACATTTAAAAAACGAGTCAAGAAATCGAGCCAAGATGGCAAATATGCCAATGTTTCTTTCACTTCAGATCCAGTTGCTTGCGGATTAAATCATAGGTGCATTTGGGAAAAACCTTGTGTCTGCTACATGATTTTTTTTTTTAAATTAAAAGTAAATCACCATTAGTACCTAAAAGATTATATGGGTTCTTGAAAGAGAAGGAGAAAGAGGATCTTTGGACACTTTGGCTAGGTAAGTGATGATTTTTGTAGGGAATTTTATGGGTATCTCTTGATATAATTTTATGGTTCATACACAAAATTTCATCTTCACCTTAACATTTCTTTATAATGGAATTTTATTTATAAAAAGGGAAAAATAGCATGTGATTTTATAATAGAAATTTTAATTGTTTAATTTGTACCAAAAAATAAATAAATGTAGGGTTATTTAATTAGAAATTAGATTAATGATATTGTTGAGGAACTTAAAGTTGGTATTGTAATGCTTCTTGGATGGATTCTATGTAAGATTAGTTATCACAGAGTAAAAAAGGGAATTCATAGTTTCAGCAAAAGGGTGTGACAATTGAGGTAGCTAGTAAAATTTATAAGCTGTTTTATTTTACAAGCATGATATATATACATATATGATGCAATTGGTTTCTTAAATTATTTGGAACATGAATTATGTAATCTTGCTATGTACGTGCATTGGTTGCTATTAAGTTTCAGTCATGGTGTAGAGGCCAAGTAGAGCTCCTCTTATGCGGATGATGTTAAGTAGAATCTTTCCGTTGTTATATGACTATCAACTTTTATAATTAGAAGAGCAAGCAAGCCAAATCCAAGAAATTAGTTACATCGCTTATATATATATATAACAACAATAATAAAGCTTTATCTTAATAGATGGGGTCAGCTACATGGATCGCACGATGTCATTGTGCTCTATCAATAACTAACTCTTTAAGTATCTCATTTACCAGAAGATCCCGTTCAGTAACTTCTCTAAGTGTCCTTCTTGGTCTTCCTCGACCTTTTTTAACAGAACTCCAAACCATCTGCTCAATTTTCCTTACTGGTGCTTCCAATGATCTTCTTTGAATATGCCCAAACTATCTTAAACGGTTTTCAACTATTTTTTTCTCAATAGGTGCTACTCCAACTCTACTTCGTATATGATCATTACGGATCATATCTTTTCTTGTATGATCACACATCCATCGTAACATCCTCATCTCTGTTACCCTAATTTTTTATTCTTGTTATTCTTTCATCGCCCAACATTCACTCCCATATAAAATTGTAGGTCTTATATTAGTACGATAAAACTTTCCTTTGAGCTTATCAGGTACTTTCTAATCACACACAATTCCTGATGCCATTCTTCACTTTAACTACCCAACTTGTACTCTATGTGCCACATCTCTAATAATTTCACCATCACCTTATATAATTGATCTCAGAAGAAAGTTCTAATTACATTATGTACGTGTGTGTGTGTGTATATATATATATTCATGTGCTTAAACTATGTCTAAATATCTTAGATCATCTTATAAGTGGTTCTAGCTAATGGAAAATCTTTCTCATTGCGTGTTTGCCAACTAACCCAGTTGCAGAAGAAAGTGGTAAATCTGTCCAGAGTAAACATAATAATTAAGTATAATGATTGAAGTTATCCGTACGATTTGAGCAGATTTTCTAAGCCTTATCTTATTAGGGAAGCGTCTGACCTGTAGCCAACTAGGTTTAAGCTCTTATTATATACCTATGGACCTAGCAAAACAAAAGATTATGTTTTGTTTACTTTTTGTGCATATTATGAAACTTGGTTATATGGAAGTGTGCTTAACCAATTGCTATCTAGTATTTTTATGATATGATCTTAACGTGTGTGGTTGGGCGCTACTAAAATATTATGATGAAATTTGAAGTGTGGCTAGAGTTAAAAATCTGGGAATATGATGCTAGGATGTGTTAGACCGAAATAGGACAACTATGAACAGTTTTAACATTTTCATGTAAAGCCTATAGCAAATGATCTTAGAATGCCGTAAAATTTTTATCATGTGTAGACAGCATGTTAGACCTCATTCAAAAAGTTTTATAATATTTGGAGCTATAGAATACTCCCAATAATTTTGCGTTTAAATAGAACGGTTTGGCTCTATAAGCAATTTAAGGATTTTAACGAGAGAATTTGAAATTTTTATGCCTATTAGAAAACATATAAAAGTATGTTCATACCAAATTTAGGTTATTTGAAGAACTTTTCGGCACTCTTTAAAATTTTACAAAATTGGATAGAGGAAAAGAACTAAATCTGGACAGTATGGAATATGATACTAGTTGAATTAGTTAGGATAAAGGTATGTAGGTCTGAAATTTTTCTAGTAATTACTGATCGTGTAAAACATGAAGTCTACCAAATTTGAAGATTTTTGGACAAAAATAACTATGTTATCTAGATTTTTAAAATCATACCAAAATTTAGCTTTGTTAAAAGTAAAGTAGACTTAACTATTCCTTTAAATTCTTTGTTTTTCTAATAGTATTGTAATTAAATAACCCTAGAGTTTACATGTGTAGCTTGGGGCATTTTGTCATTGTAAAGGAAACTAAATCTTTAAGAACACTGATAAAAACCTTCTTTCCCACAGGCAAGTATTACTAAGTACTAAATTCAAATGGCTTGAATGGTTTTTAAGTGGAAAATAGAGATGGCATCATCTTTATAGGTTGAGAAACCTGCTAAAAATACACGTATTGGGAGAAAAAGCTATTATATTTTCTTCAAATAATATTATAGCAGCTCAATCTTTTATATTAAGAATACACGGAAGCAAAAAAAAAACTAAAAAAACTAGAAAACAAACATAAAAAACAAACTAACCCAACTACTACATAATACACGTGGGATATAAGTTTTACACCCCTCCCTCAAGTTGGAGCTGTGATGGCAGAGACAAAGCTCAACTTGGAGAACAAAAAAGAAAAAACAGAGATCCCCAAAGCCTTCGTAAAAATGTTTGCTATTTGTGATTTTGTTGAAACATAAAGAGGCTTCAAAAAACCTTCTTTGAATTTATCCCTTACAACATAACAGTCTGTCTCTAAATGCTTGGTACGCTCATGAAATATTGCATTTTGTGAGATATGAATTGCAGCTTGACTATCACAGTGTAAGGGAATTGGAAGTCTTGAAGAAATGCCAAAATCATTCATGAGATAACTAATCCATTAAAGTTCACATACAGTGGATGCCATACTGCGATATTCATCTTCAGTTGAAGATCTGGAAACTGTTATCTGTTTCTTTGACTTCCAAGAAATAAGAGATGATCCCAAAAACAAAAAATACAATAACCAGTGATAGACCTTCTAGTTTTCCAACAAGTAGCCCTGTCAGCATCACAGTATGCCACTAAATCAGATAAGACTCCTTTGTAGAAGAATAAGCTAGTAGAAACAGTGGACTTTAAGTATCGAGCTATATGAAGAGTTGTTTGCTAGTGTGGCTTTCATGGTTTATGCACAAATTGACTTAAATGATGAACACTGTACATTATGTCTGGGCATGTAAAATTAAGATATAAGAGCCTTCCTATTAATCTGCGATATTGTGATGGGTCCTCAAGCAAATCTCCTTCATCTTCTAGCAATTGCAATCTTGGTGGTAGTGGTGCTTTCACATCCTTTGCTTGAAGCAACCCTGTGTCAGATACAATGTCATTAGCATACTTTCTTTGAGTAACAAATATACCTTGGTGTGATCTTGCTATTTCAAGACCAAGAAAAAATTTCGCATAACCAAGGTCTTTAATAGTGAAGGCAATATGTAAGGAATGTTTAAGTTTTCCCATCAAACTTTCAGAGGATCCACAAATTAAGAGATCATCTACATAAACCAATAAAAATAAGGAATCTTTATCAGAATTGTAAATAAATAAACAAGTATCTGCTTTTGATTGTACAAAACTAAAAACACGTAAATGCCTTATAAACTCAGTATTCCATTGACGTGAGGCTTGCTTAAGGCTATATAAAGACCTTTTTAAACAGCAAACATGACCTTTCTTTGCTATCATGTACCCTTTTAGAGGAGTCATATAAATTTCCTCTTCAATAAAACCATGCAAAAAAGCATTATTTATGTCTACTTGATGTAAAGACCAAGATTTAACAGCTGCAATAAAAAAAAATTCTCACAATCATTCAATTCCTTTTAATTGTATGTATCCCTTTGCTATCACTCTGGCTTTAAACCTTTCAACTGAACTATTAGAGTTTAATTTTACCTTAAAAGCCCATCTTGACCCAATGGTTTTTTTTTCCTTCAGGAAAGTACATAAGTTCCCAAGTTTTGTTTCTTTCCAAGGCTTCTAATTCTTTTTCCATGGCCTTTACCCAGTGAGGGGATACAGATGCTTCCCTGTAACTATTTGGCTTTTTGACATGAGAAAGATTAGCCAAGAAAATAACATGTGCATCAGAAAAATGGGAAACAAGTAAAGTAAGGGAAGAGTTACCAACAGTACAGTTTGTCACAAAATCTGAAAGCCAATGTAATACCCGTTAATTTCGGAATATAATTTGCCTAAGAGTATTTTAGAATTTTACAACGTTACTTTAGTTATTTATTTTGGTCATTTTTAATTTTCATATTTAATTGTTTTCTTTGAATATTATTTATGAAAATTGAGTTAAATGACTGGACTGAATAATTGTACCATGTGGGATATATTCTAAGAATGGTGAAATTCATGGAAAAGTGGTTTAAAAATGGTCAATTAGTCCATTTATTGTAAATTGACTGGATGTGTTTGGATGTTGGGTTATGGATACCCATGAGTTATTCAATAACCCATTAGAAATATTTAAAATAAAGTTTCAATAGTACCCTCTCATTTCTCACGCAACCGAAGCAAAGGCTGAAACTCGTTTTCTCTCATTCCTTCATCCTCTTATCAAATCTTTTCCTTGATCTTCAGAGTTTTGATTATTTGTTCGGTTCAAAAGCTTTATAAGGATCAAAGGTAAGCTTTAATCTCATTATTTTCCTTAAATCTAAGTTTATATGAAAGATTAGAGGAGGTTTTGTTCTTGAAGATTTTGATGATAATTCATGAATATTAGTTGTTTTAGAAGTTATATTTGAGTTAGGATTGAGTTATAGTCGGTTAAAAGAGTTGAGATTCTAGTTTTGAATCAAGAAAGGAAAGGATGAAAATTTTCTGGGAAGTTTCTGCAAACTCGAAGTTACTGTAGCGACCAGAAAGTTTGGGAAAATTTTTCAAGTTACTGTAGCAGTTACTGTAGTGTCAGTAGTCAACGGTACTGTAGCAGTCAACGTACTGTAGCGAACCGTACTGTAGCGAACCGTCACTGTAGCAATCAGAAATTTTTACATATTTTCGTGATTTTGTTTCCTTTCTTATGTTTCCTTGTAATATATTTTACTAGAAAATTTTCCTACACAAATTCTAGTGTGGAACAAGGTAAACTTGGACAAACTTCAAGGTAAGTGAATAACTTTGCTAAACTAATTTGATATTACTAGTCAAAGTACAATATAAGTCCCATTTACAATATTATTTGAATATTAATCAATCAATTTTTCATATGACAGTATATGATGATTGATATATTTTTACAGAAATTCAAAGGAACAAGAGTATGTATAAATTATTTTGTTTCATGGAAATTGTACTATGTGATAAATTCTCATTATTTTATTAATGAGTAAAGATCTACGGGTTCTAATACATGAGTTTGAAAGGGTTAAAGTCCCATACTACTCATTGCATATCTATGACACCTATACACGAGTTTGAAAGGGTTAGAGTCCCATACTACTCGGTGTATATCTATGAAATCTTATTCACGAGTTTGAAAGGGTTAGAGTCCCATACTACTCGATGTGTATCTATGAAATCTTATTCACGAGTTTGAAAGGGTTAGAGTCCCATACTACTCGATGTATAAGACAATTAATCATATGAGTAAATGTGGTATTTGTACTTTTGATATTTTATATAGTAAAGTTATTTATTTACTGAGTTTTTAAATAAACTCACACTCCCTATAATTATCTTTTCAGATACAGAAAACAAGGAAGAAGAGTATCCGTTTGAAGAATAGAAGCCCTTTGGAATTATTTTCTCTTTCTGTCTGGTGGGATACCAGTACTTATTAATGTGAATACTAGGAACGCTCTGTACTTTCTATAGGTTTCCTAGGCTTGCGATGAGATAAAAACATCAGATTATGTATGCTTATATTTGCTTATCAGATGAATATAATTCTGTCGTGTGGAATGAATGATTAAGGTTGAATGTAAAACCTTATAGAATATATGTAAATAACTTATGTTTGAGAATTTTATCAAATGAGTAGTATCTTTTCACATGTTCAATTTTTGGGATGTGACAGCCAAGCTGGTGGATTTCTACTTCTGGTGTTATGTCTAACTGGAAGAGGATCAATACCAGAAGTTTGAGGTTCAATGATAGGTTGTGCAGAAAGAGCAGTATGATCACATGTGTCACCATTAGTAGCAAAGTCTTCTTGTATTTTAGGAATAAGAGCAAGAGACGGCATATCAGTGTCAACTTTGCAATTTGAATCAATAAAAGGGAATCTATCTTCATGAAATTTGGCATCTTTGGTTACAGTAACTCTTTTTGAATCTCAGTCATACACCTTAAACCCCTTTGTCCCTATTCGAAAACCCAAGCTCTTAGTGCAAGTTTATCTTTGTGAAGCCTAACATTAGTTGAAAAAACTAAACATCCAAAAGTTTTAATATTATTATATTCAGGTTGTTTTCCATACAGTAATTCAAAGGGGGTCTTCCAAGATAGTAACTTTGTTTGAAGCCTATTTATCAAGTAGGTAGCATACAAGAGTGCCTCACCTTAGAATTTATTTGGTAATCCGAATTGAAAAAGAAGAGCTCTCATGATCTGGAGCAAGTGCCTATGCTTTCGCTCCACAACATCGTTTTGTTGTGGAGTATGAGGGCAATTCTTATTATGAAGAATCCTAAGAGAGGTAAACAAGGATTGACAAGAATGACTTTAATGTTAATGATGAATTGCATTTATATTTTTACATTAATTAGAATGAATTAAAGAATTCTATTTTCTTTTTCGAATTCTATTTATTAATTTAGTTAAATATTAATAAAATTCTATATTAAATGACTAATATTTAACTAAAAACTAATAAATAACTAAATAAAAATTTAACTAAATAAAAATGAATTAGAATTCTATAATACAAAAATATAGATTCGAATAGAAAGAATATAGAGATATAATAGAAGCGGGTAGTGGGAATCGAACCCGCATCGTTAGCTTAGAAGACTAGGGGTTATAGTCGACGTTGATTTATCATTTTTAACGTCTCTAATTCAAAACCAAACGTGAAACTTTGGTTTCATTCGGCTCCTTTATGGAATAAATTAACAAATGAAAGACGTAAACAAAAAAAATTGATCCATAACATCTATGAGCCATTATCACTTCTAATGTTCTTTACTGCCACAGCCAATTGGTTTTGTATATAAGAAAGAAAATTTTCAAGAATAACACAGGTTTGACTCTTGTATGTCATGAGATAGGTCCACGTGTACTTTTAGCATGGTATTAGAGCGGTAATTGATCTACGATATGCCTTATTTCTTTGTTTTTCGACCGCCTGCCTCTGTTCTTACCGTATCATCATCTGGATCGTTTTTGTCGATCCTTGCCTATATTATATTGTGATTCTGTCGGTTCCTTTCTCTTTCGTGCAAAGACGAACCTTGCCCTCCTTCTCTTTCATGCAAAGACAGACCTTGCTCGGACAGCAATGAAATTTTTTTCTTCTTTGATCAGATTATCTTATTGTTTTTTTAATCTTATCTTTTATTCTTTCTTCCCTCTATTTTTTTTACTTTCTCGTTTTTTCCCCTATTCTTGTTCTTTCGCCATCCCTTTGAAAGATGACGACTACAAAAAGTGGGAAAATACAAGATAAGAGTATGGGTTTTGGAGATTCAATTTTCTACCTCTTGGGTAAGAACGATTAGCCCGAAATCTCCATTGTCACTGCTCCCTTCACTGGCATGAACTACCTTACGTGGAGCACGTCAATCCAAATTTCCCTTGGTGCCAAAGATAAACTCAGATTCATCGATGAGTCCATCAAGAAACCGAGTGAAGATAGTCCAGAATTCCCAAAATGGCGCCATGTTGATTTCATGGTTCAATCTTGGATCCTGAGATCATTGATGAAGGATCTAGCAGAGTCTCTTGTGTACTGCTCCAAAGCAAGAATACTTTGGCAAGAACTTGAACAGAGATTTAGTAAAGGGAATAGACCACAAATTTATAAACTGCAGAGGGAAATATCTTCTATTCAACAAGGCAATAGCACCTTGACTACTTACTTCAGTAAGCTGAAAAAAATTTAGGAGGATTTAAATAATTTGAGGCCTTTGTCGTCATGTAAATGTGAAGGCTGTAAATATGGATTAAGAAAAACTCTGACTGAAATGGATCCCTTCAGTAAGATAATCCAATTCTTGATGGGTCTTAATGAGAATTTTGATGCTGTGAGAAATCAAATTCTCATGCAAGACCCACTGCCCAACATAAACAAAGCCTTTGCCACGTTACAAAATATGGAATCATAAAGGCATGTACAAAAAAATTTTGAAGAAATTTTTGATTCTAGTGTCATGATGTCAAAGGCATAAATCATCAGTAAAGGTAATGCCAAAAGTAACACCAGGAAAAAGGATGGTGACAAAAAGGAGAATAGGTATTGTGATCATTGTAAATCACAAGGTGACTCCAAGGACAATTGCTTCAAGCTTCATGGTTATCCTAAGTGGTACATGGAGTTAATGAAAAATAGGAAAGACAAGAAACCAGGGAAACAAATCAACTTGGTCAAAGCTTCATTAGATCAAGAAAAAGTTAATGAAACCAAGTAGCAAGAGTGGTTAGTAGAAGTGATCAAACAAGAAATTACTAAGGCAATGAAAGCCATACAGACCACGAAAGAAAGGAGTATCAACTTTATAATCTCTGATACCATGCTAAAAGTACATGTATTGGAGAAAAAGCTATTATATTTTCTCTATGATAATATAACAGCTCCATCTTTTATATTAAGAAGACACGAAAGTGAAAAAAACTAAAAAAACTAGAAAACAAACATAAAAATCTAACTAACCCAACTACTACATAATACATGTCGGATATAAGTTTTACAAAACCTCCAAAGATTTCCATGCTGAAACATATTCGAGCCATTGAGATTTAATTGAATAGAGAACATAATAATTGTCTAGATTATACCCTTGAAATAGAATCCCATTTCTAGCCCTCCAAAGTTATCCAATGAAACCACAATGAACATTGTAAATTCATGAAGGAAACCCAATTGTAAAGCGAGAAAATTAAAATATCAAGCACTACTTTTGGGGAATATAAGAATTTGACTAAATTAACATTCCAACCACAACTATGTTGATCAATAGGCTAATGAACACAAATGTATTGAGTGTGATGTTGAACAAGATTCCTCCAAAATCTACTATTAATAGGCACCTTATATCTATTTTCTATTCTCCACCAAAGGTTATCAATTATGAGATTTTTGTTGGCAATAAGTTTCTTCTAAATCTATACAGTTACCTAGTTTTTTTTTTTTTGAGGGAAAATCTAGTCATTCAAATTTGTACAATATTTATTAACCATCCAATTTGAAACATAAGGGTAAGGCACTTTGATGGAAAAAAGATTGAAAAAAAGAAGAAAAATAATATGAATTTCTTGAATTATACAGAGTATGATACTAAACATATATACAACTCAAAATAACGATTTTTCCCTCTTTCTTCACTAGCTCGTACAAATAACCAACTAACCAACTAATCAAATTACATTTCCAATTGAAAATACCTACATTCTCCCATCAAGTTGGAGCTTGGTTAAGTTGAAACTTGGAAGTAAGCCAATAAAAGGAGGGAGTATGAAGAAATTTAGTGAATATATTTGCTAACTGCTCCTTAATGCCAACATGTTGAGGAAGAATGAAGTTGGGCTTGAATTTTTCATGAACTAAGTGACAATTAATTTCTAGGTGCTTAGTTCTGTCATAGAAGACAAGATTCTTAGTGATGTAAATGGTAGCTTGATTCACAATGAAGCTTGATAAGGAAAGGAAAATAATACAGAAGTCTTGTAGTAAACTATCCATTGCGCTTTAAAAAATAGTGGCAGCTAGGCTCCTATATTCAACTTTTGTTGAGGACCACAAAACAATATGCTGTTTCTTAGACTTCCAGGAAATAAATAAATGAAAAATCCTATAATAGATCTTCTGGTATCCTTTCAATTGGCCCAATTTGCATCACTAAATGCTTATCAAAACAAAGAAGTGCAAGTAGGAAAAAAACTTGCATTTGGATTTTTCTTCAAATACTTGATAATGCTTGATGCTGCTAACCAGTGTGGTTGACGAGAATGCTACGCAAATTGACTCAATTGATGTACTGAATATGTAATATGAGGGCAAGTGAAATTTAAGTATAAGAATCTTTTAACGAGTCTTCGATATTGAGCTAGATCTAGAAGAAGGTCAGCATCAATGATTTAGCTCCCATCATGCATCAATAATCAAATCAAATATATATTTTCTTTGGTTAACATAGATGTCATTAGGGACATGGCTATTTTAGGGCCAAAAAAATATTTGTATCACCAAAATCTTTGATAGTAAAAGCTCAATGCAAAGAATCTTTAACTTCTTGAATTAAGGATCTTGAACTTCTTATTATCAACAAGTATATGTAAAGAAGGAATAGCAACATTTTCAGAGGCAAAGTGATGAATTATCTCATGAAAAACCACATCCTTAGACATGAAATTTTTTTTTTGTAAGGCTAAGTCATAAAATTTATAGGCCTTAAAATCTAGTTGATAGCCAAAAATATGCAAGTAGTAGCATGATGGTCCAATTTATCTTTGTGAGGAAGTGCATTAGTTGCAAAATAAAGAGATCTTATAATATGTAACAAGTGACTATATATGCTTCCTCTTCACCATCCCATTCTGCTAAGGAGTGTAGGTACATGCCTTTTGATGCAAGATCCAAAGTCCTAAAACAAATATCAATATGTTTGACTAATAAATTCACTGTCATTATCACTTCTTACAGTTTTAACTTGTGAATTGAATTGGATGGATACCATTTTAAAAAATTGGCCAAGTATGGAAGTAAATTGACTTTTGTGGTGCATAAGATAGGTTCAAACACTTCTACTATAATCATCCACGAAAGTCAAGAAGTAGGTTGCTCTACTTAATGTTTGCAATTTATAAGGACCCCTATATATCTATATGGACAAGCTCAAAAGTTTTTATGATATGAATAGAACTCATAGGAAAAGGTATTTTTGTTTGTTTAGATATAGGACAAATCTAGCAACTTTTTGAACAAGATGCATTATTATTAAAAGAAAAAAAGGTGTTGTAAAGTAAAGTCACTTGAGTGCCCCAATCTTACATGCCAAAGAGAACTACAATCTTTATTCAACTAATCTGATACAAGAAAAATTGCCAGTTTTAGAAAAAAAAAGGAGGCAACAAAGTTCTAAAGGAGCTAAATTGATGAATGATTAGAAGAAAAGAATGTTGATAAAAAAATGTATATATCTCCTATTACTATCTCAATAACCAGCAACCTCCTACTCTTAGGTCCTACAAGGGGCAAAAATTAGAAAGAGTTAGTCTTGGATAACTTGTTGATTGATAATAAAGTACATTTGAAGATAGGTAGGAATAAAGTTTTTTTTCAGGTTTAAGCCACAAAAATTAAGATCTCCTATTTTCAAAACTCTTTGCATCTCTCTATCAGGAAGATGAACTGAGTGGAAGTTGAGAAGGTTGTTAAATTCTCAATATATTAGGACTGGAACAAAACTGAATTGAGACTCTATTGTCCACTATCTAGTAACCACATTTTTCACCAAGAAACCCAGATTTAGCTACCATACTTGAGAATTCATTGGTGTGGACAAAATTCACAAAATTGCTATCATCAACAACATGTTTCCCTTCATGAGCTTTGTCATTTCCTTGCTACAACACCATGTTTCGTGTACCTGCCAATAGGAGAAAGGACAACTAACTAATAACCAGCACATGGAAAAACTATAGATGAAGTTTTCATGTAAGTTTTTTAGGATTTTATACCATAATGACAAGACAATTGTAAAGAGAAAGAATCTACAAAAGTAAAACTCAACGTTCATACTCCACAAAAATTTCATTTTAATAGAAATTCAACAGCCATAAGAAAAAATTAGGTATAGATTTAAGTGATCACCTTCTGCTTAACACTCTCATGTAGATTAGTAATTTGTGGTTGAATTACACACAGCTATTACGAATGTCTATAAAAATACTTTAAATTTTGCTTGAACCAACAAATTTCCAACAAACCAAACACTAGCAAAAGAAAAAAAATAAACACACATGCACAGGTGTATCACTAAAGCAAAGTGCAATTTTTCTCAAACAAAATGCGCATTATTTAACGTTACAATCATGGATCAGTGTTACAACACAAATAAAGAGCACTCTCCATTTAGTCATAAATCAAAGATATGGACTTTCAATGACTTTTTTAGATGGTATACAATTGCTCTCAACATTTTCCCAGCGGTGACCAAAGAGGTTGCAAAACAAAAATGAGATGAGCATGGAGGAAAAACTAGTAGTATCCTTGTTTCTTAAAAGATTACCCAGGTGCAAGCATAATAATTTCTTGTGATTGGTTAGATTACTATTGGTAAATAATGTTGGCATCCATATCATGTATTTAATTTATCATTAGTTTACTCCTAATTCCATCCACCCAGACCCAATATATAAACTTGTTGGAGATTTCTGGCTGGTTGTTTTTTAATATTCTACCTATCATTCCTTTGATGTACACCATCCTAAAAGTTTCCAAGTTCAAATTCTCCCATCTCAAAAGTTTTGCGATATCTGATTCATTAAACAACCTGCGTGAACAAACATAATAGGAAAATTGACTAACCACTGGTTTAATCAATGTAACTCTGAGAATCAATTTTGCTGATGACTAATTGGATATAAATCCATAAAAGAACAAAACTAATGTACAACAAGTATTTCATTTCACTCAACTTGGCATTGAACTTATTTGCTTGATTCCTTAATAATTTAAACGTTATTCAAGATATGTCCAAACATAACACATTAATCATAACATAATTGAGCTACAATGTCATTGGGGAAGAGAAGAAAAAGAAAGAGATCCTTACCTATTTTTGAAGAGGATGATGTTTCAAGGTTGGAAAAGAACAGTGGTGGGATGAGGTGAGGGAGGAAGGAGGGAGAAGGAGGGGATCAGAGAAGAGAAGAAACAGCATTGAAGAAGAAAAGAATACTGAAGAGAAAGGAAAGCTATTGGATAAGAGAATAAAACTAATGAAACAGTGCATTTTGAAGTGGGTCGGATTATGGGCACACGGATCTAACACATGTCAATCTTCCAGTGGCCAAGTTATATTGAAACAACATGATTCAAAACGGTGCGTTTCGCACCGTTTCAGAGAAAAAAAAAAAATAAAAGGCTACTACGGCCAGCAACGACAAGTAGGGGTATGTTTTTCAAACATCCTTTGTATGTTCATGTGTTTTACAATGTTCATAGTACTAATCCTACTTTTTTTATATTCCCCCTCTTCTTAGCCTCATTTTTGTGATTTGCATTTTTATTCCCATTTGATGCATTCACTATCATAGCATTTATTTTCAAAACTTCTTTAAATCCCTTCTGAACAAATCTTTTATATTCAGTTTGCATCATTGAATATGCCTTATTTATAATAGGAAGAGGATCCAATATTAAAAATTAATTCATGACTTCATCAAAATACTTATTCAAGCCCATAAAAAATTAAATTGTTTTGTTAGTTAATATCACTAAACCCCCAATTCAGGAACATGATTGGCACGAAGGTGGACTGCATCCACCACCATAAGCCTAACAACACATAATAAATAATAAACTCCAATGTTCCATTCCAATATAAAATGACAATTTAATGAAAGAGACCACATTGTTTTATGAAAAATCCTTTCCATAACAAACATCAACCATTCCAAGAAATAATTAAAGCGTGAGCAATAATCAAAACATATATATATATATATATATATATAAATTTGTCACATCCCAAAAATTGAGCATGTGAAAAGATACTACTCATTTGATATAATTCTCAAACATACGTTATATACATATATTTTGTAAGGTTTTACATTCAACCTTAATCATTCATTCCACACTACAGAATTATATTCATCTGATAAGCAAATATAGACATACATAGTCTGATATTTCTATCTCATCGCAAGCCTAGGAGACCTATAGAAAGTACAGAGCGTTTCTAATATGCACATTAATAAGTACTGGTGTCCCACCAGACAGAAATAGAGAATAGTCCCAAGGGGCTTCTAATCTTCAAACGGATACTCTTGTTCTTTATTTTCTGTATCTGAAAAAAAAATCATAGGGAGTGTGAGTTTATTTAAAAACTCAGTAAGTAAATAACTATACTATATAAAATATCAAAAGTACAAATACCACATTTACTCATATAATTAATTGTCTTATACATTGAGTAGTATGGGACTCTAACCCTTTCAAACTCATGAATAAGATTTCATAGATATACACCGAGTAGTATGGGACTCTAACCCTTTCAAACTCGTGAATAAGATCTCATAGGTATACGCCGAGTAGTATGGGACTTTAACCCTTTCAACTCGTGTATAGGTTTCATAGATATGCACTGAGTAGTATGGGACTTTAACCCTTTCAAACTCGTGTATAAGATTTCTTAGATATACACCGAGTAGTATGGGACTTTAACCCTTTCACACTCGTGTATTAGATCCCGTAGATCTTTACTTATTAATAAAATAGTGAGAATTCATCACATAGTACAATTGTCATGAAATAAATAATTTCTTCATACTCTTATTTCTACTGATCATCATATACTCACATATGAAAAATTAATTGCTTATTATCCAAATAATATTGTAAATGGGACTTATATTGTACTTTGACTAGTAATATCAATTTAGCTGAGCAAGGTTATTCACTCACATTGATGTTTGTCCAAGTTTACCTTGTTGCACACTAGAATTTGTGTAGGAAAATTTCCTAGTAAAATATATTACAAGGAATCATAAGAAAGGAAACAAAATCACGAAAATACGTAAAATTTTCTGACTGCTACAGTAACGGGTTGCTACAGTGTCGTTTCGCTACAGTGCCGGTTCGCTACAGTAACGTTGACTGCTACAGTACCGTTGACTGCCGACACTACAGTACTGCTACAGTAACCCGAAGAAAATTTTTCAGATTTTGTTTCGAAATTTCTGGTCGCTACAGTAACTCGGTTTTGCAGAATTTCTAACAATTTCATCCTTTCCTTTCTTGTTTCAAAACCAGAATTTCAACTCTTTTAACCGATTATAACTCAAATATAACTTCTAAAACAAATGAGATTCATGAATTATCATTAAAATCTTCAAGAACAAAACCTCCTCTAATCTTCTACATAAACTGAAATTTAAGGAAAATAATCGGATTAAAGCTTACCTTTGATCCTTACAAAGCTTTTGAACCGAACAAATAATCGAACTTCTGAAGATCAAGGAAAGGATTTGAGAAGAGGATGAAGAAAGGAGAGAGAAAACGAATATCAGTTTCGGTTGCGTGAAGAAAAAATGAGGGGGTACTATTGAAACTTTATATTAAATATTTCTAATGGGTTATTCAACAACCCATGGGTATCCATAACCCAACATCCAAACCCATCCAGTCAATTTACAATAAATGGACTAATTGACCATTCTGAAACCACTTTTTCATGAATTTCACCATTCTTAGAATATATCCCTCATTGTGCAAATATTTAGTCCAGTCATTTAATTCAATTTTCATAAATAATATTCAAAGAGAACAATTAAATATGAAAATTAAAAATGACCAAAATAAATAACTAAAGTAACGTTGTAGAATTCTAAAATACTCTTAAGCGAATTATATTCTGAAATTAACGGGTATTACATATACACACACATATATATATCACAAACCAATCCATTTCAATACCAATATAGGATTCCTAGGTATTCTATCTAACTACAGAACGATTCAACCTAACAAACCTATAATGACGGTACCAACATCCATATCAAATAAATGGAAACCCGGAGACTCACTACTCCTCATACGGAGACTCACCAATAATTCGAAGAACCTGCAAGGGGTACAAAGAAAGAATGAGTATAAACTCAGTGAGGGAAACAAGCAACCGAAAGAAAAATAAATTGAGTACCCCACACATGGGTAGAATCAATGGAAGACTCCACCCATAACCATCAGTCTATATTGTACACGTGGTCTACAAAAACCTGTGCTCAATATGACCAACATTTTCCAACCAAACCAGAAACTCGCATCACATACTTAAATTACCATAATCAAGACAAAGCACAAATTATATCGAAAAGTCATACTTCCACAAAAAAAATAATCGGTTGCCTTATGGGTGTCCACATTGTACATTATAAATGTATAAATACTGTATAGTCTCCATGAGGAGGAAACCAACCCAATACTATCCGGAATTTCATACAGTAATAAAAAGGATCAACTCACCGGTATATCCAAGAAAACACATAAATGCAAGCTCACTAATTGTTACTAAATTTAACACTCCCATAATCAGCCATATGATATAAACATTTAACGAGAATTCCCATAAAATGGGTCAAGTAACACCATCCAACCACTCGCCTATATAGATATAATATTTCACATATTTTCCATAATGAGGGTCAAGTAACACCATCCAACCACTTGTCCATATAGATATAATATTTCACATATTTTTCATAATGGGAGTCAAGTAGCACCATCCAACCACTTGTCCATATAAATATAATATTCCACATTCTTTCCATAATGGGGGTTAAGTAGCACCATCCAACCACTTATCACATACTTTTCATAATGAAGGTCAAGTAGTACCATCAAACCCCTTGCCTATATAGATGTAATATTTCATACTTTCCATAATAGTAGCACCATCCAACCACTTGTTCATTTAGATATAATATTCCACATATTTTCCATAATGGGGGTCAAGTAGCACCATCCAACCACTTGCTCGTATAGATGTAATATTTCACATACAACCAAAGTGAAAATAATCCACTTTCATTTCCTCAACTACTAAGGTTTCCATTACATAAGGCCAACAAAGTACAACAAAAAGAATATCACCAATAGGAAATATTAACAACTTGAAGGATTATAAGAGCATATCAACAATTTAAAATACTCAGACATAAAAAATGAAATTGGTCCCTCACTTTAATTGGCTTCAAGAGTATATCGAAATCTTTGAGTATCTTCCATCATAAATTTATCACAAATCACACATTGAGCACACAAGAATATAGTCACATTAACCATTGACCATTCATAAGGTCGCTCATTGAAGACATTCCAAACCATAAGAATGGTGTATTACCATAACAAGCTCAATAATGTTACCTAACGCCCATCTGTAATCATACAATCAACCAAGTATCCGTTCACCATCCAATGTCCACCACATTGAGTTCCCAAAGAACTTCCCATACAAACACTCACTTTATATATTGATTTCACATATAAGGTTCTTTGTGACCCCAAGTTACTATCATGCTCACTAATTTTACGATATAAGTAGTCATGTTCTAGAGAGCAAGGAATGCCATATGAAACACAATACAATTATATTAATTCACTTCCAAATTTTCCATTCCATGACCACTTTTTACCATCTTCAAATTTACCAATGAATTACCATAATGTATCATTGTTTTACAACAATTATAGTGTAAAATCAATCCATGACCAAATGGAAAAGAAAATTATCCCTCACTTACATTCGTTTATCCATTAATAAAGTATTCATTCTCATGCATTGATCACTCACATACAAGCACCAGTCTTGGCAATAAAAAATTTATTTCATGAAGGTTCAAGCATGAATTCACAAAAAAAAAAAAGTTTGTCCCTCACCTTGATGTTTGGATCACCAAATCTTGATGAAAAGCCCATAAGTGATTGCCATAAAGCTTTAGGATCACTCCCTAACAATTAGAGATGAAATAAGGGTGCTTAAAATCACTTTTAAGGAGAATCATTACCGCTACAGCGACCAAATCTACCGCTATAGCAATGGTGGACAGAAACAAAAAATCTTGTTGCAAAGGCCATCACTGCAGCGACTAGATTTGTCGCTATAGAGGCCATTGATGCAGCGACAGGAACTCTTGAATGCTCTATAGCTCACCGCTGCGAAGCACAATGGTGGCACTGCAGTGGTGACCTCGATTCTGCAACACGAAAACACCATTTTGAGTCTCCAAGGCCACCATTTGTGCCCCCCAACCTCCATGGATTGATAGAAATCCAAAATATGTGTTGTTAGATCATAAAAACCGAACCCAAGCCCTCCCCATTTCCAAAAATAAGCTTGATCGTCCCAAATCCTTTCACATCTTCGTTTAATAGGGATAAAGAACACATATGACAGCAAATAATCATTTCTCACCATCTTCCCTCAATATATGGATCCCAAAACTCCCTCAAATAATCACTTTAAAGTTACCAAAACATTTTCATAACACCATGGGAGGTTTTGGAAACACAAATTAGACAAGAACATGAAAAACACCAAATTTCCCTTCTAGGGTTCATCCACCAACGAAAAAGGAAAGAAAGGAGGAGTTTCCATGGTTTACTTACCTCCAATCTCAAATCCAAGCTAACCCAAGCCATCCAACAAGTTTCTTCACAATAAAGAGGGGAGAGAAGTACGGAAGTCCCTTTTTATTTCATCTTTTATGATTTTTGGTTGCTTCACCCATTTACAACAATAACACAAATTCCTTCCTTGTCCTTCCACTTAGTTATTCCCACACCTAGGCAAAATTAATTCTCAACCATAATCTTCCCTTACTTTAGGCCATATTAAAATTCCAAAGAATGTAACCAACATAAACAACAAGTTTTTCCAATAAAATAACTTCTCCATATTTAAATTCACATAGGTCCTATTCAAGAGTTATTGCCATAAATTTCTTTAAACCAAAGATGATACCAACAAAATTCATTACCAATCGAAATACACTAGTAGTAATTAAATTCGCTACGGGTTACCAACGACATGCTCCACTTTATTCGAGGCACCTTAAAACCACGGGCACTACAGTTAGATTCATTTCCCCTATTTTTTTTAGTAATCCACAAACATAGCTACCACACTAATGATAAAGGATTGAACCTATTCAAATCATCTTATAACTTCTTTAATCGATTATAGTAAACAATAAGAGCGTTATTACCTTGTTCCATAGAATTAATTTGCCTTAGAATTTGGTAGATTTGTGAACCATTACTAATTCAAATCTCTCCTCAAGCTCATTCCATAAGCTTTGGCTGTTGGAAAATAGATGAAAATTTATGCTAAATCTTTTGACTTTGAAACAAAATCCAAGACCTTACTATGTAATCCATTGGTTTCTTGATTGCGCCATCAATGAATCCCAGCTTGTCTTTTGTCCAAGAGAGATCTGAATCGATGTACTCCAAATAAAGTAGTTATCTTTCGAAGGTGTAGTAACAATTGCAATTCCAAGATGATCATTGTTATTCAAATGAAAAACATCAGCAGTGGCTACAGTACTTCGTAGCATATCTTGTGCTATCACGACGTTTATAGGTTAGATCTATCATTGTAAACAGATCAGAAAGAACTAACCAAAAATCTTGATCGGCTTGTGCTTAAGAGAAACAAGAACTCTCGAACTTACAAGAGAATGAAGAAAAGGTGCACAAGAAGAGCAAACACTGATCTATGAACGTTGCTTTTGATACCACGATTAAAAAAAATTGAAAAAAGAATAATAATATGAATTTCATGAGTTATACAAAACATGATACCTACCATATATACAACCTAAAAATAATCACTTTTTCCTTCTTTCTAACTAACTTATACAACTAACTAACTAATCAAATTACATTTCAACTGAAATTACCTACACACTAGAATAATTAAGCTCGTGAACTAAAAAAAAATTGAGGTCAAACATTAATTAAATTAAAATTATAAACTAAATACAGTATATATAATTAAATTATTTATAATTATAAGAAATAATATTTCACTCGTTTAACTTAATTGTTAATTATATAATTAATGCATAATTTTCAATTGTAATAAAATACCTATACATTTTATAATGTAACAAAATGACTCCTTATGATTGATGTCTAATGTCCAAGAGATATTTCTGTTACATTTTAAAATCACATAAAAATTTTGTATCACACGGACCTCATTTTAAAGGGATCAAAACTTTCTTTAAAAATTACGAATTACTATAAAATCGATTATGAGAAAACTCAAATAACTTTATAAACTATCATGTTTACATATTATTTGTTATAAAATCATATATAGATAAAAACATTAAAAAATTGATAATTTATTGATTACTAAACTGCTTGCAACCTTCACAATCTACAATCAGCGTATTAATTTTTCCAACTCGATTAATTTAACTAAATGAACTTAACAGTACTCAAAATTCATTAAATATATGAGTCGAACCACATTCATGCTTTAGGCGACCCAAATCTAAATAGTCCACGAAGATTCAACTAAACTCTTGATTGCTATGTGTTTCTAGCTGTTAAATGTCACAGAAAATATCTGTACAAGCATGCCTTTCATGGAGATCAGAGATAGATAAACATTATGTTATAATCCTTCTATGTAAAAATAGCATTTTACAGTATATCGCTCAATTGTGATGTTTACTTCTTTTCTCCTTCCTCTTCTTTTTCTCATGTTTAGAGTTCTCCTTGGATCTATGCTTCTTAGAATGCTCCTTGTCTGAGCTCTCTGAGTGAGATTTTTTAGCCTTTTTCTGCCTCTTAACATGATGCTCCTCTTCAGAAGATTCACGAGACTTCAGGGAAGGAGGCTTTTCTGGACCATAAACACGACGGTCCCTTACATCAGAACTTGCCATAGGTTCCTCATCAGAGCGAAAGGGGAGGTAAGGACCTGTCTCGTCCATCCTTGGACCAACAGCACCTCTGCCACGCTTGGTCCTGCCACGGTGGGGTGTCTCAGTTAAAATAATAAACATAAAATGAGGTAATATCAAGGCACACAATCACATAAAATATCAAATGGCAACAATACCTAGAGTTTAGAAACTCCTCGAGCTCCTCATCCCTTAAACCTTCGGGGCAATGGTCATATTCTCTTTTACTGGAACGTGATGTGGAGGCATTATTACCATCATATACTGCGGCAAACCTTCCCATGCTTCTTGACGAGTTGCCATCCCTATGGTTTCTGTCACTGTAGCTTTTATCTCTGGATGTGCCTTTAAGCCTTTTATCAAGCTCTATTTCTTTATGTCGCACTCGCCACATCTCATTCACTTCTACAGCTCGATTCGCTGGGGATAAAAAGCACAAACAGAAAAGAAGATAAACTAACAGCTCAATAGAAGGACATTGTGCTCAACCAAATAACTACCAAACACACAGGAGGGGGAGGAGGATCTGACATGACATGAAAAATGAATTTGAATTTGAACAGATTTGACAACTCCAACATATCTAGCTAATAAGCTTGCTCAACCCTTAGTTCGGATTATGTTGACAAGATTAAGATTGAAATGATTGGATTGATTCATATTATAATTTTGTACATAAAATTGGGGGTTCCAGTGTACAAAAAATGTTCAGATGATATATTGATGCGAAAGCTATAATCTTCTTCTCATACTTCATGAAACAAACAAAGATTGAATGTATGCTACTTCTGTGCACAATCAACAGGATCTCAGTTAAAACATCAATAAGAAAATAGTTATTTGCGTACATAAACTTCAAAAGAAAACCCACTTTAACCGATTTTGCAGACTCAAATTGATGGACTAAATAACAGGTCTATTTAATACAACCAGTGAAGGATGTACCATGATTGCTGTTTGCTCAACAGGGGATGTATGAATCAGAAGTAACTAGGAAGTGGATAGCTGCTATTGTGGGCTAAATGATATGGGGTGTTAGAATGCTTCAGGCCAAACAGTCCATAGAAAAGAAAGCAGTTCAATATTAGAGTCTTAATTTTTGTCTTCTCTCGGCAAATAAATAAATTATTTTTGTCATCTGAATTTATCCAAGTTGTGTGAATTATTAAAAAGAGAAATAAAAAGATACAGAAAACAAAAATGGGTCTAGGATTAAAAAAAAAAAAACAGACATTAAGTCATCAACTCTTCCTTGTAATCGAGAATCACATCATATAAGGGCGGACCAAGAGATGGAGGAAAAGAAAAAAAGGCCTTGTAAGAGTAAATTCCCTCCTTTCAAATATCAAACTCACTTCAAGTGCTATATCTAAAATAATAACTAGCCACCAACCTTGTTGTACCCCAAGAACAGTGGCAGTGAGAAAGCGGGAATTTGGCCTATGCCGTATATTAGACTGACGAAGATATGCAAGAACGCCTTCCTTTTCAGCCTGTTGCCGCAACTCAGCTGCTTCTCTCATAAGAAGAACAGCTAATCGGTTTTCAGTCTCCAGATCCATTTAAGCAGCTGATCAAATTACCAAAAAAGAAATGGGGAGATGTAACGGAATGAAGAATGTGAACAAAATGCAGAAGTTGAAAACAATACAGCGAGACAATTATGGGGAGAAGTGTGGGAAGGTGGGGAACAGGAATCAAACTAAGCAGTAAAATATTATCATTTCATACGACTTGTAGTAAAGGCACAAATGTGAATAGCAGTGAAAAAGACAAACATAACAATTCGAGCCACGGAATGGAGCACATATGCGGAAAGTATAAAGCACAGATGAAATAATATTTTTCCATATATCAATACGGTAATTAAACAAAACATCTTTTATCGTCTGGTTACTGTACCAGGTAAAATTAAACCCCCCCCAAAAAAAAAAATGTATATTGCAAAAAAACTGTGAAGAACCGTAGTTTTCCAGGTCAAACTGCAATCCTATCCCAAAGAGGTCGTCAAACACATAAGTAGCATCCAAAATAACGAAAATGATGGTTCACATAATTGGCGAACTAAGTCTTAAACACACACACACCAAAAAAAAAAAAAGGAGAAAAAGTCTTGACCATTTACATGCCCAAAACCTAAAACTATATTATAGTAGAATACAACAAACCTGAAAACATTTTGGTCCTTCCAACACAGTAGATTTCCAACCAGACAACAGACGACCATCAGATTAAACGACCTTCCTTTCCATAAACATAATATACAGGAGAAGCTACCCCATGCCAATCGGGACAAAAACACCCACTGAAATGTCTTCGGAAAATAGTTGTGGAAGAACCCTAAAACTATTCAGGAATATAACCACAATCAAAGTTCTGGAATTTAGTACGGCGTAGCTTTCAGGAATCTAGAGATTCAATTAAACGTCAAGGTTTTACTACATTAGGTTCGATCCCAGAAAAAAGTAGAAATTTCCGCGAAAGACGTTGAAGCAGGCAACAACAACCATAAAGATAGAGGAGACAGTCGAAGAATTTCAGGTCGCAAATCGGATCAAAGTTCAAATTTTCGGAACCCAGACATGCAAACTCAGCTTGATAAGAAAGGACATACCTAGTTGGCAAAGATTATTCGGCACAAACTACCCTACCTTCGTCTCTCTCCGTCGGAAGTTCTCGGCACAAACTACCCTACCTTCGTCTCTCTCCGTCGGAAGTTCTCTCTCTCTCTCTCTCTCTCTCTCTCTAGTCTGGGTGTCGACGCTAATCTTCCTGGATTCTTCGCGTCGCATAAACAGCTATTATTAACTTTTAATTTTGATTTTTTTAATATATTTTATTTTGTGAGATACACATTAAAATATATTTAAAAATTGATCTGTTTTAAATTTTGATGACTTAGAAGTACTGCTCACCACGGGTCGGGTTGGTTTCACGGCCAGCGGGTTGAATCGGGTTGAATAATTTTAATTAATAAATCCGAACCGACCCAAATTGCAACGATTAGTTTTTTTTTTTTCCCTTCTCCTTCTTCAAATTAAAAAAAATTGCTGCTGCGTGCACATCACTAACAAGAAATGGCAGCAATTTTTTAAAATTAAAAAAATTTGCAGCCCAAAGGAATATGATCAGAAGTAGACAACCCATCACAGTACAAGGGAACCATAAACTCTGGGAATGAAACAATACATGATAGGAATCAATAACAGATTCAAAATGCCTCTTAAACAGCACAGCATCAGCCAAGAGAAATCAGCCAGAAAGTAGGAAGCCTTCAAACAATAAATCAATAAATCAAAACCCAGGGTACAACAACCAGATTCAGCACAGAACAGACTTGCCCGACAAAAACCCAGATATCAATGTAGAAACCACATCCAAACAAGAAATTAAATCGGCGACCGTAAAATTAGATGACGTTTAACATATGGTTATTATAAATCTACTTAAAATTAGAAACATAATCCAGATTGCGAATTTTTCTTTTGCGGATAAGAATTTACCGTGAAGGAGAGGAAGTGCTTTCTGGGCCTGAAAGCGAGTGAGCCAAGAGCAGAAGCGGAAGAAAAAGAGAGAAGAGAGAGGATGGTGATTGGGTATTTAGGGGATGGCAAAGGCCCAGAAAGCACAACCTATTCGATTATTCAAAGCCGAGGACGAGGAGGTATGAGGGATCGGAGGAGAGATTTACCTGCTCGAAGCTGAGGACTGAGGAGTGAGGAAGACCGAAGTGAAGATGCACAGAACTGCAGAAGTGAAGAAGGAGACACGGACGGCACAAGCACCACGCACTCAGAGACTCAGACGGTCAGAGAGCGAGGAGAGGATGGATAATTGGGAAAGTCACTCTGGAAACTGAAACGTGCAGATTAGTCGAGACTTACAAAAAATATTTAAAGAGAGAAAAAAAAAATATATATATATATATATCAAGAAGCAGGTTGAAATTTTTCAGTATGTAACCCGATTCGTCATTGCTCAAGTTAAAAACTTTTAACTTAATAGGAGTGGGCTGAGCTGATTTGTGAGTCTTGTGCTCAGCCCTACTTAGTAGTTGCTAGTTATATATTGTTTAGAGGGCATTTAGTAGTAGTCGGGACGCTGGAAAGGAACGATGCTTTTCATTACTGTAGTTTTTAATCGAGCATTTGGTAGCTTAATTGTATATATTGGAAAGGGAAGTGAGAAATCTGTATTCTATCAAAATTGGTATTTTAGCTTCCATCATATATTGGATGAAAAATCGGTCATTGAGATAGAAAACAAGATAAATTCTCTTATTTGCCCTCGTTCTATTAATTCAAATACCAAAAATATCCTGATGCCCTAAAAAATATTGATAAAGGTCTTCTCGCTGCCGATGTGACCTCCTGATTTTGTCAAAATCCCTAATCACTATTAGAGCTTCCACTGCACTGGCAGTTGCCCTTCATCTGTAACCGCACACGCTCTTCTGAACATCCTCATCTCACATCTCACATCCTCATCTCACATCTCACGGTAAGCTTTCATTTTACGGTGTTAGTTATTAATCTACTGTGAGCAAATAAATTTTTTCATCTGTCATTGTAATTATTATAAGCACTGCCTAAAATATCTTATAATTAATCTATACTAATGCTAACAACAACAACAGAAAGAGTTCCCTGTTTGTATATGTCCAAGAGTTTGTCAGTAATTTGTCAGTAAATGAAACTATCATTACAGTTTTTGTGAAGAATTAACATTAGCAAAACCTAAGATATTTGAAGCATTTTGGTGAATACTTATCTTATTGTGGATACCATGTTACAGTTATGGATGAATTGAGAAAGCAGATAATTGCAAAAGCAGTTGGTTCAGTTGTGTCATGGTGGGTTCATATGGTAATTGCTATTTGGAAATGCTATATCTCCATTAATGGAGTTGGCAGGCATCAGATCACTAGGGTGCCTTACACAGTTGATTTTCACTCTCATAGATCTCATTTTAGAAGCTTGATATATAGTAGTGATAAAGCTTGTTTTGACTTAATAAGGATGAATAGGTTAACATTAGATAGATTTTGTGAGATGCTTAATTCTATATGAGGACTTAACCCAACAAAAATATGCTTGTAGATGAGCAAGTATCAATATTTGCACATATTTTGTCTCATCATGTGAAGAATAGGGTTATCAAACAACAATTTAATAGATCAAGTGAGAGTGTGAGTAGGCATTTTAATAGAGTACTCAATGCAATTATGTATTTAGGAAGAGTACTTTTCAAATCACCTGATCGGGTGCCTGCTGATTCAGTAGATCCCAGGTGGCAATGTTCAAGCTAATCTCTATTTCATATTTTATTAAATATGATTATGTGATCAAGTTGTGTATAAATTATAAATTAAGCCAACTTTTCTATAGAATTGTGTTGGTGCCCTCGATAGAACACATATAAGACTTAAAGTCCCAATAGAGGACCAACCATGGTATAGAAATCGAAAAGGTGAGATTACAATTAATGTACTAGGCGTTTGCTCCCAAGATGGCCAATTCATCTTTGTCTTGCCTGGGTAGGAAGGATCTGCAGATGATGGACGAGTTTTACATGATGTAGTTTCGAGGAGAAATGGATTGAGAGTTCCATCAAGTGAGCATAAAAAATTATTTTAATATAAGTTGGTAGCCATATATGAGCACTAACATATATGAGCACTAACATATCAATTGTTGTATTTGAAGGGTGTTATTATCTAGTAGATGCAGGATTTACCAATTGTAAGGGATTTCTAGCACCTTATAGAAGACAAAGATATCACCTTAATGAGTGGAGAAGTAATTCCCAACCTACAAATCCTCGTGAATTTTTCAACATGAAACACTCAGCTGCCCGTAACGTCATCGAGAGGTGTTTTGGATTGTTGAAAGGACGATGGGCCATACTTAGAAGCCCCTCATTTTATCCTGTCAGAACACATAATCGAATTATAATTGCTTGTTGCCTGCTTCATATCTCATAATGTGGTATAACTAATTGGATCCATTTGAAAACCTAGAAGGAATAGAATTAGCAGAACTATCTGATGATGAAGATGATCTTACTGTAATTGAGCCTACCAATGAGTGGAGTCAATAGAGAGATAGTCTAGCAGATGAAATGTATTGTGAATTTAGGCATAGGTGAAGATGAACTTCTTATGTTGTGTGACATTAATTGCATTGCATTGCATTGAAGTGTTATAAGACTGCACATTAAAGCCTTTTTTTATATTTTGATAGTTGCTATTCTTTTGGGTTGGTGTTACCACCTCTTCTTAGCTTTTATAGTTTGATAAATAATTATTTGCACAGTTTGGTAAGTATTTTCTGACTGATAGCATGGCACACCATTGGACACCTAAGGAGGATGAAATGCTAGTGGATGCACTTGTGGAATTGAAGGAGGCTAGAGAGCTATATCGTTGTGAGAAGACGTTCCAATCAGGTTACTTATAAAAATTAGAGAAGAAAATTGATAAGAAAGCCCCCGACCATGGGCTTCTAGGAAATCCACACATACTATCCAAGATGAAGACATTGAAGAACAGCTGGCAAGCTGTGTATGACTTGCTTCATGCACCTAACACTAGTGGATTTGGATGGGATCCTGTGTCAAAGTGTGTTGTAGCTAAGCTCGCTATATGGGATGCCTATTTACAGGTGTATTTTATCACTTTTCTCTACTTGTACTTACTTTTTCTTTGACTCTATACTATGCATATTATATAACTTTTTGCATTTATTTTCCTCTATAGTCAAACAAGAGTAAAGCAGCTTGGAGGAATAAGTTCTTTCCGCTATACGAGCGATTATGCATAGTCTTTGGAAAGGACTGTGCAATTGGCCAAGATGCACAAACTCATGCTGACATCATAGAAGATCTAGAAAGCCAAGCTGCAGAGGTTGAGCACACTATTCCAATTGAAGATGAACTGCTGCCATACTCTGCCCTGCCTGATGACACTGTTGAAATGTCTGAAGCCTCTTATGGTTCAAGGAGAAAGCGAAGGAGAAGCAATGGCGATCAAATTTCTGAAAATACTGAACTTAGTGATTCTATAGAAGCGGCATCCACTAGTATTGCCACATCCTTTGATAGGCAGGTGAAAAAAATCTGATGGAGAGGAGTATGCTTGAAAGAATAGAAAGACTATTTGGAGACTTGATGAATGTCAATGGTCTTACAAAAGAAGAAATACTTCGAGCTAACGTGGTGATTGGAAGGGAACAATGTCTTCTAGTTCAATTACCCTCAATACCTAATGACTTGAAGGCTGCATGAATCAGATCTATCATCTAGTATGTCATGAAATAGCATATTTCTCTGGGCTAGTGAAAGTTAGCTATAAAAGTTTGAACATATGATATGCTTGTGACAGAGTTGTTGTCACTGATTACTTTTTGATCTTTTTGTATTAGATAACAATGTTGACAATGTTTGTAAGACTGTTTTGTATTAGATGGCAGGACATATGTATAATGAATTAATATATATATTTGCTCTTGTATTAAATGGCAGGAAATATGTATAATATTATTGACATTATTTAATATATATATATATATTTGCTTGGTTGTACATATGTTAAAAATTAATATAAAAAATCATGCTTAGTTTGGCCAAAATTTTAATGCAATTTCATGAACCAGTCGACATGTTGCTTGTATCTTGACCTAGTGCAATTTCATCAACCAGTTGACCTGTTGCTTGTATCTTGGCCAAAAATTTAGTGTAATTTCATCAACCAGTCGACCTGTTGCTTGTATCCAGTCGAACTGCACAGCAGATGGTCACTTCCTCCTTAAATCAGTCAATAGCCGGTCGACCGGTTGCCTGCAACCGATCAACTGTCTTGCTTTTTTTTTACCTATATAAACCCCTTGTACGATAGATTTAGGGTTTCAAGCCACAGCGATCGACCTGTTTACTCCCATTTTCAACCTCTTCTTTACTCTGCGGCAACCACTCCTCTTGTTAACCAACCACTCCTCTGTTTAACCAAGGCCATTATTCTTTCTTAGATGGCTTCATCCTCAAAGCGAGCACGGACAAAAAATATTGAAACCTCCCCAATAGTAGATCTTTTACTGGAAGAAGAACAGAGAGACAGGTATGCTCGAGATTATCAGTATAGAAAAGTTATTCCTAGTAAATTTCTGGATTGGACTTACTTTTCCAAGAGGAATATGTCATTTATTACTTGTTTGGAACAATTTGGACTTAAGAAATTTGTGAAGTATGCTGGTAATTGGTCTGCTGAAGTTGTTAGAGCATTTTACACTACTTTTGAGTTTATACCGAGAGATAAACTCTTTACTGCTACTGTTAGGGGAACAAAAATCCTGATTAATAAAGAAAACTTACTAAGATTATTGGTATTCCTTCACCTGATAAAGATACTCTGTGCTTCACTGATAATTATCATTCATTGAGTTCTACTCTTTATAGCAAAGAGGAAACTTATAAAACTATCACTGGAGAAGAGTTTTATGGTGAAGGGATCAAAGTTGCCAACATGGATGCCAATGATAGATTGCTGCTAAGCACTATCACACATATTTTAGTTAATAGACCAGGAAATTAAGCTGGTGGCAGTGAGTCTGAGTTTTTTATTATGGCATGTATTTTAAATGGTAGGCAGTTCAACATTCCATATTTTATGATGCAATGCATGGTAATTTGTTCAGCTAAACAAAAGTCACCTTTGCCATATGCTGCAATAGTCTCTAAAATTGTTAAGCATTGCAAAATTAACTATCGCTTCAATGTTATGAAACATGCCACCATTATTGATTGCAATTCTCTGAGAAGAATGAATTTTGAGTTGGTTGATGATGAATGGCTGCGTGCACCAGAAAACTTAACTATGAAAAGGGCCAGAGAAAGACGAGAACAACATGGGGCAGAACAAGAAGCTGGAACAAGTGCAGCATGTCCTTCTGTATCAGTTGGTAGTATGCTAAATAATATGTTGGATAATTCTAATCATATGTTGAGTATGATGGAATCTATGAATACTAGACTAAATTCCTTTCAAGCCAACACAGCCTCAGAGATGGAATCCATAAATACTCGTCTAACCAACTTTGAACTAAACACAATCTCAGAGTTCCAACAAATAAATGATATGATACGTCAACTTAAGCAGTAACTGAGGAGGATTGAAGACTTGATGATATATGGATTGTATAATATTTATGAGCTTTTTGTGTGTGTATTTTGTGACCTTAGATTATAAATTCCTCAAAATTTTGTTTACAATTACAATTATATCAGCTTTAGCCTCTTATTTGTGTATTGTGTTAATATACTAATTCAATTTCACGTTGATTCTGTATTCCAATCTAACTTATTCAATGTCGCTGAAGTCAGCAATTTTACTGATTCCATTAATCACAAAGGTTTTTTATACTATATACCAAACACACAACATCAGCACCATGCTACAATAACATAATCTATTGCTATCAAGTTGCATCTTCTTCACTTTTCGGTCTCACATTTTATCACCGCCGCATCTGTTTCTCATGTTTTATCATGGCGACATCTCTTTTTCAACCTTCAACCCAACCATATTAATATCGACTGTTGTGACAAATTCATCTGGTGCACAAAGATCGTCCATAATACTTTACATATCAAACCTGTAAGGCATAATGTATTTATCGGTGAAGAATGAACAGTTGATAGCATTCGTACATCAACGTAAATTAATTAGGCACAAAACAAATTTTAAATATCACAAACATCGCAAATTGCAAAAAAATTATACCAGATGGATGGAAAGACCAGGCTCTCTGTTGAAGAGGATGTCGGAAGATGTCCTTGTTGATAAAGTTCAGCAGCAACGTCGATGAGCTAGGGTGGGACGTCTATGTGAGCTGGGTTTTGCGATTAGGTTAACAAAAGGTAGGGTAAATTTGTTATTTCATTTCAATTTTTTTTTACATTTTTTTAAAAATACATATTAAATATATAAAAAATTCTATTTCCACTCTATTTTCCATTCCATATCAAATATATATTTTTTCATCTTCTTTTCCATTTTCCATTCTCTTTTCCTATTTCCTTTCCATTCGCACTCTTTCCGAGATATCAAATGCACCCTTAGGGTTTTTTAGAACTATTGTGATTTTTAAATATCCTTTTACAGCAAAAAAATCATAAATGATATTTGCTTAACTTTCCTAATTATATTTTTATGGCTTATCTAACATTAACAGTTACTCTGAACAAATAGTCTAGAACCTTTCTAAATTTAGTATATTTAATATTTTGAATAAATTCTAGACATATTCCTATTGCAGTAATATTACTGTTTATATGAATTTTTTTTATGTTTCATCAATATAACACTTGATTGTCTTTTCAACAAATATAATATATATATATATATATAGTTTACATATTTTCTCATTTTTATCATAAAAATATATTTTAATATAATTTTTGTTTATAATCCAACACCCACTGATTTAAAGACTCATAGACATTTATCCCTTTATTATTTACCTTGGACTAAATTATATGAAAATTCTTTAATTTTTTACTAAGTTTTATTTAATATTCTTTTTGTCTTAAATATCGCCTCTGGATTCTTTAATAATGCAAGAACTTTCCCTTCAATTCACTTTTTAAATCAAGAAATATTTTAAACAAGGAAGATATACATGTAATTTAATCCAACTTTTAAGAAAATAAATACAATTCACATTTTATTTTAATTTATTTGGCTTGAGTATCCTTATATTGTTGGAATAAAGAGCAGATACAGACTACATCAAATCCAACTCGTAAAACAAAAGGTGCCACAACCAGCATGGAAAAAGAAACACATCAACCTATATTTTTCTCTTTGCTCAAAGTTTAAAAAAATAAATAGAAAAATATATTTTATATCCTTAATGTTTACACCAAGTTTCATTTATACTCCTAGGGGCCGTTTGGTAGCTACTAACTACTGGTGCGCTGGAAAGGAATACTCCATTCAATTACTGTGCATTTTTTCTGGTGCTTGGTATGCCTTACTATAGAAGCCAGCTATAGAGACAAGAATTCCTTTTTCTGTCAATTTTGTGTTTTTTCTTTCCCTCACCTCATTGATGGAAAATCGGTCATCTAATGGAATGGAAATGCATCCTTCCCCATTTGCCCCTATCCTATTCACTGTAATGCCCTCTGAAATTTTTTATTCAAGCATGTTCTCAATTCTCATTCTTTGAAGCAAGCCAGGGGGAGAATCGCAAGCAATCTCAAACAAATTTGTCCCTCCAGAGTAGCAAGTAATCCAAACCAAAATAGTAACTAAAAAACACAGGACAATCGCAGGGGGAAGAATCGCAAAGGAAAATGGTAGAGAGAGGGAGAACCGGCGGGGGCTCGGGTCGGCATTGACAGCCTGAAGCAGGAGAGAACAATTGCACCATCACTACTAGAGGAATCGCAGAAAGGAGAAGAAGCACTGTTGAGTGGAGAGGCACATGCACTAGAAAGAGAGACGGTGAGGGAAAGGAAGAAAGAGAGAGAGAAGCGGAAAGGGAGGAGAGAGACAGAGGGTAGAGATGAGATGCAGAGAGACTTTGAGAGAGATGACAATTGAGAAAGTTGAGAGATCGAGAGGTGAGAGGAAGAAAAAGAGAGAGAGAGTCTGATAAAAAATTATTAAAAAATCAGGGGTAATTTAATAAATTAATCTCACATTCTTCATTCTCTTTTCATTAAAAAATACATATCAAACACATTTTTTCCCTTTTCCTTCCCATACCAAACATATTTTTTCCTTTTCCTTTTTCCCTTTTCCTTTCTATTTTCCTACTTCCTTTCCATTCTTACTCTTTTCTAGATACCAAATGGCCCCCTAATATTTTTTTTAGTCAAATATGTCCCACATATTTTTTTTTCAAATATGCCCTTTTTCACTGATACTATTAAAGATACTAACGAAAAATACTGACTAGGCAGTCTAGGTGACACATCTCCAGTGACATGTTATCCGTCATATGAACTCAAATTTAAAATTACAAAATTACCCTCCACTCAAACTCGTCTTTCTCCCTCTTTGTTTCTCTCTTCCACTCTCTCTCAATTATGTTTGTCTTTATCTCGTGCTCTCTTTCTCGTTCTCCCTCTTTGCCTTGTTTTCTCTCTCTGCCTCATCTCTATCAAGCTCTCTCTCTCTCTCTCTCTCTCTCTCTCTTACACACACACAGAGAGAAAGAAGAATAGGGGAAACAACTCCCTTATTTGTGAATTCATATTTTCGAAAAGCTTTTGAGACTTGAGACTCAAACTTAAATGGCATGAGGGAATTAAATGGTTCAAAATTTGAGCAATGGCACCTTGCCTTTGAGACAACAAACACTGCTCTGATGGGTCAGGCTGCTTTACTTCGTTAGGTTGCTAGCAATATAGAAAACAACCTCTGCATATTGAGTGGGTCTGCTATTGAAGAAAAATTGCAGCAAGGGGGCCTAAAATCCATCGAGTCTCTAAGGATAGCAGGTATTAAGGTATGGATATTGACAGGGGACAAACAAGAAAGTGCCATATCAATTGGCTACTCCTCAATATAAATAATTAATTAGGAATATCGCATTGAAGAATTCCATAAACCTTACTTATCATTATTTACAGTCTCAATTCTCAACCTTGTTATATACGGATTATGGAAAAAAGAGGGAAGAGAGAAAAACTAGTATGATACACAGATGATGTACAAATTTTGCAATATGGTGACAACTGCAACACAAAATAATAAATTTCCAATTAGCAAAATAAATCAATGAAAGTTTTAATTGTAAATGAGAAATAAAGAAATATAAGGTGCAATGAAGAATGCCAGATTATTAGAGCTCGTTGTCTCAATTATTCATGTTGATTTTGGAGTTTTGATACATACTTAGAAAAATTAAGTTGTTCTGAATTTAGTTCAAAAGTTTGAATTTATGGCTCGGATTCATGTATAGCTCAAACTCAAGCCAAGATCAAGCTTTTCAAAAATATGAATTCACAAGTAAGGGAGTTGTTTGCCCTATTCTTCTTTCTATAAAATAGAAACAAGAGAGAGAGAGAGAGGGAGAGAGAGAGAGAGAGAGCATAAGATGGAAACAGACATAATATAAAGAGAGCGGAAGAGAGAAACGAAGAGGGAGAAAGATGATATTGAGTGAAGGTATTTTTGTAATTTTAAGTTTGAGCCCACATAGCATATGACATGTCACTTAAGATGTGCTTCGTGGACTGCCTAGTCAGCATTTTTTATTAGTATCTTTAACGGTGTTAGTGAAAAAGGCATATTTGAAAAAAAAACATGTGAGGCATATTTGAAAAAAAATGTTTAGGGCATAAATGAGTATTGGTGTAAATGTTAGCGATATGAAGTATACTTTTCCCATAAATAAATGGGAAAAATGTATTTTGTCTCCTATAAACTTTTTTTAATGTATAGAAAACCCCTATGAACTATAAAATTCAACAAAGAACTCCTATAAACTTTTTATTTTGTGCAAAAAAAGCTTTTTCATCTATTTGACCATTAGCAAACTAACATCAATGTTAACTGAGATTTTCTGAGTATCACGTCATCTCTTTTTGTTTGCGCAATCAGATGATATGGACAAGAAAATTCCACATCATCCTATCATCCTCATTGAGAAGAACAGTTGGTCGTAACCAACCAAGAGTGAACAAGACTAAGTATTGCCAAAAGTTCTTCATCCCCTTGGGAATTGGAATCTCCAAAAGGCGCAGAGGTGGAAATGCAGCAGAAACAACCGCGTATTGTGAGGGCCATCACGCATAAGCTTATGGGCGAGGAGGATGACAAAGTAGGAGAAGTGGACATGGGAATGACGTAATTATAAGGAATGGATTTGAGGGTTTGATGAAACCACAAGATCATAGTTGAAAGTACCATTTGTGTGGCTACAAGAGTCAAGGTAGACTCCATAAAAAGGAATGAAAGACTTCTTGCTTACTATGCATCATCATTGGTCTTACTTACACTTGGTTGGTTGCGAGTGATTGTTCTTCTCAATGAGGAAAAAAGGATGATGTGCAATTTTTTTGTCCATGTCATCTGATTGTGTGGACAAAGAGAAATGACATGACACTTAGAAAATTCTAGTTAGTATTGACTATTAGTTTGACTAACAGTTAAATAGATGGAAGAGTTTTTTTTTTTACACAAAATAGAAAGTTTAGAGGGTTTCTTTGTTAAATTTTATAGTTTATGAGAGTTTTTTGCACATTGAAAAAAAGTTCATAAGGACAAAATGTAATTTTTCCTAAATAAATAAATGGCTGGGAAGTGGGGAGACGAAGGTGAGGATAGCTTTTGCCATAAAAGAAAAAACTTGGGATGCTTGCCTATATTTTGCGAGGCTCTGCAAAGATGTATGTTGTCTCTTTATTTTTCATACTTTGTTTTATGATTTAAAAAAATACTTTTTTTTCAAAATAAGGATATTCTTTAAATTTTGTAGCTTACATTATAAGATTTTATAAAAAAATTAAAAGAAATTTTTTTGGGGGTTAAAATGGAATTCACTAAACACAAGCAAGAAATTACACAAGATCCACTAAAGAGTTCAACATAAGGTCAAACTTAATAGAATAGTAGTATTCTAAACAAAGTATTAAATGAGTTTGTGAATGCACAAAAGTTCACATAGTTGGTAAGGGATGGATTTATACATGGTAAAGGTATGAGTTTGATTTTCTCTACTAATGTGAGGTGTCACGACTCAAAACCGGGCACGTAACCTATCCGGACAGTGCCCAAAAGTCACACTGTCGTAAGCCTAACTTTCCCTTAAACCCCTTATTTCCATTAACTTGTTAACCCTTTTTAAATAAAAAGCAAATTCGAATTTGCCACTTGAAATAAATATAAAGTCATTGTTCAAATCATAAACTAGCATATTTAAAGAAAAGTGCACTCTTACACTTAACTTACATAATCATATATCACTGTTTACAATCTCTAGTCTTTCCATACATAATACACTTTTACAATTTTAAAAAGCGTAGCATGACCTACCCAATTACAAAGTTTTCTATATTTCTAAATGCAACATAAAGAAACTAATAACATTAACATACCTCGAACAAAAGGGTGAGGTACCTTTGGCACGTACTTCATCGAGCTAGAGAGTCTTCTTGTACCTAAAACTATGAGGGATGAGTTTGATCCACTTGACTTACCATAACTAGCCCTACCGCACATACACGCAATATGCATGTTAAAAATTAATAATTCATTGTTGCTAACACAAACAATTGATGCTCTAAGCATCCAATGCCACTATCTCAACCCATTTCGGATCCTATGTGAATATATATACATATACATGACAAGTGTAGATAACATGCACTCGGCGTAATTATTAAACATGATAATACCCCTTACATAGGGAACACATACATCGGCCAAGCATATCATAATTTCATGCACGAGAAACACATACATATAAACAACATATTACAATTTATCATACAACAGCATATCATGTGCTCACTCATCCTCATCATCCTCTCTGTCAACCCATACCTCATCTATAACTTAACATCTCATCGTATACCCTTATTCCTCCACATGCCCCTACTACGTACTTCTACATGTGGGGTGCGAATTATATTCTTTGGCTTTTTCTAGCTATTCCTTATTCTCCCCTTATTTCGCTACACGTGGATGAACTACAAATTTGTCTTTATAATTTGTGCCAATCTTAGCCATGTGTTCGTTGACGCATGTCCTTACGGCACAATTACATTCTGAACATTCCTCTCTTGATTGCTATAATTACTGTTAAATACACACATTAAGATTTGATGTTCTCTAAAACAATTTGCAGTTCCCACCACAATTCTAAACAAGAGGCCTCAAATTCTTAGTATGTTATTTCCTTTCCTTATGCATTACTCATGCTTGTAGTGTATAAGCATATATATATATATATATATATATATATTCTCTTCTCAATAGAGCAGTCAAGAGTAGGAATGCGGATCCTCAGCTCTTAGCTTGAAGGCCACATACACAAGGCATAAGTAGAAAAACATATCAAAGATCACAAATATTGCTCATGCTTAAATCACACTCCCATTATGTGCACAATCACACAATCATGGCCTCAATTTCTTATTCATGGAATTCATGCATGTTTAAATATATATATGTATGAGTGACTTTGTACATACTCACATGGGCCTACACATGTATGCGCATATTTGCCCTCCTATATGTCATGGCACCTAAGTCATAATCTTCACACAAGGCCCATCACAATGCTCATGCATAATGCTAGGTTCTTCATTCTTTCTTATAATCATCATCCACAATCAAATGTATATTATCTTACTTAAAAGAAAACATGTAAGATTCTAGTTATAGCATACACCATCATTAGTCATCACATACTTGCATTTAAATAAACTTTAGGAAGCAAAATCCTAGAAAATAAAACACACAAGGTATGACTAAGTCCCTTACCTTAAATTTGGAGCGTTTTTGGCCTTCAAGAAGAGCCTCGGCCAATCCTCAAACCATATCCATGCATCTGGAACATCAACCATATATTTTAGCATAAAATTCCACAAAGAAAAGCCATGCGTCACAACTTCCCCCAAGCTTACCCTTAGCTTAGGCTCAGGCTTGGGACCCCTAAGCATCCATGCATGCACCCTACAACTACCCACCATCAGATGGTGGTGCCTGTGGCGCCAAGCCCTAAACTCTCTAGTTGCTTCCAGAGTGGTGGCGCCTTGGGTGCCTACCACTAAAGCTTCGAATTTTCTCTTGGTTTCTCACCAAATCAGCCCAAATCTTCATCATTTTTCCTAGTTTCTTCTATGGGTTTTCATCCTTGATGTTTAAGGAACAATTAAACGTTAAAGTCTTGAATTAAAACCAAACATACAAGTTTAAATCATAAATTTTCACTTAAAAACCCTAAATTTCCTTCTTGTTCTTCCATGTCTTTATAAACCATTTTAATCATGCTTAAACCATAAATTCTTGGTTCTTTCCTTATTATCAGTCATTAAGGGTGATCTCTAAACACTACCCAAACTCCAATTCCCATAAACCAACTCATTTCTTATTCAAAGGCTCATATATCTGAAAATAAGGGGAAAGTAGGAAAATGGAATGCTTGCCTTGGCTACTCCTTTTCCTAGTGGTGGTCAGCAAGGTAGTCAAACTCTTGAGTTAACTCTTAAACTAGTAAGAGTTTACAATTCCAGGTCCCAAAATTGAGTCAACTTAGTTCTAAACTTGGAAATTGGTCAAACTCGTTGAAAATCGTCGAGTTAGAATGAGTCAACCGAGTTTGAACAGTGACACTCAATTTAAACACTCATAACTTTTTCATGTGGACTATATTTTAAGTAAATGACACTTTGTTGGAAAGATCTTTGAGTCTAGTTTCAAATAAAACAAGTTATGTTTAAAAAAAACTCTTTATAGTTTAGGAGATATGATAAAAAAAAAAACTAAAGGTCAGAAATAGTCAACTTTTTTTTTATTGTTTTTAATTTTACTTTAAACAATCATAACTTTCTCATTTAAATTCTATTTTAAGCAAATAATATGTTATCTTTGAGTCTATTTTCAATTGAGATAAGTTCGATTAAAAAATTCTTTACTGTTTAGGAGATATGATCAAAACAATGACCAAATGTCAGATGTAGTAAACTTCTAGGTGCTATCAGTGACTTGTAATTTTCAAGTTTAATTTAAATATTCATAACTATCATTTAAACTCTATTTTAAGCAAATTTAACTTTACATGTACAAGGACTAAAATACTAATCAATTATTGATGACTCATAATGTCCAGTTATATGGACTTTCTTATCTGTGTATATACTGAATCAGTAGTTATTCTCAATTATTTCATTTTTAAGGAGAATGAGTATTTTGAATCGTTGATACCTAATGGATACAATATATTGTAACTAGCTTATGATTTTTCTTATGTTAGTTTAAATATTTTTAATTATTTTTGACTTTATGTGTTATAGTGTTAGAAGTATATACACACAATATATATATGTGTGTGTGTGTGTGTGTGTGTGTGAAAGGGAGAGTATATATAAACTCTTACGAGTTTACCCTCCTCTCTAAGTTGAGGTAAACTCTCGAGTTTGACTACCTTGGTGGTCAGTCGCTAGAGACCTTATCCTTCATTAGAGACTAGTTGTTGGAGGCCAAGGGATGTTCTAGGTAGAGAGGGATTTGGCGAAAGATGAAGAAGAAATTGGATAGGGACTTGGAGAGAAGGAAGCACGTGAGAGGGAGAGAGAAAAATGAGTATATGAGTGTGTGTGTCCTATTTATATACTCCTCAAGATGAAATTACCAATTTTCCCTTTGGCAACTCACGGTCAACTTTAATAGGAATTTCCCCAACTCGGGTATTCCCATTCTCACTAGGCACCACACATATCCCATAACTGACTTTCCACTTTTCTAAAAAGGCTACATAAATTTCTTTTTTATTTCAAACTAGTCCTTTTGCGGACTCAAATTTATCTGACTCCCCACATGACACATGTACCTTCTCATCCCTTGGCCCCCCACTGCCTTGCATTTCTCTTTCCAACAAAATAGAAAATAAAAATTTCCCTTATACTAGAATATTCCATCAAAAAATTTAATAAACTAATACCTAAAAATGACAGGTATTGTATAAGGATCTCGTTCTCTTTGAATTTGGGAGTCTACCTTGACCATAATATAATGATCAATATCAAACTTGCCTAAACTTGTGTTCAAAAAATCTTAAAGCAACACAAATAGGAGAATGACTTCTTTATATTTGGTAGCAAGAAATACAAAGTGAAGTTGAAATTTCAATTGTTCGATTATCAAATAGACAATCAAGATTAAATTGATATACATATAAACAGTTGTATCTCCAATTTCATCATTTCAATCATAGTCGTCTATTTGATAATTAAACGACTGAGATTTCAACTTCATGTTACATTCCCCACCACCAAATGTAGAGGAGCTATTCTCATTGTCTCCACCAAGGTAGTGAATTGATGTTTAAATCCATGCTGAGAGAGGTACTCACATTTAATGTCTAATAGTGCCTTCAACAGGATTGCCTCTAATGGAAGATGCATGTGGAAAACTTAAAAAAAAGGAAAATCAAAGGAGAAGAGAGGAGAAAAGAGAATAGCAATGTAGTATTTTACTAAAATACCCCAATTTTTTTAAAAGAAAAAACTTAATACTTTTTAAGAGGATAACTTGGATAATTTCTCACTGTGACTCCTTTTTCTTCACTTTCTCTCCTCTTATATTACCTATTCCATCCTCCTTACCAAATATACCATAAGGCCATTGTAATACCTAAGGTATTATATACCCAGGTTAAAGCTAAACCTTACACAGCTATGCTTATGTGGATGATTACGTAGGCTAAGAAAGAGCTTGAAGGACCTAAGTGAAAGGAGAGAAAATAAGTATAAGCATTGTGTGAGGGGACAAATGAATATGTTTTAAGGTGACTAGACCTTAAAAAGTATTCAAGGTGTGGTTGGTGCCACGAAGATAGTGGTAGTGGAGTTAAAGTGGTGCAAGAGACATTAGGAGGGATTAAAGTGAATAAAATATAAAGTTCAGAATCTTTTACAAAATGTGTAGTGAAATAGAAACTTGATGTATATGTTATTTTTTACTGAGATGTGGTGTTAGTACCCCCACTAAGTTTTTTTTTCAAAAAAGTATTTCTATAATCCCTCTTGGTTCCTATTTAAACTATTTTTAGGAAGAACCAACTTGAAATAAAGTAGGACCTACACACCCATTAAAACACAAACACACACACACCCATTAGCACCCATATATATATATATATATATATATATATATCATTTCATTCTCCATTCTTCTTCTCTCTATGCGTCTTCCACTCTCATCCACGGCCAAGGAGACTTTTGGCACTTCACGATTACTTCGGCAACCTCAACCACCAGTGGCCTCCTCTGTTCATGGGATTCCTCCCTTCAAGGTAAGAACCAAACTTCTTATTCTTCTTCTTACTTTCTTACAAGATAAAGAGAAACCCTAAGTGGAGAATTATATGATTTATGCCAAATTAATGGATGGGTCTTGAAGGAAAATAATGTTTGGTGTCTTAGATGACCTCAAAATAATGAAATTAAAAGGAAACACGCAAGAAGATAATCATAGAACCAAGAAAGTGTCTTGAACATTAAAGGAAGGGTTGAGAAATTTTTTAAGAGAGTTTATGTTTGAGGTTTGGTAATGTCTAAATTTGCTTTGGTTAGTGTTTTTAGGTGCTTTGGACCCTATTTTATGTGGCTGAACAAATTTGGGAGGGGCTCATGGATTTTGGGGACCAAAGGGGGCCTTATGTAGCACCCCTCGACCATGGCTACCCCTTGGGCACCTCCCAAGCCTAGGCAGCCACGGCATGAAGGGGCTGGCCAAGGCACCCTAAGCACCCAAGCAGGCACCCTGTTCTGGGTCATTGAACAAAAAGAAAAAGGAAGAAGAAAGAAAAGGGAAAATGAGGCTAAAGGGGGAGGATTGCATCCTAATTTTGAATCCTTGTATCATGGTTTGATCACTAGGCATCGGTTGCAACCTTGAGAGTTTCATATATCCTCTCAATTTCCATTTAAAGTCTTCTTTGATTATGAATAAATATTGATCATGAATTAGAGATGGGTCAAGAATTCCATTTTAATTTTTAGGAAGCATTATAAGAATTGAGTAAGGTAAGTATTTAATCACATCTTGGTAAAAATGAGTTGATTGGTGTTATGTACTAAACACTTGGTGATTTTTGAATCCCTTGTCTTATATTATGAATTCTAAATTTGTAAGGCATTATTATGAGAAGTGAATGTTAAAGAATGATTCTAATGAAGCTTAGTATGGAATGGTATATGTTGTAACTTTTTATGTTGTTGATTTTTATCATTTATTGCCATGAGTGTTTTGGGATTGTTTGTGACAAAAATGAGCTTGAGTAAGCTAGGAATTTGGTATGATCCCTAAACTCACTGAAATAGCATTGTTGCCGCAAATTAGGATAGTTTTACTATCAAGGTACTTTGTAAGGCAAAAATATATCTAAATCAAGTCCTTTTGGCTTGAATTTTTTATGAAGTATTCCTTAATATGTGTAGATATGATCTGGACAGTTTTATAGCATTTGAAAAATATTTGCTATGTTAAATAATATAGAGACAGGACATACATTAGAAATTGGATTAATCTTGTCAGTTTTATTCAATGCTAAAATTAGGCTAATCAATTTGTCATATTATGCTCTGAAAATTTTATGGTAAGAGGTTATAACACCAAAGTATGTGTCTACCAAGTTTCATGGGGATTTAGGATTGAATTAGTAGGTCAAATATTTGCAAAATCGAGACACTGTTGCTACAGAAAAAGTTTGAGCAGTAATTACAAAAGTAAAGTTGTGAAGAGGTAAATGTTGTTATTTCTTTTTGAAATTTTTATCTAAGATTTCCAAAATTCATAAATTTTGGATTTTGCTTAGAAAATTATTGTAATACCCGTTAATTTCATAATATAATTCGCTTAAGAGTATTTTAGAATTCTACAACGTTACTTTAGTTATTGATTTTGGTCATTTTTAATTTTCATATTTAATTGTTCTCTTTGAATATTATTTATGAAAATTGAGTTAAATGACTGGACTAAATATTTGCACAATGAGGGATATATTCTAAGAATGGTGAAATTCATGGAAAAGTGGTTTCAGAATGGTCAATTAATCCATTTATTGTAAATTGACTGGATGGGTTTGGATGTTGGGTTATGGATACCCATGGGTTATTGAATAACCCATTAGAAATATTTAATATAAAGTTTCAATAGTAACCCTCACTTTTTCACTCAGCCGAAGGAAGCAGAAAAGATTTCTCTCTCAGTTCTTCATTTTCTTCTCAAATCATTTCCTTGATCTTCAGAATTTCTGATTATTTGTTCGGTTCAAAAGCTTTGTAAGGATCAAAGGTAAGCTTTAATCCGATTATTTTCCTTAAATTTCAGTTTATATACAAGATCAGAGGAGGTTTTGTTCTTGAAGATTTTGATGATAATTCATGAATCTCAGTTGTTTTAGAAGTTATATTTGAGTTATAATCGGTTAAAAGAGTTGAGATTCTGGTTTTGAATCAAAAGAAAGGAAAGGATGAATTTTTTTGAAAGATTTTCTGCAAAATTCGAAGTACTGTAGCAACTGAAAATCTGAAATTTTCCTTCGAGTTACTGTAGCGACCAGATTTCGGGAAATTTTCTTCGGTACTGTAGCAGTACTGTAGTGTCGGTAGTCAACGGTACTGTAGTAGTCAACGTTACTGTAGCGAACCGGCACTGTAGCGAAACGACACTGTAGCGAACCGACACTGTAGCAAACCGTTACTGTAGCAACCCGTTACTGTAGCAGTCAGAAAATTTTACGTATTTTCGTGATTTTGTTTCCTTTCTTATGATTCCTTGTAATATATTTTACTAGGAAATTTTCCTACACAAATTCTAGTGTGGAACAAGGTAAACTTGGACAAAAATCAAGGTGAGTGAATAACCTTGCTCAGCTAAATTGATATTACTAGTCAAAGTACAATATAAGTCCCATTTACAATATTATTTGGATAATAAGCAATTAATTTTTCATATGGGAGTATTTGATGATCAGTAGAAATAAGAGTATGAAGAAATTATTTATTTCATGACCATTGTATTATGTGATGAATTCTCACTATTTTATTAATGAGTAAAGATCTACGGGATCTAATACACGAGTGTGAAAGGGTTAAAGTCCCATACTACTCGGTGTATATCTAAGAAATCTTATACACGAGTTTGAAAGGGTTAAAGTCCCATACTACTCAGTGCATATCTATGAAACCCATACACGAGTTGAAAGGGTTAAAGTCCCATACTACTCGGTGTATATCTAAGAAAGCTTATACACGAGTTGAAAGGGTTAGAGTCCCATACTACTCGGTGTATACCGATGAGATCTTATTCACGAGTTTGAAAGGGTTAGAGTCCCATACTACTCGTTGTATATCTAAGAAATCTTATTCATGAGTTTGAAAGGGTTAGAGTCCCATACTACTCGATGTATAAGACAATTAATTATATGAGTAAATGTGGTATTTGTACTTTTGATATTCTATATAGTACAGTTATTTACTTACTGAGTTTTTAAATAAACTCACACTCCCTATGATTATTTTTTCAGATACAGAAAATAAAGAACAAGAGTATCCGTTTGAAGATTAGAAGCCCCTTGGGTTTATTCTCTATTTCTGTCTGGTGGGACACCAGTACTTATTAATGTGGATATTAGAAAAGCTCTGTATTTTCTATAGGTCTCCTAGGCTTGCGATGAGATAGAAATATCAGACTATGTATGTCTATATTTGCTTATCAGATGAATATAATTCTGTAGTGTGGAATGAATGATTAAGGTTGAATGTAAAACCTTACAGAATATATGTATATAATGTATGTATGAGAATTATAACAAATGAGTAGTATCTTTTCACATGCTCAATTTTTGGGATGTGACAATTATGGAAGGTGGGAGTTCAAAATTCAATCCTAAGTGGAACATACATTGTCTTTTTGAGGGACTTAAATGATATCAAGAGGGATTACCTCTAAATTAAGTATTTTATACTTATATGAACAAAATCGTGACCCAAGATAAAGATTTCGTGTATTTGGTTAGATGATTTCTATCTAATGAAAATGAAAGACTAAAGTGAGACGTTAGAAAACTCTTTACTATGTTTCTTGAGGAATTGCCTTTGAGTCCTCTAAAAGCACACTTTCTCTCTAAATTCATCATGAAGGGATGGTATCTGTAGCTAAACATTGTTGTAAGTGGTTAACGCCACTTAAGGTTATGTAAAACTATTACTGTAAGTGCTAATGTGACATGTTGTGTGAGCCATAGTTGGCTAAGTTGAGACTTTGTTATAATTAAATATTGAATGACATGGATGAATATGAAAGCTTGTTTTCGGTATATGTAGTCGTTGTTACTATGTGGTTATGGTTACTTGCCTTGGTAGATATTAAGAGTTTTGTGAATTATGGTGATGCACCTCCATTGTATGTGTTTGCTTGGGAAATCTAGTAGGCTCAGTAGCATATGGTCCATGAGGCCTATGAAAATTGGTGGAATAAGGTTCTTGCCCATGAGGTTTCGTGGCACGTAGTCCATGAGGCTTATGGATCCTTGTGATGTGTTTACTAGGGAAATTCAGTAGGCTTGATGGCATGTGATCCATGAGGCCTATGGGGATTGGTGGAATAGAGTTCTTACCCATGGTGCTCAGTGGCACGTGATCCATGAGGCCTATGGATCCCAATAACATGTTTGAAGTTGTAATGTTATGGACTATAATCTTGGCTATTATATAGAATGTGATTGGTAATATGTAAATGTTATATGGAATAAAAATATAACATATGTATATATAAATACATGAATGTTATTGTAGGAGAGCAAGTACATAATTATATGAATTTAATGTTAACCTTGTATGATGATACACATGATTCAGAACATTTGCTTATTTGAGTATAGAAATTCTTTGGAGGGATTGTATTGACTACAGTCAAAGAAGGCCTTCAGATAGGTAGTGATAAGATCAAAAAGCTTTATCCCTTGAGACATCGTCAGTACGATAAGATCAAGAGATCTGAGTGATTCGTACACAGCGTCCTCTCATGATAATATTAAAGAAGACCACTTAGAAGTAGATTATAGGTAAGCAAAGTTGGTTCTTGCTGAGTATAGTATAAACTCATGTTTCTTCCTTTTATGTTTTATATGGAGGTTTTAGTATTGACTCGACCTAGGAGTATAGTTACAGTGCATCTAAGGTTCATGGTAGAACCTCAGGATTAGTTTCCTTCCTCTAGTAAGCTTTTAGTATACTTTATAATTACATGGGACACCTAGGTCCTATTTTGCTTTGTTTGTGAATGTTCTGGATCAGTAGTTTGATTGAGTCATAATAATAGTCTCTAGTAGGCTTACGATCTAGGGATGACATATTCTTAGTTACCGTGCCAATCACATACTTGAAAATCTGGGCTGTGACAGCCATGTTTGGTATCCATTAATGATAACAAAGGCTACAATTGAGGACACACCAAGCAGAGTGCTTGACATATGTGCATCGTTGGATTAGTGTGGACCTCATCTTCCTGGGTGGGACCCATGAAGATCCAACAACGTACTTGTGTGAAGCCACCAATCAAAAGATCATGTCTCTACAACTGAGGGATGTCTTGTAGGTCTTTTCCAAAAGTTGAAGAAAGGAAAGTTGGAACCATGTTATTATTACAAGTGGTGTATTGAAGACTAAAGGGTCTCCCTTGCTTTGCCAGTATGTCTGCACGAGTGTTCGATTCTCACACATAGTGATTAGGCATGTAATTATTAAACCATGAAAGTAGAGATCTAAAATTTATTAATTTAATTTTAATCAGAGTACATATATTCAAATTCAAAATCATTACTTAACATAACATCTTGAAAATCTATTGAAACATTTTTGGTAACAATATAATTTCTACTAATATTGAAATAAAAAAAATATTCAAACTTAATAACAAGAATTAAATCAGTAAACGAAATTGGAATAGTTTGCTAAATTGAAATTCTCATATGGAAAACAAACTTACAATATTGAAGTATAGAGTTGATGAGCAAAGTAGCAGATGATGAGAATGATAATGAAAAGTATTTTTACAAATGAAAAGTTTTGTGCTCTAGATTGCCTCTATTTTCACCTCCGCCTCTACAATTGAACTACTGAGCCTTTTATAGAGCAATGGAATTGGATTTGAACATGCTTGAAGTCCATGGATTTCAGAGGCTCTAGAGTCCACGGATTTGAACTACGATAGAGTCCGGAATTATTGATCACGAGGGCGGCTTCTTTTAAAAGTTGTTTCATCATTTTCTGCCGATGCTTCTTTTTGAAAAGTTTTGTTTTCCACCGTTTGCTTTTCTTTTTTACTTTTTGAACCTTGCTTTTGAGCTGGTTGTCTTTTTTGCTGACATTTTTACTTAACCATAGTAAGAATTGACTAAGGTTGGCTATGTAGATGTTGAAACAGTCGTCTTCATTTTGATAAGGTGATTGAACTTCAGGATTAGATCCTACTGCTGGAGCCTTTTCTGTTAAAGCTTTATCAGTGTTGACGATTTGACAAGTGTACCAATCGTATAAGTAATATAGTGATAAAATGAGTAAGAATGTCATTTCTACGAGGATTAACCTTGCTAACTATTCGAGAAATTAAAATTGTATTAGTTAGACGATTTGAATATTTGTTGGTTCAATTAACAGAATGCTAATGAAAATGTGAACTTGAGTTAGAAGTGAGTTGTATAATTGTATGAACTCTAAACAAACACAATGGAAATCACAAGACGAACACAATACAATTCATAAGATTAACACAATCTAGGATTGCTAATCCCCTGTCGTTCTTCTCAGATTTTAATCTCTCTCCCTCTTGTTCTCACCGGCCATACATGCTAATTTAGGATACGAATATTCTTATAAGGATTTTTCCAAACCACAACTAAGATAAAAACCTAATTCACTATAATTCCTTATGTGAAAATCAAGTTAAATTAATTAACAAACCCTAATTTAACTATATGAGATTAATGTCTATATTCTTATGACATTAACGAATCCATCCCCTCACCTTTAATGTTCAAAAACTTATACTATACATTCTATGGTCTAGGTTTTTACATTCCTCTCCCAAGTGCAGCAAAACCACCAAACAATCCATTAAATTGATCAAGTTTAATGAAAGCAATAAGATAAGAATGAATAAACATATATTAATGGCCAAATGATCACAAGAAGTCAAGAGATTTATAAAACCTAATCCAAACTAGGGTTCATAGCAATCCTAGTATAGAAATTTAGCTACACATGATTACAAAACACATAAAATGAGAGAAGAGAAGAGAAAACTCCATGATTCCAAGTTAGGTGGCAGAGAAATTGCTCCAATCTTCACCAAAAGCTGGTTCCTCTAGCCCCTGGAACTGAATTCGGTGTTCTCCCCTTGGTTCCAACTCAAAATGCCCTAACATTTCAGTCCAAAATGCCTTTTAAAGCCTGCTGCACATGACAGCAAAATGGCCTATGCGCTGAAGTGCACAATTTTCCCGCTTAAGCGCGATTCAGGCAAAATTAAGCTCTTCTCCAGCACGAGGAACCCGCTTAAGCACAAATTATTCACGCTTAAGCACAAAGTTGTCAGAAAGCAATCCTTTTCTAGAGCTTTATCCACTTAGGCACAATTTATCCCGCTTAGGCGCATGAAAGACATCATCAAATCTTCATTTTGAGCCTCATTTTCTTCTCCAATGTTCCCTTTTTTCATCATTTATGTCTTGGCTTAGGATTTCTCAATCTTCCACATTATTTTCCAGATAAGATGTCTGTAAAAACATCAGCACCAGAATTATAATTATAACCCAAAAAGAATGTGATTAGGGGCCAAAAATTGCATTTCTAACCTAAGAGTAAGGTATACATGCAACTATCCAAAATTAAGGTGTTAAAACCCTAACAAAAGCCAAAAGTATGCCAAAATGACCAAAATCTCCATAGAATTTATATGAATGCTGAGCACTCATCAATCAGCAAGAACTTGAAGTAATTGGTTAAACTCTTCTTCTATTTGAGTTGTGGCTAATTCAGCCATTATTTGTGATTTTGAAGTTAAAAATGGAGAGTGTTGCTGAACATTTTGATGGTATTTCTGAAGGTGAGGATTTTGAGCAAGCCATTTTTTAATAACTTTTTTGTTGAGCAAGTTGGGGTTATAGTTTGACCCCCATTTTATATTAAACGTTCTGGACAAATATGTTGGGTATCCAGATTTGAATTTAACTTTGAAATCAAAATCCCATGTCATAATCTAGGAAGTTCCGAAATTTGCAAAAAATTGTAACAGGTCGGTGCCAGGAGTAAAGTCGGTTTGAACCATAAAGTATTGATAAGCTTCTTTAGCATATAAAGGAAGAAAATCTGCAATTGGTCCAAAGAAATGAAACCATTCTGAGAACCAGGCTAGAAATTCCTTTAAACCTTTATTGAACTAGATGAACCAAGAGTGGGAAAAGGAACAAATAAGTAACATATTGAACCATGCAATTTTGTAATCCCAATAACTATAGGTTTGAGGGTTGAATTGTCTTGAAAAGGTTTGTTCTATGTATGATGATTTATTCCATTGAGCAAGGGTGATAACATGATTGATTTTTATTTTTGAATATTGAATTCTTGAAGGATTTTGAGGATCGTTTCATGAGTTAAGGTTATTGAATTAGTGTCAACTAGGATGAACTCATAGAATACTGTTGATTTTTTTGGGGTTGATGGATGAAATACCATCCATCTTTGAAGGCTTTTTGAGCTACTTCCCTAACAGTAGTTTCAAGCGTTATAATCCATTCAGATTCAACCACCATTATTAGAGCATCACAATCCTTTTTAACATATCTATCTTTTTGAGAGATATTTTGAATATAATTTTTAGCTAAAGTAAGTAGTACCATTTTTGAAGTTTGAGCTGGGGTGATTTGTTGGGATGATGAAGGAGTGACTAAAGCTTAATTATAGGTTAATGGAACAAAACAATTTTGAGAAAGTATTGAAGGAAATGAAGGCCTAATGCCTCGTGGTCTAATACCACTGTTGAATGGGCGTGTGTTGAGCGGTGTTAGAGCTAGTATTGGAGATGTTGAAGGACTCCATGGGGATCTATATTGATTTTTATTGATCGTTGGACCCAGTAGAGATCCATGTTGATCTTTACTGACTTTTTTTTATTTTTTCTTCTCCATTTCTTGATTTTCCCTGCAAGAATTCTCTTGTGAGAAAATCTGGTAGAGCATTGTCCTTTCCTTTGATATGTTGAATTTCAAAATCAAAACATGAAAGTATTGCTTGCCATCGGGCAAAAATATGTTTTGAAACCAAGTTTTAAACGTCTTTCTCTAAAACACTTTTTGCAGTTTTACAAACCATTTTTAAAATAAAACGTTTATTGAACAATTCTTTTTGAATTTTGTGATACTTAGCACTATTGATAAAATTTCTCTTTTGATCGTTGAATATTTTTCTTGAGCGTTTGTCCAGATTCCTAAATAATACTTAACTAATTGTTCTTTATCACTAGTTTTGGGTCTTTGTTTAAGTATCCCTCCATAACCTAAATCCGAGGCTTCTGTCTCGACTGTCATAAAGGCTTCTGAATCTGAGATTCCTAGACAGGGAAGGCTTTTGACCTTAGTTTTGAGGGTTTTGACTATTTCAATCATTGAACTATTTCAAATTGGGGCTTTCTTTCTTAACCTTTGATATAAATGTTTGCAAATAATTCTTAAATTTTGAACAAAGTCTGCTACATAATTGAGACATCTCAAAAATCTTTGTAACTAATTCTTATCAGTAATTTCGTCTGGAAATTTTTAGCGAACTTTATTGATCTGCTTATAGGTTTGATCATAACTTGATAAATATCATAACCTAAAAATCTAATTTTAGTCTGGAACAATTTCATTTTCTTAGCAGAAACTACTAAACCATTTTTTTTAGCAATTTCGTAAAATTGATCTAGGTGCCTAAAATGTTGTTCTATTGATCTAGAAAAAACTAGAAAATCGTATATATAAATTATTGTAAACTGAGTATAAGGATTAAAAATATCATTCATGATGTTTTGAAACTCTGAAGGTGCATTTTTTAGACCGAATGACATAACATTTCATTCATAATGACCAAAAAGGACTGTAAAGGCAGTTTTGTACTTATCGGGTTCCGCTATATGGATTTGGTAATATCCAGATTTCATATCAAATTTTAAAAATAAAGAGGTTGCTTGAACTCAAGATATTAAATCTCCTCTATCTGGAATTGGATACCTAATCCATCTTAACACTTTATTGAGAGGTTTGTAGTTGATAACCATCCTAGGGGCTCCTCTTTCTACTTCTGCTTGATTTTGAACGTAAAAAGCTGAGCAACTCTAGGGGGATTTGCTAGTCTTGATTAACTTTTTGTTTAACAAATTTTGGATTTCTTTCTTACAATATTTAAAAGTTTCTTTATTCATTTGAATGAATCTAGCTTTAGTTGGGATTTTATCCTCGGTAAAGCTAGGTTTAAAAGGTAATGATACTACGTGTTTTTTTTCCTATTCCAATAAGCATTTGGATGTTATGAACATAAATCTTTTTCAAATTTTTGTTGAACAAGGGTTATTCCATTCTTAATTTGGAGTTTTTCTATCTATTCTTTTATTTTCTTAAAATGAATTTCTTTATTTAACATTTTGATCTGGTTTTGTTTTCTAGTTATTAAATTTAATTTTGAAACAGCTAACGATTTCAGTAAATTAACATCTTTTATTTTTGAAGGATTTAAAAATTCAAAACAAATTTCTTTTCCTGATACTTCAGTTGAAATTCCTAATTCTGAAACTTTAAAAGGGTATATTAAAGTCAAAAAAGGGGTTTCTAAAATCATGAGTTCATTTAAATTCCTAACTAGGACAAAAGTTGTATTGAAACAGATGCCTTGATTATATATCTTGACATTTGATAATTTGTACTTAATGGGTAGTTGATTTCCTCCTGCGCCTTTAGTGATGTCATTAATATTATAATTGATCATCATGTAAACCACGGATTATGAACCCCAAACAATCCACCAGCTAAGACCATTTGAGGACAAGCCGTCACAATCTAGCTTTATCCACTAAAATTGGGGTCCATGTAACTGTTGTAGACAATTAGGATTCTTTGGTAGAGTTTGAAAGATAATTTTGGCATAAACAAAAGCCAAATAGTCTAGAATTATGGAAATTCAAAATGTGAAAAAATTCTCAAATATAATTATGCTGTTTGTTGATTTTGATAAGTAACAAGAACACAATAATAATACCAGAATAAGAGCGTATCTTGATCTATCGTAACTCGAAGATCAAATCACAAGTAAGCTCTTTTAGGAGAGTATAAGAGGCTTTCTCACTATTTTTTATCTGATAGAAAAAGACAACACATATATCATGTCTCACCAAAACAAAGCCTCTTATATAACTTATGAAATCACTAAACAAACTATAATTCCCATGGGTCGACCCATTTATAATAACACACTATCTCTGTTAATATTTAGAGTCGGATATCTACATACAAAATTATTTACACTAACATCCCAAACTAACTTATAGAATATATCAAATAGGTCCCTCAATACAAAATATATAAAGATTTCATAACGGATCTAATTAAAGATAGCATCTAATATATATGTCTCAATATATGTATAAATATACAATATTTAATATGTCAATCTACCCAAATAAATTGTTAGTATTTTAAATATTATTTATAAAATAAATAATATATATATATATATATATAAAATAAATAATGCTAACAAAGTTTAGTTGCCTGATTATCAGTAAGGGCCCAAAATTTCAAAGCTTTAGACGGCTTCCTTGAGTATAAGATTGGGATTAAAAACAATTTGGTTGAACAAAGATTAGGGTTTATGCAGTGGCGGAGCCACATTCATTTTAGGGGGTGCAGCTGCACCCCCTGAAATTTATAAATTTTTATGTAAAAATTTTTTTTTTTGCATTTTGCCCCCCCTCCTTATTTTTTTTGACCCCCTTAATATTTTTTTGAACTCCAGTGACTTATTTTTTTCTCTGCTGCTCATAGTCACAAGACCCCCACTCTCCAAAGTCACAAAATTTTTTCTTGATAATAGTTAATTTCTCATTTTATTGTTAGGGACCTTTTTGTAAAAGTTTGAAATTTAGAGTTTTTGTACATAGGTCTAATTCTATTAAATTGATTAATTGATTATGTAATTAGAATCATGAATAACATATTTGTAAAGTCAATTTCATAAATTTTTTTTTATGATGGTTAATTTCTCATTTTATTGTTAGGCACCTCTTTGTAAAAGTTTGAAATTTGAGATTTTTTATATATAGGTCTAATTCTATTAAATTGATTAATTGATTATGTAATTAGAATCATTAATAACATATTTGTGAAGTCAATTTCATAAATTTTTTTTATTATGGTTAATTTCTCATTTTATTGTTAGGTACCTCTTTATAAAAGTTTGAAATTTGAGATTTTTTGTATATAGGTCTAATTTTATCAAATTGATTGATTGATTATACAATGAGGATCATGAGTAACATATTTGTGAAGTCAATTTAATAAAATTTTTTCTTGATAATGGTTAATTTATCATTCTATTATTAGGGACCTCTTTGTAAAAGTTTAAAATTTGGAGTTTTTGTACATAGGTCTAATTCTATCAAATTGGTTGATTGATTATACAATTATGATCATTAGTAACATATTTGTGAAGTCAGTTTCATGAAATTTTTTTCTTGATCATAGTTAATTTATCATTCCATTATTAGAGACCTTTTTGTAAAAACTTGAAATTTGTAGTTTTTGTACGTAAGTCTAATTCTATCAAATTGGTTGATTGATTATACAATTAGGATTTAGAAGAAGAACGATTTTTTGTAATGAAAATATTTAAGAGGAAATTACCATCAAATGAACAACAAATTGAAATTAATTTAAAAGAATTACTATCACATCTAAAAAAAAATGAATGAAAATTTTGCCCACCTAACTTAGTGGTCCTGGATACGCCACTGGGTTTATGCGTTATTTCAATAAATCCAAATACTTTCCAAACTGTAACGGAAGATAGAGTTTACGGGATTTTTAGAGTATGCATTTTGCATGTGCAGTTGTCACGGAGCTACTTTTGAAGATCATCGTTGAAGAAATCAGAGTAAGGGCAAAAATTTATTCCAGGGTATACAGCATGCACGCATCTCATTTCGTTCATTGTGCGAAAGAAAACGAAGACGTCTTAACGATAACTATTCATTAACTAACTTAGATTTGTTTAGTTTGAGTATTTTTTATTTTTATTTTTATTTTTATTAATAATATAAAATAAATTTAAAAATGTGTTTGGTTGAGTTTAATAAAAATATTTTTTTAAATAGGCTCAAATTTAAAAATACTAAAAAAAAATTTTATTGTTTTAAAAAATATATTTCAAAAAATGAAGACTGAAAGTAATTTTGTGCCTATTTTAAAAATAGTTTCAAAAAATTATTTTCATTAAACTCAACTAAATATATTTTCAATCGCATTTTCTATTTTGAATGAAAATAAAAACAAAAATATTCAAACCAAAGTATTTTCACAAACCAAACATTTATGAGAGAACGGATTTGGAGTATTATATTTGTCTTTATTTGTATTTTTTTAAAAAAGTTACTAAAATTATTATGTAAAATTTAAACTAGTAAATTTAAAATTTAATAATCTAAATAAGGACAAAGAGTCCTTCCCCCATTTATGAATCAGTTAAGAAACAAGAGTTACAAAACAAACCATACAGGTGTTTCCGACAACGAGTTTCAAACCTGTACGCGTAAACCTTTATTTTTTCTTATGTTTATCTCTAAAGAAATCGCAAAAAATATTTAAACCAAAAATAACACCTGTAGGTGCCATATCTCAGACACATCATATTTTTTTCCACCGCCCTTCTGACAAGCTAAACCACATTTTTAATACTTTTCACAGAAAATTCTAATTTTTGGTAATTAGTTGGGATCTGATAAATTAATGAGTTAAATAGGGTGTGGCAGATGCTAAAATTAAAATACCAAAACGCGGCGGCGTAAAACGCATACCAACGACACACCGCCATGTCTACGATCAACAATCTCACGACTTCACTTTCGTCTTCTTCCTCTTTCTTCAATCAATCCAACTTCAATTCAAGGTATTTCACTCCTATTCATTTTATTTCTCGCTATAGTTGCCAATCAAAAGAAAACTCTACCCGGAAGCTACCATTGAATATCGATTGAAAATTTGTATCTTAATTATATGTTGAAATTTTGTTTTTCTTTGGCTGTAGCAAGTGTTCACAAGATCAATTTGATTCCTGTTTTAATTTTAATCAAATTAAATTGGGTTTATTAATTTTATAAAATTATAAATTAATTTAATTTTAATTTTTGAATAATTTAGTTTAATTTTAAACACTTTTATTTATAATAATTGATAATTTTATAATTTTAATAAAATATATATAAATATAAAAAAAGAGATTAAATTAATTAAAGAAATATGTTAAATTAATTAAAATATATATATAAATAATTTTATTAACATAAAAATATATATATATATAATCTTTACATATATATATAAAGTATAATTTTTTAATATATAAAATTGATTTGATTTTAATCAAATTAAATTGATAAGTGAAATCAATTAATTAAAATTTATATATTTTTAAAAAATAATTTGAACTTTTTTTTTAATTTTAGTCGATTTAATTAATTTTGAATTCTCCTGGTTGTTGGCTTGTTGCAGGAGTCAGAATGTCTCATTTTCAGCGAAAAGCGTGGCCATTTGCAAATGCGTTGTCGCACCCCGGGAACTGGAGAGTGGTACCTTGAAATCTTCTCGAATATTTAGCTTTGATGTTGTCTAAAAGACTAAAAAGCGATTACAAAAGTTTTATTATAGGCTTCTTCAGTAGTCACTTTTTAGTTTAAAATTTAAAATGGGGTAAAACTCAATTTTCTCAACAGAGTTTTCTTTATCATTCATTTTCTCTGTTTATATATTGCATTTTCATATCTTAAATTTTGACGGGTGGGTCCGCCACACATGCAATACAGGTCAAAAAAGGAAGAAAGTATATTTGAAGTGAAAAGGCATGGACTTTAATATTACTATGGGAATACAGCGCCATTAGAGAGGGAAGAAAGAAAGCTCTATTTTTCTCAAATCAAATGGGTAAAAGACCTCCTTTCTCTATGAAACTTTAATATGTTGTTCTTGGTGTCGAGGCTTTCATTTGATATATTTTTTTGTTGGTTTTTCCATGTCTTTTGGTAGATATGGGATATTCACTTTGTGGAGTTTGTATGTGAGTGTTGCTTTTCCACAATGTTAGGTGATGATTACATGTTTGGGAGCACGTTAGTTTTTCCACACCCTCGTTTACTGTGGCTTTAAACGTGGTTTGTAGTAAAAGAGGTTGTTTGGTAGATTTCAGATGAAACCTTGGGTGGGTGTAACCTAGTTTCAGAGGCTCTAAACCATGTCTTGTTTGTGATTCTTAGTGTGACTAGAAAGACTATTGGTGAATCCATTAATTATTGGAAGTTTTTGCTGGACTAGGTGTCTAGGTCTCTTGTTTTTTTTTTTTTTCCTTTGGGGATTTTTCACATTAAAAATGGGTGTGCCTATGTATCTATTTTCTTGTTATTATTGTTCTTCTGCTGGTTATTTGTGCATGGAATACATTGGGTCATTGGCTGCTTAAAATAAATTTTTGCGGACCCATTTAATTGAACAAGGGGAAAAAACTGCTCTTGGTATTTCCACATTGTGTTTCTGTGGTACTTTTTCTGAACAACTTTTACCGAACTGTGGAATTGAACCCTATACCATTATTTCAAGCAATTGATGAACAGGCTGCAATTGATCCTGGTAGTTGAAACTTCAAACTTGTTTCCATATAATTGTTCCATTTTTTTTTATCAATCTTCTAAATTGAAGTGATTGCCTATGTGGTTACTGGAAATCGGTATAGAATTGCATATACCAAAGTACATGTCAAAAAAAAAAAAAAAACATAGTTGATATTTTCTTGTCTAATATTCAAGTAATGATATTTTTTCTTTTCATTTTGAAGCCTACAAGACTAAGGTCTCTCGCAATGACAATATGGCTAAACTTCAAGCTGGTTATCTCTTTCCAGAGGTCTGTAATGCATTTAATTTTTTTTTTTTTTTGCCTTTTTGCCTTTGCATCTGAATTTTGGAAATTTATTTATCACATCCACCTCAAGAAAGATCCAAAAGAGAGAGAGAAATGGAGGTAATGCACACCATTTTTTTTTTTTTAAATTCAAATACACTGATGTAACATGAATACCCTTCTTTCTCTTTCACTCCCTTAAACTTTGAGGTTGACTCTAGTACAATATATGATTTGGACTAATTACATTTTATTTAGCTAATCATGAACCTTATTTTCAATTTTTCAATTTTATATGGAGAATAGATTGCTAAAAGAAAGTCTTCACACTTGCTGAAGTACCCTGATGCAAAAATGATAAGCCTTGGAATTGGTGATACTACTGAACCCATTCCTGAAGTCATAACTTCTGCAATGGCAAAGGTACGGCTTTCACTTGGTAGAGGCTTGCAAAATCACAGTACTGTTAGACATTTCTGTTATGCTTTGTTATGTGTATTCCTCCTTTGAATATGGGCTGAGGTTAGGAAGATTCGAGCATATTTTGGATAATTTTGGTCTAAAAGCCATTGGATTTCCTTCCTAACATAAATAGAAAGGTTAATTTTCTTATTAGTTTCATTTTTTTTCTGTGAAATTTTTATAAAAAGGAGATTCTTCTCTCTTATTCAGAATGAAGCTAAAACCAATTATTTATACAAAAGAATCCTAACTAAAGTAGGAGGAAAAAAAAAAAGATGGAGAATCCTTCTTAAAGAAGGAATCCACATTAAACTAGGAAAGCAAATAAAATAACCTATAGGAAATCCTAATCTATCCTAATCTATTAAGAATAAATAATTTAAATATATCCTAATCTATTAAATTAAGAATAAATAATCTAAATACAAGGATTGACTCCTTTCAACACTTCTCCTCAAGCGAGGTTGTATATATTATACAATTCTAGCTTGGAGTGAACTAGTCTATGTAGAGGACTTTCTTTGAGCAAGTAGAGACTACCACATAACTCAACACTGCCAATCATCTTCCTCTAATATGCTGCATTGATGTGCCAACAAGTTAGTATGTTGTTTAGTAGTGGACGATGATGATTGAGATGGAGTGGAGATTTGGTCAAATAGCTGTTGTAGTGCCTCAATCTGCTCTTTGGTGAATGGATTGATCTCTGTATTTTTGTTGTCGAATGTAGCGGTAGCATTTGTATGGTTGTTCTAATCACTTTATGTACGACTAGGCTTCCAATCTGGAGGCTTCCTGAGTATTTTCCAACATGTTTCTTTAGTGTCACCAAGTTTCTTGCAATGTTCACACCATGACCTCCCCTTTCTTAGTTTATTGTCTTGAGACAAGTTGTGTGTGTACAAGGCCGAGCCTTCAGCAACTAGAGTGCCCAAGTTTTTTTGTCATCATCAATTTCCTCTTGCTTTCTTCCCTTCGAACTTCAAAAAAGGCCTCTTGAATAGAAGGTAGGGGCTTGATTCCCATGATTCTCCCCTTAACTTCATCCAGATCCTTGTTGAATCCAAGGAGGAATTTGAATGTTCTCTTTTGGTCAATAATCCTTTTGTATAGTGCAGTGTCATTTGGGTATTTCCAGGGGTAGATCTCGAACATGTCAAGATGTTGCCAATACTGTGTAATAGTGTTGAAATATTGAGTAAGACTCAACTCCCCTTGTTTCAGGTCATGAAGTCTAGTTTCAATTTCAAATAGTTCAGAAGTATTTTCGAAACTAGAGTAGGTTTCACATGTTGCATCCCAAATTTTCTTGGCTGTTTTGGAAAGGAGAAAATTCTCTCCAATCTTCGTGATCATGGAATTTATTAACCATGACATGACCATGTGATTTCGTGTCTTCCTTGTTCGATACTTGGGATCTGTTGCTATAGGAACAAGAACCTCAGTAATGAGATAATCATCCATTCCTTTGCCAGAAACATACATGAGGACGGACAGATTGCGACCACTGAAGGAAGTTGTGGCCATTGAGTTTGTGGATGGTGATTAGGATAGGTTAATTGTCAATGACATTGACTGAGGAATTATTGATTGGGTAATTTTGTTCGGTATTAACATCCGAGGACATGGACTAGGTACTCATGATGGTAATAAGAAGCCCAACTGAGAAAGATAAGGACTGGGATGGACTCTACGGTGGCTGACGGCCAAGTTTGTCAAAGTGAGTATAGGATCGGCAGTGTCACGTGCCCCGAGGCAAACCGAGGGCGGTTCAACCAGAAATAGTGGTTGTGCGAAGGTGGAAGAAGCTACACGCTTATTCCAGTGAAAGGCACAATGATATTGAGATGAACCCTAAATAGATTGGGTTACAATTGAGGCTGTGAAGAAGTGAAACACCACTTACGGTTATTCTGGAGGCACAGCTAAGTGAGAGAGAGATAGGGAGATAGCTAGGTTACGAACTAGGCTCTGATACCATGTGAAATTTTTATGAAAAGGAAATATTCTCTCTTATTCAGAATGAAGCTAAAACCAATTATTTATACAAAAGAATCCTAACTAAACTAGGAGGAAAAAAATAGGGAGAATCGCTCTTAAAGAAGGAATCCACACTAAACTAGGAAAGCAAATAAAATAACCTATAAGAAATCCTAATCTATCCTAATCTATTAAGAGTAAATAATTTAAATATATCCTAATCTTTTAAATGAAGAATAAATAATTTAAATATAAGGATTGACTCCTTTCAACATTTTCTTCATCATTCTATCTTTTCAATAAACTTTCTAGAAGAATTTGGTTTTGATGCCTCTATTTCCTTGCTCTCTCCTTTGAGTTTGGTTTGTGCCTCTTTGATAGCCAAGTTGCTATCGATTGGTGCTTTCTTTGATCCTCCAAGGATGAATTCTGGAGATGACAATGAGTGTGATCATTTGAGAAGAAACATCAAGGTATTTCATTAAGATTATTCTAAATTTAAACAAGCCATATTCGATTACCAAGCAACAACAATCCAAAGATTAGCAAGCATGGACACTTAAGGAATATGGAGGCTATGATGCTGAAGTTACTTCAAGATCATTTGATTTCCGTCAGCCACTGTTTAGCAAATACAGATTTCACATGACCCAGCAACGAATTTCCTCTGTTTTCATTCCAGAGTTTACTGCCCAAAAAATTGCTCAAAAGTTTTCTGAACAGTCCAAAAATATTGAGTTATTGGAGTTAAGGATGAGGGGGCCACAACAGAATAGTCTCTCCCCTGTTCTATCCTTGATATTTGTAGATATGGATGGTGAAGACAAATGTCAGGTGCTAAGAAAGACAGAAGGGAAGCAAGTATTCTTGTCCGATTATGCTCAGCAGTATTTTTCCAACACTACCATACTTTTTTTCTGCCAGATCACTCAAGGGTTCGGAGAACCATTTGCAAGCATTACTAGAGAATGATAGATGCGGTTGTAATTGATCCTGGAGGTGGTGGACTCATTGGTGTTTCTATTGGACCCATACAAGTAAGGGCTAAAGAGATTAGAAACCAATGCCATATGGTAATAAGCTTCTATCCCATTGAAGCATGGAGTCCTATAGGAGTGAGGAAATTTTTGCAATGATGAGAATTATTTTATAAAAAACAAAATCTGTTGACGTTTGGTGCAAATCAATGCTTGGTTGGTTCCAGCTGGTGTCACACCATCACCTCATGAATATGCGGGTGTAGTAACTACCACAGATCAATTTATTTCATGGGCCATTTGAAGCCGTGTTTTTCTTCATGAAATGGATGAAAAGAATAAACCAGCAAATATGAAGGGCAAATAAGTCTACTTAGACAATTCCAAAAGAAGGTTGATTCCAAAAATATGATCTGGTTAATTTCAAATGTGGTTTATTTTTCTGTGTTACTAACACTAAGGATGAGATTGATTTGAAGCGGGAATATTGATATGGATATAGCATGGAATGTTATAGAAAAAAGGAATGGAATCAATGGATAGTGTGGGACATGTGCTTGTGTGCAAATTGAGGGTGGCGACCAATAGTGAGCTGGTACAAGATACTTTGAGTGAGGGATGTAGAATGACCATAATGTTAAATATTTCTGTTATGATTTGTTATGTGTATATCCTTTAAATAGGAGCTGAGGCCATTAGGAAATTTAAGCATATTTTGGCGTAAAATCCTTTGGAGTTCCTTCCTGACTCAAATGGGAAGATTAGTTTTATTTTTCTGCTCATCGTTCTTTGTTTCTAGTACACTTTCTATAAGGAATTAGTTTTGATCCTTTGTTTCCTTTCTCTTTCCTTTTCTGAATTTTTTTGTGCTTCTTAGATAGCTGAGTTGATATCACTTTGCCAGTTACACATTCATGAAAATGAGATCTATATACTTTTTTTTTTTCTTTCAGAAATCAGATGCATTGGCCACCATTGAGGGTTATAGTGGTTATGGAGATGGACAAGGTGAAAAGGTATGTTGTCTTGACCCGTTCAAGATGCATTGTCATTTACCCTTTCTCACATGTCAAATATGAGTTGTGGAGGTGCATATATTCCCACCCTTGCTGATAAAATGTGAAGACCAGTTCTTTTCTTATTTTCTGGCTGAACACATCCCATCCATTATCATCTGGTGTTTATTGTGGCATTACTTTTCATAGTGCTAAGTGAAAAATGACAGTTTTAAAGCATAAGCATGCTTCTTGATAGACAAGTCTTTCCAGAAAAAAAATGTTTGTATATGCCTCCATTTGACCCTTAAGTTTGTGCAATGCCCTATATGTGTTTACCTTTTAATTTATTGACATTTTACTTGCATATAAATTCACAAGTAGCGATATATTTAGGCAGGAAAATTTTCTGAGTGCATTTGTACTTAATTTGTGTGGATGGCTGTAGAACTTCTGTGTCATCATGTTTGTTTGGCAAGTGTGTATAAAAAAGCTTTGATATTGCTAGAGAACATTGTTGGTGTAAACTGATACAACCCTTAGAGTTAGTCCTAGTGTTTATTCTTTTGGGGACTTAATTAGATAAAGATGGAAAGAATATGATCATTGAAGCATATAGTTAACTACTATAGTTTTGAATCCAAGTATGTTGAAATTTAGATTGTACAAAATTTATGATATCTGAAGAGGGACAGGTGTCTCTAATATATGCAGCCATTAAGAAGTGCAGTTGCTGCAACATTTTACAGTGATCTTGGCATAGGGGAAGATGATATATTTGTTTCAGATGGAGCTAAATGTGACATATCTCGCCTCCAGGTTCATTTGTACTTTAACATGTTATGTCTAACTTAAACCAATACTTCTGCCCATCCCACTTTGGCCGGACCACTTGCTGATATTATTTGTCAGTAGTTTCCTTTCTAAACAGGGTTCAGTTCAACAATTAGCAAGTTCTTTTTTAAATCTAAATCTAACTAGTTGATTCTCTTTCATTCTTATTTTGAAAGGTTGTCTTTGGCTCAAATGTAACAATGGCAGTGCAAGATCCATCATACCCGGTATTTACAATTTTACATCTTTGTGATACATTAATATGATCTCATCAATTGCTTAGGTGATGGAGAATGGAAAAAGAATGATTAAGGTGATATTGTCAATGTTATGAATACTTAATTATGAGTATAATAAATATCCTTGGAAATAGCTGACCTTGAAAATATAAAGACTAGTTGACCTTGGAATTATTATCTTAATAAATGCACCTAGGAATTATTAGCGTAGTTATTTCACCTGGGAATTATTAGCTAATCAATATCATTTTGAAACTTGTTATATGTATTTATTTCTTCTCTATCTTGGCTTCCTATATAAAGGGATCCTCTATATGGTAGTAGTAGGCTTGATGTTATTGAATTGAAATATAAAGTTTTCTACTCCCCGCTTCTTCTTTTCCTCTCCTTTTTTCTCTAGTTCTCCCTCCTTTCTTTTCTTTCTTTCTCCTCTCTCTCCCCTCACATTGTTCTACATCATTAGGCTTTTTTATTTCTACTTTTAATATAGTGGAAATGTTAAGTTTGATACTGTTCCCGTTGTTGGGCCATGTTGATACTGACTGATTCCATTTCATTCATTTGGTCTATCATATCATTTGATGCAATGGTAAATAGTTGGATATTTATATTAAAAAAAAGTAAAAGAGGGCTTGAAACTATGTTTCTCATTCAAATCTTCTGAGAAAATGAATTTTTTATTCAGCATTGATTAGAAAAGGTCTTTGGATAAATAAAGACTCCTCTTGACTTGAAAAGGTGACACATAAACACATGGGAAACAGTGTCTCTGACTAATTTTTTCAACTTTGACTCTCAAACTGGGGCAGGAATACATTGTTGTTTCTCGGCGCCCCTGGTCAATTATTGTTATGGTATTTAAACGGTTGCTAACAAAATAACTTGTATGGTTGCCTATATTATCGCATTGACTAGTCCTCTTAATCTCTGAAGGACTTTTTTATATGCAGGCCTATGTAGACTCAAGTGTAATTCTGGGTCAGACTGGCCAATACCTGAAGGATGTGCAGAAGTACCAAAACATGGAATACATGAGGTGTAATCCAGAAAACGGTTTCTTTCCTGATCTATCCATTGTTTCAAGAACAGATATAATATTTTTCTGTTCACCAAACAATCCTACTGGTGCTGTAGCAACAAGGGAGCAACTAAGCCAACTAGTTCAGTTTGCTAAGGATAATGGGTCTATAATAGTCTATGATTCTGCATATGCACTGTATATATCAGATGACAGCCCACGTTCCATCTTTGAAATTCCAGGAGCCAAAGAGGTATGTCTAGAATTGGTAACAAATGTTTAAAGGCTGGTGAGCTTTTATGTTCTGTTGAAACTCTGATTTAATCATTGGGGCTGTTAGAAGATTGGTTATAACTAACCACATTTACAACTAATGTTGCTTAGGGAGTCTTTTTAAGGGTGTAAGTCAGTAGCTTGGAGGAAAGAAGTTTTGAGTAGTATCTCGGAGAGACTAGCCTCTTGGATGCTAGTGTGGGAGTGTCCTAACCTCTCGAAAGTCTAGGAAGATTACTTTTCCAGTGTTTTTGATTGTTCTGGCATCTGGGGTTCATCATTTCACTAATAAAGTGATGTAAACAGACTAACAGTAACAGAACACACTTAGGAATGAAAATACTATGATATTGGATTGATAGAAAAACTCCACTGAAATGGAGATACAGCAAGCAACAACTTTCACTACTGAAATACAAACTCACAACACAATGCATAAACTAACACACAGAATTCAACATAACTCAACATACTACTTGCATACAGAAATCTTAGCTAACACAAGAACACACAAGATAAACTTCCTAGCATTGGAGAGGCTAGGCTCTCCAGACCACAGTCAACTGCAATTTTCCCAAAAACTCCTTTTCCTGCACGTCCCTCCCTTCCCAAAATGCTGCTCTTCCTCCCACTCCTTCTCTCTCCTATCCCCGTACAGGACAGCTGTCCTAATTAGTTATGCTGCAGCCATTTTACCTCCCTGCCCTTCTGGAACAATTTTCTTCCTTCTAGCATTTGTTTTCAGCCCATCAACAGCATTTAGGCCCAATATATCATTACCCCCTCCTCAAGATTCACCTTGTCCTCAAGGTGAAATGCTGGGAATTGTTCCTTGATGACTGCAAGATCCTCCCATGTGTTATCCTCTTTTGGTAACTTGTCCCATTTAATAAGTACCTCTACCCTTCCATCAGTTAATTTTCTAGATCAAAGTTTTTCGTTCACCTTCTTAGCCAAGGATTTTTGTTTATATGGCTGTAGTTTGAGATACACCATATCACCTGCTGAAAAATGGACCTCTCTGTTAGCTTGCATTTGCATTTGAGCTTGGGCTTTCTTCAAATTCTCCTTTAGTTCCCTTAACACTTGATCTGAAGATTTGAGCTGCTCATTAACAGCATCCACAGCTGAGTCATCTCCCTCAAGTCTGAAAATGGTCGGGGGTTCCTTTCCATAAAGTCCCTTAAACGGAGATATCCCAATTGATCGATTAGAACTCCGCCCAACTAAGCCACTCTGCCAATTGTTTGGGTTTATAATTCATGAAACACCTCAAGTAGGACTTCAAACTTCTATTAACCACTTTAGTTTGTCCGTCGGTTTGAGAGTGATACCCCGAGCTATAATTTAACACCATACTCGAGTTCCAGAGACGGGGACTGTTGGAGGTCTGCCACGGCTTTTCCTCTTTCCTCAGTTCTTCGACTGTTTCTCATCTCTGTAATGGTTTCCAACATTAAGTCATGAATGGAAACAAACTCACTTTCCATGTGGGTTATGCCCTGTTCTAGGTTTGACATTCTAGTCTCTAAACTTTCAATTTTCCCCTCTATTCTAGTGCTGACAATTCCCTAGGATTGATGTAAACAGACTAACATTAACAGAACACACTTAGGAATGAAAATACTCTGATATTGGATTGATAGAAAAACTCCACTGAAATGGAGATACAGCAAGCAACAAATCTCACTACTAAAATACAAACTCACAACACAATGCGTAAACTAACATAGAGAATTCAACATAACTCTACACACTACTCACATACAGAAATCTCAGCTGACACAAGAACACACACAAGACAAACTTCCTAGCATTCGAGAGGCTAGGCTCTCTGGACCACACTCAATTGCAATTTTTCCAAAAAATTCCTTTTCCTGCACGTCCCTCCCTTCCCAAAATACTGCTCTTCCTACCACTCCTCCTCTCCTTATCCCCGTACAGGACACCTGTCCTAATTAGTTATGCTGCTGCCATTTTACCTCCATTTCCTTCCTGAACAATTTTCTTCCTTCTAGCATATGTTTTCAGCCCACCAACAGCATTTAGGCCCAATACATCATAAAGTCCCCTGTTTCTACATTATTTGTTTATTTCTTGCTGGTTTTGAGGGTTGGGTTCCATTATGTTCACTCTTACCTCTTTTGACTATGACTTTGTGTCATCATTAACATGATGCACAACTGTTTTGATTACAAAATGTCTATTGTTTAATCATAGAATGCACCAGATGGATTCTTCTGTTATTACATATTTGATACTTCAATTATGCCTCATGTGGCTGTATTATACTAGAAATTTTAACTTATCAGATGAATGTCATTTACTCATTTATCTCTCAATCTATTCTGCAACAAAGGCCAAGCCTTCTGGATTTATTGTTTGTGAGACTTGCTCATTTAATGTCTTACCACTCATGTTTGTTGTCAAATTGTCATGAGTTATTTATGTTTGTCTTAGCTGGTGTATGTTAGGCCTCACCTGAGTGTTCATTACGTAAAAACATTGTTAAACTATTCACTTCAAGTGTATTGGTTTCCTTCCTGTGTTAAAGAACTAGTTTAGAAGGAGAGGCTTTTTGAAACTAACTTTCTGTGTATGATATTTGTCATCCACCAACTATCTTGGCAACAGGAGAGGGGTACTTAATGTAAGTTTATTATACTAGTGTCTGCAATGTTAGTTAGGTAGTTTGGATTTTGGATGATTAATCAACAGAGTCTACCATTTTAAACATAACAGATGATATCAAACGAGATGTCCATCAAGGATACTATTGGTCAAATGGGTCTATAGAAGATAGCTCTGACTTTGTCTTAGGCTAATAGGTACTAGGGTTCAGTTACAGAAACTGCTTTGCTTTTGATCTTGAATACTCCTCTATGAATTTCTGTATCATATTATTTCGTATGAAACCTTGTTAGAATTGCAGGTTGCCATTGAGACAGCATCATTTAGCAAGTATGCTGGGTTCACTGGAGTTCGACTAGGGTGGACTGTGGTTCCAAAGCAGTTGTTGTTCTCAGATGGATATCCTGTTGCCAAAGATTTCCACCGAGTTATAAGTACTTGCTTCAATGGTGCATCCAATATTTCCCAGGCAGGTGGTCTGGCTTGCCTTTCACCTGAAGGCCTCAAGGTCAGTTATTGTTTTTTTACCCTAGTTGCTGAAGAAAGAATGCTCTTTAGAAAGTATTCTATTACTAAGTTAACTGACTACGCTACATTTTCAGAACAATTCTTTGTACATCATATATATAAAAAAAAAAATTCTGAACACCGTCAAATTAAATCACAAAAGAAAAGGTCCACCATGTCATATTTCCATTATGCTTCTGTAGCTTCAATTATCTTGCTACCTCTGTAGCCACTGATCAACTGTTATGGACCCATAACATCAACCTTTGTAGCTCCTGATAAACTGTTATGGTTCGTCTTTATTAAGGACAATACAAGAATTGGTGGAAATTTTGTGGGCTAAGTCACTTGGCTTTGAAGCAAAAGGAAAAGCTTGTGTAAATATTTCTTAGATATGCTGCATAATAGACTTGCTATATTTGAATGCAGGCTATGAAAGAGGTCATTGGATTCTACAAAGGAAATACCAACATATTAGTAGAGACGTTTGAATCTCTTGGCTTTAAAGTATATGGAGGGGAAAATGCACCTTATGTGTGGGTCCATTTCCCTGGTCGAAGTTCATGGGATGTTTTCAGTGAGATCCTTGAGAAAACTCATGTAGTTACAACCCCTGGCAGTGGTTTTGGACCTGGTGGAGAAGGTTTTGTCAGGGTCAGCGCATTCGGTCACAGAGAAAATATTTTGGAGGCCTGCAGAAGATTCAAGGAGATATACAGGTCTATTTAGAGTATCTCAATAGTTTTAAGCTGGGTACTCTAGGACCGAGGAAGGCTGTAGCCTCTAAATAATGCCACTGTTCGTCTCTTGGAATAATACATTATAATGTATTATAAATGATTATCAAGAAAAGATGTTTCTTTAGGTCTGTCTCTGTAGAAAATGTCAGGATAGAACAATGTCACCTAGAAGTTTTGTGCAATATGCAAGACTATGGCTCCCTTCAACTAATTTCCATTTATGTGGAATTTGATGTGGCCAATACAGGCAATAAAAAATGGACTACATGGTTCAGAGAAGAGGTTTAGTTTAGGAGGGTCAAGAGGGATAAGTATTATTTTGCTGAACATGCTTATCATATTTTCCTCATGGTTATCTTTATCCAAGTTGTCATTTGCTTCACATTAAGTGCTCTTCTAAGGAACCACTTCGTAACCATTTTCCTTCATGAATCAATTTTATACATACCAAAGAGATTAAGTTGCTATTATAATTGAGGATTCCTTTGAAGTATATAAGAGAACATGGTGTTTTATTATGAGACAGTTAGTCCTTTATACAATCTGTCAATTAAAAAGCATTTTACATATTTTGCTTCCACATCATTTATCATTATATCTGAAAACTAAAATACTAGTTGTAAAATTAAGTACAGCTCATTAAAAATATTGCCATAAAAGGGTGTTATGCAAAAGCTTTACATGTAAGCCACTGAGTGGTGAGTTGCTGGTAAGGGATGTATTTACTCTAGCAAGTAATCCTAATTCAAACACTCGTTTCCTTATCAACCGAAAAAAAGAAAAAAGAACTTGAAGTTTGGACAACAAAAATGTGCTTGATAAGACTGAAAGTAATAGTAGAAATAATAAGAACCAAAAACTTGTTTGGTTTAGATATTTTCTGTATCTATTTTTATTGAAAATAGAAAATAAATTTAAAAATGTATTTGGTTGAATTTAATAAAAATATTTTTTAAAATAAATTTAAATTTTAAAATATTAAAAAAATATTTTTAATGTTTGAAAAAATACATTTCAAAAAATAAAGACCAAAAAAAAAAATATATTTTCACAAATTAAGCAATTCATTCATGGGTCATAGCCTCCCTTTATCAAAGGGGAAAAAAAGAGTCATTCGTAGCCATCCGGGTGTTTCAACCGGATCTTGAAAAAGGTGTTTCAACCAAATCTTCATTCAAGGAGGTAATTTCTTAACCTCAACTTCTAGTTCAGAACGGATACCAGAGATGGCTAGAACTTATGGAACAAGAAAATTGAATATGAGAGACAACTTGTTAGGAAGGCACATGTGGAGATATCTTAACCCTCTCAATTTTTGCTAAAACTCTGCTTGAAATACTCCTTGAAGGCATTTGATTACAACCTGGCAATCTTCAGAACTCTAGTTTACACAAAAAGATCGAATAGAGTGGAATACTTTTCTTACATAACCTAAATAATCTGTATATCCTAAGCATTGCATCTCTAGATGCTGGTCATGCTAGTTCATGTGACCTACAGAGTACAAAATTAGACATCTAATACTGTTCTATACTATTAATCATCTCTGCCTTGCATGTTGTTTTGTAATGTCCAGTTTGATTACACCGACTACAATGCACGGTATGCTTCTCACGATTAAGGTCCTCTACACAAATCCGTTTTTTCTCTGGGCGTCCTGGCGGTCGCCGGAATTTTGGTGGTCGTATAACTAGGATATCCTCATCCATGGAAGCCTCATCTGTTCTTCTCCATTCAAGTTTTTCAGGGATTGGATGCATTTCCTCAGAGTAGGTCTCCCTGTAACTAGCAACAGTAAAACACTTCTCGGTAAAAACATAGACATCCTTTCGACATGAGATGAGAGCTGCAACAGCATGAGAGCATGGTATTCCAAAAAGCTGCCAATCACGGCAGGAACAGCTATGGCTACCAATATTTACAATATCTGAGCGCTCAGCTGAGAGAACCTCAAATTCTACTTCATCAGATCGAAGAACCTGATATGTGGATGCATGGCTAATAGCTTCTATCATTCGCTTCTCAGCAGATGGAGCAAGTACAGAGAACCAAGAGCTGCTTTTTAACCGCCTATCATCAAACTCAGTCTTAAGCTTGCTATAAATCCGTTCAATCACCTGATAAATTGGCAACTCCCGGGCTTCAAGAATCCATCTATTGAACTCCTCAACATTAGAGGATAGATGACCATATCTTGTTCCTTCAAAATATACTAGGGACCACTGGGAAGGATGAAATTGCTGTAACCATTTAGCAGCTTCAGGAGAGACCTCCTCTATTTCAGCCATTTTTTCTTTGAAAGCAAGGGTTGTTGTGGCATATGCAGCCTTCCACAGAAGCTGGACAAGCCTAGAATTTTTGAACTCCTTACCAATGCTTTCACTTAAGTGACGCATGCAGAATGCATGAGTAGAATTAGGAAACTTCCTTCTAACTGAATCCATTATACCCTCTTGTCCATCTGATAAAAATATAATCTGTGGTATGCTTTCGGTATTTGCTTCAAGTGCCTTGTGCAACTCGGACAGAAACCAAGTCCAGCTTTCATCATTTTCTACATCAACAACACAAAATGCAAGTGGGAACAACCCACCATCAGCATCAAAAGAAGTTGCTGAAAGGAACGTGCTAAGATATTTGCTTTTCAGCTGAATTCCGCCAAGTCCAATGATGGGCAAACAACCATTAAGGAAACCATAAATTGATGCATAAAAAGAAACAAAAAGCCTCTGAAATCGATTATCTGCACCTGTGGTAAACACTTCCGCAAAACTTCCAGGATTAGTTTTCTTTATCTGCTCACAGTATGAAGGAAGTAGGCAATAACCTTCTTCAGAAGAGCCATATATTGCAGCAAGTCCTCGTTCCTTTGCACGCCAAGCCTGCTTATATGGTATAGTGATCCCATATTGTCTATGGATGTCATGTAAAATATCTTTTGGCTTATAATTGATGTTATCTCGCAATCTTTCCTCTATAAAACTCACGATCCAATCAACAGAAGCTTGGTGGTGGCCATTGTGTGCATTTCTTCCACAAGTATGTGTGCCCTCAAGACTTCTTATGGCAAACGTTGGCGCATTAGGGAGCTTGACAGCACGAATACGCCATGGACAGCCCTCAGAAGCACATTTAGCAAAGTAACGAATTAGGTCACTTTTAATGATACGAAGCTCAAAATGCTGTGCAATAGCGGCTTCTTTAATTGCAGTCCGAAATGCCTTTACATCAGGAAATTCTTGACCAACAACAAATGTGTGGTCTTCCATAAAGTAAAGTTGCAGGTGTTAACTTCTATGAAGTACTAATCAACCACTTAAACCTTTTCCCTCAAAAGGGAGAAAAAAGACTAAGAACGCCATTTTCTCTACTATATATGCAAATGTGACTGGCCGTTTAACAATGTGCTTTCCCAGATAAACAACCTGCAATAATTCACCATTTAACATTATTGAAATACATCAGAAATAGTTTCAAGAAAAAAGAAAAAAAAAAAAAAAGAAAGAAAGATGTTTCATTGAGTGAAGAGGGTTCTACAGAAAACATGGCAATAATTAATAACTTCTTGAACAAATTAGTACATTGTAAAAATTATCATGAAGATACAAGCAATTTCAGATGCCAATACAACCAGAATTTCTGAAAACAAAACTATAGAGAAGCAGCCCTTTAGTCTCCATTAAAGAAAGCATCCTGCAAGCCTAAACAAGCATCAGCATGCTTGATCATACAATACCCTAGAATTTGCATAGGTTAGCCATTCATAATTTCAGACAGCAAAGGAATGATTTATTCAGATCCTCCATATGGTAGATATTCAAAGAGATCAGTCACAGATTCAAACACATAAAACGGGAAACAACCTTCCATCTAAACAGTTGGTCAGCAAATGGCAACTGGCAGGACAAGTAAATGAGTATGCTACTTGCTTTTCGTATCTGACATATATACTAGTGCAGTAGTCTGAAGCTCATGAAAAGGGAATGAGTTACGTACTAGCTTGATAGCCAGTAGAAGAAAGATAAACCGCTGAACCTAAATAAATAGGTTTATTGCTGGTACTGTGTTGTGAAATAGAAAAGGTCATGAGGAAAAGTGAAACCTAAAAGTTTGTAATCCATGGACAAGGAGCAATGAGTTAGCAGAAATTAAAAGCAGAAATTAAAAAATATAAAATTCAAGAGCTTAGATTGCATTTTACCCTTAATGCATTGAGTATAATCTGATAAGTTCAATATAAAGCAAATGGTGACATTGTTCAAAACTCAGCAAAACTAATATTGTCCACTCACATGCATGGGTTTCAGTAACAATTTTGCAGTCTACCTAAATCATTTTTGTTAATTTTTCATGATTTTCCCTTTTTTAAACTCAACGGCTAACTCGATGATTCATATTTGCGTAATATGTTAATGAAATTTATTTTTATCGGTACATAGATGTGAAAGATATTAGGCATCTCTAACACGTCATAGAGAAATTCCGGATACACATAGCAGTCATTTGACATTAGTTTGTATTATTACTATGAGTAGCTAATCACACAACCAAATAAGATTCATAATAAAGAAAGAATCCCAAGAGTACTGCTAACTTTAGTCTCAAAATCAGCCAGACATCCACCGACCTCCAATGCAGATCATCAGAGGCATCACCCTTCTATAAGTTCACTTTTGTTTGTAAGTTATCATCGCCGAAATGATACGAAGAGAAATTCAACTTGTATAGTTGCACTAATATCACATATTTATAATAGCAATGGACACACGATGACATTATTATTGCGACCTCCAGCTGAAGAAGACAGCAGGGGGGGAAAAAACAACTTTGTTAACAGCAAACTTCTACAAAAGAATATTTTTAAAGGAAATACATAAATACTTTCAAACATTCGCAATTATATACATAATGAAATGACAAAAACCAAGACAGACTCACAAAGGGAAAAGTCACTTCAAATTCAAAATTGAAAGAGCCATGTAAAACCGTTTCAACCCAACTCGTGTCAAACGGAAGAAACTCAAGTAGAATCATCAGAATTAAGTGAAAACCCCCATAATCTGTAGCGAGAGAAATACACCGGCAACGAATTTTGTGGCATAAACAAATATTATAATGACCTGAGTAGCAGCAGAGGAGGATTGTCAGAGGCTGAAAGAGGCAGATCTAAACACAGACAGCGATGCCATATCATTGGATAAACACAGACAAAGAGAGAAGATGGAGGAGATGAACATGCTGGGTATTCTGACGAAGATTAGGGTTGATTTGGGTCGCTCAGGGGTATTACCGTCATTTCATGTACGGAAAAAGAGGGATGTTGATGATCTTGAAACGCTCATGTTGTGCCAATCTAGAAATTTTTCGTTTCTGCAAGGATCTTTGCAGGTTAATACAAATCAAGTAAAAAGAGAAGGATGATACTGCTATTATAGTAAAATGATAATCATTCACTAAAATGATGTTAAAAAAATAATTGTAAAATAATTAAAAATTAATTAAGAATTGTTTAAATTTTTACTTTTTATATGTAATATGATTTTGTATATAATTAAGTACATATATATCCAATTATATATATATATATATGTTCATGATTATTAATATTTTTTTTTTATAAATGAAGTCTATTTTAGATATATTCTTTTGAAAGATGGAACTTTAAACCCATGCTGCTTCCGGTTTTCACTAGAATGGTATCAAACAAAACAACGAATTAGAAACGAATAAAGAGAAAAAACATTATTTTAGAGACAGACGCTGGAAACCATGTTCTTCAGAAACCAAGTACTTTTAAACAATACTGTTGATATTAAAATGAATCACGAAAAAGTTGTTCGCTCAAAAAAAAAGGCAAAAGAATTTGTTTCACTTGGAAGAATTTATATAAGTATTTTTAGTTAATTTTATTAATACATTAACTTTAGGATAAAATTAAAATAAGTATGACAAAATTGATATAAACAAAAACATTAGAAAATAGACGAAATTAAAATTTACGATAGATATTAGAGATAAAAAAAATACTTTTTACGTAAAGAAAAAAATACATGTTCTAAGATATTCTGATTACAACCAAAAAAAAATAGTGGACCAAATTAGTATCATTTTCAAATTCTTTAATTTTTCTTGATCACCTCCTATATCACTTCCTCTGGGCCATATTTTGTAGAAATTTATAGTAGTTTCGGCTAATAGATAAAAACAGAATATTGAAAATGAAACGTAGTATATAATTCAAACAAGTTATGGACAACTCAAATGTTGTTAGTGATAGTTATTATTTAAATTTTAAGAACAACTTTTAATGAAGTTTTGATATCTGAAGATGTGAATTTAAAAAGGCTCTATCGTATCCTATCAAGTGGAGGATATTACATTAAAAAAAAAATATTGACATTGTATTGTGATAGAATAAGAATGTAGATTAAGTATCGGGTTTACATATACATAAAAGTCTTTAGAGAACTTTTTCATCTTGTGCTTTGGAACAAATATTCCTTCTCTAGGAGTAATTATTGTAAGTACTTAAAATGTTCTCTGATTATTTTGGCCTTTACATTGGCAAAATTGTACCCTTCTTGTGTATTGCAATTCTTGTGGGGATAGATATATGAGGTAGATTTCTCCCATCACATATGAAATAGGAATCAAGAATCATACATTTAGTCCTCTGAAAATATAATCATATTAAAATTATTAGTGTCCTTTTGTTAACAAAAAAATTAGTATTTTTTTATGAATTTAATTGATAAGATAGTAGATACTCACGTACTAATAAACTTCAATTTAGGGTTATATCATATTAAATTTGAAAAACAAAGTTTAATTTTACTTAATTATGACAAGGCTTTCATACATGGGATCCTTTTTTTTTTTGGAAAAACATAAATGAAAAAAGCTTGTCTCTTGCAACAAAGAATGGAAATGTCCAAGAGTTTTATCTCAAGTGACAATTTCCCTGAATATAAGCTCAAAAGAGTTTTAATGGTTGTGAGTTCAACTTTCTTATGCCTCTTTCCCTTCCCTTTCCCTAAATCTTGTGCCTCCTTTGTAATGAGAGAGAGAGAGAGAGAGAGAGAGAGAGAGAGAGAGATTCTTAAATCAAAGGGAAAAAGAGAATGAGATTCTCAAACCCTCACCCATAACCCCAAACCCATATCATTTGAGTTACGAACTCCGTAGAACTTAGGTGGCATTCTTAAATCAAAAGAAATATATATATATATATATAATAGATGTGAATCCTAACATGAGTGTTACAGGAAGAAAGAAATAGACATAAAGTGCATGAGACCCATAATTGGATTGTCCATAAAAATTCTGTCTTACTCTAACAAAGAAGAAAATATGACTGCATATTCAATCCACAAAAAAAAAAAAGAAATTCAAGAAGTGGATAACTTTAAATTGTTGAATATTATTTGATGAATTTCTACTTAAATGTAATATGATGAACACCACCCTCTTACAAAAGATATTTGCTCCTACTTGAACCGCAAGTGAATCTAGAATGAGTTTTCTAACTGTTGTCTGTTAATTAGTTACATAAATTTTGTTGCATCAGCATTCAGCAATAAGAAACAAACAGATTTTCAGTGCAGAAAATCATAACAGTGTGCCTGTGGTCAACATCACCATGGGAAATCTGTCTTGTGAGAAATAGGGTTGCATTATTTTATTCCCCCTTCCAACTGCTTGTTTCATAAATTTAATTATTGCAAAGCAAGTGCTTCCTTTACGGCATGCCAAGAATGAAAAGCATTGATATGCTAAAATTTAAATCATATTGCAACTCACATTCATATTAAATAAGAAACTACGCTTCAAATTGTACTTTTAATGCACGTCTAAGGTGTATCAAGGTTTATTAGAAACCATTGATGTTAAGTGACTTGAGATCTAAGAATTTATTTCACCTCAAAACATTATTCTTAAGTTCCTACGTGTGATTTTCAGTCATTTTCAGTCTAAATTAGGTATCTTCCCAAGTCCACTCGGGAATTCTTCTAATGCTAAGACTGGATTCGAGAACTTTCCTTTGTTCCAATCCAAACAACAATTATGATAAGGGCAATTTCGTGAAATGAGTATTTTAAGAAACAAACACAAGAAACGAATTACAGCAAAAAAGAAAGAGAGGAGCAGAGAGAGAGAGAAAAAAAACAGAGAAACAAGAAGAAAAAAAGAGTTCAATGAAGAAGATGATCTGATTCAACATGCATAACACATGTCCTAACATAGCAGGTCTTACAGTACACGCTGGATAAATGGTAACATACAAGGTAGTTGGAATGAAAAGACAAAACTGACCCAACTAACTCATATACAATTACCAAAATATCCCCAACGTCTAATATATTCCTATCATACCCTCCCCGTTGAATTCACCCTTGGTCTCAAGGGTGTAAGTCCTTCACGAATTCAAGAAATCGATGTTGAAGTACCAACTACTCAACCCACAAATCCTCCTCCTCGCTTTCATTCTTCCATTGCACTAGAACTTCAGAAACAGCACGTCTTTTCCTTTGACTAATTCGTCCATCTAAAATGGAAGCAAGTTCTCTAATCACCCCTGCATCAATAATTGAATTAGGCTGATGAACTAGTGCAACCAAAGCATCAGGACATTTATTCAAAAGCAAAACATGGAATATGGAATGGATTCATGCACCCTCGGGCAACTTCAGCTTATATGCCACATGTCCAACTCATGCCAAAATTTCATAAGGCCCATAGAACCGAGGTGCTAACTTCTCTGAGATTTTTGCGTGTAAGCCTGTAACTTCAGGAAAACCTAGTCTCCTACATTGAAATCCCTTTCACTCTTATGTTTATTTGCCTACTGCTTCATTTGATGAATAGTTTTTGTCAAGTTATTCTTCTACTGTGTGAGCATCTCTTCTCTCTTTGTAAAACTTTTGTCAATTGCATCAGTAGAGGAGTCCATAGGTAAGTAAGGTAAATGCAAGGGTGGGGCCTATCCATACACAATCTCATAAGGAGTTGTATTGATTGATGAGTGATATGTGGTATTGTACCACCACTCTGCCATAGGAAGCCATTTTTTCCAATGCTGAAGGTGCTGCCATGTAAAAAGGCAGAGGTAATTCTCAAGGCATCGATTTGGGACTCACTTTGATCATTGTTTTGTGGGTGATACGTTATTGTTAGAAGTGTCAAAATGGGTCAACCTGGGGCTGGGTTGACCTATTTTTAAATGGACTAGCATAATGCTACTTTAGCCCGCGCCTTTTTTCTTTTTCTTTTTCTAAATTTTTTTAATTTAAATAAAAATAAATAAAGAATGGTTCATTTGCTTTAGAAAAATAAAGAAATATATGAATTTAAAGATTTCAAACTTAAAGAAAAGCTAAAAATGAAACTATTCTTTATTTTTTAATTATTCTTTTTCTTTTTTAGTATTATTTTTTCTCATTAATTAATAATTAAGATCAAACTATTATATAAATTTGATATAAAATTTTCTTTAAATGATTTTTTTTACTTTATTTGTGTTTTTTTAACTTAATATATATTATTAATATTTAATATATGTATATAAATTAAATGTAAAAATGTAAATAAAAAAGGGGCCAACCTATGGGTTATGTGGGCCGAGCCAATTCGACCCGATTCTAAACGTGCAGAAAAAATACTAGCCCGGCCTTCATTTTTTGCGGGCTGAACGGTTTGGCCCCTTTTAATAACTCTAGTTGTTGTCAAGTTCTGTTCAACTCCTAATTGACCCAAAAATTCCTTCTAGAATTTGCTTATGAATAAAGGGTCCCTATCACTCACAATATTAGCTGAAGCCCCATGTAAATGATAGATATGATCCATGAAGTGCTGAGCAAGAGAAGTAGCTGTAATAGAATGAGCCAAAGCAACGAAGTGAGCATACTTGCTGAGCCTGTCAATTACAACCCAAATGATATCACAACCAAGAGACTTTGGTAGCCCTTCAATGAAGTCCATCGAAACACTGTATCAAACTCCTGGAGGTACTGACAATGGCTAAAGTAAACCAAGTGAGGCACGGTTTCATTTTTGCATCAAGGCACAGTTCACACTTCAGTATATAATCTTTGATATCCTGTAACATTTTCTTCCAATAGAATAAGGCTTTAATCCTTTTCTCGATGGGTCTGATCACAAAATGACCTCCCACTAGTGCGGTATGAAGCCATTCAAGTATGATGTTCTTAGTTACCAACGTGGTTCGGACAACTAATCATCCCTTTCTAGTCAAGATCCCATTGGACCACTTGTACTTCAGATGTACTCCAGGTTGCTGTTGTTGAAAGGTGGGTCCCTCCATAAGTGAGGCCCATGTATTATAATATTTAAAAAAAAAGGGGGGGCCAAATTGTAATTTAACTAAAGTTGCAACCAAATTTTGTAATTTACTCCAAAGTCATAAAATAACAAAATTTGTGGGGCCCACAAGAGAAAATTTGTCAAAGTTAGGCACTGTTTGAAGAAAAAAGAGGGGAGGCTGCGCGTGAAGAAAATTGAAAGCAGCAGGGGGGATGCATCAAATGACTCTATAAATAAGAGTCTCTCTTCATCCCTCAGAATCATTCTTCATTTATCCCAAAGAAGCCTCATTTTTTTGAGAGAAAAAGTGAGAAGAAAAATAGAGAGAGTGCCTCAGAAAGTTTCTGAGAAGAAAAATAGTGAGTCCAATTTGTGAGGGTTATTGTCCACAAATTGAAGAAATACTGTTGTAGTATTTTTTTGTGAGTGAGAGGTCCACCTAAGGGTGAAGATTGTATTCCCATTATTACTATAGTGGAAGATTTAAGCGGCATACGGGTCCCGTGGTTTTTACCTAATTTGGGTTTTCCACGCTAAAAATTTTTGGTGTTATTTTTGTCTATTGTATTTTGGGAATTATCCTGGGTCTGTGGAATTATTTTGATTCTGCGCACACCGCCGTTTTTCCCAACAAGTGGTATCAGAGCTTCTGGTTGGAGTACCATTTAAGAATACCATACGAGTATTATTCACAAATACTGTACGAAGACGTACGAGTACTATTCACGTATACAGGTACAATTCATACCTACTAGTATTTTTATACGTATTGGTACTATTTACACATACTAGTACTGTTCATACGTACGGAAATACTATTCATATATACGAAAATCTTGTTCATATATACAAGGTACTGTTCATGCGTACGAAAGTACTGTTCATACATATGGAGGTACTGTTCATACGTACGGAGGTACTATTTACTACCAGAAAAGTTTTGGGATCAGTTAAAACTTTGACTACTGATCTCAATGGAGACAAGAAACATCAAAATGATCAGCCTAAATGGCACAAATTATCACATTTGGAGAAGCAAGATGAAAGATCTCCTATTTGTGATGAAAATGCATCTACCAGTGTTTACATTAGATAAACCTGAAGGCAAGACAGATGAGGAATGGGGGTTTGAGCATGAGCAGGTGTGCGGTTTCATCCGACAATATGTCGAAGACAACGTGTATAACCACATTTGCAATGAGACTCATGCCCGAACGCTATGGAATAAGCTTGAACAGCTTTATGCGTCAAAAACTGGTATCAATAAATTATTTTATTTGACCAAATTAACGCAGTTGAAATACAGGAAAGGGATTTCTGTAGCAGATCATCTAAATGAGATGCAAGGGGTCGTAGATCAACTGTCCAAAATGGGCATAAATCTGGACGATGAAATATTTGCTCTGCTGGTATTGGGCTCTCTACCAGAGTCGTGGGAGACTCTGAAGATTTCCATCACTAACACTGCACCTGATGGTGTAGTTAATATGGAATCTGTTAAAAATAGTATCTTAAATGAAGAAATGAGAAGAAGATCTCAAAGCTCATCTTCTTCATCACATCCAGATGTTCTGGTTTCAGACTTCAGGGGGAGGAACCAGTCTAGGGATCAAAAACCTAGAGGAAGGAGCAGAGGCAAATCAAACAGATATGCCAATGTTGAATGTCATTACTGTAAAAAGAAGGGTCATATCAAAATACACTGCCGCAAGTTCAAAAAGGATCAAGAAAAGAACAAAGGCAGAGGAGAGAAGAAAAACAATAGTAGTGATGATGAGCAAGCAGATGTTGCTGAGGAGTTCAACATTGTCTATGATGATGATGATGTAGTCAATCTTACAACCCATGAGACAAGCTGGGTGATTGACAGTGGTGCCACCATTCATGCTACATCTCGAAAGGAATTTTTCTCATCTTACACACCAGGCAATTTTGGTGTTGTAAGAATGGAAAATAATAATCTTTCAATAATTGCAGGTAAAGGAGATGTTTGTTTAAAGACGGAGAATAGTACGCAATTAGTCCTGAAGGATGTGAGGCATATTCCTGATATGCGCCTGAATCTGATCTCAACGAGCAAGTTAGATGATGAAGGTTTCTGCAATACCTTCTTTAATGGCCAATGGAAGCTCACCAAAGGATCGTTGGTGGTGGCCAGAGGGAACAAAGACTCTAAACTGTACATTATGCAAGCAAAGCTCTCCAAGGATGTTGTGAACACAACGGAGAATGATAGTACAGTTGAGCTATGGCACAAACGTCTCGGTCACATGAGTGAGAAGAGCATGATCCATTTAACCAGGAAGAATGCTCTACCTGATTTGGATCAAGTTCACTTAAAGAAGTGTGATGATTGTCTGGCAGGAAAGCAGAATAGAGCTACGTTCAAAAGCCACCCTCCTTCTAGAATGACGAATGTACTGGATTTGGTACACTCAGATTTATGTGGACCAATGTTAAAATCACTTGGTGGTGCTCAGTACTTTGTGACTTTCATTGATGATCATTCAAGGAAGATATGGGTATACACTTTAAAGACAAAGGATCAAGTGATGAATGTCTTTAAAGAGTTTCATGCCTCAGTTGAAAGAGAAACTGGAAAGAAGCTAAAATGTATCCGGACAGACAACGGTGGAGAATACATTGGGCCTTTTGATGCCTACTGTAAAGAGCATGGTATTCAGCATCAAACAATGCCTCCAAAAACACCGCAGCTGAATGGCCTGGCTGAGAGGATGAACAGAACTTTGATGGAGAGAGTCAGATGTTTACTCTCTCATGCAAAGTTACCAAAGAAATTTTGGGGTGAGGCTTTACTAGCAGCAGTACATGTGCTGAATCGCTCACCTTGTGTCCCTTTAAAGCTAGATGTTCCAGAAAAAGTATGGTCAGGAAAAGATGTTTCCTACAACCATCTGCGAGTGTTTGGGTGCAAAGCCTTTGTCCATATTCCAAAGGATGAAAGATCCAAACTTGAGGCTAAGACACGTAAATGTGTGTTTATTGGATATGGTCAAGATCAGTTTTGTAATACCCGTTAATTTCAGAATATAATTCGCTTAAGAGTATTTTAGAATTCTACAACGTTACTTTAGTTATTTATTTTGGTCATTTTTAATTTTCATATTTAATTGTTCTCTTTGAATATTATTTATGAAAATTGAGTTAAATGACTGGACTAAATATTTGCACAATGAGGGATATATTCTAAGAATGGTGAAATTCATGGAAAAGTGGTTGCAGAATGGTCAATTAATCCATTTATTGTAAATTGACTGGATGGGTTTGGATGTTGGGTTATGGATACCCATGGGTTATTGAATAACCCATTAGAAATATTTAATATAAAGTTTCAATAGTAACCTCATATTTGAAACTTGAGCCGAAGGAAGCAGAAAAGATTCTTTCTCAGTTCTTCATTTTCTTCTCAAATCCTTTCCTTGATCTTCAGAAGTTCGATTATTTGTTCGGTTCAAAAGCTTTGTAAGGATCAAAGGTAAGCTTTAATCCGATTATTTTCCTTAAATTTCAGTTTATGTAGAAGATCAGAGGAGGTTTTGTTCTTGAAGATTTTGATGATAATTCATGAATCTCAGTTGTTTTAGAAGTTATATTTGAGTTATAATCGGTTAAAAGAGTTGAAATTCTGGTTTTGAAACAAGAAAGGAAAGGATGAATTTTTGAAAGATTTTTCTGCAAAACCGAGTTACTGTAGCAACCAGGGATTTCGAAACAAAATCTGGAAAATTTTCTTCGGGTACTGTAGCAGTACTGTAGTGTCGGCAGTCAACGGTACTGTAGCAGTCAACGTTACTGTAGCAGTCAATGTTACTGTAGCGAACCGGTACTGTAGTGAACCGTTACTGTAGCGAACCGACACTGTAGCAAACCGTTACTGTAGCAAACCGTACTGTAGCAACCCGTTACTGTAGCAGTCAGAAAATTTTACGTATTTTCGTGATTTTGTTTCCTTTCTTATGATTCCTTGTAATATATTTTACTAGGAAATTTTCCTACACAAATTCTAGTGTGGAACAAGGTAAAGTTGGACAAACATCAAGGTGAGTGAATAACCTTGCTCAGCTACTTTGATATTACTAGTCAAAGTACAATATAAGTCCCATTTACAATATTATTTGGATAATAAGCAATTAATTTTTCATATGGGAGTATATGATGATCAGTAGAAATAAGAGTATGAAGAAACTATTTATTTCATGACAATTGTACTATGTGATGAATTCTCACTATTTTATTAATGAGTAAAGATCTACGGGATCTAATACACGAGTGTGAAAGGGTTAAAGTCCCATACTACTCGGTGTATATCTAAGAAATCTTATACACGAGTGTGAAAGGGTTAAAGTCCCATACTACTCAGTGCATATCTATGAAATCTATACACGAGTTGAAAGGGTTAAAGTCCCATACTACTCGGTGTATATCTATGAAATCTTATTCATGAGTTTGAAAGGGTTAGAGTCCCATACTACTCGATGTATAAGATAATTAATTATATGAGTAAATGTGGTATTTGTACTTTTGATATTTTATATAGTACAGTTATTTACTTACTGAGTTTTTAAATAAACTCACACTCCCTATGATTATTTTTTTCAGATACAGAAAACAGAGAAGAAGAGAATCTGTTTGAAGATTAGAAGCCCCTTGGGATTATTCTCTATTTCTGTCTGGTGGGACACCAGTACTTATTAATGTGGATATTAGAAAAGCTCTGTATTTTCTATAGGTCTCCTAGGCTTGCGATGAGATAGAAATATCAGACTATGTATGTCTATATTTGCTTATCAGATGAATATAATTCTTTAGTGTGGAATGAATGATTAAGGTTGAATGTAAAACCTTACAGAATATATGTATATAACGTATGTTTGAGAATTACATCAAATGAGTAGTATCTTTTCACATACTCAATTTTTGGGATGTGACAAATTTGGTATCAGAGGAAAGGTTTTATAGGTCCCCTATAGAGTACAGAGCAAAGTGATCTTTGTGGGCCCTTCCCTATTGTCATGAGCCGCGGCATGACCATAGGATTAGGTTCCATAAAAGACCTTGTAGAGTATAACGTCATTTTATAGATAACTTCTCAGTGGGGCTAGTAAGTGATATTTTGTTTATGTCTGAAAATTGTTTGTTATGTGTGTAGATCTGTGACAGATCAATGTCAGAAGGATCTTCTAATAATAATGAGCATATGGGTCCAAGGAGGGCCATAAATCCACCAGTACATGTGCAAGATGATCCTAACCGTGGTGATAGTTTACATGCTCAAAGTACTGAGGGCGCAACTAGTGAGCAAGCAAGAAGAGTCGAACCTGATGCTCATGTCGGTAATGCAACTATTGCACATGTGATTCATTTGATGAATGAACGATTTGACCGATTTGAGGCTGAAATGAGAGGTCGAGCTGCACAAGCTAACCTGCCAGTGGATCCTCCTATTGTTGAAGCTGAAAATGTACCACCAGCTCCGTTAGCGGGAGGAGTTAATGTAAGAGAGGTAAGAATGTCTGAATTCCAGAAAATGAGGCCTCCTACTTTTTCAGGGGAAGATCCCAAAGAGGACCCACAATGTTTTCTTGAAGATTGTGAAGCAATCTGTGATGCTATAGGGTATTCTCCTACTCAAAAGGTAGAATTCACTTCCTTTCAGTTAAAAGGTAGGGCTGGTAAATGGTGGAGGAACTGGAAGAAAGCTAGAATTCAAGGCGCACCGCCAGTTATGTGGACAGAATTTTACAGATTGGTTATGGATGAATTTCTTCCGGCAAGTGAACGATCATCCAGGGCCAGAGATTTTCTGTATCTACGGCAGGGAACCATGACTGTTGATGAATATTCAGCTCAGTTTGTTAAATTATCTGAATATGCCCCTGAAATCATTCCTTCTGAAAGGAAGAAAATAGAAAAGTTTGTGGAAGGGCTTCGTGATGCCTTATATGATCAAGTGGGTTCTAATATGAATGATTACTCTTCGTACTCAGAAGCTGTTGATGTGGCCCGAAGAATGGAAAGGAGGTCAAAGAATAAAGAAGAATATCGTCAAAAGAAGAAGGCCAGATATAGGAGATCTTTTAATCAAGGGGAAGACTCAGGGACTTTTACTGCATCACAAAATGCTCCAGCCACTCCTACTAAGTCAACTTATTCTACAGCCAGTGTGGCTAAGCCTCGTTCAGAGAGCAGGGGTGGTTTTAGCTCTTCTAGTAGAGGAGGTACTCAAGGTAGAAGGGAAAAACCTCAATGTCCTGAATGTGGAAAGTTTCACTTCGGAGAATGCAGGTTAAACACTGTTGGTACAGGCTGTTTTCACTGTGGACAAAAAGGACATTTTATAAGGGAGTGCCCTCAGCTCATGACAAGACCAGGTCAAGGGTCTACTTTGCCACCTCGACCACAATCTATTACTCAAACACCAACCCCTTCAACAGGGGGTAGTGTGGGAAGAGGTTCTGGAAGAGGCCAAGGTGACCGTGGAAAACAAGCTGCTGGCAGAGGAAATGCAAGAATATATGCTCTAACCCGACAGGATGCTCAAACATCCAATGCTGTAGTTACAGGTATATTATCTGTTAATACTTTTGCTGCACGTATTTTGTTTGACCCCGGTTCTACTCACTCATATGTGTCACCCCTATTTGCCAAGAGATTTGCAATTGATTCGATTATTCTTAAAGAACCATTCTTGGTTTCCACACCGATGAGAGAGACTTTGATGATTAAAACATGTTATCGTTCTTGTAAAATAATCGTTGGAGGCATGGAAACTGAGATAGATCTTATGGTCCTCAATATGTTAGATTTTGATGTGATTCTAGTGATGGACTGGCTATCTTCTTGTCATGCTACTATAAATTGTCGTGACAAAGTTATTTCCTTTAATATACCGGGGAGGAGTAATTTTGTGTTTCAAGGAGATCGAAGTGATGTACCTTGCAACATGATATCTATGTTAAGTGCCCAGCGTATGTTGCGAAAGGGATGTCAGGGATTTCTAGCTTTTATCAAAGATTTAGAAAAGAAAGAACAGAAGTTAGAAGACATTCATGTGGTTAATGAATTCCCAGATGTGTTCCCAGAAGATTTACCTGGATTACCGCCAGAAAGAGATATTGAGTTCAGTATTGATTTGGTCCCAGACACAAGACCAATTTCTATTCCACCTTATCGTATGGCTCCTGTTGAGCTAAAAGAACTTAAAGAACAATTGGAAGATTTGTTAAACAAAGGGTTCATTCGCCCAAGTTTTTCACCTTGGGGTGCTCCTGTTCTTTTTGTGAAAAAGAAAGATGGTTCTATGAGATTATGTATAGATTATCGTCAACTGAATAAAGTCACAGTGAAGAATAAGTATCCTTTACCAAGGATAGATGATTTGTTTGATCAGCTTCAAGGAGCAAAATACTTCTCAAAGATTGATCTAAGGTCTGGATATCATCAGTTACGAATTAAGAGTGATGATATACCTAAGACTGCTTTTCGTACACGGTATGGACATTATGAGTTTCTTGTGATGTCTTTTGGGTTGACAAATGCACCAGCAGCATTTATGGATTTAATGAACAGAGTGTTCAAATCATTCCTTGATAAGTTTGTAATTGTGTTTATTGATGATATTTTGGTATATTCAAAGAGTCATGAAGAACATACTGAACATTTGAGAATAGTGCTTCAGACTTTGAGAGAGCATCAGTTGTACGCAAAGCTCTCAAAATGTGAATTCTGGATGAGTCATGTAACATTTTTGGGACATGTTATTTCCCAAGAAGGTATTCATGTAGATCCAAGTAAAATTGAAGCAGTTAAACAGTGGCCTAGACCAACAACTGTGTCTGAAGTACGTAGTTTTCTTGGCTTAGCAGGGTATTACCGTCGCTTTGTCAAAGATTTCTCTAAGACGGCTCTTCCATTAAATAAGTTAACCCGAAAGAATGTTAAATACATTTGGGATGATTCATGTGAGCAAAGTTTCACCCAATTGAAAGAGTGTTTAACTTCTGCACCAGTCTTAATTTTACCATCAGGACCAGGGGGTTACTCTGTATTCTGTGATGCCTCAAAGATAGGCTTAGGGTGTGTGTTGATGCAACATGGTAAAGTCATAGCTTATGGCTCACGTCAGCTTAAAAAGCATGAATTGAATTACCCCACTCATGATTTGGAAATGGCAGCTGTAGTGTTTGCCCTAAAGATATGGAGACATTACTTGTATGGGGAAACTTGTAAAATTTTTACAGATCACAAAAGCCTTAAGTACATTTTTGAGCAGAGAGATCTCAATCTAAGGCAACGAAGGTGGATGGAACTTCTGAAAGATTATGATTGTACCATCCTTTACCATCCAGGTAAAGCAAATGTAGTGGCTGATGCTCTAAGTCGAAAGTCTATGGGAAGTTTAGCTCACATTGCCACTATAAGGAGGTCTCTAATACATGAACTACAAGAGTTGGAAGCTGATGGAGTATTCTTCGAGATCACTGAGTCAGGTACATTTCTGGCTCATTTAACAGTTAGATCATCCCTTGTAGAAAAAGTAAAAGCAACTTTAGAAAATGACATTGATATGGTCAAAATCAGAGATAAGGCAAGGCAAGGTCTAGCACCAAGTTTCTTGGTAGATGAAGAAGGAGTCTTATGGTTTAATGGGAGACTCTGTGTCCCCAACATTGAATCTTTGAAACATGAAATCTTAATGGAAGCTCATGGTTCGCCCTACGTTGTACATCCTGGTGCTGTGAAAATGTATCAGGACTTGAAATAAGTTTACTGGTGGGAGGGCATGAAGCGAGACGTGACTGACTTTGTAGCTCGATGTTTGACTTGTCAGCAAGTTAAAGCTGAACATCGACGACCATCTGGATTGATGCAAAAACTAGATATTCCCGAATGGAAGTGGGAAAGGATCACTATGGATTTTGTAGTAGGTTTACCTCGGTCAATAAAAGGAAATGACTCAATATGGGTCATAGTGGATCGACTTACTAAGTCAGCACATTTTCTTCCCGTTCATACCACTTTCAGTGTAGCAAAACTTGCTCGAATTTATGTTAAAGAAATAGTGAAACTTCATGGTGTACCAATATCCATTATATCAGACCGAGGACCTCAGTTTACTTCTCGGTTCTGGAAAGTCTTTCAAGAGGCTTTGGGTACCAAAGTGAATCTTAGCACAGCATTCCATCCTCAGACTGATGGACAGTCCGAAAGGACAATTCAGACTTTAGAGGATATGCTAAGAGCTTGTGTGATGGATTTCAGTGGAAGTTGGGAAGATCATTTGTCTCTTATTGAATTTGCTTATAATAACAGTTACCAAGCCAGTATTCAGATGGCACCTTTTGAGGCTTTGTATGGGAGACGGTGTCGATCTCCTATAGGTTGGTTTGAACTTGGTGAAACCAAAATATTTGGACCTGAGATGATACAGGAAGATATAAATAAAGTTAAACTGATCAGAGAGAAGTTGTTAACTGCTCAGAGTAGACAGAAGTCTTATGCGGACAACCGACGACGTGACCTTGAATTTGCAATAGGTGATATGGTTCTCTTACGAATCTCACCTATGAAAGGAGTAATGAGATTCGGGAAGAAAGGCAAGCTTAGTCCGAGGTATGTTGGCCCATATGAGGTTGTAGACAGAGTGGGTAATGTGGCATATCGCCTAGACCTACCTTCCAACCTAGAGGGAGTTCATCCAATATTTCATGTGTCCATGCTACGGAAGTATCTTCCTGATCCTTCTCATGTCATTCAACCCCAAGAAGTTCATTTTGATGAAACTCTCACCTACGAAGAGGTACCAGTAGCTATCCTTGATAGAAAAGTCAAGAAATTGCGTACCAAAGAAATTCCTACTGTCAAGGTTCTTTGGAGAAATCATTCTCGCGAGGAAGCTACGTGGGAGGTAGAAGATGAGATGTGGAAAAACTATCCACATTTATTTGAAACTTGAGGTAAGATTTTAATTCGGAGGACCGAATTCTTTTAAGGGGGGTAGAATGTAATACCCGTTAATTTCAGAATATAATTCGCTTAAGAGTATTTTAGAATTCTACAACGTTACTTTAGTTATTTATTTTGGTCATTTTTAATTTTCATATTTAATTGTTCTCTTTGAATATTATTTATGAAAATTGAGTTAAATGACTGGACTAAATATTTGCACAATGAGGGATATATTCTAAGAATGGTGAAATTCATGGAAAAGTGGTTGCAGAATGGTCAATTAATCCATTTATTGTAAATTGACTGGATGGGTTTGGATGTTGGGTTATGGATACCCATGGGTTATTGAATAACCCATTAGAAATATTTAATATAAAGTTTCAATAGTAACCTCATATTTGAAACTTGAGCCGAAGGAAGCAGAAAAGATTCTTTCTCAGTTCTTCATTTTCTTCTCAAATCCTTTCCTTGATCTTCAGAAGTTCGATTATTTGTTCGGTTCAAAAGCTTTGTAAGGATCAAAGGTAAGCTTTAATCCGATTATTTTCCTTAAATTTCAGTTTATGTAGAAGATCAGAGGAGGTTTTGTTCTTGAAGATTTTGATGATAATTCATGAATCTCAGTTGTTTTAGAAGTTATATTTGAGTTATAATCGGTTAAAAGAGTTGAAATTCTGGTTTTGAAACAAGAAAGGAAAGGATGAATTTTTGAAAGATTTTTCTGCAAAACCGAGTTACTGTAGCAACCAGGGATTTCGAAACAAAATCTGGAAAATTTTCTTCGGGTACTGTAGCAGTACTGTAGTGTCGGCAGTCAACGGTACTGTAGCAGTCAACGTTACTGTAGCAGTCAACGTTACTGTAGCGAACCGGTACTGTAGTGAACCGTTACTGTAGCGAACCGACACTGTAGCAAACCGTTACTGTAGCAAACCGTACTGTAGCAACCCGTTACTGTAGCAGTCAGAAAATTTTACGTATTTTCGTGATTTTGTTTCCTTTCTTATGATTCCTTGTAATATATTTTACTAGGAAATTTTCCTACACAAATTCTAGTGTGGAACAAGGTAAAGTTGGACAAACATCAAGGTGAGTGAATAACCTTGCTCAGCTACTTTGATATTACTAGTCAAAGTACAATATAAGTCCCATTTACAATATTATTTGGATAATAAGCAATTAATTTTTCATATGGGAGTATATGATGATCAGTAGAAATAAGAGTATGAAGAAACTATTTATTTCATGACAATTGTACTATGTGATGAATTCTCACTATTTTATTAATGAGTAAAGATCTACGGGATCTAATACACGAGTGTGAAAGGGTTAAAGTCCCATACTACTCGGTGTATATCTAAGAAATCTTATACACGAGTGTGAAAGGGTTAAAGTCCCATACTACTCAGTGCATATCTATGAAATCTATACACGAGTTGAAAGGGTTAAAGTCCCATACTACTCGGTGTATATCTATGAAATCTTATTCATGAGTTTGAAAGGGTTAGAGTCCCATACTACTCGATGTATAAGATAATTAATTATATGAGTAAATGTGGTATTTGTACTTTTGATATTTTATATAGTACAGTTATTTACTTACTGAGTTTTTAAATAAACTCACACTCCCTATGATTATTTTTTTCAGATACAGAAAACAGAGAAGAAGAGAATCTGTTTGAAGATTAGAAGCCCCTTGGGATTATTCTCTATTTCTGTCTGGTGGGACACCAGTACTTATTAATGTGGATATTAGAAAAGCTCTGTATTTTCTATAGGTCTCCTAGGCTTGCGATGAGATAGAAATATCAGACTATGTATGTCTATATTTGCTTATCAGATGAATATAATTCTGTAGTGTGGAATGAATGATTAAGGTTGAATGTAAAACCTTACAGAATATATGTATATAACGTATGTTTGAGAATTACATCAAATGAGTAGTATCTTTTCACATACTCAATTTTTGGGATGTGACAAGTTTGGCTACAGATTTTATGATCCAGTAGAGAAGAAACTAGTCAGGAGTCGTGATGTTGTGTTCATTGAAGATCAGACCATTGAAGATATTTCTAAAGCCAATGGTGATTCAACTGGTTCGGAAGTTATTCCTCTAACACTGGTGCTAAGATAAGTTGGAGATGAAATACAGAATGATCAGCCTGAAATAGGTAATCCAGATGCTCCCGTTGAGATTCCATCAGAAGATTCTGATGATGATGATGGTGTTCATGATCAACCACCAGTTCCAATGAGTTCTCTAGAATTGAGAAGATCTACTAGAGTTCGACAACCCTCTACTAGATACCCTGTAAATCAGTATGTGTTATTAACTGACGGGGGAGAACCAGAAAGCTTCGAAGAAGCAATGGATGATGAACACAAGAAGAAATGGATTGAGGCCATGCAAGATGAGATGAAATCATTGCATGAGAATAAAACTTTTGAACTGGTGAAGCTGCCAAAAGGCAAGAGGGCTTTGAAGAATAAATGGGTGTTCAGAATTAAGCATGAAGAGAACAGTTCCCATCCAAGATTCAAAGCCAGATTGGTCGTCAAGGGATTCAGCCAAAGAAAAGGGATTGACTTTGATGAGATATTTTCACCAGTGGTGAAAATGACATCCATTCGAACAGTGCTAGGGTTAGCAACAAGTCTTGACCTTGAGGTTGAACAAATGGATGTTAAAACTGCATTCCTTCATGGTGATTTGGAGGAAAAAATATACATGGAGCAACCAGAGGGTTTCAAACAAAACGAAAAAGAGGAATATGTTTGCAAGCTGAAGAAAAGCCTGTACGGCTTGAAGCAAGCACCAAGACAGTGGTATAAGAAGTTTGAGTCTATTATGGGGGAGCATGGTTACAAGAAGACTACTTCAGATCACTGTGTATTCGTGCAGAAATTCTCTGATGATGATTTCATTATTTTATTGCTCTATGTGGATGACATGTTGATTGTTGGCCAAAATATTTCTAGAATTGATGACTTGAAGAAGCAGTTGTGCAAGTCTTTTGCTATGAAAGACTTAGGGCCAGCAAAACACATTCTTGGCATGAAGATAACTAGAGACAGAAGTGCCAAGAAATTATGGTTGTCACAAGAGAAGTATATTGAGAAAGTACTTCAAAGGTTCAACATGGACAAAGCTAAAGCGGTTAGTTGTCCTCTTGCTAATCACTTTAAGCTAAATTTTAAGCAGTGCCCTTCCATAGATGAAGAAAAGAAAGAGATGGACAAGGTTCCATATGCTTCAGCAGTTGGAAGTTTAATGTATGCCATGGTATGTACACGGCCGGATATTGCTCATGCAGTTGGAGTAGTGAGTAGGTTCCTTTCAAAACCTGGAAAGGAACATTGGGCTGCAGTAAAGTGGATATTCAGGTATCTTCGGGGTACTTCCAAAATATGCTTATGTTTTGGAGATACCAAACCTGTGTTAGTTGGATACACAGATGCAGATATGACCGGCGACATAGATTCGAGAAAATCTACTTCGGGCTACCTGATCACTTTTGCAGGGGGAGCTGTGGCATGGCAGTCAAAGTTACAGAAGTGTGTTGCACTGTCTACTACTGAAGCAGAATTCATCGCAGCGACTGAAGCCAGTAAGGAGTTGCTATGGATGAAAAGGTTCTTAAATGAACTTACTTTCCACCAAGAAAAATATGAGCTATTTTGTGACAATCAAAGTGCAATTCACCTTGGAAAGAATGCCTCCTTTCACTCAAGATCGAAGCACATTGATATGAGATATCACTGGATAAGAGGTGCATTGGAGAAGAAGCTACTACAGCTTGAAAAGATCCATACAGATGAAAATGGATCTGATATGTTGACTAAGACTCTTCCAAGAAGCAAGTTTGAATACTGTCAATCAGCTGCAGGATTGGTGGAACCCCCCACTTAGGTCGGGAGGGGGAGAATTGAAAGGTGGGTCCCTCCATAAGTGGGGCCCATGTATTATAATATTTAAAAAAAGGGGGGGCCAAATTGTAATTTAACTAAAGTTACAACCAAATTTTGTAATTTACTCCAAAGTCATAAAATAACAAAATTTGTGGGGCCCACAAGAAAAAATTTGTCAAAGTTAGGCACCGTCTGAAGAAAAAAGAGGGGAGGCTGCGCGTGAAGAAAATTGAAAGCAGCAGGGGGGATGCATCAAATGACTCTATAAATAAGAGTCTCTCTTCATCTCTCAGAATCATCCTTCATTTATCCCAGAGAAGCCTCATTTTTTTGAGAGAAAAAGTGAGAAGAAAAATAGAGAGAGTGCCTCAGAAAGTTTGTGAGAAGAAAAATAGTGAGTCCAATTTGTGAGGGTTATTGTCCACAAATTGAAGAAATACTGTTGTAGTATTTTTTGTGAGTGAGAGGTCCATCTAAGGGTGAAGATTGTATTCCCATTATTACTATAGTGGAAGATTTAAGCGGCCTACGGGTCCCGTGGTTTTTACTTAATTTGGGTTTTCCACGCTAAAAATTTTTGGTGTTATTTTTGTCAATTGTATTTTGGGAATTATCCTGGGTCTGTAGAATTATTTTGATTCTGCGCACACCGCCATTTTTTCCAACAGTTGTACCACCTTAATAAGGTCTACCAGCTTCATATCATTTTCCCATTCACGTTTAATTAACTCTTATAATCCTGATGAAATACTTGAAATCGAAACATGCAATAATTCACCATGTGTTGCCTGTGATAAAGCGTCTGCAGTAGTATTTTTGTTCCCTCTTTTGTATTGAATTTCATATGTTAGGCCAATCAGCTTAGTCAACCACCCAAATTGACTTGGTGTGGTCAGTTTCTACTCAAGTAAGTACCTTAAACTTTTCTGATTTGTCCTAATCACAAAAGGCAATATGGCGAGATAGGAGTGCCATTTTTCCACGACACGCATGAGGGCTGGCAATTCCTTGTTATAGACTAACAATAATTGATTTCTGGGGGATAGTTTCTTGCTGATGTAAGCAATGGGGTGCTTGTTTTGCATAAACACAACCCCGATACCAAACTAAGAGGCATCCGTCTCTACTATGAAGGGTTGACTTAAATCTGGGAGAGCCAACACAGGTGCAGAAATCAAAGCCTCCTTCAACATCAGGAATGTCTTTTCTATAGCCCATCCCACTTAAAGCCTCCTCTTCTTAACAAATCAGTCAAAGGTTGAGCTATGCTTCCATATCCCTGTACAAAATGCCTGTAATACCCTCCTACTTCTTGTTCATAGGTTTAGGCCAATCTGCAACTATTCTTATTTTTCAAGGGTCAGTGCACACTCGTTTTCCAGATATGAAGTGGCCAAGATACTTTACGAGTTACCCCTAGAACACACTTGTTAATATTAATCAGATACTAGTAATTTTTCAAGATCCCAAATACTATACGCAGGTGGCCCAAATGATCCTTTCTGTTCTTACTATAGACAAGGATATCATAAAAAAAAAAAAACGAGAACAAATTTACGAAGATGATCCTTGAAAATGTGGTTCATAGTATTCTGAAAAGTGACAGGTGCGTTTGATAGTCCAAATGACATCATTAGCCATTCATAATGGCCTAAGTGTGTCTATAATGAGTTTTGAAGCAATCATCTGCCTTCAACCTTATCTGGTGATAACTTGACTTAAGATCAAGTTTCGAAAAGATCTTAGACCCTCCCAATTCGTCGAATAAGTCTTCAATGAGAGGGATTAGATAATGATTCTTTACTATAAGCTTATTCAAAGCTTTGTAGTCAACATAGAGGGGCTACCCCTCATCTTTTTCTTGACCAACACAATTGGTGACACAAAGGGAGGTGAGCTTGTGAGAATGACGTCCTTGTTAAGCATTCCACGGATTAATTCTTCTATTACGGTCTTTTGCATGGTGGGGTATTTGTATGGTCTAAGATTCACTAGATTAACTCCTTCTTGCAAGGTGATTATATGATCAAACCTTGACCTCACTGGTGGTAATCCCTTCAGATCTTGAACTAGTTATGGGTATTCCTCTAGTAACTTCGCCGCTTGTTCACTAACTTCAGTTTTATCTTCCAAGTTGAGCATACAACAATGTGCCTCTGCTCAACAAGGTACAACTTGAATGCAGTAGGTGTAAATTTTTTTTAGTTGACTTTGTTGCTTGTCCCCTTCTGGCCATTGATTTTTGATTGTTTGACATGCCATTAATTTTACTTTATGACCTTCCTTTGTAATCTCCATGGTTAAGTTGTCACAGTCCCACATGATCGGACCCAAAGTTTTCAGCCATTTCATGCCCAGTAACATGTCACAACCTTCAAGCGGGAACAATATAACATCCATGCTGAAACTGCTTCCTTGCATCGACCAAGTAAACCTTTTTACTGTTTTTGACTTCATTTTACCTTCATCTGCTACAATAATGTGCAAGGGGCACATGTCTGTCACTTAATCCTTCAAGACCCTATGGAGTTTCTCATTTATAAAGTTGTGTGAGCTTCTAGTATCGATCAAAATATGCAGGGTTTTCTTTCCTACGTTCCCTTTAATCTTCATGGTATCTCCATTCGCTTCTGTGTTTCCTAGTAACACATTTAGCGTTATCTCTCCTGCTTACTTTGGCACCACTTCAGGTTCCTTCTCTGGGACAATAACGGGTTGCTTCGTCAATCTCCATTACGAATACCTATCTCTGTTAGCATTGCTGGCAGTTATGTCCTAATGTAAACTTCTCATGACAGAAGAAGCATAAGTTCTTGCTTTGGTGCTCTTCTACTTTAGCTGGGGACAATCTAGATTGAAATTTGTAACTGGATTTACCCAATATTCCTTTTTGATTTACATTGGTTGTAACACTAGTTGATCCCGTCATTGGTCCTTTCCTTGTAGTTGTAGATTGCTCCCTTTTGTTGTACAACTTAAACTGAATTCTTTAATCCTTGCCAATCTCGTAGCGTCAAGCACAGTCTGAGGGTAGAATAACCTCACATCCCAAGCTATCTCTGGTTCTCCCCCCCCCCCAAAAAGTAACAATCCAATTTTTGAGATTCAGACAAGTCAGAACGGCATGAAATTCGTTCAAAATGTTCTTGGTACTCACTAAGTTTTCCAGTTTGCTTTAACTCCATTAGCTCTTCCAAAGGTCTTCACAAGATGTACGTAACCTAATCTTGATTCCTTCTTTGAACATATTCCATGTGATTGGGCCATTAACACTTCTTTTAAAACTTTCATACCACAAATAGCCCAATTGATCCAATGTCATACTTGTCATCATTACTCTATTTACTTTTGGTGTTCTATGCAACTCAAAGTACCCTTCACACTTTGCAATCCATTCCAAGACATCTTCTTTCATGAACTTCGGGAGGTCTATTTTGGTGAACCTTGTAGGTGCCTGATAGCCCTCTCTCTATAGTCCAGCATTCTAACACATCAGGTTTACCAATTGTTGGGAAATATGTGCCACAAATTCTTGGATCACTGTTAATTCTCCTTTCATGTCCGAAAGCTTTTGTCTGGCGATAGTTTGAAGCTCATTCATCTTTTCTTCCACATCTTGCAAAACGACTTGGGAACGAGTAGCATCCGCCATTGCTTCTAACGAATTCGTGGTGCACCTTCACAGAACGTAAATACGTAGCCGAGAACCGTCAATTCTAATACCAATGATAAGGGTGAGTCACATGAATTACCCATAAAGAAATAGTAATGAGTGATTTTAAGAAACAATCACAAGAAACAAATTACAACAGAGAAGAAAGAGAGGAGCAAGAAGAGAGAAAACAAAAGAACAAGAAGAAGAAAAGAGTTTAACAAAGATGATCTGATTCAACATGCATAAGCCGTGTCCTAACATAACAAGTCTTAAGTACACGCTGGATAAATGGTAACATACAAGGTAGTTGGTATGAAAAGACGAAACTGACCCTACGAGCTCATGTATAATTACCGAAATACCCCCAACGTATAATATATTCCTAACAAATTATTAAGATTTTCCTGACAATTTCCCTTAATACAGGCATGGAGTAATAAAGTATGGAACCCACTTTTCTCGCCCTCTTTTTGTTTTGGGAAATGCTACAGTACAAACTATGTAGGAACTGTTTTGTAAATGTCTTTCAGTTCCAAATGAGCTTTCAAATTTCAATCATGCAAATGAAGAGGAGGAGCTCTGTAGTATGCTGGAACTGTCACTGGGAAGAACATCTGCCTTACTCCTTCAGCCTTTATTATGGGGAAAATAATACCTGATGCACCCTGAAAATGTTTTTGAAAAACAAGATTCAAAATCATAATAAAGCAGTTCATGAGAAAGCAACCAAATGATTTATGGTAATACCTGAAAGATAATTTCTGATTAACCAAAAGAAACAAATGCGACCAAACTAATTGTAAATAGGCATATTAGCATGTACTTTTAGTGTAACCTCTTTTGACATACTAATATATATAGTCATAATTAGCTCTCAACTGAAAAATACTCACCGAAATCAATCTAGCTCCAATCCACAAGCGTTTTGGAGAAGGTAATGGTATTAGCAAACGGCCAACACCATATATAGCCACAGCAAAGAAATGGAGAACCAAGCTCAATGGGCGAGGGTTCAGACCAGAAAGTAAAGCTATTGGTCCATTTGAGAAAACACCTCCAAGGCTTAGATAATCAAAACATGCCTGACGCATTTCCTTCCTTGCTGGGTCAGGGGATGCACAAAACACCTTGTATAATGCACCTGCCAATGTGTTTATTGTGGATGCCACTGGCTGCAAACAGAACCACCCACCATCCATCAGCTTTCCCTCAGACTAAGTTTCATCACAAAAATATCAACATTTCAAAAAAAAAAAAAAGAGCCTTTCTCGTGTTTGACACTTGACTCTTCAAATTATACTTGGGCATTTCCTTTTGTATGGGTTCAAATTATCGTATCTATGTCATATCTGATGTCCAAGTCTATGATCGTTGCATTTGAAACAAGATTTAAATATGGTTTACTATCAAGGAAACAGTCATCCGATAGGTTAATATAACATTTACTTTGCACAGTGTCAGTTTCATGTTGTGTTGTGAGTGAAAACCAAAGTCTGATTTTTATTTATAACTTATACATGGGCATTTCTTTTTTTTTTTTTAATGGTGTCCCAGTGTAGTGTTTGTATGATATCTCATGTCTGTGTCCATGCTTCTCATAACAAACAGTATAATATAAATTTTGCTTACTATAAAGGAAGCAGCCATCAAATAGATTAATATCACATATACTTTGTACAGTGCAAAAAAGGTCGAGAAAGACCAAAAAAGACACTTAGAGAAATTATTGAACGGGACCTTTTAGTAAATGAAATATCTAAAGAGTTGGTCATTGATAGAGCTCAATGGCGTCGTGCGATCCATGTAACCGACCCCACTTAGTGGGATAAGACTTTGTTATTATTGTTGTTTATACTTTGTACAGTGTCAGTGTCTGTGTTGTGTCCTGTCCAGTGAGTGAAAGCCAAAGAATGGTTCTTTTTATCAGATTTACCTTGCGCAGTGTGTAGAATGATTCAAGATATTTGCAAAGAGCAGAAGCATCATGCAGATTACGAAGAGGTTTAATGAGATTACTCAGCACAACAATGTCAGACAGAGCTACAGTCATTCCTCCTCCCGTTAAGGGGTGACGCATATTGAAGGCATCTCCCATGAGAAGGCCACCCGGTGTGGGATAAGGAGAGGCAGGCATGCTTCTGTTTGGCATGGTTCTCATCTTTCCCTTATCAATGGCTGCTAAGAAAGCATCATACAGCTCGGGGGGAACCTGAAAATATACAATATCCTTTATTACATAAAGATTGTCCATCTAGCTTGAATCTGTAAAAATGTTTGTTATTTAGAATAACTGATAAAGAAGAAGAAAGTTCCATGGTGTCGGTACCTGGGGAGCTACCACAGTTTTCAAATAGTTGGACATTTCACCACTGGCTATGGAAGGTACTTTTTGGCCAGGCACATCAACCAAACAACGAATCTCAGTGCTACTGATGGGGTAAAACAAAATTGGTGAAGGATCACCCAAGATAACGTGTCCATGGTTTGCATATGGAAGTTCACAATTCTCAAGGACCAGACCAACAAAATGAGATGGTACATCAACCTGGAGAAATAGTTATATTAAGCAACAATGGACTATAAATATTGAAGTGCAAGTTGAGCAGACATATATGATGCATGGACACTTCATAAAATGACTATGTTCATATTCACACATGTATGACAATTGAGTTAGACACGACACAACTCCAAAAATACATAGTGACATCTCACATTTTACGGTGCCTTATCCCGTGTTTCTTTAGTATCCATGCTTCTAAGTTAGACATCCTCACCTAACTAGGAAAGAAACCTGGGATCTTTACCTTTGGTTTGCAAAGAGATCGCCTCAAGTTGGAAAAACAACCATCACAGACTATGGTCAGGGGAGCCTTGGCCGTGAGCTCTTGTCCACCTTTCGTTTTGTAGTGCACCCCTTTGATGGTTCCATGTTCTTCAAGTAGAGATGTAACTGTTCCTTGTTCTAATTTCACACTGCAGAAATATTTGTAATAACAAGATTTAAATGACGCGTTTTAAAACAAAAAATATAGAACCTCACAATTATTGCAAGTTTCAGAAACAGAAATTATTTGTAGAAAACAAAAGTCTGATGAGGAAAAAAAAAAGTACTTTGGAAGAGTTGAAGCCTTTTCTCGCATTCTCTGTATGAAACGGCCATTGTGAAAGCTTCTTCCAGAAACGTCAGAGTCAAATTTTTCCAGGGGGTAAGATAGTTTAGTATTTCTCCCATCTTTATAAAGTGCATAGCCGAAGACCTTCTGAGCATCAATGTTATCCACACAATCTGCAACAATTCATTACATTATTGATTTGTCAGGAGCCCTGAATTAACAAGACTTTCAGATATCTTGCTTACCCTCAAGACCCAACTCAATTAACTTCAAATACCCTCCAGGTTGCAGCAATTCACCCACAATTCTATCAGGCTCATTCAAGTCTCTTTCAATAACATGCACACGTCGTCCATCCTGCAATAAGTAGCATAGAGCAAGATCACTAGCAGCTATTGGAGCTCCATGCCACAGAAGCTCACAGATTTAAAACAATCACAAATCAGAATCTGGATAAATAATTGCAAAGATTGGCCAGTTCCATACTCAAAGTGGGTTTTTGTGATATCCATACTCTGGAGGGTATCACAGACAGATTTTCAAAGAACGACATGCAATACTTCTCACAGAATTTGATGTCTTCTTTGTCTGATTGATGGAAAAACGAAATAGAAAAGGAGGTTTTTTCATCTTATAAGTCTGAGAAGTTGGATTTTGTAATTCCCCTCATCTGGGGGGTTTCACAAACGGATTTTGGAAAGAAAGAAATACAGGACATTTTACAGCTTTTGATGCTTTCTTTGTCTGATTCATGGTAAAATGTCAGAGAAATAAGTTTTTCCATAAAAAAAAAAAAGTCTGAGAATTTGATGGGTTTTTGTGATTTCCCTCCCCTGAAAGGTATACAGACTTGACAAACAACGTATTAAAAGACATTTCACAGAGGTTGATGCTTTCTGTGAATTTCATTGAAAAATACAAGTGCAAATAAAAATTTACACTTCTTTTCCTCCAACCCTTTGAAGCTTTGCCAGCAACAAAGCATAAACTACTCCCTTTTTCTCTTTAATTTGTTACTGTGGAACATCTTAAATATAAATCGGTTCATAAATTCAGACTTATTCACATATTTCAACCCAGGAAAATCATCATACAGATGGAGGGCATGGGGATCTATACTGACAGAACAAGCAGAATTCTCACCTTTCCAAGTGTGTAAGCAAGAGCAGCACCAGCAACCCCAGCACCCACAATGATGATTTCTGCACTACCCGCATCCTCTGGTTCACATTTTCCACTTTCCGAAATGTTCTCATCAAACCCATTACTTTTCACCAATCTAGAGCCCGCGTCTTTTTTCTTCTTCTCCGCAAAACTGTACCGAACAAACACAAGCACCAAACAAGAAGCTAGAATCCCTCCCAGAATGGACTGATAATCCATCCCCCAGAGATTCGCGAAAATGGGTTTTTGTGAAAGACGAAGAGGACAACAACGAAAGAAGGACGTGGTGAAACAAAAGAGACGATAATGGTGTCAGATCTTTTATTCTGGAAAGTTCTCCTGTGTTTCCGTCTGCGTGGTGTGAGTATGGGAGCCTTGACGTGCTGCTTTTGCACCCCAAAACAGGATTCTATATCGGAAGGGTAATCGCTCGAACAACTTGGCGTGGAATGAATTTTCCTACTTTCCTTTTTTTCTTCTTTCTCTTTTTCTTTTCGATAAAGCAATTACCAACCCTGTAAGTTTGTTGTCTATGGCATTTTCTGAGGATCTTGTCAAATCGACTTGAAAGCGAATCCCGTATTGCCCAACAAGGACAGAAGAGGCAATTAATGGCTTCTGCACTGATTGCTCCTTGATTCCAGTGCCATTTCTCATTCCTTTTACGGCATGGATGGTATGATGATCAGACAAAATGAGAGGAAGGATGATGTAAAAAGAAAAATAAGTAAAAAATTGTTGAAATTATTTTTTAAATTAAAACATCTTTTTTTACGTACAAATACATTAACGTTTACATGAACGGAAGGGGATTCTTTGTGCAGAGTAAAATACTTTTTAGCAACGGTTTTTACTGTTGTTAAAATTTTCTGCAACAGTTTAAAGTGCTGCTGAAAGTTTTAGCAACGGTAAAAATCGTTGCTAAAACCTGTGCATTACTAAAAGTGACATAAAGGATCCGGGTTCGATATCAACAAAGTGTACATAAAAGCATCGGTCCGTTCAAACTTTTCGCATCGGAGAGAGATCGAACCAGTCGAGAACCGATTGAACTGGCTTTAAACCGATTGAACAAGCCAAACCGGCCGGTTCAATGATCTAACCAGTTCTTAGTTTTTTTTTCTAGTCACTTTGCTTTTTTTTTTATAATTAGGTGATGAAGAAATTAAAAACAAACAATTATACAGTCAATTGATGAAGTAATAACTGATAAATGATAATTTTTTTTGGTTAGTGGTTTATTTTTGTTGTTACTTGTAAATATTTATTTGAATATGTTATCTTGTCAAAACATTTTTCGTGTAATTGAATATTAAATATTTTTTAATTAATTTTACATTTATATATATATGAATTATGATATATTATGTAATTATATAGTTATTTCACTATTTTTATGTATATATTTTATTTATTTTATTTTTTTAATTACTACCGGTTCGAGTGCGGTCCGACCATTAAATCTTGAACCGGTGTCCCCTCCAATTCATTGACCGGTCCGGTTATAAAAACCTTACATAAAAGAATTCAAAATTAATTCTTTATGTAAGATGATAACACCCTCAGCTACTAACCTACTGAGCTATATTTAAAATATGCATAATTTAATGTATGTAAAAGTTTTTATTATTGTATTCAAAATTCAAAACAATATGCACAAATTATTATATGTTATAAAATAATAATAAATTTGATAATAAGAGAATATATTATTATTTTACATAACTCATTTTAAATTATATAAAAATTTTAAAAAATAATAACAAATCTTAAAATATAGATTTAATTATTATTTAAATTTAATAAAAATTAACTTTATTATATTACAAAATTGAATCCATGTGAACAGATATGTCACACCTTATTAATAACTTTACATTAAAACTATTATTAAAAATGTAATTACATAGAGTTATAATTAAAATTATTATTAAAAAATTTAATGTAATTAAATGTAATCATTTTAATGTAATTAAATTTTAATATAATTTTAAACTAATTAATGTTATAGTGTTTCCCGTTATATTTAATTATATTAAAATTATTATATTTAATTACAGTAAAATTTTTAATAATAATTTTAATCTATAAATGAATGTAATTAAATTAAAATTACTATTAAAAATTATAATATCAAATCTTATATTATAAAATAATTTTAATAAACATAGAATATTGTTATAATTTCTTTTATATAATGTTAGTTTTGAAAAAGTTTAAATAATAATTAAATTTATATTATAAAATTTGTTATTAATTTTTTTAAAATTTTTATACAATTTAAAATGAGTTATATAAAATAATAGCATATCCTCTTATTATAAAATTTGTTATTGTTTTATAACATATAATAATTTGTTTATATTATTTTGAATTTTGAATACAATAACAAAAGTTTCTATATATATATATGCTAAATATACTTTAGTGGCTCTGTTACTGAGAGTGTCTCTTTCTTGCATGAGGGTCTGGGTTCGAATCTCTCCTTGTGCACTTTGTTGATTCTTCCTCTAAATGCCACTTGTCGCGATGTTATTGGATATGTCAGGTGACGTGACATATTCCTCTATATGGCAAGTGACGTAGCACATGATATGTGCTAGGTAAGTAACCTAGTCAGTAAGTGACATAAAATTTTGTTAATTTTTTTACGGTATTAAAAAAAGGACATATTTAAAAAAAATTGAAACATATAGAACATATTTGACCGAAAAATATTAAGGGTATGAATAAAAATTAATGTAAACATTAAAGATATGAAATATCATTTTGCCACACACACACATATATATATATATATATATATATATTGTCTTTTCTATTAGAAGAATATAATTAAACGCCCCTTGAAATTAAAAAATAGGTTAAAAAAAGTAAAGTGATAAATAAATTTAATTCAGCTTTAAAATATCTCTGCACTATAACTTTTAGCTTACAGAAAAACACCCAAGGAAAGAGACAATTTCAATACTCCATTCAAGATTAGTCTCACATCAACCTATACGTGTAAAAGCCTTCAAAAAAAAAAAGGTTGAAGTTACATTTTTTTTAACTAAAATATTTCCAAAGGTTAAAATAAGGTAATTATGAAATAAATTACTTAAAAATTTAATTTGAATATTTTTGTATTAAAAACTATTGATTTAGTCTATTACAAAGTTTTATTAAGTCTATAACACTGCTTATATTTATGGATATAGACACTTGTTAAAAATAAATATTATTATTAACTGATTAATTATTTAAAAAGTTATTTATGTATATATTCAATTTTTAAAAAAAATATATTATCTATCATTTTCTGAACTAGTCTTAATTTTTTTATGATAAAAATATCTATTTTATTTTGGTCAACTAATAATTATATATAAATAATAAATATACAAATATTTTAATCAAATAGATAAATCAATATAGTTCTCATCTTTTTCTTGTGGTGGTGGGGGGGAACATAATTAAAAATTTGCAGTATACTAGTCTTTAATTGTTTATATTAGCATCAAAGGTTATTATAAGGCTTTCAATTTTTTTATGATTTCTAACTAAGTACGGGCATGCCAATATGTATATTTTAAAAATTCAATGAAAGCTAATCACGTTACTGTATTTATTTACCTTTAAAAAATAAAAGCGTGCAAGGCGTGACAAATATAAATAAATTATATTTTCTTCCTCGCGTTGCACGAGTTTGGCGTCTTGTTTTAGGCATTACTACTGCAACGCTCGCCGCACCTTAAAATTTTAAAATAATAATAATATAAATTTTTTTTTTAAAAGGGTCTTTGCCGTCAGCAAATTAAGCTGAGTAGGGGTTTACGAAAATTGATTGGATGATTGTTTTATAATAATAAGTACTGTGTGTATTTTTATGTTAGATTTCAAATTTAATAATTTAGATTTTAAATAATAATTTTGATAGTTTTATTTTTTTAAGGCAAAGTGGTACTTTATATTCTTAATGTTTACTTCTATTTTCATTCATGTCATTAACGTTTTTTTTGTGTGTCAAATATGTCCCTTATGTTTTAAAATTTATCAAATATACCTTTTTTTATCACTATGTTAACATGAGTGCCGTTAAATGCTGATTGGGCACTTGACATGGCAAAAATCAGCCTCCACATCATCTGCTCAGTCAGCTTCCTCAATATGAAATTCCCACAATGCCCCCATGCCTTTTAACCTTCAAAAGCAATCAAATTAGGTTTCAAAACAGTTTGGTTCTGAGAGTGGCTAGCGATGTTGTGTGAAGTTATTGGTGGACTTAGTTGAGGATCAAAATCATCACTGGCGGCAAGGGCATCATGGACGACAACAAAGGACGGTGACGGCTTCAACAAGGTAGTTCTTTCTTTTCTCTCCGTTTTCTCTGCCCTAACTACGATAGTAGCCCCAAATCTGTTAGAATGAAATTATCCCTAAATCTATTGTATTTGCCCCCAATTTCTCTGGTGATTTCCTTCGGATGTATCTCATTTCCATTCAAATTAGCCCCACTTTTATTGGTTAAATATGAATTGAAACATGTAATTTCTTCATGTTATTCAACTTTTTTACTTAAACACATATGCATATGTTGGTAGCTATATATGAAATGTTGTCAATTCATGTTCTTTGACTTTTGACTATACATGAAATACTCTTAACTCATACAATTACATGGCAATGGATGGCTGTCATATAGCTTGTCTGTATACAAGTATTTTGGTTATCTCAATGTTAAATATAATACAATGGTGTCTATATACACTGATAGGCATTCTCTTTGCTTTCTAATTTTTCAAGCTTCAAGTTATGTGGTATGGTATGAATAATGGCATCTGTGATTGCAGTAAGAGTAAGGAAAGATCAAGGAAAGATTAACCAATGACATCTCAAGCTTCATGTTACAGTTACAGTAAGAGTAAGGAAAGATTCATCTGTCATTGCAGTGAGTATGCTCGATTGGGCTTCACACACACCAGAAAATCTAGGTCGAAGGTTTTGGGATTGCAAAAATTATTTGGTATGATATGAATACCAATTAACGAGTCAAATTTATTTTTTTGATTGATGTTAAATATACAAGTTGAATAATATTGATCTTAAATGTATAGGATGGAGAAGGATGTGATTTTTAGTTTGGTTTGATTCTGAAGATGATAAGCTGACAATGTATCGTCTTAAGAAGAAAATTAGAACTCTTGCAGATGAATTGAAGGAAGAAGAAGTTTATGACCTTACTTCTGGTCTTGTCTTTAATTGTGAATCTGTGGTTTGTACTCTGACTAAGTTAGGAGGAGGGATTGTGTATTGTAGAAATATAGGACAACTTAGTTTCATTGTCATTGTTCTATGATAATTTATGTAATATGTTAGGAAGATAGATTCTGAATTATGTATTTTAAATTATCCATATATGAATGATAAGTTGTTATGAATGGATAGGAAACATTTCCTATTTACACTAACTAATTATGTATTCTTTGTATTGAAAGTTGTTGGTGTGTAGATGAATTTTATTTACCAAATTATGAAGAAGATGAATAGAATTAAAATCTTATCTTTTTTCTTCCCTTCCTTTATAGTATTTTTTCTTCAATTTTCACATACTTGAAGAATAAGAAATATGTGAGTCTAGTGAAAATTTGCCTTTCTTTTCCTCCTGAATGATTAATGTAAACAATGAATGAATAAATCACCTTGAATTGAACATTGAATAATGACCTGTGCCAAAAAGTATCCATCTAATAGTAGTACTATGCCAAAGTAGTAGTATTGAACACTGAATAATCACATTACATATATCAAAAAGTATCCATCAAGTAGTAGCATTGTGCCAAAGTATCCTAACATATTACATGCAATCAAAAGTCTGCCATGGCATCAAAAGTACCAGCAGAAATACAAGGTCTTGCATCTACAAGTCACCAAAAATGGTTCCTTAATCTAAACATCATGGAGCACTTTGTTGTGACAGTTGACTTGGTCTCTTTGGTGTCCTTCTTGCCCATGTCTTGTATCTTGTCCTAGTGCTTAGCGAATCACAATACTGAAAAATTAAAGTGAATTAACCAAATATTCAGTTGATAAAGTAGAGTTATATAATAGAACAACATAGGCAAATAAATCAGAGATATGCCTGTTGTTGAGTATGAGGTTGAGTGGGTGGAGGAGCAGTTGTAATCATTGGCTATGAGCTATGCCTTCGAAGTTGCCTTGGTTCACTTCCTTACTACATTGCGAAAAATTCCAGCCATATGACATCAGTTAAGTTAAGCATTTAAAATCAACTAAGTTAGAGGTCAATAAGTAAGTGTATCAATTACCATAAAATCAGGTCGCTATGGATGTGCTCCTATGCTAGGACATCTTACTTGCATCTTCTCCCCTTGTAGGCTCTGCTAGTTGACAATAGTAAATGTTTACATGTAATATGGGTATGAAATATAGCAAAAAGGTTTATTACAATGTTTATAGTAAAGCGTACAGTTGTTTGATGTTGTCCTGACTGCACAGAAGATGATGATGGTTGAGGTTGTCCTGGTAATTTGCACGCCCTCTTATTATGCCTAAAGTTGCCATAATTCTCACATCTTTGTGCATATACCCCTTACGAGATAATCTTTTTGTGTTTTGCAACTCCTCATCGGCATCCTTTCTTCATCTCTTCTTTGGACGCCTAATAGGTTTCCTATATGGAGGAGAGAGGACATCGTCAATAGCTCAAATTACAATCACCTAAAGAAAGGACAAAAAATAAGGAGTTATATTTAAATTAAAATGACCTAATCAAAATTCAAAGAATAGTACAACTTATCATGTGCCACAAATCATATAATATTGGTGAAAACTTGAAAATTTCAAGGGATATTGTAATGCCACTACTTGCTACCACAAATCATATTATATATTGGTTGACAGTTGGAAATTTGAAAGAGACACATTCATACAACTCATATATATTGGTGAAGACTACAAAATTTCCAATGAATACAATCATAGTTGGAAATTTGAAAGGGACACATTCATACAACTCACAAGACTACAAAATTTCCAATGGGTACAGTCACAGTAGGAAATCTAAAAGGGACACATTCATACAAATCATATACATTGGTGAAGACTACAAAATTTCTATTGGATACAGTCAACAGAGAAAATTCATGTATACATTCATGCCACAACTCACATATAACTACCATTAATCGGACGAGATGAGTTAGGGCACAAATCAAACCATTTAGTATGAATAATCAATTAGCATGTGAAATCAGGGTAGTAATAATCACAAATCAAATCACACTAATCACAATTGTTGATATCAGCAGGTTTAATCAAAGTTAAGGCACAAATCAAAGTTAAGGCACATCACCTTCACACTGGTATCAGCATCGATTTTTAGGAAATTTCAGGAAGACCCACACATGACGTCCTCTCGCACTCAAAGAAGGAAAGTAATTCTTTGTGAACCTAATTTGACTGCTTCTGAAGGTTAAAAGGCATAGGAGCATTGTGGGAATTTCACATTGAGAAAGCTGACTGGGAAGATGATGTAGAGGCTGATTTTTACCACGTCATGTGCCCAGTTAGCGTTTAACGGCATTCATGTTAACGGAGTGACAAAAAATGGTATATTTAATAAGTTTTGAAACATAAGGGACATATTTGACACAAAAAAAAAATAATGACATGAATGAAAATAAAAGTAAATGTTAAGAACATAAAATATACTTTTACCTTTAAAAAAAAAGACATTAAAATTTAAATCGTTAAATCTAAAATTAGATTAAATGATCTAAATAAAAATAATACTAAATTCATTCTCGATTTCCACAAAGCCATAATAAATTATAAGATTTTTGTTTAATAAACGGAGACTTTTATACTACTTGACGGTGAGACTAATTTTGTTTGACATATTGAAATTGTCTCTCCCTATAAATATTTTTATATGTTTAAATTTCTGATATCATAGAAGATTATCAATTACTGAACTCAAAACTGCTTGCTATACAGAGGATGCATCAAGTCACATCAGTACGTTAACGTAAAAAATGAAATAAGGAAATGGTTACCATTGCACCAAAAATCAATAGATTATATTGATAAATAAACCATTAATATAAAAATAAAAAAATACGTCATTATGCTTTTGATAATTGTATTAATACATCTTGCATCAAACTATTTATTTACATTAAATTATTTGTCTCACTTGATTTACTCTATTTCCTATCCGCTTGAGTTGGCATTGATCAACCTTGGTAGGGCATATATATATATATTCTTTCATTAGTGATATAATATAATATTTAGTAAATTATTAATTTATTCTATATAAGATTATAATTATTTCAATTTAATTTTTAAAAAATTAAATTAGTCTCAATTTGATCATTTTCGTTACTAATTCATAAAATATATCATTGTTAAATTTCAATTTTTTCATTTTCAATAATTTCTTTGATAAACAAATATACCAAATTAAAAAAAACACAACTTTTTAAAAACTAAATTGATACACTTGATCTTTTATAGAGTAAATTGAGATTATTATAATATTTTGAAAAATAAATCAGTACTTTATAATATTAAAAAAAATAAGATTGAAATTGATGGAAGAAAATATTAGATCATTTCTCTTGTTAAAAAATCGTGAAGGCCATTTGCGTCAGTTTGTTGAGTAATTAATTAATTAGGTGGAGTGAGATAAGTTTACAATACAAGATTTGGTCTAACAAAGTTTGGCGCTTTGAATGTGGTTAATATAAGACATAATAACTACACATTGTTGAATATTCCAACATATAGGAAAAGGAAAGAAGTTGACAGCAACAATTGTATTTGAAAAATGCATTATATATATGGCTTTGGTATAGCTGTATTAAGTAAGCAAGTTCAAATAGGCAATTTATTTTATTCTGTTGAGTCTTGTCTAATCACACACTCTTTAACTTATGACTTCATTTGTTGACTCTAAGATAGCTTGTTAGGATTTATTATTATTATTATTATTATTATTATTATTATTATTATTATTATTTTGGTTACTATTTTCTTTGACTGAAAATAGTGGATTATCACCAAAAGGTAATTAATGAATAAGATAAGATATGATAGAAATCATGAAGAACAAGAAGTCAACTAGAGGCAACTTAACACAATAAACAGAACTCTTATGACCTTTTATTGGGAAAAATAAATAAAAGAAAGCAAGAAAGGGGTAATTAAACATTAATATTCCCCATAAGAATAATATCATGAACAAACGAAACTTTATTAAGTGCTTGTTTATTTTCACGTTTGATCCCGTTGCATCTATGTTTATTGTATATTTCACCATAGTTAGTGCTAATCTGAGAAGTTTGAAAGGAGAATCACGCAACTAACGTTTGGTAGAAACTCAGTTACACACTTTGTAAACCACAGTATACTCACCGAGCGAAATTGTTGCTTCTGTGGACAAATAAACGTGGGTGAATTGATTTTGTTATCAGGATATATTCTTCCCTCCTCATTGTTCAAATTTGCTCTTTGCTTCTACTATCTTTAGTGTATATATATTTAGAACAAAGTGGTTCATCATTCTCTGTATTTGTAATACCCAAGAAAAATAAAATATAAATATTTGTTTACAAACTACTGTTACTATTTCAGTATACGGTACTATTCACCTGTATAATACTATTTACGTATACGATACTGTTCATTTATACAATCGAAATGTCAAGTACTAGATGTTGTTTGGTCATAAGAGAAAACTAGAAAGAAGTTCGTAGGAAAAACTGACGTTTTATGTGTGAAAATACCCTCAGGGACTAAAGTGAAAGGACTGAATTGAAAAGAAACTTAAAGGTTTAAGGTGAAAGGATATTTTTCCCTTTTAAGTTTCCAATAATTTTGCATCGCACGCATTATTAGAAATGTCATTTTCATAAATAGTAAATTGAATATTTTATTAGCGCATAGTATCAAATAGTACCCTTGACTTTTCCTATAAATAGGCGCTTTCATTTCACTTCTAAACTCACACCTTCAACTTCTCTTCTTCTCTCCTTAAGTTTCTCTTACTTCAATGCTAGGCCTCTGAGATTTTGGGCCTTTCCTTTTCAGCCTAGGTAAGGATACTATGCCCTTTCTATGTCTTTCAAATTTTAGAAGTTATTTTCTTAAGTATGCTCTGTGGTTGCGGCCTTGGCTGATCTTCCACATCAGAAAAACTGTCCTTAGCTGTTTATATGTTATTTTGATTCTCTGATTACCGAAATAGAATGTAAACTGTGAAGAATACATGTCTAGGAAAGTTCTGGCTAAGGAAAGACCTGGTTTTTAAGTGTGTCCATTGTGACCCTCCACTCTTTCCTGGGAACTTACCTGGTGTACTCTTTTACAGATTGTATTCTCTATTTCTGGTATGAATAGTGACCGTACGTATGAATAGTAACCGTACATATAAATAGTGACCGTATAAATAGTAACCATATATGAACAGTAACCGTACATATGAACAGTATCTGTACGAAAACAATCCTGACGTATTTTCTCTAATCTTTCATGAAAATTTCCGTAGCAGAACACCGAAATTCACCTGAGAACTCTTGTCTGTAATGACTTAGAGAAGCGATGCTCGTACGGAATCCAGGTGAGTGAAACGACCCCGTTTTAATAGAGTTTTAGCATTACTGGTGATAAAAAGTATGTCGTAGGACACTCCCAAGATTCATAGGGGGAAATTGGATTCAGAATGGCGAATATAATGAGATAATTAATCCAGAAGTATGGATAAGGAAAAAGCAAGTATCTCATGATGATATGAACATTGAATCTCTTGAATTGTGGTTTATAAAGCTATAATATAGTTATATACTATACCTGTTATATGGATGAATATTATATTGAGCTTATGATTATGATATGAAATGCTATTGATTGTGATTGAGCGGGACAGTACCCCCTCTCACGGCAAGGCGGAAAACCCGGTTGACAGGGTGTCCTGACCAATGAGTGTGGAGACAACGATTCCCTCAGTAGGGATATAGCCCGGATTGGTGATAAATCCGTGAGGTGCCCTAGCTAAGAGGATGAGGTTGTGCGTCATGGCGGAAATATACATAATTGGTGAGCCGGCCTGTGTGCGCTCTCCGGGATATATTGCCATTGACGAGTACTAGTAACGTTTGTTGAATTGGATGAATTTTTATCTTCTTGTATGTAAAAGGATAATGTTGTGCGTCATGGCGGAAATATACATAATTGGTGAGCCGGCCTGTGTGCGCTCTCTGGGATATATTGCCATTGACGAGTACTAGTAACATTTGTTGAATTAGATGAATTTTTCTTGTATGTAATTTCTAACTATGTCTATTGGTTGAGTATGAGCCTTCGGATATGCTTGCATGACTGATAATGTATTTGAATTTTATTAACACGAGGCCGATTCGCTCATTGAGTTTAAAAGCTCACACTGTTTGTACAACCTTTTTGTTCAGATCAGGTTGCCAGCGAAGAATATCTGCAAGAGGAGTAGATCACTTTGGACCTTCCCGTTGTCGGGTAGACCCCTCTTTTGTTATAGATTATGTTGCTCTGTAATCGTCTAGGACATCTAGTTCAGGGGTTCGACATTTGGCTTGTATGTCAGTATAATAATGTATTTTAAATTGATAATCTATGATTACATGCAAATCATCTCTATGATTTTCAGATAAGAAAATTTGATATATTTATCGGAAGGCTTACAGTGATGAGAGATTCATCATTGTGCCGGTCATGTGCCCAGAAAACGGGTCGTGACAAAGTTGGTATCAGAGCAATGGTTGTTAGGTCTCCTAGTGATTACAGAGCAAGGTAACCTTAGTGGGACCTCCTCTATCGTTGTGAACCCGGGCACAATTATAGAGAGACGGCTCTACTGAAGGTCCTGTAGGATGTTTCCATTTCCTTTCCCTCCGAGACTTATCTCTTCTTAGGAATTATGTTCTCAGTTTTAGTTTTAGACAGATGTGGCCACACTTTTGAACTTAGTAAAGGAAAGGTTATTATTTGTTTTGATTCCGTTGCTGTCGGATCAAATTTTTATATGGTGGATTTTATAAGCTGAATTCATGATTGATTTTGTGTAGCTATATTATTTTAGGGTACCAGCCAATAAAAGAAACCACTTGCATTAAAAAAAAACTGAAGGATTACATTGCAAAAAAAGAAGAAGTTTACTCATGTATGAGTAATCTAAAAGCGAGGTGGTCTTGGATTAGGAGGGTTGTATTGTATCATCACCCCTCGACCATTCCTTGGAGCAAGGGACATAGCAATGTCGCGGAGGGTAGTGTAAATCCCATTCATACAATCAACACTTCTTTGTTGTTGATTGCAGAAGCACTGGGTAGACCAATAGAAGAACCTGTCTATTCTTGAAGTCATTTCTGCATAATTGCGTTTAGTTAACTTCTCCAAGTCTCCTATCATCTTTTTCAGATTTTTCACCTCCTGCTCTAGACAGGCGATTTTGTCCTCCGAGGTATGGCCCGTGCTAGTCTCCTCAGCTTCCTCGATCTTCTTCATTTTCTTCTCCTTCTGTTTCTCTGGAGACCCCTCAAAAGGTCTTTTGCCCTTGTCTTTGCCCAGACTTAAGTTTAAGTCGAGCTCTTCTTCCTTAGCCTCTACTGTGAGATCAATGTACTTCCTTGAGGACATGATTTGGAAAAATTTAGAAATTTTTGTAAGAGTATGAGGCGAGAGGAATACTGGGGGATTGTAGGCTCGGAGATTATTACTCTTTGTGGTGTGGTAACTGAGAACGCTGAGAAGGTTTTTATAGAGAAAAAATTTGGACTAAGAGACAAAGAAGATATCTCTTCACCGCACCCCTACACGATCAACCTATGGATTTCTGCAAGCTGGAAGCCAGAAGTCTAGGGTAGGCGTGCACACCGATAGCGCGTTGCATTAATGCCAAAACCACGAAAGTCAGTATTCGGTGGATTTGCGGCCGATTTTACTTGGTTTTCCCATTTCTCCCGTTGGCATTTTTCGAAATTCAAAGAAGTTGACGATATAGCCATTAAAGATTGCCTTAGATGCTTTTATGATGAACTGAAATGCATTTCTCTGTTTTATTGTGTTGTTCTTGAGAGCCTTCAGTTGAGTATAATATACATAACTGATTGAATCATGTTGTAATTACATGTATGTATGTTATTCATGCATAATGAGTGAAGGCTATGATCAAGGAGAATATGTGATGATCCTACATATACTCATAGAGATGTGAAATCAAAATGACTTGGATAGAATGAAATGTGTAGATGATGATATATCTTCATGGTTACACATACTTACATATAATGCTCTCATGGGCAAATGAAAGGCAGTGATTTTCTTACATCATGATAATGCTTAAGGCATGCGACCGTAAGCAGTTAACTTTGTTTTAAAATATATATATTTACATATATTATGTGTAAGTCCAGAGTAAAGACACCGATTAGAATATACGATACGGCCAATATGAGACTACCCGATCATAGAGTGATATCGTGATCTGAGATTACACTATAAGACAAGTATAGAGTGAGGAAATTATAGATTGAAACGGCGATTAGTCGAAAATTTTGAGAAAGGTCAAGATTAGCCGAAAATTTTTTTTGAGGAAATCTTTGACTTATGTTAATTGCATTAAATTATATTTACTATTTACTTGCATGTCCGACATTAATTGCTGGCATTGCGACGTATGTGATCTGTAAACCTTATAGCGAGCGGCGTGTAGGTTGTGGTGGCTTTAGCTCCAGGGGCTTCGGGTTGTCTATAAATCTTGTATGCCCGTTACCCTACTCATCGCACCAAGCAAACCTACTTCTTTCATTACATACCTATTTCTCAATCTCCATTCCTTTCTCATTCGAAGTTATTTCTGAGATCCCTAGAGCAATGGCCGATAATAAGTCTTTCAACTTGAATTTTGAGACTGGCAATGTAGAGCTTGATTTAAATCTAAGTCTCGGAAACAACAAAGGGAAGAGACCTGTAGACAGGTCACCAGAAATTAAGAAGAGAAAGAGAGATGTAATAGAGTTGGAGGAGGACAGTACTGCAACATCCTCAGAAAATAAGCTTGCATTCCTGGAACGTAAGATAGAGAGCCTGGAATACAAGATAGAGGACCAGAAGCGACTAATAAGTCGTCTCTTTGAAAACCAAGAGAAACTGATAAATCGTCGTTTCGGGGAACTGGCCAATCGAGTTGATAGACATTCAATGTTTGCAACTCAAAATTTTCGTGACCAACAAGCAAGGTGTATTGACTGTATGAACGGAGTGACTTATGCTCTTCGCCAAATTTCTCAGACGCTTCCTCCAGAAACTCTTTCTAGGGTACAACGATTAGCTTCCTCCTTAAGGTCTGAAGCACCTTCCTCTTCTAGACCTGGAGCACCTTCTACATTTCAAAAGCCTACTCGTCCTTAATTTATTCTTTCTTTTGTTTGTACCTAAAGTTATATTTGGTCTAAGCTTCATGTATTAAAATTATCTATGTACTAGAAATAAAATTTAAGTTAGTATCTAGATCTTCTTTGTTGAAGTGATTCATTTTACTGAAAGAACTTGAGGAATGAGAAGATATTGGACTTGTTATATTTCATACTTGATTATAAAAATTCTAAAGCAAAGTATGGTAATATCCTTTTGACTGAGCAAAGTTACTAAAATGATATTTCATTACACTTCTGAACTATGGAGGAATGCTAAATAAGTATTTTAAGAACCTATAGAACTATGGGTTTGCCTCAATCATTGAAAGGATGCGACTCTATATGAGTCATTGAGGTGAGAGGAATTTTCATATATATAATTATGCGTAAGAAGTATGTTATTTACTTATCATATTTTCTAGGATTGTTCTTCCTAGAGATTTATGTAATGATTTCATGTGATTTTGCCTTTTATATGACGTCTTCAGCTGAGAGTATCGCCTTAAGGTAGAAGGATCACCTTCGGGCAACAGTATTGCCTATGGCCAAAATGATGCTTTCGGGTGAGGTGCTTGTAATCATAAAAGTTATAAGCTATGTGTGTAGTATCATGTGTTCTGATATTCAATGTGAACTGGAAAGACCACGTGCCACTTTTGAGATGACACCTATTTGAGGTTTTACATAGAGACAGAGTTCGTCTCTAATTAGGTGATTTGAGTTTGGTAAAGGTTATGAGGATGAGACACTTTATGGTACAAAAGGTTGTGGAGAAGATTAAACTGATGAGGAAGAGATTACTTGCTGTCTAGAAAAGGCAAAAGTCTTATGCAAATTATTGATAATGCGGTTTAGAGTTCACAGTCAATGGTATAATGTTCTTGTAAATCTCACCAAGGGTGTGATGAGGTTTTGGAAGAAAGAGATGCAAAGGATGAGATATGGACGAAGTAATCACATTTATTTCAGTCTTGAGATGAGTTTTGAATTCGGGGGACCGAATTCTCTTAAGGGGGTGATAATGTAATACCCAAGAAAAATAAAATATAAATATTTGTTTACAAACTACTGTTACTATTTCAGTATATGGTACTATTCACCTGTATAATACTATTTACGTATACGATACTGTTCATTTATACAATCGAAATGTCAAGTACTAGATGTTGTTTGGTCATAAGAGAAAACTAGAAAGAAGTTCGTAGGAAAAAATGACGTTTTATGTGTGAAAATACCCTCAGGGACTAAAGTGAAAGGACTGAATTGAAAAGAAACTTAAAGGTTTAAGGTGAAAGGATATTTTTCCCTTTTAAGTTTCCAATAGTAATAATTTTGCATCGCGCACAGTAACTGCATTATTAGAAATGTCATTTTCATGAATAGTAAATTGAATATTTTATTAGCGCATAGTATCAAATAGTACCCTTGACTTTTCCTATAAATAGGCGCTTTCATTTCACTTCTAAACTCACACCTTCAACTTCTCTTCTTCTCTCCTTAAGTTTCTCTTACTTCAATGCTAGGCCTCTGAGATTTTGGGCTTTTCCTTTTCAGCCTAGGTAAGGATACTATGCCCTTTCTATGTCTTTCAAATTTTAGAAGTTATTTTCTTAAGTATGCTCTGTGGTTGCGGCCTTGGCTGATCTTCCACATCAGAAAAACTGTCCTTAGCTGTTTATATGTTATTTTGATTCTCTGATTACCGAAATAGAATGTAAACTGTGAAGAATACATGTCTAGGAAAGTTCTGGCTAAGGAAAGACCTGATTTTTAAGTGTGTCCATTGTGACCCTCCACTCTTTCCTGGGAACTTACCTGGTGTACTCTTTTACAGATTGTATTCTCTATTTCTGGTATGAATAGTGACCGTACGTATAAATAGTAACCGTACATATGAATAGTGACCATATATATGAACAGTAACCGTACATATGAACAGTATCTGTATGAAAACAATCCTGACGTATTTTCTCTAATCTTTCATGAAAATCTCCGTAGCAGAACACCGAAATTCACCTGAGAACTCTTGTCTGTAATGACTTAGAGAAGCGATGCTCGTACGGAATCCAGGTGAGTGAAACGACCCCGTTTTAATAGAGTTTTAGCATTACTGGTGATAAAAAGTATGTCGTAGGACACTCCCAAGATTCATAGGGGGAAATTGGATTCAGAATGGCGAATATAATGAGATAATTAATCCAGAAGTATGGATAAGGAAAAAGCAAGTATCTCATGATGATATGAAGATTGAATCTCTTGAATTGTGGTTTATAAAGCTATAATATAGTTATATACTATACCTGTTATATGGATGAATATTATATTGAGCTTCTGATTATGATATGAAATGCTATTGATTGTGATTGAGCGGGACAGTACCCCCTCTCACGGCAAGGCGGAAAACCCGGTTGACAGAGTGTCCTGACCAATAAGTGTGGAGACAACGATTCCCTCAGTAGGGATATAGCCCGGATTGGTGATAAATCCGTGAGGCGCCCTAGCTAAGAGGATGAGGTTGTGCGTCATGGCAGAAATATACATAATTGGTGAGCCGGCCTGTGTGCGCTCTCCGGGATATATTGTCATTGACGAGTACTAGTAACGTTTGTTGAATTGGATGAATTTTTATCTTCTTGTATGTAAAAGGATAATGTTGTGCGTCATGGCGGAAATATACATAATTGGTGAGCCGGCCTGTGTGCGCTCTCTGGGATATATTGCCATTGACGAGTACTAGTAACATTTGTTGAATTGGATGAATTTTTCTTGTATGTAATTTCTAACTATGTCTATTGGTTGAATATGAGCCTTCGGATATGCTTGCATGACTGGTAATGTATTTGAATTTTATTAACACGAGGCCGATTCGCTCATTGAGTTTAAAAGCTCACACTGTTTGTACAACCTTTTTGTTCAGATCAGGTTGCCAGCGAAGAATATCTGCTAAAGGAGTAGATCACTTTGGACCTTCCCGTTGTCGGGTAGACCCCTCTTTTGTTATAGATTATGTTGCTCTGTAATCGTCTAGGACATCTAGTTCAGGGGTTCGACATTTGGCTTGTATGTCAGTATAATAATGTATTTTAAATTGATAATCTATGATTACATGCAAATCATCTCTATGATTTTCAGATAAGAAAATCTGATATATTTATCGAAAGGCTTACAGTGATGAGAGATTCATCATTGTGCCGATCATGTGCCCAGAAAACGGGTCGTGACAGTATTCCTCTGCTACGTGCGTGACTCCGACATCTATGTTCTTGTTGCAACTGGGGCTGGGTGGTGCTTTCCTCTATTCCGTCACCTTTGTCTATATTTTTTGTCAATTTTCAACCATTTCCCGTCAATAGGTAAGTCTTTTTCCTCCCCTGGTTGCCTGTCGTGTATAAGCCATATGTGTTCATGAAAATCAATTTGGCTCTGTCTATGATGTAATATGTTTTTTGTGACTGAAATTCACCGGGCATGTGCCGATGGCGATAAATGGCATGAAATGGGGTTCTCCGGCAGCCCCATCTAGTGGGAAATCTTGGATTGCCAACCGGATCCGCGATGACCCATATTCTGCCCGGCTGCAATAACGGACAAAGAAGACGATCCTTTTTTTTTTTCTGGAGGTGCTTCTTGGACTTAAGCGGGCTTTTTCTCTTGAGATGATGTATGCCAATTTTCTTTTTTGCAATAGTGAGCCAATGTTTAAAAAAAATTAATTAGCAAATTTTTATTAATATTTCATAATTTTAATTATCCTACACACAGTTAATTAATAATAATTAACATAATTAATCTACTTGCTTAATTAATATAATTTTTTGAAGAAACAAATAAATATCTTGTACTAATATATTATAATCTTGTTTTAGTTTAATTTGAGACAAATAATTTAATTGAGATAAAAATTATTATTAGAAGAAACACAATATATAATTTTATTTAATAGATATATAGATTAAATCAAAATTATTTGAGTACTCTTGTTTGTCAAATAATTTTTAGTTAGATAAAAATTTATTATTAGAAGAAACAACATATGTAATTTGATTTAATAGATATATAGATAAAATGAAAATTATTTGAGTACTCTTGTTTGTCAAATAATTTTTAGTTTGATAAAAATTTATTATTAGAAGAAACACAATATATAATTTTATTTAATAGATATATAGATAAAATAAAAATTATTTGAGTACTCTTGTTTGTCAAATAATTTTTAGTTAGGTGAAATTTTATTATTAGAAGAAACAACATATGTAATTTGATTTAATAGATATATAGATAAAATCAAAATTATTTGAGTACTCTTATTTGTCAAATAATTTTTAGTTAGATAAAAATTTATTATTAGAAGAAACAACATATGTAGTTTGATTTAATAGATATATAGATAAAATCAAAATTATTTGAGTACTCTTTTTTGTCAAATAATTTTTAGTTTGATTAAAATTTATTATTAGAAGAAACAATATATGTAATTTGATTTAATAGATATATAGATAAAATAAAAATTATTTGAGTACTCTTGTTTGTCAAATAATTTTTAGTTTGATAAAAATTTATTATTAGAAGAAACAACATATGTAATTTGATTTAATAGATATATAGATAAAATCAAAATTATTGGAGTACTCTTATTTGTCAAATAATTTTTAGTTTGATAAAAATTTATTATTAGAAGAAACAACATATGTAATTTGATTTAATAGATATATAGATAAAATCAAAATTATTTGAATACTCTTGTTTGTCAAATAATTTTTAGTTAGATAAAAATTTATTATTAGAAGAAACAACATATGTAATTTGATTTAATAAATATATAGATAAAATCAAAATTATTTGAGTACTCTTGTTTGTCAAATAATTTTTAATTTGATAAAAATTTATTACTAGAAGAAACAACATATGTAATTTGATTTAATAGATATATAGATAAAATCAAAATTATTTGAGTACTCTTGTTTGTCAAATAATTTTTAGTTAGATAAAAATTTATTATTAGAAGAAACAACATATGTAATTTGATTTAATAGATATATAAATAAAATAAAACTTATTTGAGTACTCTTGTTTGTCATATATATATATATATATATATATATAATTAGAAGATAAAAATAATCCTAATTGAGATAACAATAATTTAAAATAGAGGAAATTAATTTAGATAAAATTAATTAGAAGTATTTTTTAGTTTAGTTTAGTTTAGTAGTACATGATTAATTTGTGACTTGATAAATTAAGTGAAAGTAATGGTTGGAACCCAAGAGAGGGGGTGAATTGGGTTTTATAAATTTTTCACAAGAATTAATTAGAAGTTAAAATGATTTTCTGTAAAAGTACAATGTTTAGGATAATAAATACAATACAGAAAATCAATGTGCTGTCACGATAAATAATTATAAAGATCAAGAAATTAAAGAATAGATATCAATATGCACAAATTAAAGAGTAAGGGATAGAGAAAGCAAACTTGGAGATTTATACTGGTTCGGCTAATCCAAGCCTACATCCAGTACTCAAGAGACCACTTGAGTATTTCCACTATAATTGCAAGTTTAATCCGGGTACTTGCAAACCAATACAACCACGCAAATTCGATCCGGGTATTTGCGAAACCACAATGAAGAATTTATGAATCCGGGCTCCTCCTCAACCCAAAGTAACTTCTTCCAACACCAGTACTTGCGAACCTCAACTCAGAATAATATATGTGTTGATCAAAATCAACAATACAAAGAAACTCTCTCTAAAGAGTAGATGAAAACAAATGAAGCTCTAATAACTCTAATGATAGAGAATATGCAAGATTTGGCTCAAGAATGCTTTCCTTTCTCTCAAAGATGATAGAAGAAGTTAATATCACATTGTAGGACTTTGTTCTTACTCAAAATCGTGAATCTAAGGTCATATATATAAGATTTTACAAAACTAGCCGTTATATAGCCGTTATAGTGCAGTCCAGATTTTGAGCTTTCTTTAAAAATTCATAACTCACTCATTTGAACTCCGTTTTAAACAAATAATATACCGTTGGAAAGATCTTTGAGTCTACTATCAAATGAGATTAAGATACTTGAAAAACCGATTTTTCATTTATGAGATATGATATAAGGAGTGACCAAAGGTCAAAAAATAACTTTTGTAAAACTTCATATCTCACTATCTTTTTGTTCAAAAATGCTTGAGCCAATGTATGCAAATCTAAATCATTGAGTTGTACAAATATACTAGCCTATATAAAATATACCTAATTTAAACACATAGGCTATCTTGATGCATCCAAGCTTCCAAGACTTCAAATCTTCTAATTCTTCATTTCTTGGAGCTTCATCCTTGCATGTTGTTTTCCTTGAGTGAAGCATGATATTGCTTTTCCTTGTTCTTCAATACAATCCTCACTCTTCTTGTTTTGAACCAACCTATAAAATATATCTTACTTGCAAACCTAATGGTTAGTTTAATAGCATGATTCAATATATGCAACATACATATTAAATAACATAATTATGCTTAAGTACTTGTAGCATATATATGATAATTAATCTTTATATATATCAATGCTACTATTCAAATACATTTGTCATCATCAAAACTTATGGCATATAGCCTTAGGGTCAACAATCTCCCCCTTTTTGATGATGACAAATCACCACATAAAAATATGTATCACAAGATAATGAATGCAATGTTATAAGCACGTATACATATTTTTCTATTGTTTCTTCTCCCCCTATTTGACATCAACAAAAAGGTGTAAGGAACACAATATATAGAAGTTAAAGCACATACCTTCATTAAGTCAAGATGTCAGAAGATGTCAATATAGTATGGGGTAAGGATACATCAAAACTTATCATTGATTTCATTAACATGTAAAAAGAAAATTTTAGAAAAATTTTTCTCATGTCAAATGAAATGAGCCAAAAGATAAAACTTGAAAGAGTTTTAGGCTCCCCCTTAAACCTTGCATAATTTGAAAAAGAATAATGAATAATGAATATCCAATTTTTCAAGATATATTCTTTTTCAAAAAAAATACATTCAAGTGAGACAAAGCTCCCCCTGAATTTCATAACATTTTTCCTTTGAAAAAGATTGTCCAAATCATTATAAAGGAAATTCAGTTTTTGATTGCAGAATTTTGAAGTAAGATTTTTGAAGAAATTTCTGCAATATTTTCATTGAAAATGATTTCTGCTTGTTTATGAAAAGGCATTTTTAGTAAATAGCAGAAAAATTAAACTCTTTGAAAAAAAAACATCATTTGCTGTCATATGATAGAAATATTTACAGCACACAGCAGAAGTATGATATATGGATTAGCAAAACATGATATAAACAAGAATATTAATCATAATCCATAAATCGAATAATAATATTTTTCAAGATTTCTGAAAAACAATTTCTGCATATATGCATAAAATTATTTCAACATATAGCAAAAGTGATTTAAAATAAGGATACTCAAATCCTTTTCTTTTCAAAACAGATAATGCTTCAATATGGTAAAGCAATTTCAGCATTGTGGAAGCAATTCAAGAGATTCACGATATTTTTCAAAAACATTTTACTTCGAAGGAATTTAGAAGCGTTTCATCTAAGGAAGCAATATATATGGATTAGTGTAATAAGATATATTCAAGCATATAGTTCATAATCCATATATGAAACATCAATATTTTTCATCCCTTTTGTTATCTACAACAAAAGAGATCTTTAAAATCTTTTTTTTTTAAAAAAGAATGTTGCTTCATATGATAAAACATATTAACATAACAGAAGCATTTTTAAAGTCCTTTTTCAAAACAAATTTGCTTCATAAAGGATAAGATAAATTTCATCACAAAGGAAGTAATTTATATACCCATTCAAAATGAATTTATATATGTATCTTGAGGATAAATACATGTAAAAATTTTGACAGCTCATTTTGTATGAGTGCATGTGGAATCATGAAATATTGTTCTTAGCCATAGCCTTCGCTCATGATGCATGAATTGCATACACAACATATGTTCTTAGATACATGTGATCATAGCATGATGCAATCAATCATGTATATTATACTGAAAGCTCTCAAGAACAACACAACGAAGTAGAAAAATACGGTTCTAAATATCACCATTTTATTAATCCTTAAAATTTCTAATCAAAACAAATTAAATCAGCCGCAAATCCACCGAAAATTGACTTTCGTGGTTTTGCCATTAATGTGACGCGTTATCGGTGTGCATGCGTACCCTAGACTTCTGGCTTCCAGCTTGCAAAATCCATAGGATGAGCGTGTAGGGGTGCGGCGAAGAGATATTTTCGTTGGCTCTAAGTCATAATTTTCTCTTTATAAAGACTGCCCCAGAGTTCTCAATTACCACACCACAAAGAATATTCATCTCTGAGCCTATAACTTTCTGACATTCCTCTCTCTTTATACTCCTACAAAAATTTCTGAATTTTCCAAACCATGGCAGCAAGAAAGTTCATTGATCTCACAGTAGAGGCAAGGGAGGAAGAGCTCGACTTAAACTTGAGTCTAGGCAAGGACAAAGGCAAAAGACCTTTGGAGGAATCTCAAGAGAACCAAAAGAAGAAGATGAAGATCGAACAAGCTGAGGAGATTAGTACAGGCCATACGTCAGAAGACAAAATTGCTTGTCTGGAGCAGGAGGTGAAGAAACTCAAGAAGATGATAGAGGACCAGGAGAAGTTAGCTAAACGCAACAATGCGGCACTGACTTCAAGAATAGATAGGTTCTTCTATTGGTCTACCCAATGCTTCTGCAATCAACAACAAAGAAGTGTTGATTGTATGAATGGGATTTACACTACCCTCCGTGACATTTCTCAGTCTCTTGCTCCAAGGAATGGGCGAGGGGTGATGATTCAATACAACCCACCTAATCCGAGACCAGCTCGCCTGTAGATTGCTCATCTATGAGCAAACCTTCCCTTTTTTTTTTAATGCAATGTAATCCTTCGTTTTGTTTTTTTTTTATTTTAATGCAAGTGGTTTCTTTCAGATGACGGTACTTAAAAAAAATTATAATAATAAAGAAAGATAAAGAAAATCAGCCGCACAAATTTTGTACAATAGAAGGATATATATATTTTGAAAAATATATATCCATTTTAAAGATAGAAAGAATTTTCTGACATGGATATATATATCATCATTTCAAAGCAAAAGCAAGTTACATACTTACTCAAGATAAAACATATTATAATCAGAGTATGTAGTAACATAATTGAGGTAATATGGATTAATAAGATATAATCAGATATAAACTATAATCCATAAATAATGGTTCATAAGTTACAGCTTATGTAAAAGAGATGATATGTATAATGCTCAAACCATGATGTATTAAAAAAAATAATTTAAGTATTTAACATATTTTTATATGTCATGTTGTGATCAAGTTTGTAAGATGTCAGAAAACAATATGTCATTGCAATGAAAGTATGACAGTAAAAAAAAATTTGCCAGAATGTACAATTGAGATCAAGCAGTATCATTCAATTAAATAATGAAGAAGTAAAGGATAGAGATACTCATCAATTTTGGCAAACTTTTGTTGCTTCTTGAAGTTCCTGTTCAAGATTTTGATATCCTTGTTTTGCTCATTGCTCTTCTTTTGATCGATCCTGTCTTCTTACAATTTTAATGATCTTAATTGATTGATTATTTGCAAGAACTATCAAGCATTGGTTCAATGTAGGCTTCGTTGGTCGACTACTGATAGGAGTGTTGGTCGACCAACTAACTTCAAAACTATAAATCTTACTGATTTCGGAGAGCAGAGGAAAGAATGTGCTTTAGAGGATAATTTTGAGGATTAACTCCTACAAAACACTTTTGGTGGAGCACTTTGATGTTCAAATAAATCTCGAGCACTAGTAGCAACATTATGTTCAAGATATGTCATATTAATAAAAGTGCTATGCTTCCATAAAATGCAATTTTGCAATAAATTTGATTTCATTGAAAATATTTAAATAAGATTACAGCAAGGATAAATACTATGGGTAGGAGTAATCTTATTGTTGTGAAGACAAGAAAAATGTGCGTGTAATGGAAGCAAGTTTTCATGATGCGGTAAAAAGGATAGTTTGAGAAAAATTTGGAAGAAAGATTTTAGCTCAAAACAAAATTTGAATCTATAAGCTGCACACCTAACAATTGTTTTCAGATATAGCATGCATGAGTATCAAGGATAGATGTAATGCATATTAGAGAACAGACAAAAGCATTAGAGAGCAGTAAACATATCAGTCAAATTTCTTACAATGCATTCCAGCTTATATGATTACTTATCCATTGCCTGCTTTTGATGCAAGAGAGTGGAGTTTGAATGATGTAGCCATTGAAAAGTTATTTCCGCTCCTTGCTTCGAGGCAAATCTGCAAATTAATCCTTTGTCTTTGATACCCAAATTTTTTTGGGTTTGCCTGGGTCATGAGGTCCTTTTTGAACCCATTTCATTTTTACTCCATGAACAAGATTTTTCTTATAAAAACAGGAGTAAGACTTGTGTCCTTTCAGTTCACAATAAAAACAAGTGCAAGGTGGACTTTTGGACATTTTTGTAGGAACAAAGTAGTTTTCAAAATATTTCTGATTTGACTTGTTAAGAACAAAACCAATTTTGTTAAAGCTACTACTTTGTTTCTCAACAGAAGAGTTTTGAATTTCTCTACCTTGAGAAAGTTTTTTAAGTGTGTTTTTAAGATCCTCATTCTCCTTTTTCAAGGAATCACACTTGGTACAAAAGCAATTTTTGTTGGTAGAGATATTTGCCTTTAAAATCAAATTCTCTTCTTGCAAAGTTCTGTTTTGATTTTCAAAAACAAAATTCTCTTCCTTGGAAATAGAAAATTCATTTTTCAATGTTTCCAACTCATTTTCAAGAGAAGAGTTTTTCTGTTTTGAAATATTTAGTTTCTTTGCAAGTATAAGAGATTGTTCATGTAAATCATCAAAGGCATCTTGTAATTCTTCAAAAAAGTAGTCAAATGAATTTAGCTCATCTTTATCTCTAGCCACAAGACAAGTGTTGGCTTCTTCATTTGTGTTCTCCTCATCGGAATTGCTATTTCCCCAAATGGAAGATAGGTAAGCTTTATTTGATGATTCAGTTTTTGGTTGTGGTTTCTCTTTTTCTCCTTTTTCTATTTCTTCTATCTCCTTGGTGATTTGAGATTTTCCTGTAAGTTCAACACCAAGAGCTTGCAATTGATTAAGCACAAGTCGTATCTCATTAATGGTTTCACAATTTTTCATTTGAGTGATATCAAGTTCATTAATGAGATTTCTAGACTTTAATTCCATTGTAACAAGATCTTCCTCATATGCAACTTCTAAAGTTTCCCACATTTCCTTAGCAGTTGCACAATTGGAAATTCTGAAAAATTCATCTTGACTCAATGCACAAGAAATAATCAATTTTGCCTTAGCATTGAGTTGCACTAAACTTCTTTCAGTATCATTCCATTCACTCTTGGGTTTTGGAATGTATTTTCCTTGTTCTTCCTTGACAGGCATATAAAAACCATTTTCTATAATTTCCCAGAGTTTATGGTCTACTGAAATTAAAAAAATTTTCATTTCATACTTCCAATATTGAAAATGATTAGCATAAAAAATTGGAGGTTCTGTGAAAGAACAATTTTCAGACATAAACCACTCACTAGATCCAACCATATTTACTCTTAGACGGTTAAGTCTTAAATCAAGAGCCCAAGCTCTGATACCAATTGAAAGTAATGGTTGGAACCTAAGAGAGGGGGTGAATTGGGTTTTATAAATTTTTCACAAGATTTAATTAGAAGTTAAAATGATTTTCTGTAAAAGTACAATGCTTAGGATAATAAATACAATATAGAAAATCAATGTGCTGTCACGATAAATAATTATAAAGATCAAAAAATTAAAAAATAGATATCAATATGCACAAATTAAAGAGTAAGGGATAAAGAAAGCAAACTTGGAGATTTATACTGGTTCGGCTAATCCAAGCCTACATCCAGTGCTCAAGAGACCACTTGAGTATTTCCACTATAATTGCAAGTTTAATTCGGGTACTTGCAAACCACTACAACCACGCAAATTCGATCCGGGTATTTGCGAAACCACAATGAAGAATTTATGAATCCGGGCTCCTCCTCAACCCAAAGTAACTTCTTCCAACACCGGTACTTGCGAACCTCAACTCAGAATAATATATGTGTTGATCAAAATCAACAATACAAAGAAACTCTCTCTAAAGAGTAGATGAAAACAAATGAAGCTCTAATAACTCTAATGATAGAGAATATGCAAGATTTGGCTCAAGAATGCTTTCCTTTCTCTCAAAGATGATAGAAGAAGTTAATATCACATTGTAGGACTTTGTTCTTACTCAAAATCGTGTATCTAAGGTCATATATATAAGATTTTACAAAACTAGCCGTTATATAACCGTTATAGTGCAGTCCAGATTTTGAGCTTTCTTTAAAAATTCATAACTCCCTCATTTGAACTCCGTTTTAAACAAATAATATACCGTTGGAAAGATCTTTGAGTCTACTATCAAATGAGATTAAGATACTTGAAAAACCGATTTTTCATTTATGAGATATGATATAAGGAGTGACCAAAGGTCAAAAAATAACTTTTGTAAAACTTCATATCTCACTATCTTTTTGTTCAAAAATGCTTAAGCCAATGTATGCAAATCTAAATCATTGAGTTGCACAAATATACTAGCCTATATAAAATATACCTAATTTAAACACATAGGCTATCTTGATGCATCCAAGCTTCCAAGACTTCAAATCTTCTAATTCTTCATTTCTTGGAGCTTCATCCTTGCATGTTGTTTTCCTTGAGTGAAGCATGATATTGCTTTTCCTTGTTCTTCAATACAATCCTCACTCTTCTTGTTTTGAGCCAACCTATAAAATATATCTTACTTGCAAACCTAATGGTTAGTTTAATAGCATGATTCAATATATGCAACATACATATTAAATAACATAATTATGCTTAAGTACTTGTAGCATATATATGATAATTAATCTTTATATATATCAATGCTACTATTCAAATACATTTGTCATCATCAAAACTTATGGCATATAGCCTTAGGGTCAACATTAAGTATATAAGGCTTGTTTTTAATTTATGTTATTTGCTTTTTGTAAGTAGGTAAGTGTAGAAATTAAGTACATAACTAAACAATTTATCATAGTTCTTAATTAGTATTTTATACTCGCTAGAGATGAGTGCAAAGGCCTCTTGAGATCTAAGATCAACAGAGCAATTCATTCAAGCTTGTTTAAATCAAATTAATAAAGAAGAACGCAATGGTACAACGTTGACAAAGATTGGGTGGAAAAATGTTGTTACTGAATTCAACAACTGGAGTGGTAAGAACTATGATAGAACCCAGCTAAAAAACAAATGGGACAGTTTAAAGAAAGAATGGCAAGTGTGGCACAAATTATTTGCCAATAAAATTGGGGTAGGGTGGGATAGTGTCAGGAACACGGTCGATGCCCCTAACGAATGGTGGGAGAAGAAGATTTCGGTATGATTGATACCATAACTTTTCTAGAGATTATGTACATTTTATTTTTTTTATTAAGATAATATATTTTGGGATTGTGCAGGAAAATTCTCAATATGCAAAATTTATGTGCAAAGGGCTTGCTTTTGTACCCAGACTGACCATACTTTTTAAGGATGTGGTGGCCAATGGTGAATATGCTTGGGCATCTACATCTGGGACACTTCCAACTAGCATGAATGATGATGATGATGTCTATCGTCCTACATGGGATGGCATGCCAATAGACATGGAAGAAGGAAGTGGGGATAGTGAAGAGGACTTAGTAGTTGCAAGAACTTCCACCACCACGCCACCTAGCCAGAGAAGTGGTGAAAAAAGAAAAGGGGTTACTGGTTCAAAAGTTAAAGGAAAAGGCAAAGCATCTAATGCTAGACAGTTAGTTGTAGCTGTGAGCTCAATAGCTGATACTTATCGCTCACGTACCAGTTCCGTGGATAAGTCACCTACACGATCAAGTGTGCCATCTTTGGAGGAATTAGTGGAAGTCCTTTAGAACATGGATGAGGTTACAAGCGATCCCAATTTTTATGGCCATTGTTGCAATTTACTAGTGCATGAGAAAGCAAGGGAGTTGTTTGCAACAAATGTGGGGAAGCCACACTTGTTACTTAGTTGGCTTCTGGCTTCTGGTTGCAGTTCAATACCCTTCAGACCACTTTAAAAATTGAACTTTATTATTCATCACTTCTTACTTGAACTATTGTATAAACATTATCTTTATCATTTCTAGTTTAATTCAAACTATTGTATCAACATTATCCTGTATAATGTGATGTTTTATTACTATTACTTTCTTTTAATGTGCATTATGGTTGTTTAGGTGTGAATGGATCCTCAAAACATATAATAAAATTCAGAAATAGATGACGATGACCAGGTCATGATTACAATTGCAATGGTTGCTACCTACTATCAATTATATATGTCCAAAGAACCACGTAGAACAAATGAACAGTCTGGACATTCATGGGTAGTAGACATATTACAGGGACATCCAATTCGTCGCCATTAGATGTTCCGCATGGAACAAAATGTTTTCCACTAGCTATGCCATGAATTAATGGAGTGTGGATTAGAGGGGTCTACATAAGTAGGAGTTTAAGAGATGGTTGCTATGTTTTTATACATGGTGGGCCATGGGGTAGGAAATAGAGTCTTACAAGAAAGGTTCCAACACTTAGGAGAAACAATCAGTAGATACATTCATGCAGTGTTGGTTGGTTTATTGAAGCTTTATTTCAATTATATTAGGTCTCAGGATCGTTCATTTCGTGATATTTCTCCCAAAATACGGAATGACCAACGATATTGGCCCTATTTCAAGGATGTCATCAGTGCAATTGATGGAACTCATATCCCGTGCGTAATTAGTGCAAGTGACCAACTGAGGTTTATTGGAAGAAAAGGATATCCCACACAAAATTTGTTAACTGGGTGTGATTGGGACATGTGTTTCACATTTGTATTGCCTGGTTGGGAAGGTACAACTCATAACACTCGAGTATTCCAGCAGGCTATCACCACTACTTCCATGAACTTTCCGCATCCACCTCCAAGTATATTTTTTTGCTTCATGATTAGTTAATTTTAGTATTCTTTCAAGCTTATCTGTGTTATTTCTTTTTAATGATTATCTATTTTATTGTTATAGGTAAATATTATTTGGTGGATTCAGGTTATCTGACACTAGTTGGATATATCGATCCCTACAAGTGTGAACGTTACCATCTTAATGATTTTAGACGTTCAATCGGATTTGCTAACCACAACGAGTTATTCAATTACTACCACTCTAGTATAAGAACTACTATTGAAAGAACTTTTAGAGTATAGAAGAATAGATTCTTAATCTTATGCGGAATTCCTAAATTCAAAATGGAAACACAAGTTCAATTGGTGGTTGCAATAATGACGTTGCACAATTTTGTAAGAAGGTACACTGATAACGACGTTGATCTTAATTGTTTAAACGATGAAGATATCATTGAAGAAGGTAGTAGAAACCATGTTGGTGCCTCAAATTCATTTATTAGTCTGACGTCTTCGCCTAAAATAGACCGTATTCGAGACACTATTAGGGATCAAATGGTAGAGTATATGCAGAATAATTAGTCGTTAGTTGTAGAATTAACTATTTCCTTTATTATGAGAATGAATCATTTAATTTATTTTTATGCAATTAAGTTCTTTTTTTATTTGATTTTCCTAATTTTTTTAAATAACATTGGAAATCATAGTTTAGTTTAATTAATTTAATTACCAAATTAATGAGAATCTTATTTTCATTAAATTATTATAAACTTGTTTTCATTAATTTAATTGAGATAAAATCAATTTAATAGAGAAGACAAATGTTTTGCAAATTAGAGATCTTAAAATTATTGTGAATAAGTGATTAATTAAATTTTTAATTAGTAATTGCAAAATAAAAAATTAATTTATTAATAAAAATAATTTATTAGTCATTAATTTGTAATATTAGACAAATAAATAAAAAATTAAGTTTCCTTTTAAATAAATAACAATAAATAATAATATTACATCAAAAAATTAAATAAAAAATTCATGCACTTTCTGATAATTACACATCTCAAACCACGTTTGCACACCAACATCCAAACATTATGTTTCTACACTAAACCACGTTTGTCTGCTCCAAACCGTGTTTACCTAAATATCTCCCAAACATAAATCACGTTCATCCAAACCTAATTTTCTCCAATCACGTTCAACCAAACCTAGTTTTCTCCAACCACGTTTAATTCATCGGGTTCCCAAATACACCCTAAAAGCAAAAAAGGAAACATTGAATCCGAATCATTATTCAATAATGTTTTAATGCATGAGAAACACAACATCCATAAAAAAAAATTATAGACAGACTACACTAATTTTAAATAAGGTAAATGAACATAATTTTTATTGAAGTTTGACTAAATTGTGTTTAACATTCTGTTAGTTTTAAATATTATATTCAATTCATCTAATTTATTTTTTGTCATTGAGTTTGATTTTTTACACTTGTTATTTCAACAATAAAATTACCTAACAATTTGTAAAATTTAGCTAGCTATATCATTATGTTAAAAATAGATTTACAGTCAATATTATTTAAAAAGTTAATTGAGTTGACCAAAAAAAAACTCTAAAAGAATAGTTCTATAACATATATTAAAATATTATGAGAGTCCGGTATATTGAAACTAGGGATGTCCTATATATTAGTATAACTTACCTATATAAATAATCATATAAATAAAGTATATTATAAATGGATATCAATATCAACATTTATACACACACTAATGGCTTGAATGCTATTTTTTTAAAAAAATATTCTTTAAATAATTTTTTAAAATAAAATAAAATATGATATTTTTATTATATATCTAAAATAATAAAAGAAGTAGTAAAAGTTCTTTAACTCTTTGTTCTTCCACCCTGATACGCATTATATATATATATAAATTGATATTTTATTAAAAATATCTTGAAATTTTGCAGTCTTCAAAAATTTGTTTTTTTTAAAAGTCATTTTGTGGAGGAAGGCTAGCAGCCACATGCTTGGGGATTTGGGTTGTCTGCATTCATTTTTAAAAAAATTATAGTTTTTAATTTGATTTTTAAAATATTATATGGTTGTGTTCGACAAGCTATATAAGTTAATTTATAACTTATTTGATTAACTTATAAGTTTGTTAAAAGTGTTCGATAAACGAGTTTATTTTAGTAATTTATAACTTATTTTGAAATAATATTTTGATTAGCTTATAATTTCTATTTTTTTGTTCTTATTTTATCCTTATTATTTTTTAAAAATATCCATTATACCCCTGACTTATTATAATCTAATTACTCAAATGATATTGCTTTGGGATGATTTCTCACTCTTAATTGTTACTTGTAATCATTCTTTCCTTGTTTATGAATAATTTTTATTTTTAATTAAATTTTTTATCTTTAATTAAATTTATATATGAAATATATTTTATTTTATATAATATTATATAATAATATATATATAAATATATTACATATAATTTAAAAATTAAAAACCGATAGTGTTTATTTGTATTATTTGGGATTATAAAATATATGTCCTTTTATATCATTTTATATTTTTTAGCTACTTGAATAGCTATTTTTATCAAATACTTCTAATTCAATAAGTTAGCTCTTAAGCTTTCAACTATCAGCTGTTAGTTAAAAATTAACTTGTAAGATTTCAGCTAGCTTAGCAGCTAATTTTTCTAAATAGAACTTATGTCTCAATTTAATATATGAAATATTGTATTTGTCTCAATCTAGTCTTTTTGGTTATGAATCATAAAATTTACCATTACTAGATGTTAAAATTTTTATTGTTAAAAAGTCACTTTGACAAAAATAATAATTAAATTGAAATATATATAATTTTTAGAGATTAAATTAAAATACTTGATATTTCATGAATTAAATTAAGACAATTGTTGATTTTTTAAGGATTAAATTAGTGTTTTACTCTTTATTTATTTTTTATTTTTGCTAACTGTTAGGAGTATAAACCAACTAGTTTAATGTCTTTAATTATATGGAAGTGGAAAATTTGATGATAATAAAATTTTGAAATACTGAACCCAAAAATATTAAAATTTTGATAGCAGAGAAAATGAGCTTGCCCATATAGTTTACCAATTAAAAAGATATTTATACTTTTTATGGTTTTTATTTTTCATTAAATTTTCTTTTTATGTTATTTTGGATTTATTTTAATTACGGATGAATGATGTGTATGACATTAACTACAGTGATCCATGATTTAAAACAAAAAAAAAAGTACAATTATCCGTCATATTTCTGAAAAGGAGGATAGTATCTTTACCTTTTGATTGACATAAAACAAAAGATGAAAAAATGAGAGGGTTCTCCAGAAAAGTTTTAAAAAGTAAATTTACAATTAATTATTTTATAATTAATGATAATTTTCTTTCTTATTTATAGCATTTTTTAGGAAAATCATTTATTCATAGAAATCATGTAAATGTATATCATTTTTATTAGTAAATTATACTTTTCTTTGGTGTGAGCCTTCAAAGTTACTTAATCATCATCTCTTTTATTTTTAAAATATGCACTCTTATTCTGTGTAATAAAAAGATACGTTATATTTTAGTTTAATTTGATATTATTTTAGTTTTTTACGTGAAAAATGTGCATAAAGCTTGCTTTTTTATGTTTAGTAACTAATGTTAAATACATAGAGAGTACATTAAGAAGTTAGGTTGTGAATTTGTGGTGCATTTAGTTTTGGTCACTAAAATTGTCAAATTTTTTGGAATAGGATTATTTTGGTAAGGGAATGGCGAAGCAAGAAATGGAGGATGTGATAGAGATATGATTTTTGGTTGGGAAGAATTCTTCACCCAAAAAACGAATTAAAAAGGGAGATAGAGGTAAGAACTGAAAATGAGATAAAAGTAACGTTGGAAACTTGATTGAGGTTTCAGTAAAAGAAGTAGTTGTGTTCAAAATCAAATCAAATCGATCAAGCCGAATCAAAATGACAAAAAAACAATCAAAATAAAAAAAAAGAGATTCAAATTGGCTTTTAAAATATAAATTTTAATTGGGTCGTTTCAGAAACCAAACCAAACCAACTTTATATATTAAAAAGAGGTAAAAAGTATATCTCATGTCCCTAACATTTACATGTGATTTCATTTATGTCTATAAATTTTTTTTGTATGAAATATGTTCTACATGTTTCTATTTTTTTTAAATATGTCTTTTTTTTAATATTGTAAAAAACCTAATGGCAATACTGACTAGACTTTCCACATGATTGTCACATCACTTGCCACATAGAGAAATTTCATGTCACATGTCGTACTCAATAGAATGTAGACACATGGCGTGGGCTTTATTTTCAGGAAAAAAGAGCAAAGTACATTTGGGGAGATTTAAACCCAATATCTCAAAGATAAATGAAACACCCTTAACTATTGAGCCATTTAAGCACCTTTGACATATATATACAAAAAGTAATATACATAATAACTTTTGTTATTTTATTCAAAATTTAAAACAATATAATCAATTATTATATGTTATAAAATAATGACAAATCTTATAATAAAATACATAACTCATTTTAAATCTTATAATATAAATTTAATTATTATTTATACTTAGTAAAAATTAACTTTATATTAAAAAATAATTATAACAATATATTATGCGTATTAAAAAAATTTTGATAAAAGATTTGATATTGTTAATTTTAATAATAATTAAATTTTATAATGTATAAATCTTATTAAAAATAATTATAACAATATGCTATGTATATAAAAAAATTTTGGATATAAGATTTGATAATTTAATTTTAATATGTATAGCATATTGTTATAATTATTTTTTAATATAAGATAAATTTTTATTAAGTATAATTAATAATTAGATTTATATTATAAGATTTTTTATTAAATTTTTTTAAATTTTATATAATTTAAAATGAGTTATATAAAATAATAATATATTATTTTATTTTAAGATTTGTCACTGTTATTTTGAAGTTACTATATATATTACTTTTTTGCATATACACATCAAAGGTGTTTTAATAGTTCAATGATTAAGGGTGCTTTCTTTATCTTTGAGTATTGAGTTCAAATTTTTCCAAATGCACTGTTTATTTTTTCTCAAAATAAAGCCCATGTCACGTGTCACCATTTTATTAGGTATGCCATATGACATAAAATTACTCAACATGGCAAGTGACGTGACAATCATATGAGAAATTCAGTCAATATTACTGTTAGTTTTTTGACGATGTTAAAAAAAGAGATATATTTAAAAAAAATTAAAATATATGGGATATATTTCACACACAAAAATTTAGGGACATGAATAAAAGCGAGTGTAAATATTAGAGACATGAGTTATACTTTTTCCTACAAAAATTATATTTTTTATGTATAAATATTCTATTTATATATTTTTATGTCAACAAAATTATATGTATATATATATATATTTAGCCTCTTTCTCTTTATATTTATATATATTTACTTGAAATTAAAAATTACAAATTAATGTAGACAACATCACCAAAAATCAAATCAAACAACTCAACCTAAATCGAATCAAATAGTCTAAAAATTAAAATTGAATAGATATATAATTTTATAAAATTAATAAATTTGATTTGGTTAAGATTAAAAATAAATTGACCTCAATCAATAAAAGTAGGGCCATTTTTGTGTAGAGGCGGAAGGAGGTTGAAATGGAAACCTTAATAAAAGCTAAAGGTATGGGAGGCAGACCTTTAACGACCAACCACCAAGGGGCAATGATTTTGCATCATGTCACTGTCAGGGGTTGGGGGCCCTGACAGCTAAGGAGCTAAAAGATGAATATAAAAGAGTTAGATTCTCACTATTTATTTATTTATTTTATAGTTAGACATTCACTATTATTATTATTTTTTTTTTGTGGAGATGAAATTGCAAGGGGAGAAGGTGGATAGAATAGAGTAAGGTGGATAGACCCTCACTCATGACTTCGTTGGTTGACTCTAAGATAGCTTGTTGGGATTTATTATTATTATTATTATTATTTTGACTACTATTTTTGTGACTGAAAATAGTGGATTATCACCAAAAGGTCATTAATGAATAAGATAAGATCTGGTAGAAATCATGAAGAATAAGAAGTCGAGAGGCAACTTAACACAATAAACAGAACTCTTATGACCTTTTATTGGGAAAAGTAAATAAAATAAAGCAAGAAAGGGGTAATTAAACATTAATATTCCGCATAAAAATAATATCATGAACATACGAAACTTTATTAAAAGCAAAAAGGAAACGTTGAATCCGAATCATTATTCAATAATGTTTTAAGGCATGAGAAACACAACATCCTTGAAAAAACTAATTTTAAATAGGGTAAATGACCATAATTTTTATTGAAGTTTGACTAAATTATGATTAACATTGTTTTAGTTTTAAATATTACACTCAATTCATCTAATTTATTTTTTGTCATTGAGTTTCATTTTTTACACAACATGTGTTATTTCAACAATAAAATTACCTAACAATTTGTAAAATTTAGCTAGCTATATCATCATGTTAAAAATAGATTTACAGTCACATATTATTTCAAAAGTTGATTGAGTTGACCCAAAAAAAAAACTCTAAAAGAAGAGTTCTATAACATATATTAAAATATTATGAAAGTCCGGTAAAATTGAAACTAGGGTTGTGCTATATATCAGTATAACTAACCCATATAAATAATCATATAAATAAAGTATATTATAAATGGATTTCAATATCAACATATATACACACACTAATGGCTTGAAAGCTATTTTTTTTCAAAAATATTCTTTAAATAATTTTTTAAAATAAAATAAAAAATGATATTTTTATTATATATCTAAAATAATAAAAGAAGAAGCATTATATATATAAATTGATATTTTGTTAAAAAAATCTTCAAAATTTGCAGTCCTAAAAAAAAATGTTTTTTTAAATCATTTTGTGGAGGAAGGTTAGCAGCCACATGCTTGGTGCATGCGTGTCAGAGTAATGTCCTTTTTCTATTTTCCTTTTTAGGAATCTCCTTTTTTTTTTTTCTGGTCAGATTCTAGAAATCTCCCGCACATACCAAATGGATTTTAAAAAACAAAAAAAGATTACTACTCTTTGAAAGAAACAAGGATTGGCCTCAGACTTAAAAGGACTTGGCCTCCAAACTTTCATCCATTTTAATAGTATTATTAGTTCATAATAAAATTATTTGAGTAAACTATTGATTTAATTTTTGAAAAATTATAGTTTTTAATTTGATTTTTAAAATATTATATGGTTGTGTTCGATTAGCTATATAAGTTAGCTTATAGCTTATTTGATTAGCTTATAAACTTGTTAAAAGTGTTTGATAAACGAGTTTATTTTAGTAACTTATAACTTATTTTAAAATGATATTTTGAGTAGCTTAAAACTTCTAATTTTTTGTTCCTATTTTATCTTTATTATTTTTTCAAAATATCCATTAGACCCCTTACTTATTATAATCTAAATACTCAATTGATATTGTTTTGGGATGATTTCTCACTCTTAATTGTTACTTGTAATCATTTTTTCTTTGTTTGTGAATAATTTTTATTTTTATTTTTTATTAAATTTTTTTTATCTTAAATTAAATTTATATATAAAATATATTTTATTATATATATAATATTATATAATAAAAAAATATATAAATATATTACATTTAATAATTTAAAATGAAAAAATAATAACTTTTAGTTGTATTATTTTGAAATTATAAGATATATGTCCTTTTATGTCCTTTTATATTTTTTAACTACTTGAACAACTATTTTTACTAAATACTTCTAATTTAATAAGTTAGTTTATAAACTTTCAACTACCAGCTATCAACTAAAAGTTAATTTATATGCTTTCAGCTAGCTTATTAACTAATTTTTTTAAACAGAACTTATGTCTCAATTTAATATATGAAATATTACATTTGTTCCAATTTGGTCTTTTTGGTTACAAATCATAAAATTTACCATTACTAAATTTTAAAATTTTTATTGTTAAAAAGTCACTTTGCCAAAAATAATAATTAAATTGAAATAAATACAATTTTTAGGTATTAAATTAAAATATTTAATTTTTCATGAATTAAATTAAGACAACTGTGATTTTTTTAGGGATTAAATTAGTGTTTTACTCTTTATTTATTTTTTTTATTTTTGTTAACTGTTAGGAGTATAAACCAACTAGTTTAATGTCTTTAGTTATATGGAAGTGGAAAATTTGATAAATAATAAAATTTTTAAATGCTGAACCCAAAAATAGTAAAATTTTGATAGCAGAGAAAATGAGCTTGCCCATAATATAGTTTACCAATTAAGAAGATATTTATACTTTTTATGGTTTTTTTTTTTCGTTAAATTTTCTTTTTATTTTATTTTGGATTTTTTTGGTTGCGGATAAATGATGTGTATGACATTAACTCCAGTTATCCATTATTTATATATATAAAAAAACCTACAATTATCCATCATATTTCTGAAAAAGAGGATAGTGTCTTTAGTATTGTCCTTTTGAGTGGTCATGAAACGAAAGATGAAAAAATGGTAGGGTTCTCCCAAAAAGTTTTAAAAAGTAAATTTACGATTAATAATTTTATAATTAATAATAATTTTCTTTCTTATTTATAGCATTGTTTTAGGAAAATCATTTATTCATAGAAATCATGTGATTGTATATCATTTTTATTAGTAAATTATACTCTTATTTGGTGTGAGCTTTCAAAGTTACGTAATCATCATCTCTTTTATTTTTAAAATATGCACTCTTATTCTTTGTAATTAAAAGATACGTTATATTTTAGTTTAATTTGATATTATTTTAGTTTTTTACGTGCAAAATGTGCATAAAGCTTGCTTTTTTTTTTATGTTTAGTAACTAATGTTAATATTTAGAGAGTAAGTTAAAAAGTGAGTCTGTGAATTTGTGGTGCATTTAGGTTTGTCCCTAAAGTTGTCAAATTTATTGGAATATGATTCTTTTGGTAAAGGAATGGTGAAGCAAGAAATGGAGGATGTGAAGGAGATGTGATTTTGGGTTGGGAAGAATTCTTTACCTAAAAAAGGAATTAAGAAGGAGGATAGAGGTAAGAATTGAAAATGAGATGAAAGTAATATTTGAAACCAGTGAAAAAAGTGAATGTATTCAAAACAAACCAAATTATTTATAGTTGGATTTTTGTTCAAACCAAACCAAATCAACTTTATATATAAAAAATTAAATTTTTTATATATAAATATTATATTTATATATTTTTATGTAAACAAAATTATTTATATATATTAATTAATTTGACTTCTTTATTTTAATTCATTTTTTCTTTTTAAATATATATATTTATTTATTTTATTAAAATTAAAAATCACAAAGTATTATAAATATAATCATTTAAAATTGAGTCAAATTATTCGAAAATTAAAATTAAATATATTTATAATTTTACAAAATTAATAAATTCAGTTCAATTTTGTTAAAATTCAAAAGTGGACAGTTGAGCCTATAAACACTTAGAAAAAGTAGCCATTTTGTGTAGAAGTGGAAGGAGTCAAGGAGGTTGAAATGGAAACCTTAAATGCCGAATGTATGAGAGGCGGACCTCTAACTGCCACCCAAATGATTTCGCTATTGTACTGTTAAGGGTTGTGGGGCCCCTTGACAGCCAAGGAGCTTTAAAGATGTATTTATTATTATTATTATTATTATTATTATTATTATTTACGGAGATGAAATTGCAAGAGTAGAAGGTGGATAGAATAGAGCAATACTTTTGTAACTGGCGCGGTTTTTTATTTGAGTTAGCTTTTGAATCATTGAATTACTGTTTTAACTGTTAAGACGCTAGATTAATTATTGAATTAAATAAATAAATTAAAAATTATATATATATATATATATATTTATTTATAAATAAATTTAAAATTATGTAAAATAAATAATTTATATATAAATTTTATATTTTATAGTGTTAAAATGAAAATTATTAATCATAAATAATTAAAATATAAATATTTATAAATAATTTTTTTGTCATAAAATTACAAATAATTTTTTTAAATATCTTATTATTATTTTTTAAATTAGATGATTATGTAAAATTTTTTGTTTATGCTCTTCAAATTTTCTTGATTTAATTTTTTTACATCAAATAATAATATAAGTATAATTATTTTTTTCTTATCTTCTAATTCATTAGTAATAATATACTTTTTTTTGTTAAATTAAATTTTTTTTATTTTTTTACCATTTTGTTACATGCACATTTTGATTTTTAGGTTAGAATAATTTTAACACCATATATATATATATATATATATAATATTTCACCCATATAAATTAAGAAAAAGTTAATAACAAGATGATAAGACACAACCTATAGGTGGGGGAGATCGAGTTTGATTCTTGGTAAGTATATATTTTTCAAAATTTTTATACAAATTTAAATATTAAAAAAAAAAGAGGTCTAGGTTAATGGGGTTGTCCCAACCGAGTGAAAGTTTGGATCATTCTTGACTCGGCCAAGTCACCTGAGTTGATTGCAAACAGTCTAAATGACTGGCTTAAATTATTCTAGTCTTAGGTCAACGGGTTCCGCGTCAACCATTTGGACCAATCTGAGGTCCAAAAACTATGGAATAGAGTAAGGAGGATACGAAATGCAATGTAGTATGCGCTCTTAGAAAAATATAAAAGAAAATATAGTTTTCAAAAATGAAAATCAAATGTTATGGAATTGTTATCAAAATTTTATTTTGAAGAAACACTTTTTGAAAAGATAAGGCTAAATTTGCAAAAATAGGACTTGTTCATAGCAGTAGTTACCCTAAACAATTGTACAAAATAAATTAACATGGCTCTTGAGTTACGAGAATTGCTCTTTTATTATGACAAAAAGATCATTTATAAAAAAGCGCACTTGGCTTATGTACCCATAAAAAATGATGTCATAATTCACGTAATTTGGTATCCGACAAGAAAAGAAATAGTTGACATTTTTGGCAGAAAAAGTTAAAGGGTTCATAAGTAATTTGATTTCGTAAATCAATAAAATTAAAAAATTGTGATTGTGTTTAGATTTATAAGAATAAATTTTTCTGATGTTTCACTCTTATTATTTTAAAAGTATTTTGATTCTTTTTTTTGAAAAATTTTTAAATGAAATGGAAAGAAACTATTTTTGAATTATGAAAAGAAACTAAAAGGAAAATATTTTTTAGTTTTTAGGAATTATTTTTGAAATGACAGAAAAAAGAAAATATATTTGGGATTTTTTAAATCATTTTGAAGGTGAAGTAAAAAGGAAAATATTTTTGAGATGTTTTTTGAAATCATTTTGCAAGTGAAATCAAAGAAAATAAAACAAAAGACTCACTGAGACCGGTATTGGGTAAAACTTAAAAGAGACACGTGGTCTTACATGAACTCACCGTTCGACACCTTAAATGCTAGACTTTAATACAAAATAATTTAATTCAATTAGTGATTTTTTTTTCATTTTTTGTTTTTCTGAAATTATTTGAGAAAAGTTATTCTAGGATCATCCCGCAAGCAGAGATTAACAAATACACCTAGAAGTAGAGTACAATACAGTAAAAGTCGTGTTCAGAGGACTAAAATGTAAATAATAAAGGAAAAAGAATGCAAAATTAAATTTGAAGGGCTTATTCCGACAATAAAAAAGACTGAACTGAAAATAAAACAGAGCACCACAGGGGGACCAGATGGCAAAGGAAACAAGTAATAAAAAGAAAATAAAGTTTCTAACCAGGGCCCAAGTGAAATTTCGCAAAAGGTTGGGGCCGAAATCCGAAATTTTCTCCAAAGGTTAAAACTATTTCTGCACTGTTCATGTACCTTTCTCGCTCTCTGTTTCGTCCGGCTCTCTCTCTCTCTCGGTTTCCTCGTCTCTCTTGCTCTCACGTTTCTGTCACTTTCGCTCGGCTATCTCCATTACTCGGTTCTGTTTGATTTTTTATTTTATTTTTTTAATTTTTGATTTTTGATTTTATCTTATTGAGCATATTAGATTTGTTAAAAGCCAAAAATTAATCCGATAAGTTGTTAGATTTGGTTGTTGTGGTTAATGGAATTGCGTTGGGTGGTGGTCTGGCAGTTTGGTGGTGAAACCGTGAAAGGAGTGGGATGTTGAAATTCCCAGTAGTTGGAAAAATTATATAATACACGCTTGAACAAAGTCAATGTAGTGTTAAGGAAGTTGTTGTTTCGTACATCCATTTATGGAGTACCTAGATGTCACCAAAGACGGAGGGTGTGGACCCGGTATTTAATGATCTAGGGTTCTCCTGGGAGACTCACATGAATTCAGTTGAATAAGAGAAGTTTGCAGTCAGGTTGGTGGAAGATGCAGATGTGATGTGGATAGATTTTGAAATTTTCAGCATGAGTGTAGTTCAGTGGATATGGTGTTTAAAGGGCCCAAATATACATGGTCCAACAATTATATTGGGCTTACTCGTGTGAAAAAAAGCCTTCATAGGCGATACACCTCTTTTGCAAAATCACCAAGAATCTTGAAGTTTGAGATGTTTTGGGCCGACATGAGAGGTTTGCACAAGGTGTGTTTGAAGCATGGAAAATCGTAGGCACTAGTTAACTATAATATTGGAGCCATTAATTTCTCATGCTAGCTGTTCAATTGTCAATTGAATGACTAGTAGCAAGTGATTTTAAGAAAAAAATTCATTATCAACTTTCTGATCGTGATTAGACAACTAGCATAGGATACTGGTGACTTCAGTACTGGAGCTAACTGGTGTCTTAAAACCGTCATTTCGTTAAAGGAGGTGAATTATGTAGAGGCATTGTTGAGATAGAGTAAGCCTGAATTCCTAATAACCGCGATTTGTTGAACAATCTAATGAAGGAATATTAAGTTGTTGTGGAGGGAAAATTGGATAGTGAGAAGGCAAGGAGGATGGCAGATTTAATAAAGAAGATTGAGGAAATTTGGGATAGGGAGGAGATGTATTAGGCCCAGAGAGCATGAAATCAATTGGTTAAGGGCTGGGGATCAAAATACAAGATTTTTTTTTTAACTCAACTACAGTTAGAAGGAGGCACAGGGATCGTATTACAAGAATTAAAGAAGTAGATGGTAGGTGGGTGAAGATTGGAGAATGAAGTGGAGATTGGGGAATGTTGTAAAAATTTCTGTCATGGGTTGTTTGCTACTGTCGGGCCGAGGGACTTTAGTGAAGTTTTGGGGTGTGGTAAAGAAAGGCCGCATTCGAATGGGACGGGTCAAAGGCTCCAGGCCCGGATGGCTTCTTGGACGTGTTGTTCCAAAAATTTTGGGATTGATTAAGTGGTTAAATTTTTGATATGGTAAATGAGTTTTTTAGTTAACGGGGCGTCTTTGAAGTTTATAAATGAAATAAAATATTGCGTTGATACCTAAAGTGGATGTCCTGAGGTTGTAGGGCATTTTATGCCTGCAAGAATTTGTTCAATAAAATTAACTAATAAATTTATACGTTAATTTTTAATTTATAGTTAAAAATTACAAAATTTTAAATTAACTTAATGAATTAAAAGTATTTAGTAAAAGTAACTGTTGAAATAGTTGAAAAATATAAAATAACATAAAAGAATATATATTTTATAATTTCAAAATAATAAAATAAGTATATTAGTTTTTAATTTTTAAATTATTACATGTAACATATTTATATATTATATTATATATATATATATATATATTATAATGAAATCTATTTTATATATAAATTTAATTATAAATATATCAAAGTGAGGAATTACATTATAATAACGTTAGGGCTATAAATCAATATTTTAAAAAAATAATAATGATAAAACAAGAACAAAAATATAAGATATAAATTACTTTTGGTTGTATTTTGCAAATCAAATAAACTAACTTATAACTTATTTGATTAGCTTATAAGATTAGTAATTATGTTTGGCAAACCATTTAAGCTAACTTATAACTTATTTGATATCTTATAAGCATGTTAGAAGTATTCGGTAAACGAATTTATTTCATTAGCTTATAGCTTATTATGAGATATTACTAGCTTATAACTTTTATATTTTTTTTTACCTTTGTTATTTTATAAAAATAGCCATTATACTCTTATCTCACATATATATAATAAATTATATATATATATATATATAATAATAATTTAAATTAATTTAATTAAAAATAATATGTTTATTTTGTATCATTATGAATTTTATATTATTTTACACTTTTAAACTACTTTTACCAAACATTTCTGATTCAATAAGTTAGTTTATAAGCTTTCAGCTTTCAGGTATAAGCTATCAGTTAAAAATTAAAAATTAGTTTACAATTTTTTAGCTAACTTATCAACTAATTTTGTCAAACATAGTCTTAAAATTGTTTGATAAACAAATTTATTTTAATAGCTTATAGCTTATTCTGAGATACTACTTTGAGTAGCTTATAACTTATAACTTATAGCTATTATATTTTTCTTCCTTTTTTACCCTTATTATTTTATAAAAATATCTATTATACTATTATCTCACATACATTATATGTGTGTGTGTGTGTGTGTGTGTGTGTAGAAAATATAACTTATATATAATATATATATATATATATATAATGTAATTATAATATAATAATTTAAATTATTTTAATTAAAACACAAAACATAATATGTTTATTTGTATTATTTTAGGATTATAAAATATATGTCATTTTATGTTATTTTCATTTATTTAGCTATTTTAATAACTACTTTTATTAAAAAACTTCTAATTCAATAAGCTAGTTTATAAGTTTTCAGCTTTCAATTAAAAATTAACTTATAAACTTTCAGTTAACTTATAAATTATTTTTGCTAGACACACGAAAGACATAAAAGCTTATAAATTAATTTTTAACTGATAGCTTATAACTAAAAGCTAAAAGTTTATAAACTAGCTTATTAAATTACAAGTGTTTGGTAAAAGTAGCTATTGAAATAGATGAAAAGTTTAAAATGACATAAAAGAACATATATTTTATAATCCAAAATAATACAAAATAAACATATTATTTTGTTTTTAATTAAATTAATTTAAATTATTATACATATAAAATTCATTATATTATATATATATATATATATAATATAATATATACTATATATATATCATAATATATATTATTTTATATTTTATTATATATATATATATATATAACGGTGAGAGAGGAAGCTAATAAACATATTATATATATATATATAATTGATTAAATATATATTATATATATAATATTTATTTGTATTTTATTATATATTTATATATTTTTTATTATAACTTATAACTTATTTGACTAGCTTATAAGTTTATTAAAAGTGTTTGAAAAACGAGCATATTTCAATAACTTATAATTTATTATGAGATGTTATTAGCTTATAACTTTTATATTTTTCTTTTCTTTTTACCCTTGTTATTTTATGAAAATAGTCATTATACTTTTATCTCATATACATTATATATATATATATATATATATATATATAATAATTTAAATTAATTTAATTAAAAATAATATGTTTATTTTGTATCATTTTGAAATTATAGTATATATGTCCTTTTATATTATTTTATACTTTTTAGTTACTTTTACCAAATATTTCTAATTTAATAAGTTAGTTTATAAACTTTTAGCTTTAGGTATAAACTATCAGCTAAAAATTAAAAATTAACTTATAATTTTTTAGCTAACTTATCAATTAATTTTGCCGAACAAAGTCTTAAAAGTGTTTGGTAAACGAATTTATTTTAATAGCTTATAACTTATTATGAAATGTTACTCTGAATAACTTATAACTTATAACTTATAGCTATTATATTTTTCTTCATTTTTTATCCTTGTTATTTTATAAAAATAGCTATTAGACCATTATCTTACATACATTATATATATACCCATTATATATATACATATATATATATATATATATATATATATATATATGTATGTTATTATATTATATATAAGTTATATTTTATATACATATATATATATATATATATATATATATATAATTAATTAATTAAATTTATAATAATTTAAATTAATTTAATTAAAAAACAAAAAATAATATATTTATTTGCATTTCTATCTCATCGTTATATATATATATATATATATATAATAAAAATATATAAATATATAAATATATTTAATTAATTATATATATATATATATATAATAATAATAATAATAATAATAATTTAAATTATTTTAATTAAAACAAAAAAATATGTTTATTTGTATTATTTTAAGATTATAAAATATATGTCATTTTATATCATTTTACTTTATTTAGCTACTTTAATAGTTAATTTTATCAAACACTTCTAATTCAATAAGCTAGTTTATAAGTTTTCAACTTTCAACTAAAAATTAACTTATAAGTTTTCAGTTAGATTATAAACTATTTTTGCCAAACACACAAATGACATAAAAACTTATAAATTAATTTTTAACTGATAGCTTATAGCTAAAAGCTAAAAGCTTATAAGCTAGCTTATTGAATTAGAAGTATTTGATAAAAGTAGCTATTGGAGTAGATGAAAAGTTTAAAATGACATAAAAGGATATATATTTTATAATCCAAAATAATACAAAATAAACATATTATTTTTAATTAAATTAATTTAACTTATTATACATATAAAACTCATTATATATATATAATATTATTTTTAGATATATAAATATTATATATATATATATTATATATAAATAACGGCGAGAAGAATGCAAATAAACATATTATATATAATTAATTAAATATATTTTTTATATATAATATTAATTTATATATATATAAATAAATATTATATATATATATATATATATATATGAAATAAGAGTATAATCGAGTATTTTCATAAAATAACAAGGATAAAAAAGGAAGAAAAATATAAAAGTTATAAGCTATTAAAAGTAATATCTCAGAATAAGTTATAAGCTAATGAAATAAATTCGTTTCTCGAACACTTATAATGAGGTTATAAGCTAGTCAAATATATTATAAGCTAGCTTAAATGGTTTGTCGAGTATAGCCTATGTCTTAGAAATTTTGCATGTAAGATTATTGTTAAAGTTTTGACTAATAGGTTGAGCAATGTCCCTCCTTTTTGCCATTATGAGAATCAAGCCTTTTTGCCAAGGAGATTGATTCAAGATAATACTTTGACAGCTCATGAAGCATACCATTATTTGAAGGCAAAGAAGAGAGGGAATAATTTTGAAATTGCATTAAAATTGAATATGAATAAGGCATATGACTCTTTAGCCTGGCCTATAAACTCCTTTAGGATATGAAAAGGTATCTTCCTTTGGGCTAACGCATTCTAAACAAGTTTTCTAAATACGTTTCACATTTACAACTATTTTTAATTTGACCAACTAAACTTTTTTGAGATATTTAATATACATAGGCATTTAACATATTTACCTTGTAAACTAAATTTATTTTACCTAAATTAATCATTTTTTCAATTAAATAGTTCAATCAACTTAACTCTAACAACAAAACACAATTTAAAAAGGATTAGGATTCATGAAGTACCAAATAGTCATCACTGCCTTTTCCGTAATTGATGTGATTCTATTATCTTTAAAGGTGAAGCTCTCAATTTATGTTGTTAACAACATTTATCATTTAATAATAAAACATTGTCTATCATAACCTAGCTTTGATACCAATTATAAGGTGTTATAACACAACTAAAACAACAGACAATCAAATATTCATAATTTCACTCATATGTGGATTTAGTCGAAAACACAAATTATTTCTTATGATCATGAATTGAATGTTTACAAGATCTTGATAAATAAATTAACAATAATAGTAATAACCTATAGAATAATAGAAGAGAATGTACCTTAATCTATAGTAATCAATCTCTAGAGATGTTAGACTCTTCAAGGGTATTATAGGTGATTTTTCACAAATTATGTTTTGTGTGATAGATATTAGGTCACACACTTACACATATTTATAGATGTTATCAAAACTTAAAAACCAAATTCATATAACCATGAGAACTATAATCCACTTATCAAGCTCAATTGGTTGACCATTTATTAATAACATCTCATCATTATTATTAATTTGAGCCGAATATCTACAGATATTATAATATTAATTCACAAACATTTCATACTAACTTTAATATATCAAATAGGTCTATCCCAAAATATACTTTATATAGATTATTAATTTAGAGTAAATTATAGATAGCAATATATATATCCCAATATATGTACACATACAATAATTAATACGTAAGTCCAGCCAAATAAAATTGGTAGCACTATATATATATATATGTGTGTGTGTATGTGTGTGTGTAGAATATATAAAAATAAATTTGCCCTAACATAAATTCCTTTTAATATCATCTTGATCAAGCTTTTTTTTTATTTAAAACATTGTTTTCAAAGTTTGGCTTTGAGCATATGAATCCTCTTCAACTTTCAAAAGTTTTCAAAAAAGTTTAATCACCCAATTCACCCATTTCTTGGGTGGAAGTCATTCGTAACAAGTGGTATCATAGCCTAAGCCCTTGATAAAGACTTAACAGTCTAAGAGTTATAGAATGACTGAATTAGGCGATTATGTTTTGCCTAAAGGTAACTCTATTACCAAACTTCCAAGTTATAATAGACAACGTTCTAATATTGGAAGTCAAAGATGGGGATTTTTTTTTTTATGCAGTTAACTTGGATCCTTGGGACATAGTAGAAAATGGTCTCCATATTCCTAAAATGAAAATGGAAGGTACATTTATTCCAAAACTCAAAAGTGAATGTGATGAAACTGAGAAAAGGCTTGCCTTGCTAAATGCAAAAGCAAAAATTATAATAGTAGCTGCCTTAAGTCAAGATGAGAATTTTAGAATATCCACTTGTGAAAGTGGAAAGGAAATGTGCTATGCTTTAGAAATTGCACATGAAAGAACAATTGGAGTCAAGGAAACTAGAACTCTCACCTATGAATATCAAAATTTCAAAATGAAATCTGGTGAGAGCATTAAAGATATGCAAATTCGTTTTACTCATATCATTAATTATTTGAGAGTTTTAGGTCAAACTTATCCTCAAAAGGCTCAAGCACCAAAGATCCTTAGAGTTCTTCCACCTGAATGGGAGGCCAAGAGAATAGCTATTGAAGAGGTTAGAGCTGATTCTATGCAATCCATCAATGCTTTATTTAGAAATCTCCAATATTATGAAGCAAGATCTTGGAGATGAAGCAACAAGAAGATGCAAAGAAGAAGAAAACTCTTTCTCTTAAAGGCTCCTCCTCAAAGGTGATGGAAGAAGATGATGATAAGGATGAAACATCCCTTGAAGACTTTGAGATCAATAATGAAACTCTTGGTCTTTTGATTAAGAAATTTAGCAAATTCCTAAAGAATGGGAGATGACCACCAAGGAAGGAGCATGTTGGCAAAAAGAAGGTCCCATTCTATGAATGCAAAAAACCTGACTGCATCAAATAGGAATGCTCCCAATACCTCAAAAAGCAAGAAGGAAAAAGAGGAAAAGACAAAGGGAAGAAGAAAACTTATATTTCCTCAATATGGGGAGATGGTGATGGTGATTTCAATGAAGATGAAGAAATCAACCTTTGTCTCATGACCAAGGAAGATAAAGAGGTAAATGATTTTAGTTCCTTTCCTTCTTTTGATGAATTGTAAAAAACTTTTGAAGAATTATATAGTGAGTCCTTAAAACTTGCCAAAAATTAAATATTTCAAAACAAAATTATGTTATACTTGATATAAAATTAATTTTTTACCTAATAGATAAAATATGAAAATGAATATATTCAAAAAAATGAACATTAAACTAACCAAGATGAGCCCTTGCACATCTACAAGTAGGTGGATGTTCTTTTCTCTTGGAAGCCATTATATTAGAATAGAGAAAAATTTTATATACCAATGAAAGTGATACTGAATGATATATTATATAGAAGTGCACAAATCCCAAAAACTGAGTCAACAGCCAAGATATACTTCAGAACTGTCCATTCTTTCCTTGATCCAATCAAGTTATTTTTTGAAAAGACAAAGTACAAATAAAATTGTGAAAATATTTTAATTCAGAACTTCCAAAGAATAAATTCAAAAATATAAATAAAAATATCAAATATGATAAAACATGTAATATATAAACTAATAATGATAAAGACATTTGGAACTACATAATTTATAACAAAATTAATAGATATTACATCATTTTAGAAAGTGTTCACGGAAGATTAAAATCTTCCTCGATAGATAGATCACTACAACAGTTTGCCACCACAATGAATGGCACTTTTAACAATATACTAAAAATGACAGCTAAAAAGAACCAAAAGACATACTATGTACTTAGACATAAATTCTGATTAGCTTCACATCCTTACATTTTCGAAAGTTGGAATAAACTCATACAAGGTCCTATACCAAAGAAATCCATAATCAAAGAGATTAGCTGCGCTCGTCCATTGCTGTTGTTTGACATTGTACAAAAATATATCATTTCTCTTGTGACTGCTACATTCAATGTGATGAGGAATTGCTCTAGTTGTCGACAGCATGTAGTCATCAATAACACAGATGGGTTCAAAGAAACTTGGGAAGTTGTAGACTAAGAATACAGGGGTCTAAGAATTCTCATTCCCAATGCCACATCACAAGTCCACAATTCAATGGTGTATGGACCATCAAATATAAAGTTATAGAATAGAAGACCAACTTTTCCAAAGTGTAGTACTAACTTGTAGTTGACATTCACAATGTCCTCGAGAATTCTCTGTTGGCGTTATTTTGTTATTATAAATATATTATATATATTTATTATTTATTTTATAAATAACTATTAACGCTAATAGATATTTTGTGGACTGACATATTAATTATTGTATATGTTAATATATTTTTGGGGCATATATATTAATGCTATCTTAATTAAGTCCATTATAAAATCTTCATTAATTTGTGTTTAGGTACCTATTTGATATATATTTTATTCAGTCTGGGGTGTTAGTGAAAATATTAAATGTGTAAATGCCCAACCCTAAATAATAACAGTGATGGAGTGTTATTATAAAAAGGGTCAATCTATGAGTTGGCCCGTGAGTGGATGAATATGGGTAGTGGTTCCCTGAGTTATATGGGTTGGTCTAACTTTTAGAAGATAGGGCTTCATTTTGTGTTTTTCCATAAGAGAAAAGTGAGAGAGAAAGTCAATATCATATCTTCCTAAAAGAGCCTACCCTCTTTCGATTTGTGTACGAGTTAACGATGAATTAAGGTATGCTCTTTACGTCATTTAATTTTATGTCTTTATTACTTGTCTCGATCTACAAAGAGTAGATTATAGATTTAAGAGATTTTTCGCATTTGAGTTTTCTATAAATCTATCTGTTTAGTTAGTGATTATATAAAATAATCCTTTTAATTGGTATCAGAGCCAAGTTCTGATAAGTAATAAGGACCATTTTGTTTCAAAATTGAATTTGGGTTCATAAATTAAAATTTTTTTGTGAAGAACCCTATATGTTTAAAATTTCAATTTTGTTAAAATTATGAATTTTTAGAGTTCTTTTGTGTTAATTCTCTAATTAAACTGTATTTTCACATCTTATTCTATAAATTTTTAAAAGAATAAATCAAAATTTGAAAATTTGTGAAAATTAGGGATTTTTTGAGATGAACCCTAAAAATTGGAATTTCTTAATTAAGTCTCAATTTGGGTGTTTTTGGATGATTTTCACCGTTTATTTAATGGTTTTAATCAATCATTTCAATAAATTTGAGTCAGAATTCATGAAAATAATTTTTGGGTTGTGATTTTATAATTTTTGGGTCAAGAACATTGAAAACATTGAACAATTTTTGGAAAATCTTTGAAAAAAACTGCATTAGTTTTTCTAGAGATTTTTTGTGCAGCTACTGTTCAATTTTTTTTTTTTTAAATTTTTAAAACTGTATTGTAGCACCACTTGCGATTATAGTTTAACTTCCAATTTCAGACTTTCGGTTATTGTTCATTTGTCATTTGAATCGTGGTTACGTTCATATGTTGACTTTGACTGTTGACCAAATGTTGATTGTTGACCGTTGACTTTAACCTTTGACTGTTGATCGTTGACCGAAATTTAAAAAAAATTTCTTTAAATTACATCATATGATTTTTTCATGAATTCTAATCAATCTAATCTATATTTTCTTGTTAAAATTAGGTTAATGTAAACTATATGGTTACCAAAGTAGCTAATTTAGGTAAAGTTGGCTTAGTTTTAACAAGAAAATTGTATAAAAGCCTATATATGTTAAATATCCTAAAGGAATTTAGTTGGCCAGACTTAAGTTAGTTAATTATTGTATGACTCATTTGGGTAACTTGCTTGGCATCTGTTGGCCTAAAGGAAGGCATGTGTTAAGTAAGTGTGAGAGTTCTACATTGATTAATTATATTTGTGTAGAGGGTGCCACCAACATACATTTACTCTGTCCAAAGACTAATAGGTGGTGATGTACTAGGCATCTTTAAAATGATTAAAACCTTATGTGAACATGTGAATTTTGTGTTATATCTCTAATTTATTAAATATAATTATGTTGTATTTCACATGTTTAAGACTATGTATATATGAGTATCATTCTGAGCATGTTATTGGTTGTTTTCTATTATATGTAGTATCTGCTATTTCTGTCAACATGTAAAATATCTCTATGATGAATGAGACTAATTTTAAAAGATGGAAGGAGCACGTAATGATTATGCTTGGTTGCATGGATCTTGATCATGCATTTAGGGTTGAACGCCCAGTAGCCTTGACTGGCAGTAGTACTGCTGATCAAAAAGCTGCATTTGAGAAATGGGAATGTTCAAATTGCATGAGTCTTCAGATCATGCAGCATGCCATTTCGGAGTCCATTCGTGGTGGGATTCCAAAAGAGAAGGATGCTAAGAGTTTTCTTAAAGAGATCTCAGGCCGATTCGCACCTAATGAAAAAGTTGAAACCAGTACTATCTTGACTAAGTTGGTTTCAATGAGACATAAGGAAAAAGGAAACATTCGAGAGTACATATGGAGATGTCTCACCTTGTCACAAAGCTAAGGACACTTAAGTTAAAGTTATCTGAAGATATACTTGTGCACTTAGTTTTGATTTCTCTATGTCCTCAATTCAGTCAGTTCAAAATTTCCTATAATATTCCGAAGGAAAAATGGACACTGAATGAGCTAATTGCTCAATGTGTGCAAGAGGAGGGAAGACTCAAGCATGATAAGGTTGAGAGTGCTCACTTAGCAACTTCTTCTGGTACTAAGACTTCTTCTACTAAAAGGAAGAGGTCTAATGAGAAGGACAATGCAGTGCCTGGAGCATCTCAGTAAAAGGGCAAGAAGAAACAAGATGTGGGTGTGAATTGTTTCTTCTGCAAGAAGGCTAGACATCTTAAGAAAGATTGCACCAAGTTCACTGCATGGCTAGACAAAAAGGATATGCATCTTAACTTTGTTAGTTCTGAAGTTAATTTGGCTTTAGTGCCCAATAATACTTGATGGGTAGATTCCGGTGCTGCTACTCACATTAGTATTTCTTTGCAGGATTGTGTAACCAGCCGAAGGCTAATTAATGGTGAAAGATACATCTATGTGGGCAATGGCAATCGAGCTACTGTGGAAGCTGTTGGTGTATTTAGATTATCATTAGGAAATGAACATTATTTAGAATTACAGAATACTTTTGTTGTGCTGTCTTTTAGACGTAATTTAATTTCTATTTTTTTGTTTGGACAAATTTGGGTACACTTGTTCATTTGGTAATGGAACATTCAGTGTATTCTTAAATTCTGAATTAATTGCTTCTGGCTCATTGATTGATAATCTATATTGTTTAAATCGTGTTAAATCTGATAGCTTTGAAAATATACATTATGTGAATATTTGTACTAAACGTAGGTTAACTGATGAATGTTCTGCTAATTTGTGGCATAAGTGTTTGGGGCATATCTTTAAACAGAGAATGCAAAGGCTTATGTCAGATGACATTTTACAAGTATCCAATATCGAAGATATAGATATTTGCATTGAATGCATTAAGGGCAAAATGACTAAAGTTAAGGGAACATGTACTGTTGACCCTAAGGCTATATGCCATAAGTTTTGATGATGACAAATGTATTTAAAAAGTAGCATTGATATATATAAAGATTAATTATCATATATATGCTACAAGTACTTAAGCATGATTATGTTATTTAATATGTATGTTGCATATATTGAATCATGCTATTAAACTAACCATTGGGTTTGCAAGTAAGATATATTTTATAGGTTGGTTCAAAATAAGAAGAGTGAGGATTGTATTGAAGAACAAGGAAAAGCAATATCATGCTTCACTCAAGGAAAACAACATGCAAGGATGAAGCTCCAAGAAATGAAGAATTAGAAGATTTGAAGTCTTGGAAGCTTGGATGCATCAAGATAGCCTATGTGTTTAAATTAGGTATATTTTATATAGGCTAGTATATTTGTGCAACTCAATGATTTAGATTTGCATACATTGGCTCAAGCATTTTTGAACAAAAAGATAGTGAGATATGAAGTTTTACAAAAGTTATTTTTTGACCTTTGGTCACTCCTTATATCATATCTCATAAATGAAAAATCGGTTTTTCAAGTATCTTAATCTCATTTGATAGTAGACTCAAATATCTTTTCAACGGTATATTATTTATTCAAAACGGAGTCCAAATGAGAAATATATGACTATTCAAAATATAGTTTGAAAAACTGAAAGTTGATTTTACTATAATAAAAAATTATTCTGTTCTGACCTATAGTCAGTATTTTGATTATATCTTTTAAAAGAAAAATAATTTTTGAGTAAAACTTGGCTCATTTGAAACTAGACTCCAAGAGCTTTCCAACGGTATATTATTTGTTTAAAACGGAGTTCAAATGAGGGAGTTATGAATTTTTAAAGAAAGCTCAAAATCTGGACTGCACTATAACGGCTATATAACGGCTAGTTTTGTAAAATCTTATATATATGACCTTAGATACACGATTTTGAGCAAGAACAAAGTCCTACAATGTGATATTAACTTCTTCTATCATCTTTGAGAGAAAGGAAAGCATTCTTGAGCCAAATCTTGCATATTCTCTATCATTAGAGTTATTAGAGCTTCATTTGTTTTCATCTACTCTTTAGAGAGAGTTTCTTTGTATTGTTGATTTTGATCAACACATATATTATTCTGAGTTGAGGTTCGCAAGTACCGGTATTGGAAGAACTTGCTTTGGGTTGAGGAGGAGCCCGGATTCATAAATTCTTCATTGTGGTTTCGCAAATACCCGGATCGAATTTGCGTGGTTGTAGTGGTTTGCAAGTACCCGGATTAAACTTGCAATTATAGTGGAAATACTCAAGTGGTCTCTTGAGGACTGGATGTAGGCTTGAATTAGCCGAACCAGTATAAATCTCCGAGTTTTCTTTCTTTATCCCTTACTCTTTAATTTGTGCATATTGATATCCATTCTTTAATTCCTTGATCTTTATAATTATTTATCTTAACAGCACATTGATTTTCTGTATTGTATTTATTATCCTAAGCATTGTACTTTTACAGAAAATCATTTTAACTTCTAATTAATTCTTGTGAAAAATTTATAAAACCCAATTCACCCCCCCTCTTGGGTTCCAACCATTACTTTCAATTGGTATCAGAGCTTGGGCTCTTGTTTAAAGACTTAACCGTCTAAGAGTTAGCATGGTTGGATATAGTGATTGGTTTATTTCTAAAAATTGTTCTTTCACAGAACCTCCAATTTTTGATGCTAATCATTTTCAATATTGGAAGTATGAAATGAAAATGTTTTTAATTTCAGTAGACCATAAACTCTGGGATGTTATAGAAAATGGTTCTTGTATGCCTGTCAAGGAAGAACAAGGAAAATGCATTCCAAAACTTAAGAGTGAATGGAATGATACTGAAAGAAGTTTAATGCAACTCAATGCTAAGATAAAATTGATTATTTCTTGTGCATTGAGTCAAGATGAATTTTTCAAAATCTCCAACTGTGCAACTGCAAAAGAAATGTGGGAAATTCTTGAAGTTGCACATGAGGAAGATCTTATTGCTGAGGAATTAAGGTATAGAAGTTTCATTAATGAACTTGAAATTGCTCAAATGAACAATTGCAAAACCATTAATGAGATACAACTTGTGCTTAATCAATTGTAAGCTCTTGGTGTTGAACTTACAGGAAAATCTCAAATCACCAAGGTGGCAGACGAAGAAGAAAAAGGAGAAAAAGAGAAACCACAACCAAAAGGTGAATCATCAAAGAAAGCTTACCTATCTTCCAATTGGGGAAATAGCAATTCTGATAAGCAGAACACAAATGAAGAAGCCAACACTTGTCTTGTGGCCAGAGATAAAGATGAGGTAAATTCATTTGACTACTCTTTTGAAGAATTACAAGATGCCTTTGATGATTTACATGAAGAATCTCTTATACTTGCAAAGAAACTAAATGTTTCAAAACAGAAAAACTCTTCTCTTGAAAATGAGTTGGAAATATTGAAAAATGAATTTTCTATTTCCAAGGAAGAGAATTTTGTTTTTGAAAATCAAAACAAAACTTTGCAAGAAGAGAATTTGATTTTAAAAACAAATATCTCTACCAACAAAAATTGCTTTTGTACCAAGTGTGATTTTTTGAAAAAAGAAAATGATAATTTTAAAAACACACTTGCAAAACTCTCTCAAGGTAGAGAAATTTTAAATACCTCAGTTTTGAAACAAAGAAGAATTAACAAAGTTGGTATTGTTTCTAAAAAGAAATCAAACCAAAAGCAGTTTAAAAACTTCTTTGTTTCTGCAAAGATGTCCAATAGTCCAACTTGCACTTGTTTCTATTGTGGACTGAAAGGACACAAATCTTACTCCTGTTTTTATAAGAAAAATCTTGTTCATGGAGTAAAAATGAAATGGGTTCAAAAATGAACTCATGACCCAGGCAAACCCAAAGAAATTTGGGTACCAAAGATAAATGAATAATTTGTAGATTTGCCTCGAAGCAAGGAGCGGAAATGACTTTTCAATGGCTACATCATTCAAACTCCACTCTTTTGCATCAAAAGGAGGCAATGGATAAGTAAACATATAAGCTGGAATGCATTGTAAGAATTTTGACTGATATGTTTACTGCTCTCTAATGCTTTTGTCTGTTATCTAATATGCCTTACATCTATCCTTGATATTCATGCATGCTATATCTGAAAACAATTGTTAGGTGTGCAGATTATAGATTCAAATTTTGTTTTGATCTAAAATCTTTCTTCCAAATTTTGCTCAAACTATCCTTTTTACTGCATCATAAAAACTTGCTTCCATTACACGCACATTTTTCTTGTCTTCACAACAATAAGATTCCTCCTACCTATAGTATTTATCCTTGCTGTAATCTTATTTAAATATTTTCAATGAAATCAAATATTTTGCAAAATTGCATTTCATGAAAGCATAGCACTTTTATTAATATGGTATATTTTGAACATAATGTTGCTCCTAGTACTCGAGATTTATTTGAACATTACTGATTTGAACATCAATGTGCTCCACCAAAAGTGTTTTGCAGGAGTTAGTCCTCAAATCTATCCTCTAAGCTCATTCGTAATGATCGACCAATGCTTGACAGTGATCTTATGAGAGATTGTTTTCAAGAGGATCTTGCAAATAAACAATCAATTAAGTTCATTAAAATTGCAAGAAGATAGAATCAAAAGAAGAGCAATGAGCAAAACAAGAATATCAAAATCTTGAGGAGGAACTTCAAGAAGCAATAAGAGTTTGCCAAAATTGATGAGTATCTCTATTCTTTACCACTTTAATATTTAATTGAGTGATACTCCCTGATCATAATTGGCTATGTTGGCAATTTTTTTTTACTGACATACTTTCATTACAATGATATATTGTTCTCTAATATCTTACATATTTGATCATATCATTGTATATAAAGATATTGTCTTTATACCATTCATCATGGTTTGAGCATTATACATGTCATATCCTTTGTATAAGATATAGCTTATGAACGATTGTTTATGGATTCTAGTTTATATCTGATTATATCTTATTAATCCATATTACCTCAATTATTGTACTCCATACTCAAGTTATAATATGTTTTATCTTGATAAGTATGTAACTTGCTTTTGCTTTGAAATGATGATATATATGTCCATGTCAGAAAATTCTTTCCATCTTTAAAATGGATATATATTTTTCAATATATATATACTGTGCTGAATTTGTGTAGCTGATTTATTTTATCTTTCTTTATTATTATTTTTTTGTACCGTCAAATAAAAGAAACCACTTGCATTAAAAAAAAAACCGAAGGATTACATTGCATAATTAAAAAAAAAGGGAAAGTTTGCTCATGCATGAGCAATCTACAGGCGAGGTGGTCTCGGATTAGGAGGGTTGTATTGTATCATCACCCCTCGGCCATTCCTTGGAGCAAGAGACTGAGCAATGTCACGGAGGGTAGTGTAAATCCCATTCATACAATCAACACTTCTTTGTTGTTGATTGCAGAAGCATTGGGTAGACCAATAGAAGAACCTATCTATTCTTGAAGTTAGTGCCGCATTGTTGCGTTTAGCTAACTTCTCCAGGTCCTCTATCATCTTCTTAAGTTTCTTCACCTCCTGCTCCAGACAAGCAATTTTGTCTTCTGACGTATGGCCTGTACTAATCTCCTCAGCTTCTTCGATCTTCATTTTCTTCTTTTGATTTTCTTGAGATCCCTCCAAAGGTCTTTTGCCCTTGTCCTTGCCTAGACTCAAGTTTAAGTCGAGCTCTTCCTCCCTGGCCTCTACTGTGAGATCAATGAACTTTCTTGATGCCATGGTTTGAAATTTTTTTTGGAGTATGAAGAGAGAGGAATGTCAGAAAGTTGTAGGCTTAGAGATGAATACTCTTTGTGGTGTGATAATTGAGAACTCTGGGGCAGTCTTTATAGAGAGAAAATTGTGACTTAGAGCCAACGAAGATATCTCTTCGCCGCACCCCTACACGTTCATCCTATGGATTTTGCAAGCTGGAAGCCAGAAGTCTAGAGTACGCATGCACACCAACAACGCGTCGCATTAATGGCAAAACCACGAAAGTCAATTTTCGGTGGATTTGCGGCTGATTTAATTTGTTTTGATTAGAAATTTTAAGGATTAATAAAATGGTGATATTCAGAACCGTATCACTCTGCTTTGTTGTGTTGTTCTTGAGAGCATACATGATTACATCATGCTGTGATTATATGTATCTAAGAACATATGTTGTGTATGCTATTCATGCATCATGAGCGAAGGCTATGGCTAAGAATAATATTTCATGATTCCACATGCACTCATACAAAATGAGTTGTCAAAATTTTTACATGTACTCATCCTCAAGATACATATATAAATTCATTTTGAATGGGTATATAAATTGCTTCCTTTGTGCTGAAATTTATCTTATCCTTTATGAAGCAAATTTGTTTTGAAAAAGGACTTTAAAAATGCTTCTGTTATGTTAATATGTTTTATCATATGAAGCAACATTCTTTTTGAAAAAGAAAAGATTTTAAAGATCTCTTTTGTTGTAGATAACAAAAGGGATGAAAAATATTGATGTTTCATATATGGATTATGAACTATATGCTTGAATATACCTTATTACACTAATCCATATATATTGCTTCCTTAGATGAAATGTTTCTAAATTCCTTCGAAGCAAAATGTTTTAGAAAAATATCGTGAATCTCTTGAATTGCTTCCACAATGCTGAAATTGCTTTGCCATATTGAAGTATTATCTGTTTTGAAAAGAAAAGGATTTGAGTATCCTTATTTTAAATCACTTTTGCTATATTTGAAATAATTTTATGCATATATGCAGAAATTGTTTTTCAGAAATCTTGAAAAATATTATTATTCGATTTATGGATTATGATTAATATTCTTGTTTATATCATGCTTTGCTAATCCATATATCATACTTCTGCTGTGTGCTGTAAATATTTCTATCATATGACAGCAAATGATGTTTTTTTTTATTTCAAAGAGTTTAATTTTTCTGCTATTTACTAAAAATGCCTCTTCATAAACAAGCAGAAATCATTTTCAATGAAAATATTGCAGAAATTTCTTCAAAAATCTTACTTCAAAATACTGCAATCAAAAACTGAATTTCCTTTATAATGATTTGGACAATCTTTTTCAAAGGAAAAATGTTATGAAATTCAGGGGGAGCTTTGTCTCACTTGAATGTATTTTTTTTGAAAAAGAATATATCTTGAAAAATTGGATATTCATTATTCATTATTCTTTTTCAAATTATGCAAGGTTTAAGGGGGAGCCTAAAACTCTTTCAAGTTTTATCTTTTGGCTCATTTCATTTGACATGAGAAAAATTTTTCTAAAATTTTCTTTTTACATGTCAATGAAATCAATGATAAGTTTTGATGTATCCTTACCCCATACTATATTGACATCTTCTGACATCCTGACTTAAAGAAGGTATGTGCTTTAACTTCTATATATTGTGTTCCTTACACCTTTTTGTTGATGTCAAATAGGGGGAGAAGAAACAATAGAAAAATATGTATACGTGCTTATAACATTGCATTCATTATCTTGTGATACATATTTTTCTGTGGTGATTTGTCATCATCAAAAAGGGGGAGATTGTTGACCCTAAGGCTATATGCCATAAGTTTTGATGATGACAAATGTATTTAAAAAGTAGCATTGATATATATAAAGATTAATTATCATATATATGCTACAAGTACTTAAGCATGATTATGTTATTTAATATGTATGTTGCATATATTGAATCATGCTATTAAACTAACCATTGGGTTTGCAAGTAAGATATATTTTATAGGTTGGTTCAAAATAAGAAGAGTGAGGATTGTATTGAAGAACAAGGAAAAGCAATATCATGCTTCACTCAAGGAAAACAACATGCAAGGATGAAGCTCCAAGAAATGAAGAATTAGAAGATTTGAAGTCTTGGAAGCTTGGATGCATCAAGATAGCCTATGTGTTTAAATTAGGTATATTTTATATAGGCTAGTATATTTGTGCAACTCAATGATTTAGATTTGCATACATTGGCTCAAGCATTTTTGAACAAAAAGATAGTGAGATATGAAGTTTTACAAAAGTTATTTTTTGACCTTTGGTCACTCCTTATATCATATCTCATAAATGAAAAATCGGTTTTTCAAGTATCTTAATCTCATTTGATAGTAGACTCAAATATCTTTTCAACGGTATATTATTTATTCAAAACGGAGTCCAAATGAGAAATATATGACTATTCAAAATATAGTTTGAAAAACTGAAAGTTGATTTTACTATAATAAAAAATTATTCTGTTCTGACCTATAGTCAGTATTTTGATTATATCTTTTAAAAGAAAAATAATTTTTGAGTAAAACTTGGCTCATTTGAAACTAGACTCCAAGAGCTTTCCAACGGTATATTATTTGTTTAAAACGGAGTTCAAATGAGGGAGTTATGAATTTTTAAAGAAAGCTCAAAATCTGGACTGCACTATAACGGCTATATAACGGCTAGTTTTGTAAAATCTTATATATATGACCTTAGATACACGATTTTGAGCAAGAACAAAGTCCTACAATGTGATATTAACTTCTTCTATCATCTTTGAGAGAAAGGAAAGCATTCTTGAGCCAAATCTTGCATATTCTCTATCATTAGAGTTATTAGAGCTTCATTTGTTTTCATCTACTCTTTAGAGAGAGTTTCTTTGTATTGTTGATTTTGATCAACACATATATTATTCTGAGTTGAGGTTCGCAAGTACCGGTATTGGAAGAACTTGCTTTGGGTTGAGGAGGAGCCCGGATTCATAAATTCTTCATTGTGGTTTCGCAAATACCCGGATCGAATTTGCGTGGTTGTAGTGGTTTGCAAGTACCCGGATTAAACTTGCAATTATAGTGGAAATACTCAAGTGGTCTCTTGAGGACTGGATGTAGGCTTGAATTAGCCGAACCAGTATAAATCTCCGAGTTTGCTTTCTCTATCCCTTACTCTTTAATTTGTGCATATTGATATCTATTCTTTAATTCCTTGATCTTTATAATTATTTATCTTAACAGCACATTGATTTTCTGTATTGTATTTATTATCCTAAGCATTGTACTTTTACAGAAAATCATTTTAACTTCCAATTAATTCTTGTGAAAAATTTATAAAACCCAATTCACCCCCCCTCTTGGGTTCCAACCATTACTTTCATGTACTTCTAGAGCTAGTCAGACTTTAGAGTTGATTCATACTGATATATGTGGTCTATTCCTTACAGCTTCTTGGAATGGACAACAGCATTTTATCAACTTTATAGATAACTACTCTAAATATAGGTATATGTACCTATTACATGAGAAATCTCAATCGTTGAACGTATTTAAAGTTTTCAAAGCTGAAGTTGAAAATTAACTAAGCCAGAAAATTAAAGCTGTCAGATCTGACAGTGGAGATGAGTTATATGGTAGATATGATGGATCAAGGAAACAATGTCCAGGGCCTTTTGCTAAATTTTTAGCTGAGTGTGGGATTATGCCACAGTACACCATGCCTGGGATCCAAGTCAAAATGGTGTAGTTGAACGGAGCAATCGTACACTTAAAGATATGGTGAGAAGTATGATAAGTCATTCTTCTCTATTAAAATCACTTTGGGGTGAGGCTCTTAAGACTGCAGTGTATATCTTTAACAGAGTACCGAGTAAAGCAGTACAGAAGGCCCCATATGAGTTGTGGATAGGCAAGAAGCCTAGTGTTAAGCACTTACATGTTTGGGGTTGTCCAGTTGAAGCTAGGTCGTACAAGCCTAATGAAAGAAAGCTGGACTCACGCACTGTGAACTGCTTCTTTGTGGGATATCCTGAGAGGTCGAAGGGTTTCAAGTTTTATGACCCTTCAACCAAGTCCTTCTTTGAGACCAGAAATGCCAAGTTTATTGAGGATGTTGGTCATAGTGGGAGTGGTCAACTTAGAGAAATTGTGTTTGAAGATAAATATACAAGTATTCCTACTATGGACACAAAAATACCTGATCAGGTAACATTACCTGAGATGGTTATACCTGTGAATGAGGAACCTATAGAGAACATAATAGATACAGATATCACTCCTATTCAGGATCAAGAGATCCATTCTCCTGAACCTAAATTAGAGCAACAACAACCTCAGGTGGAAGTGCCTTTGAGAAGATCCACTAAAGAGAAGAAAAGTGCTATATCAAACGACTATGTCATTTTCTTACAAGAGCACGATTTTAACATAGGCATGCAAGATGATCCAATCACTTGCAGGGAGGCCATGTCATGTAGTAACTCTTAAAAATGGATAGATGCCATGAGGGATGAGATGAAATCCATGGCTGACAACGAGGTATGAGACTTAGTAGAATTACCATATGGTGCGAGACCGATTGGCCGTAAATAGATATTTAAAACCAAAAGGGACTCAAGTGGTAAGATCGAAAGATGTAAAGCTCGTCTTGTAGCCAAAGGTTTCACTAAAAAAGAAGGCATTGACTTTAAGGAAACCTTCTTTCCAGTTTCAACGAAGGATTCCTTTAGAGTCATAATGGCACTTATAGCTCATTATGATTTAGAGCTACATCAAAAGGATGTGAAAATAGTGTTTCTTAATAGTGACATTGAAGAAACAATATAAATGGTGCAACTGCAGAACTTTGAATCAAAAGATTCGAAGCACCTTGTATATAAGCTAAAAAGGTCTATTTATGGTCTGAAACAGGCATCTCGGCAGTGGTATCGAAAATTTGATGAAGTGATTTCATCTTTCGGGTTCAATGAGAATCCGGTTGATCAGTGCATATACCTCAAGATGAGTAGGAGCAAGTTTATGATAGTAGTTCTGTATGTCGATGACATACTTTTGGCTAGTAATGATGTATCTTATTTGCGTAAAACTAAATCCTTTCTTTCTAGCAAATTTGAGATGAAGGAGCTTGGTGATGCGTCTTTTGTTCTAGGGATTCTGATCCATAGGGATCATACCAGACAAACTTTTAGTTTATCACAAAAGATATATATTGAAAAAGTCTTGAATCAATTTAGTATGAAGGATTATGCACCGGGTGACACACTCGTAGCCAGAGGCAATAGATTTAGCTTGCTTCAATGTCCTAAATTGGACATAGAGAGGAGGAAAATAGAGAAAATCTCATATGCCTCGGCTGTGGGTAGTCTCATGTATGCACAAGTGTGTATGCGTCCAGATTTAGTGTACATCATGGGAATGTTGGGTAGATACTAGAGTAACCCTGGTATGGCTCACTGGAAGGCAACAAAGAGGGTTATGAGATACCTTCAGATGATGAATGACTACATGCTCATCTATCGGAGGTCGGATTGACTTGAGGTTGTGGGATACTCCGATGCTGATTTTGATGGATGCGTAGATACGAGGAGATCTACATTAGGCTATGTTTTCATGTTATATGAAGGAGCTATTTCTTGGAAAAGTGTCAAACAAACACTTGTAGCTTCTTCAACCATTGTGGCTGAGTTCATCGCCTACTATCAAACATCCAACTAGGCGGTTTGGCTGAGGAACTTCATCACAGCTTTACAGATAGTCGAGGGTGTTGAGAGGCCTTTGAGATTATACTGTGATAGTAGAGCCGCCGAGTTGTTCATTAAGAACAACCAGAATTCGTCTAAGTCGAAGCACATAGACATTAAGTTTCTGGTTGTTAGAGAGAGGGCTCAGAGTCATATTGTGTCTGTAGAACACATTAGTACTGATCATATGATTGCATATCCGCTGACTAAAGGTTTACCACCTAGAGTTTTTCATGAGCATATGGCTCATATGGGTGTGGATCGACCCTTAGATATCTGAGTGTGTGTTGTACATTTTTATTTGTACTTGATCAGTGTATTTATACTGTGACATTTAAGATATATATATATGATTATATATTTATTCATATACAATTTTGTGTTTGTGTGTGAGTGAGCTCTGGACATATGTGTTGTGCTTTCTCAATGCGGTTTAGCAATTGTTGTTTAGCATAAAGTAGAGAAAGTATAGGAACCAGTTGGAAATAGGAATGTATGAAGATCCTAGACATGTAATTTCTATGCTACACATTCAGGCTTAATCTATGTCGTTAGCTATATTAATACTGTGATCATTGTTGGATTTAGTTTCAATTCAACTGGTTATGAAAGCTTCTTTGGTTCTGTGCTGATATAGTTGGTGAATGAGATTGTATGTGATATATCTGTTAGATAGCAAAACGTGCACACTTTGAGTTTATATATATGTGTATGATATGTGAATATACAATTTCAGAATCATATGTCGTCCAAGTGGGAGATTTGTTAGCGTTATTTTTGTTATTATAAATATTATATATATATATATATATATTATTTATTTTATAAATAACTATTAACGCTAATAGATATTTACGTGGACTGACATATTAATTATTGTATATGTCAACATATTTTTGGGGCATATATATTAATGCTATCTTAATTAAGTCCATTATAAAATCTTCATTAATTTGTGTTCAGGGACCTATTTGATATATATTTTATTTAGTCTGTGGTGTTAGTGAAAATATTAAATGTGTAGAAGCCCGACCCTAAATAATAATAGTGATGAGATGTTATTATAAAAAGGGTCAATCTATGAGTTGACACCGTGGGTCGACCCATGGATCGATGGATATGGTAGTGGTTCCTTGGGTTATATGAGTTGGTCTCACTTTTAGAAGATAGGGCTTCATTTTGTGTTTTTCCATTAGAGAAAAGTGAGAGAGAAAGCCAATATCATATCTTTCTAGAAGAGCCTAACTTCTTTTGATTTGTGTACAAGTTAATGATGGATTAAGGTATGCTTTTTATATTATTTAATTTTGTGTCCTTATTACTTGTTACGATCTACAAACAGTAGATTATAGATTCAAGAGATTTTTTGCATTTGAGTTTTCTATAAATCTATCTGTTTGGTTAATGATTATGTAAAATAATCCTTTCATTCTCATCTCATTGAACTCATTTGAATGTTTGTTCAAAAACAACTAAATACTATATGTGGCATTATAGAGGACCATTGATTTTAGAAGCCCAAACATAATACATGTCCAAGGAAATTGTCTCACTAGAAATGAAATCCTTCTCAATTCCGATAGGCTTTGCATCCACCCATGTATAAGTTTTTAAAATATATTTTGTCCACCAAAGTCTTTTGCTATCACTTGAATTAACATACAACACCATGATCTCAAATGAGTTTGAAAACTTGTTGTATCCAAATGCATGAAAGGTATGCTCTAAAATCACAACATTAATAAGAAAGGCTTCAAAAGAGGAATAAATTAAAGGAATTTAAAAGCTTGAAAATATAAATTTATAAGATAACTTGTAACAAATATACACTTACTGTGTGGAACATGGTTCACAAAATCTTTTGTATCAACGTAGTCCATAGTCACAAGATTAAAAATGGTAAGCACATGCTTTGCTCCATTGAAAGCTCTTCGTATGCACATTATACTGTTTTGAGACCCTACGAAATTAACAAACAGCTTTGCAGAAGTAGTGTAAGGCACTTTGACAGAAAACAACATCATTTTGTGTAGGTTAAGGATATATATCTTCGTTGTAATTTTTTGATTTTCACATACAAGTTGGGTTAGTATGATATTTGTAGCCTTTACGTCCTCATTGTTCTTGTGATATTTCGTAAATGATTTTCCCTTTGCAATCGATTTCCACCCTTTGCACACAGCTGTCAACGAAAGCAATTCTTCGCAGCTTAATCTGTCGAAAATATTAAATACCAAATCTTGAGGAAGATATGTTATGTCTTTGTCTTATATTCCATTGTAATTGCTACAAGCACAACAAACACATCATATTAACTCAACATAATGTCAGAACCCAATGAACAGACAGAAATAAAAATAATATACTTGCTTAAGTAGCTTTATATAAAGAAACCAATAAAAAGAAAACATAACGTAATGTTGTGCATACTTTAAAAACATGTTAGTTTGAAGATGATGAAATATATTTTTGTACGGCATGTTAGTAAGAAGTAAGAGTTATGAAATATTATCATCTATGCACTAAATTCTATTAAGAAGGTTATCTTAATTCTGGAAAAAAAAGGAAAAAAAAAAAGAGGAGTAAAATAATTAAACTGAATAAAGATTACATGTTAATTCATAGATTTTTTAGAATTAAATGAGACCTGTCAATAAATTGAGTACTTTCAGGAAAATCAGCATTAATAAAAAGCCAAGAAGCATATAATGAGTTGGAGATCTTTCTAGAGCCTAAAAAAAGAATTTAACATAAAACAAAAATTAGCAAAATAATGACTATAACAAAATCAAATTGAATAAAAAACCAAATGAACAAATATTATAAAAAAGCTTAGACATGATGTTATACAAAAAAAATGACAATCATTGAATAATAAGAAGCATAGGACTAAATGATTTGTTTAAGATAAAAAAGAATAGGATTTTAAAATTCACACACCTGAAAATTCTCTTATTTTACACTATTGTATAATAACAATTATAGGACCACAAATTTCAAATCCAATCCAGTTAGCAACCTGGATGCATGGCAAATTCATCCCACAAAGTACAAGAAAGGCGATTTGACCTAAAACACAAATACAAGTTAATTGCAAACATGAAATATATTTTGCAACACTCCCAATTTTTTTTTTTTAAAAAGGAAACTTACTCAAGGTCCTCCAACTCAATGTCAATTTTTTTTTATTTCTCGAACCATCTTTGCATATTTCTTCAATATTACCCAAGGCAGACAATTTCCCAATAACATCTTGAAAGATGAAATACATTGATAATAAAATGAATATCTATAAAGAAAATCCAAATAAAAAGTAGGAAGGAGACAAATATATTATAACTGACCGATCAAATAGTTTTCATCTACTTTGCAAGAACATATGTCACTGAACGGGCAAAATGAAAATCTATACATAAGAATGGAGGCATCATCAGCATCTTGACGAACAAAAGTTGAAAACTAAAAATTGAATTTGAAAGCATGAGTTGTGGTCCAGTAACTTCCACTATTTTGACAAACTCCAAATTAACTTATCAAAAAAACACCATCCTCTACTAGAATGCTCTTAAATTTGTTAACAAAAGAGCGTTTAACAGATGCGTGAATGCAAGAACCCTAAAAAAATAGAAAGAAAATTGTCAAAAAATTACATTTTGTAATGGAATATTTCGTAAGTAAAAAGAACTAACCATGGAATCTTGAAGAACCATTTCAATCCCATTGATTTCTTCGGGTAGATTAAAACCAAGTATGAACCGAAGATGGATAACTCTTGTTTTGATCGTCCAATTGGCTCAGAGTGAACAAATCTCACGAATTGAATCTATTTGGTTAGCCATGAGCTGATGATGTTATGTAAGGCAAATAATAGGCAATGCTGGGACTTGAAAATAAACGAGGCAAAGGGCAACGATAGTATGAGTGAAAAGCTAGAAGGAGCAACACAAAATTTGCTGGAGAAAAATAAGAACACAAAAATCGAATTCAACACAGTCAAACATGCAACATGTTGTGTCTTCAATGGGAATAATATACAGTGGAGATAGTATGGAAATAATGGACAAAATTTGAACAAAGACTATTGCATTGGAAAAGAAAATGGGCAGTTTGAATGACGGGTGTCAGTATAAACAAGAAGGTAAATGGGTAGAGAAAAAAAAACCCAAAACGCCAAAAAAAAGAGACCAGAAATGAGAGGGAGTCCATCATTAAGGAGACAATATGGAAATAATGGACAAAATTTGAAAAAAGACTATTGCATTGGAAAAGAAAATGGAGAGTTTGAATGATGGGGGCAATTTGAATGATGGGTGTCAGTGTAAGTAGAAAGGAAAATGGGTAGAAAAAAAACCAAAACGAAAAAAAAATAAAGAGACCAGAAATGAGAGAGAGTCCAACATTGAGAAAGAGCATTTAATGTTGAGAAAGTAGTCCACCAATCAGAGTCAGCTTGTATTTAATGTTGACTTGCTTGGGTAGAACTAAGATATATATATATATATATATATACATGTAAATATATTTGTATAAATATATTTGCTTTTTTTACCAAAAGAAAGTAATGATAAAAATTTTTCTAAAGTTAAAATAATAATAATTTTTTATGTAAAGGTGAAAATAGATTAAATTGTTAATGAATTAAAAAAATCTTTTTTAGAAAAAGGATGAGTCAATGGTTTGTTTAGGGTTGACCCTAAAATTATGGGTTATGGGTAAACTCATGACCCATATAAAAATTTTAAATGTGTCATAAATAATTTTTGACCCATTTATTTTTTATTCAACTCAATTCACCCATTTAATACCCTTACGTGCATCATTGTTTTTTGGTGTTTCTTGTGCACTTTTTGGGCCGTTGATTTTGGGCCATGCTTCGTCCTAAAGCCAAACAAGGAATCTAACTTAAGCTAAAACTGAGAGATGTGAGCATCTTTGTTGCAAAAGAGAAAAATTGGTTGAACGAAAGAAAGAAGCTACACCAATACATTGGAGTTCTATTGAATAACCTGAGTGTTCAATGAAACAAAAAAACAAAAACAGAAAACATGAATCTGTGCACAATCACAAAGGAGAAGGAAGAGAAGCATCGAGAAAAACAGAAGAGGACAATGCACTGTATGCTGCATTTCTGCGAGTTTTTTTATGCTTTCTTTATATTTTTTTTTTGTCTTCAATATTCTATTTTTTTTAAATGTATTTGAACTTTTATTCATCTAAAAAAACTCTTATTTTTATTGTTAAAATACCAAAAATCCCCTTGCCAAGTGCCACCTTAACATTTATGTGGACAAATATTTTGCTGACTAGGCATTATTTTGCTAATATGACAATTGACTAAAGGTTTAACTAACAACAATTCTAATGGAGAGGGTTTCTTTCTTGGCAAGAGTCCGAAAGTTGAAAGGAGTATTTTGATAAATTTAAAAGTTGAAGGAGTAAAGTGCACTAATCCCTAAGTTTAGAGGATTTTTATGCATTTTAACCAAAATAAAATGGAGGGTTGTATTATTTTAAGAACTTGCAAAAAAAAAATTAATATACTGTATTTAAAGATAACATACAAGTTCATCTAAACAAATTGTTTAATTTACCAATCACATGCCTTTTAAGTTTTTACTGATTCACATTTAACTATTGTCTTTGATTTTTTTTTTTTTGCAGGAAAAATCACAGAGAAATCATATAAGTCCAAAGACAAATGAACAGAAACGGTTCCTTGTGTGACAATTAAAAATATGAAAGGTGGGAACAATTTTTGAAACAAGAAACAAGGAATATAATTTTAGCAAAATGAAGAAAAATACAAGTCAACATAATGGGTTTCCAAGTTCCACATTGGGCTTGGATATGGGCCGGGCCTGAAACTTGGGAGCTTTGGGCTTTACTGTAACCGAAATCCATGTATCATTTGAAATATTACTGCCCAATATGTTAATGAGTAAATTATAAATTTAGTTACTAAAAAATTATAGTTGTCTTGATTTGGTTTTCAAAAAATTAAGTGTTTTAATTTAATCTATAAAAAATATATTTATTTATTTTTTAATTGTTAAATCATAAAATTTATCGTTACTAAATTTTAATATTTTAGTTAACACAAGATACTTTGACAAATAGAAGGACAAAATTATCGTAAACATAAATTTTTTAATGGCTAAATTAAAACAACTGTAATCTTTTATTTTAGGGACTAAATTAATCATTTACTATTTTACTCTATTTTAAATTTATGTAATTTGGCCCAGAATTTAATTGTCGCATGTGGTTTGAGTGTATGGTTCAAGCTACAGTAATTTATATATAAATAACGAAAAGTATTCACATGAATATTAAAATAGTAAGGAAAAACTTTACTTGTAATTTCTTAAATCTTTGCTATTGAAATTTTCAATTAAAATATGACACATATTTTTTACAATTAAACCTTGCATTGGTTTTTTAAGAAACTTTGTAGAGATATTTTATTTTCAGTAAAGAAGATGATAACAAAGATATAAGAAAATGTGTAAAAATCTCATCCAACTTATAATTTTATTGTCAAAGGTATGTTTTATTTATATTTCAAATATTTTCATCATATTATAAGGACGCTACTGAAATTAAGAGAATTTTTTTTTTCCAAAAATACAATTTAGGCCCAGTAATAATTTAAAAGAATAAAATTGCCCAACAATGAAACGCACTTTCAGCAACGGTTATTTGCCAAGTGCAACGAAATTATCCACCACAAATACTTAGTAAGTGTTGGTCCAAATTCTCAGAACTCCATTGATTTGGCAGTTAAAATGGCTAGAAAATAGAAGAGAAATCTGAAAGAAACTCCACTATACGAAGAAATCTAAATTTATAAGACATATTACTTTTTGACGATTTGTCAAATATGGTATCTTTGATTGAATTAGTGCTTAGAAAACCATGTATTGTGCAGTGTTTTATATTGAGCTTTTCTGCTTTTCTGGGTGGTTGAGACTAATTACATTTTGATAATGTAGTTGATATAGAATATAGAGCTTGTTTACACATACCTGCTTTCACAAGCCAGAAAGCACCACTTTTTAATCATCACTTCAAAATTTGATGATCTGTTGAGAAAGATTCTTTTAACTTTTGAGTAAATTACTGATTTAGTCATAAAAAAATAAAGTTTTCTCAATTTGATCTTTAAAGGATCAAGTGTCTTAATTTAGTTTTTAAAAAATTCTATTTGTCTTAATTTGATCTTTTTCATTATTAAATCACAAAATTATTCATTGCTAAGTCTCAAACTTTTCGCTCCAAAATATAATTTTTTAAAAATTAAATTGAGACAACTATGATTTTTCTAGAGACCAAATTAGTAATTTACATTAACTTTTTCTAGCTTCACAGGTTGAGCTGAACATAGCCTTTTCATTTAGGCATATAACTATGATAATACATCCTGATTTGGAAGAGAAGTTTTATTGCAGTTATGTTACAAAGCACAACCTACAGGCTGATTCTCTCTTCCCTCTCTCTCCAACAAACAGTACAAACCTCCAACAATTTTGCAAGTATTCAATATCGCTGCTCACGCTATAAGAAATTACACTTCCAGTTGTGACAAAACAACTAGTTACTAAAAGTCCTTTTTCGGTGGCGACAAAAAAAGTAGTTAGTTTCCATTGGAGGCCTTGGATCATTAGCTTATATGAACAATGATGTTCATGTTCTCCTAAAACCATCTTCATTCACAACAATGTTGGTGGAATAGAAGGGTCTGCCTCTTCCAGCATCTGAACCACCATTCTCATGGATGGTCTAGATGCCGGAAATTTTGCGGTGCAGAGCATGGCAATCCTCAAGACCTTCATGGCATCTTCCTTGTAATGCACTGCAATGGTGGAATCCACCAGGTCAAGCAAGTCTTGCTTGCTCCTCATGGTGTTGCTGCACACCCAGTGGACAATGTCCTTATTCTCTCCGAAACTGGGTTCAATCGGCTTCTTCCCGGTCACCAACTCCATAAGGACTACTCCAAAGCTGTACACATCGCTCTTTTCGGTTACCCTACAGGTGTAGGCATACTCTGTTGTGTGGAAAAAAAAATCAAGATGATTAATTTTGAAGTATGACAGCTAAAAAAATGTAGTTATCCCCTAACACCTGCCTAAATAATTAGACCTGGTTTAGTTGTTTTTTACACTATTACTCATCTTAAGCTCAATCAACTTCATCTTTTATAACTTGCTCTTCCCCATAATATGATAATATGATCCCTTTTCAGGATGGCTAGTAACTATTTTGGATTGCAGAAGCTGTTAGATCTTGTAACTTACAGTACAAGTTTCAGAGCCTCTAATACATGCATTTCAGAACCAGAGTAGCTTTAACTTGAACCTATAAACTTACTCTGATCATATATACATACATATTTTGTGTGTGTGTGTGTGTGTGTGTTTGTGTGTGTGTTCTATACTCTCTAAAATACTCAATCACACAAGAAAGTCATTTAAACTTGAAATGTGCACAAAACACAGGCCTACCAGCCATACTAACCACTTAATTAAAGAGACATTGATATCATCTCATGAATAGCTTCGCAATTGTCTCATTTTGGTCTTCAAAAAATCAAACAACTCAATTTAGTTTTTGAAAATTTGGTCTTTTTCGTTATTAAAATATCAAATTTACCATTGCTTAATTTTAAACTTTTCGTTGGCAAAAGTTTAATTCTTTGGCAAATGCAATGACAAATTTAAAAAAGAACACAATATTTTAAGAACTAAATTAAAACGTTTGATCTTTTAGAACTAAATTGAGACAATTATAGTCTTTTAGAGATCAAATCAACAATTTACTCTATAATTTATAACAAGACAAAGATTTTTAATCTCAAATTAAATTACTAATTTGGTCTCCAAAAGGTTACAATTATCTCAATTTAGTCCCTAAAAGATTATATTTGTTTCAATTTGATCTCTCTTTTTGTCAAAGTGACTTCTAGCAACAAAAAATTTGAGATTTCACAATAATAAATTTTGTGATTTAGCAACGAAAATGACCAAAATTGAGACAAAATATAATCTTTCATAAACTAAATTGAAATACTTGATTTTTCAAGGACCACATTGAAAAAAGTATAATATTTCAAGGACTAAATCAACAACTTCCTCCTAATTCTAACAAGGAACAGGAAAAGCTTACCAGGAGGCATGTAGCCAAGTGTTCCAGCAATGACATGAGTCCAATTTCCTCCTCCTCCCTGCAGAATCTTGGCAAGCCCAAAATCAGCAATCCTTGGCTTCCATCCTTCATCAAGCAATATGTTACTAGACTTCACATCTCTGTGTATAACTGGCCTATCACACCCATGGTGTAGATACTCTAACCCTTTAGCAGCCCCTAGGGCTATTTCATACCTAACTTCCCATCCTAACTTGGACTTCTCAGAGCAATGCAGCCTCTCCCACAAGCTCCCATTTGGTAAGAACTCATAAACAAGCAGGCTGCTATCTTCACTTGTGATGCTGCAATAGAGCTTCACCACATTCACATGCCTTATGGAGCTCAGGGTGGTGACCTCTGAGTCGTACTCAGGCACCTGGGTGGTTCTTTTCAGTATGGCCGTGCTACTCTGGCTGCTTCTCCGGTCTCCTGGATTTGAAGTCCATATGTGTTTGACTGCCAGTTCCTTGTTACTTCGTAGGACAACCTTGTAAACATTCCCTGAGCCGCCTTTGCCGATCAAGTTCTCGGCTCTGATCCCCTCAATGATCTCGTTTTCATTGAAGTTCAGCATATGGTACTGCTTCAAGCTCCAAGAATTGGTCTTTAATGGCATGTTAAGCTTGTTTTGTTTCAGTGTCATGAAGAGGAAGTATGCCAAGAAAACAAGGAGAACCGTTATACCGGCAATGGCAAAATAGAGGATAAGGTTTCGGGTTCGGGTTCGATTTGGGCTCGAGGAGTCCAATGAGCATGGCTTGAAGTTTTGCAGAGTCTGACTGCATAATCCAGGGTTACCTTCAAACCCATCTTTGAATGCTGCAATAGAGAGTGATTCTGGTATGGGACCAAACAACTGGTTGTTTGATAGATCAAGAAGGCTAAGTCTCAAAGATGACAAACTTGATGGAACTTCACCAGAAAGTCTATTTGAGGATAAGTTCAGTGAATTCAAAGTAGGCAAAGAGCCAAGACTATCTGGTATTTCCCCGGATAGTGAATTCCTTGAAAGGTCTATTGCACTAAGAGAAAGGCATGAACCTAATGACTGTGGTATAGTGCCAGAAAAATTGTTCCCATTCAAACTCAGACTAGTGAGTTTCTTCAATTTTCCAATTGTTTCAGGGATGTGACCAGAAAAATTATTTGATCTTAACTGAATTGACACCAAAGAAGAAGCTTCTGAGAGATTCAATGGTAACTCACCTGAAAACTGATTGTTATACAAGAAAAGCTGTGCTAGAAATTTTGCTTTGGCTATATCAGAAGACACTGGACCTTCAAGTTGGTTATATGAAAGATCAAGTATTTCCAAATTTGGCAAGCCCCATATACCAGAAGGAACAATACCTGAAAGTGAATTGTGATTCACGCGTAAACGGGCCAACGACGAGCAATTTGCATAGGTTTCTGGTATGCTTCCATTGAAGCTGTTGTTCAATATGGCTAGATCAGTCATCTTGTTGTTCTTGCACATGTATGGAGGTATAGGGCCTGAGAGAGAGTTATCTGAAACATCGATGAACTCTAAGCCTTCCCAAGAGCCAAGCTTTTGGGGGAGAAAACCAGTGAGGTTGTTATCATAGAGAGAAATATCTGAGAGGCTTCTCAGATCAGCAAGCTCTTGAGGGATTCCTCCTGAGAATTTGTTCTGAAAAAGCTGAAGAGAAGTGAGGTTGGTCAAGAACCTTATCTCAGAGAGATCACCTTCAAGATGATTATTAGAAACATCAAAGTTTACGAGACTTGTGAGGTTCCCAAACCCATCTGGGATTTTCCCACTCAAGAAATTGTCATATAGCTCAAGCTGCCAGATATTCTTGAGCTTAACAATATCAGAAGGAATTTCACCAAACAGGTTGTTATCAGAAAGCTCAAGTTCCTCAAGCAGAGTGAGATTCCCAATACCCTTTGGGACTTTCCCTGTGATGCTGCAATTTGTGAGGTAAATCCAATACAATTTCTCAAGCTTCAAAACCTCCAGTGGAAAAGGACTTCTTGTTAATAAGTTGTCACCAAGGCTTAAGAAAGTGAGACTGGTCAGATTCTCCAACGATTTCCAAGGAAATTCCCCAGAAATTCCACTGGCATTTAAGTTCAAGAAATTCAACTTGTTCAAAGAAGACAAATCAGGAACCACCCCAGCAAACGAATTCCAACCCAAATCTAAAATCTTCAAATTCGTGCAGTTCCTCAAGTCCTCAGTGATTCTTCCACTCAATAAGTTGGACCCCAGAGAGATTTTCTCAAGCATTTGAAGCTCGCAAATTGAGTCAAAAGGAACAGTACCCACAAGTTGTTTCTGTGGAAGATTGATCTCTGAGACGAACCCATTGGAATCGCAGACGATTCCGGTGAAGTTGCGGACAGAATTAGCCTGCCTCCACGAACTGAAAATGTTTTCATTGTTTAAACTATGGATTGAAGACTTGAACTTCATAAGAATCTGAAACTCCTCAGACTGAGATGAAGCAACGAGGAATACAGAAAACAGAGCAGTGAGAATAATGGCTGGTGGTGACCATCGATGGAATGTTCCTCCGGCAACCATGCCGGCGTCGAAAGAGGGTCAGTGTGATAGTTGGGAAGTGGGTAAGTGATAGCTAGGAAGTAAGCAAAGTTCCGAACTGGGTTTGACAGAGAGACGAAGAAAGTTGTAATACGTAAAGTCGAAGAAGAAAGGAGGCTTATTTAGTGCACTAATGTTTTTAAAAAAATTTCCGCTTACACTAAATATTTAAAAATATTTTTTTATATATTAATTTTTTGACGACTTTAATTAATTTGTGGTCGAATTCAATGAAAAAATACAATAAATTTAATTAATCTTTAGTCGAATTTGCTGCAGGTTCTTTTTTTTATTAATTTTAAAACATCAAATTCGACCAGGAGTTGGTTGAATTTGGTACCAATTTTTTTCTATGTCTGTTTCAATTTTTTTGATTGAAAATTAAAATTATAATAAAAATAAAAATTATATAATAAATAAATATATGGTTATTTTATTTTATACATGATTATTTTATTTTTATATAATATTTAGTTTCATTTTATATTAAAAAAGACATATAAATTAGATAAAAATAATTTTAATAATTTGAAAGTTTTATTTTAATTATTATTTTTTTAGATTTTAAGAATATTCTCAAATTTTATATTTTAAATAAATAAAAAATATGAAAATATATAAATGGTAATAGAAAATGTCAATTACAATTATCATTAATTAAATTTATTATTATTAAAATGAGAAACAATGTCCTTTAATAAACCAACCAATTTTAATTAACGTGAATAATAAATAAATTAATTAGTAAATTATGAAATCATATTTGTTCTAAAAATATTCATGTATATTGTTTATTTTTACTTTATACAAATAATGTTATTTATTTTTGCAAATGAAATTATGTATGTATTTTATCATTTATTTGTTAATTATTAAATTGGCCTACATAATTAATTTTTGTATTAAATTAAATTAGTGATATTTTTTATTTAGCTATTTTAAAATTATAATTTATATTATTATGATAATAATGAGATTGGCATTTGTTATTTTATTAAATTAACATATATAATTATTATTAATGTGTAATGGTTTTCATAATACTTTGAATAAAATGTATTTAATTATTGTTAGCAATTTAAAAGATTTAAATTAATTTTTTTAATTATTTGTTGACAATTTTAAGAATATTCATAATTTATATTTTTTTTAAGTTTTAATGACTCAATATGTAACTATATTAATACTAATTTTTGTTTAACTTTTTTATTTTTATTATAGTTTGTAATTTTGTATAGATGTATACATATAATTTTAATGATAGATTTTAATTTTGTTTATTAAATAATTTTTATTGTGATATATTTTTCTGTTTACCCTAAGCCACATACGACAAAATAATAGTCTAACAATTTGGAATGATAATTTTTTTAAAAATCTTAATAGATAATATAATCGTACAAATAAAATATTATTTAATCTGATTGGTCTGGTAAGACAAGACGAGATGGGCATGTTGATCGATTGTGTCCGGTTTGTCTGCAGATTTCACATCATGAAGGTTCCCCACGTTGTCTATAATCCATTGAACTATTAATGTGCGTTGAGTTTGGGTGTCCTTGCTTTCGAGCCATTTGAGGGTGAGGCAGCACCTTCTGTCCATTGTAGACTAGCCAATTTTCTTGACTTTCGATTGGATAAAATTTCCCCTGATATGCTTTCAATATAGTTTCCAATCGAAAAACATTGTTAACCAGTCAATTATAGTCAAAACCCCACTTTAAATATGTCGCTATTGCATGTTGACATGGAAAAGTGCAGAGCTTGAAATTCTCCACAATCGCACTTTCCAACACTAAGATTCAGCTTGCAAGTATGCCTAAACAGTCCATTTAGTTCATCAAATGGTTCTTCCACTTTGAATAAAGACCTTTGTGGATTGAAATCAATCACTACACACCTTCTTGCGCGTTCGCGATTTATTTGCAAATCTTTCGTCACAATCTCTGAGAAGTCGGTGTTTTGATCTGAAATCTATACTTGTATGGTCGTAGCTCGTATTGTGAAATATTCTACTAATTTATACATGGTTGCTTTTACCAATCCAAGCACAGGCAAGTGCCGCATCCTGAGGAAGATGCCATTCATGCATTCGACAAGGTTTGTAGTCATTTGACCCCACCGGAGACCTTCTGTATCGTACGCACGAGACCACTGTTCCAGTGGTATATCTGCTATATAGTTTGCGCCTATGTCACACCAGGTTCGTATAGCTGCTAGCTCTGCATCCACCTGATGGCGCTCAAAATAGTATCTTGTTATCCATATACACAGTTTCAGTTGAGAAACTAACTATATTATTAGTAAAAAAAAAGAGCAAACCTATATTAATAAACTTTTCTCATAAGTATTTGATGTGCATTTCTTTTTTGACGTTGTCACCCAAATGACGAATGCAGAACTTCCAATAAGCATATGGTGGTTTCCACCCAGTTTCTGCATCTTCCAACGCCGCCAACGCACCCTTTCCTCTATTTGTGATAATGCAAAGATCTCGTCGATTCTTAGTCACGTGTGTTTTCAAGTGTGACAAGAAAGATTGATACGCCTCTTTGGTCTCACCCTCGACCAATGCAAATGCAATTGGAACTATCTTTTTGTCCCCATCTTGTGACACAGCTATTATCAATTGTCCCGTATACTTTCCGTATAAATGTGTCGCATCCATTTGCAGTATAGGCTTCAGATGGACGAAAGCATCAATGCACGGCTTGAAGGTCCAAAAAAGACGACGGAAATAAACCTTTCCATTTTGGTTACACGTTGGTGGGTGAGTGTCCAACTCGTACACAGTGCCAGGATTAAAATGACGGACAGCGTTTAACCACCATGGTAACAAATTGTAGGACCGTTTCCAACCTCCGAAAATATATGACAAAGCTTTATGTTTTGCAAGCCAAGCCTTCTTCTATGATACATTATACCCAAATGTGTTCCTTATTATGGTTATTATTTGGCTAATCGCTAGATCACCTTTTTCATAGACCAAAGGAGTAATACAATAGGCTATCAGATTGGAGTCTAGCTTTTCATGATCTTGAGACATTATAGCCGACAAACACGTATGGTCTCCATTGTACTTGGTGATCCTATACGGGTGTGCAGGTAATTTTTTCACTGCTCTGACCCTCCACTCGCAGCCATTTCCATAATTTGGGCACCTGTAATCTTCAGTCCCACACTTTGACAGTGTTACTCGAAACGTTTGGTGTGTTCGAACAGCATAGAGCTTCACTGCCCATCTTAAACTAAGGACATCTACAAACCGCATATCCTTACATAGCTCCTGTTGAATATTAATAGGGGCCAACGCATTGGTATGCCAAGTGTCATTGTTTCCCATTCGATCAACGTCAACGTAATAGAAAAAAGTTGATGATGTGTCCGTCATGAGAGCCATGTCGGATGGTGTAATTACGTTTGCGTTATCATCGTCGTCGTCATCACTGTGATTGTCAAAATTTTCTGGATCGTAGTCGGGATCATTTAGCTCGTCTGATATGTTATCTTCTAAGCCCATGTCATACGCAGCAGATAGTAAAAGTGGTTGATCTGATGAACTTGGTTGTGAGTAGTACTAGGGGATTGAGAGAGTCGTTGGATCACATAGTTGATAGTCTAGACCCTGCTGTACTTGAGACAACAAGTCTAGATTTGTCATATAGGTTGATATGCTAGTGCTCAGATCTATTTCCACTATATTGAGCTCCACCAATAATTCCATCATCGCCTAATCTTGAAAGTGATCGAGGTGTGTAATCACCGCAGCTTGAAGTTGATAGTCATTTTCCATTTTCACCTTTCGATAACGAAGTGGCGACAATTTTACAGGACATCAATACCAAACTTTGGTCACAACCTGGTTATAGAGTAAGCTACACTGAACACTTAGACAGTCTTTAAACTCATCCATGGTAATTCCTTCGGACAGCCGCATCATCGTCATATTTTCAGACATGAAAGTGTCACCCTTGTTTGAGATAGTAATTTCTCTGTGAAGATGTACATACGCAGTAATCTGCCGACTCATTCTGTTTGGATAGAGAAGAATAATGGAGAAGAAATTTTTTGTTATCTGAGAGTAATAAATTTTAAGACAAAGGGATTTTTGCAGTGGTCATTCGATCAACTTCATTAAGTATATATAGAGAATGAATTGAATGTTCATTGTGAGATAGTGCAGAAACATGATGTGTAAATGTAAAATAGTATTAATGAAACGACGTTACAATGCATAATTACAGTTGGTCGGATTGCTTGTTGAAAAATTGTTACTAATAGTCAAATTGAAAATATATGACACTGAATAATATTCGAGCATGCACCGAATTCTTCTGACACACAGACTTCAAATTCAATCCCATGAAGAAAAGGGGAGATGTTTTGAAGGCCAAATTCGATTTTGAAAAGCTCGAATTCCTGCCGCGGAAAATTATTGTATTTGGGCCTGTTAATAATCCCAAATTCGACCACATCTTGGTCGAATTATGTATAGTAATGTAATTCGACCGTTCAACGGTCGAATAGCCGGTTGTTACTTGGCAACCGGCTCCAACCCCCCCTCCCCTCAAAGGCCCTCCCTCCCTCCAACCCCCATCCCCCACCACCCCTATATATACCCCCTCACATCACATACTTCACACACACACCTTCTACATAATCCCCACACACACATCCTTTTATTATTTTTATATCATTAAAATGACATATCAAATTATAGCACCTGGACCAGTCAAACGAGATTTATTGTATCTCCAAGATCAACATATATCTAAACAAACATGGAATGAAAATCTAGTAAGTCATATTGTTATTATTTTCTATGATTAATTTGTTGTTATTATTTTTATTTTATTTGATTAATTTGTTGTAATTAATTTTATTTTGTATAATTAATTTGTTGTTATTATTTTTAATTTGTATGATTAATTGTTGTTATTATTTTTATTTTCTATGATTAATTGTTTTTATTATTATTTTTTATGATTAATTTATTGTGAATTGTTACTATTTTCATTTTATATGATTAATTTGTTGTTCTATACAGCCTGATAAACTATTAAAAGTTCGTCGACACACTAGTCAATTAGTGATTCGAGCAGACCCCCGCATTGTACCATATTTGCAACAAACTGGATTTTACGGAATGTCGCGGATTGGATTCTTTATGTACGATCAAGCATTAGTCACAGCGCTAGTAGAAAGATGGCGTCCAGAGACGCACACATTCCATCTTACACAGGGAGAGTGCACTATCACATTACAAGATGTGGCATTGCTGTTTGGACTCCCTTGCAGTGGACGTGCTATTGTAGAAGATTTTGTCCTCTCCTGGGATATGGTATGTCTTGTACTATTGGAAGTTATCCCGCCTGAGGACAAATTGAACGGCTAAAGATTATGTATGACGTGGCTTCAAGAATAGTTCTCAGAGTTGCCGGAGGATGCGAATGAAGCTACAATTGAACAACACGCACGAGCTTATATTTTGCTCATGATCGGTGGCTATCTGATGCCAGATAAATCTAGCATGAACGTATACTTAAGTACAGTTGAGGCTTGGCTGTATTGGCCCACATATACAGTGAATTATGTAAGGCAACACACCCTACTGCACATCAAATCAATGGGTCTATTCATTTATTGCATGTGTGGGCATTTGAACGATTTTCAAGACTAAGTCCGCAAGTTCCAACTCAACCTGATGATGATGAAGAACATTCGTGGCCCCCTCCAATAGCACACAGTATGTCATATGCTAGTATTAATTTATTTAGATATGTTATTTGAAATCTTTTTTCAATTCAAAATTTACATTATTTTATATTTTGGTGATAATTTGTTTAAATTGAAAATTGAAATTAAGATTTCATTTTAATATGTGGAATAGATTTTCCCTATACCAAGCTCCTGTTGCTAGTGCTCTAGAGCGATACAGGCGCTTGTTAGACCACATGACCGACGATGAGGTATTACCATTTATTTTATTTTTAAATTGATAATATTTTGTTTTCTATTAGTGGATGTAATGCTCAATTTGTTGTTATATTAGGTTATTTGGCTCCCATATGCATGTCAAACAGTCCCAGAATATTGCCGAATTGACCCTGACGTCTGGTGTGCCTCGGTTCCCATTCTAAATTTCCACATAATAGAATGGCACCATCCCGATCGAGTCATGCGTCAATTTGGGATGAAACTGTTGACCCTAAGGCTATATGCCATAAGTTTTGATGATGACAAATGTATTTGAATAGTAGCATTGATATATATAAAGATTAATTATCATATATATGCTACAAGTACTTAAGCATGATTATGTTATTTAATATGTATGTTACATATATTGAATCATGCTATTAAACTAACCATTGGGTTTGCAAGTAAGATATATTTTATAGGTTGGTTCAAAACAAGAAGAGTGAGCATTGTATTGAAGAACAAGGAAAAGCAATATCATGCTTCACTCAAGGAAAACAACATGCAAGGATGAAGCTCCAAGAAATGAAGAATTAGAAGATTTGAAGTCTTGGAAGCTTGGATGCATCAAGATAGCCTATGTGTTTACATTAGGTATATTTTATATAGGCTAGTATACTTGTGAAACTCAATGATTTAGATTTGCATACATTGGCTCAATTATTTTGAACAAAAAGATAGTGAGATATGAAATTTTACAAAAGTTAGTTTTTGACCTTTGGTCACTCTTTATATCATATCTCATAAACGAAAAATCATTTTTTCAAGTATCTTAATCTCATTTGATAGTAGACTCAAAGATCTTTCCAAAGGTATATTATTTATTGAAAACGGAGTCCAAATGAGAAATATATGACTATTTAAAATATAGTTTGAAAAACTGAAAGTTGATTATTCTGTTCTGACCTATAGTCAGTATTTTGATTATATCTTTTAAAAGAAAAATAATTTTTGAGTAAAACTTGGCTCATTTGAAACTAGACTCCAAGAGCTTTCCAACGGTATATTATTTGTTTAAAACGGAGTTCAAATGAGGGAGTTATGAATTTTTAAAGAAAGCTCAAAATCTGGACTGCAGTATAAGTGTTGTAACGGCTATATAACGACTAGTTTTGTAAAATCTTATATATATGACCTTAGATACACGATTTTGAGCTAGAACAAAATCCTACAATGTGATATTAACTTCTTCTATCATCTTTGAGAGAAAGGAAAGCATTCTTGAGCCAAATCTTGCATATTCTCTATCATTATAGTTATTAGAGCTTCATTTGTATTCATCTACTCTTTAAAGAGAGTTTCTTTGTATTGTTGATTTTGATCAACACATATATTATTCTGAGTTGAGGTTCGCAAGTACCGGTGTTGGAAGAACTTGCTTTGGGTTGAGGAGGAGCCCGAATTCATAAATTCTCCATTGTGGTTTCGCAAATACTTGGATCGAATTTGCGTGGTTGTAGTGGTTTGCAAGTACCCGGATTAAACTTGCAATTATAGTGGAAATACTCAAGTGGTCTCTTGAGGACTGGATGTAGGCTTGGATTAGCCGAACCAGTATAAATCTCCGAGTTTGCTTTCTCTATCCCTTACTCTTTAATTTGTGCATATTGATATCTATTCTTTAATTCCTTGATCTTTATAATTATTTATCTTGACAGCACATTGATTTTCTGTATTGCATTTATTATCCTAAGCATTGTACTTTTACAGAAAATCATTTTAACTTCCAATTAATTCTTGTGAAAAATTTATAAAACCCAATTCACCCCCCTCTTGGGTTCCAACCATTACTTTCAGAAACAACCAATCCCGGTCCCATTGATAAACTTAGGGGATTGTCATCTTAAAAAGTTAACTGGGAAGACTGATACTAATTGGAAGGTGGAGCATGTTGACTTCATCCAGGCATGGGACCAGTGGCGGGATCAAGTACACGTTGCTCCTATAACACTATCAGACCAGCCACTTGGACCATACTCACGGTATATGCAATGGTATTACCTTCACACAAGGCGATGGATTCGTGCTTCCAACGCCTGCGATGGATACGTGGTAAAATATAATTTAAATTATTTGTCATTTATTTTAATTAATATTACTTGAAGAATAATTTTGTTTATTGTTTGATTACATGCTGCTTTAGTGCGAGCAATGGGATGCACGGTCTCTAAGAACCAACGATTCCTTCGGAATATGTGGTATCGACTAGTGATAAGATCTTATAAGCTCTTGGAGAACGAAACACTATAGAACACCCAGCTCCAGCTGCACAAGACATACCGCAGCCATATATTCCAAAAAGGCCACCCCGAGGCAGGCATGGTGGAAGGACGCGAGGGGTACGTGGTCGTCGTGGTGGTCGGTCGGTGTCTTCCGAAGTTGGCCCGAGCACCGCAAGGGAGGATGACGCAGGTCCGAGCGCATCTTATCAGACCCCACCAAGACAGTATGCTGAACCCAGTGATGATTCAACTGAAGATGACCATTCAGCCGAAGATACCGATCAGGAAGATGATGGTCAAGTACTCGGTCGTGGCAAGAAATGTGTCGCTCAGCGCCGTTGTGGAACTGGCTCCCATTATTACTGAATGTATTATTGTATAAAACTTATTTTATATCTAGTTTTTAATTATATTTTAGTGTACTTCTTTTTTTTTTTAATTTACTTAACAAGATATGAATATTCTATAGTTTTTAACAAGATAATAAAAATAATTCTTCGCTAAAAAAATAATGTATTTATTAATATTATAAATTTATAAATTATAATTTTAAAATAGCTAAATAAAAAATATCATTAATTTAATTTAATACAAAAATTAATTATGTAGGCCAATTTAATAATTAACAAATAAATGACAAAATACATACATAATTTCATTTGCAAAAATAAATAACATTATTTGTATAAAGTAAAAATAAACAATATACATGAATATTTTTAGAACAAATATGATTTCATAATTTACTAATTAGTTCATTTATTATTCACGTTAATTAAAATTGGTTGGTTCATTAAAGGACATTGTTTCTCATTTTAATAATAATAAATTTAATTAATGATAATTGTAATTGGCATTTTTTTATTTTTTAATATCTACTTTTCCATTACCATTTATATTTTTTCATATTTTTTATTCATTTAAAATATAAAATTTGAGAATATTCTTAAAATCTAAGAAAATAATAATTGAAATAAAACTTGAAAATTATTAAAAAAAATTTTATCTAATTTATCTGTCTTTTTTAATATAAAATGAAACTAAATATTATATAAAAATAAAATAATCATGTATAAAATAAAATAACAATGTATTTATTTATTACATAATTTTAATTTTTATTATAATTTTAATTTTCAATCAAAAAAAATTGAAACGGAGATGGAAAAAAATTGGTACCAAATTCGACTAGGGACTGATCGAATTTGATGTTTTAAAATTAATAAAAAAAGAACCTGCAGCAAATTCGACCAAAATTTGGTCAAATTTACTGCATTTTTCTACTTACTTTGACCACAAGTTGGTCAAATTTACCAAAAAATTAGTATATAAAAAAATACTTTTAAATAATTAATATAAACAAAAAAAGATTTAAAAATATTAATACCACAGTAAATAAGTCAAGAAAAAAAGTATTCAAAATGGCGGTTGCATGATGTTATTGAAAACGGAGTACGAACCTGAAGAGTAGGGTCGTGAATATTAATGAGATTGCAATAAGTAATCTTTATAAGATTTATTATATTTTTATTGTATATTCATTATTTCTATTTAGAAAATTACATATAATTATTTTAAGTATATTTTGATTATAATATTAGCGATCAAATATTAAAATAAATATTTTTTAAATTATTAAAATAAAAATATTATATATATATATAATTCACGTAATTTATTACATAATCTTTTATGTTCCAAACATTTTCTCTAGTTTTTCTTCTAGCTATTTCACCTACATTTTTCTTAATTTATGTAACTTTTATATATTACTTCTAATTGATATACAAATTTTTCATTTTTATAATAATTTAAGATAATAAAATATTATACTGTAATAATTTAAAAGGATAGAGTATATTTTAAAACTTAAGTACAATAATCATAATTGAATTATTGTTGAAGAGGTTATGTATATTGATACTCGAGGGCAACTAGTAAGTAGTAATACATTAGAGATTTCTTTTGAGTATCAAAATTTTTGTTTAGAAGATATATTTTACTAATTTGCTAAAACTAATTACATGATAAAATATTTTTTTATTAAAATTAACTACACACAGTATATTAATTTGATATTGATCTATGCAGATTGTTAAAGCACTTCCTGTGATTGATTTTACAGATAAAATTTTGGTGTAGTGCTTATGGCAATAACTATGAATTTTTGGAGATAATATATCAATTTATTTATTTAAATAATTTTTTTATATATATTTTACGTTGTGTGCAAAAGCTGATGATAAAAAATATAAGAAATTAGATATGAATCCAGTCTTAATTTATATCAAAACTTAACATAATAAGTAAATAATTTTTACAACTTAACTATTGTTTTTTTGGGGAAAACCTACACATCATAATTTAATTAAAAACTTAATAAGTAATAACAAATTAAATCTTTTCAATTTTTTATGATTGGAGAAAGTGTGCCTGCGTGTTGCAAGTTGTGGCCGCCTTCGTTGACTGTAGAGTGAAGACTGAAGAGTGTAGTCCTTCCTCTACTTTTCTTCCACGTGGATTGTACCAAAAGTCCAAAACGGTGACTCTTTTTGGGTGTATTCGATTATTTATACTTGCCAATCCAAACCATTAAAATTATGGTGATGGTCGGTGTGAAAGTCTTAATGTGAATGTGATGTAGCAGGGAAAGTAATAAAAAAATATAGTTAAAAATTATTTAAATTATTTTCTTAAAAAAATATTAAATTCCTTTTTTTAAGTTAAGGTATTTTAGTAAAATATATCATTTTTATTATCATTTACTTTACTTTTTTTTTAATTTTTTGTGTACAAAACATACCTATGAACAATATTTATACAAAGTTTATTATATCTTTGTTATTAAGTCAATTATTAAAAGTTGTATAAATTTTTTAAAAAAATAATCATATAACGATGAATAGTAAGAAATTATTTTCTAAAGCACATACATTTATTATATTATGATTGAAAAAGTAAAAAACATTATAACAAATAGGTAAGAAATTGGAAACGCGATCGTTTGATGTTGGGACTCCCTAACATTGGTGACGTGAAATATAGGTCGTTGAATTACGCGAAATAAACGACATTCTATACGTCCATGTCGTCTTTTTTTATTTTTTTTTCAATGAAACCTTTTCCAACCAGCTTTTGCTACGTGGATTTCTCTCTTTTTTTTTTCCTACCAAACTTTACATCAATTTGTCACAAATGAATTAATGGTTCTTCTTCTCTAAGGGAGCGGTGAACGTAGTAGAGATCGTCGAAAGTTGTTAAGAGACCGACGAACGAAGAAAATTTTTGACAATAACAGATGAGGACGGCGATGCAGAGCGATCGAGAGAGATAAGTTTTTCATTTTACCCCTCAAAATCTTCCTTCTCACAATTTTGGTGAACATTCATTTTGCACTGTCGTCCTCGTCTGTTAGAGAAGACTTTAGACATGGACTCAATGTTTTCTCTAAAAATAGTGCTATTGATTTAGAGACAGAAAAAATAACTTAAAAATTTTGTTATTAGAGATTAAAATATTACATAAAATAAATAATTTAGGACATAATTTTATGTAATGTCTGAAATGAAGATTTTCTATTTACATATTTGATGGATAGATTCATAAAATATGATCATATAGAACTCAATTTTTAAATAAACATAAATTAATTATAATTGCTAAAAACATAAAGATCAAATGTCACGAAAGTATTTATTCAAATTACTTAGTGCTTATTAAATTTAAAAGCCTCTGAACGGTAATTGCTTAAATTTACTGGCGCCAATTTAGTTTCCAATAAATTAAGAGAAAATCACACACGCATAAGCAAGGAAAAAGCATCAATATAAGATACATACATGCATCATTCATATATATATATATATATAGTGAAAGATATGTGTATCTAACTTGAAAAAAAATGATTGACTAATCACTGAGAAATGATGATACTTTTTTTCACATGCTTGATTGTTAGCAAGCTTGAATACATTAACAAGCAACACTAGTCATGATTGACACTTTCTCAAATAGAATAATTAGCTTCGTGGCTTTACTGTGTGGTTAGATCAAAAGGAATAAAGAAACTAAAAAAGTGACGGGACACAAGGGACGGTTATGAGCAAAATTAGGTTATTCTATTTGACTTTGCAACAAAGTAGTTAAAGCAACTATAGCTATTTCGTGAGAGTGAATCATAGACTAAGACTACTTAAAAAAAATAAGAATAGTGACCAATTTTTAGTGACAAATTGAAATCGGTCACTAATTTTATCATTAGTAATAAATTTTAATAATAAATTTCAATTCATTACAAATTTATCAAAATTTTAAAAATTAGTGACAAATTAAAATTTAATAATCAACCAAATCTAATATTAAATCTCACATTTTATGATTGATTCTTTCTTCACTTAATTCTATTATTAATATTTTAGTGATAAATTGTTTTCGTCATTAAAATTTGTCACTAATTTTTTAATTTTGTGATAAAAAATTTTTGTCACAAATCTATTTATATATTAATTTACTGATAATAATTACAAATTTCAACTAGATCAGTGGTGAGTTTGAGTCAAGCCATGACAATTATGAAAATATTAATAGCCTACCGCCTGCCCACTACAAATTAATATAACATTAGACGAGAGCCTACAGATTAATATAACAGATTCTTAAAACTTCTTTGTAGACAGTCTACAAAGATGATTTAAGAATTTGCCATTTGTTGAATCACTTTCATCTTTTATTTGTGAAAATAATATATCTAATTTTTGAAATAACGTATATATTATTGCGCCCCCATGTTTGAACATGCATTAATTTATTTCCTTTGATAGTTACTAGTGCGTCAGTCACAGCTTGTCTGGTTGGTGAAGTCAACTAAATTATACTTTTCAATCAATACATTTTTGTGCACTTTTATTGGATTTTTTCGTAATCCAACAAAAGTACCTTTACATTAATTTTTATGTTAAATAAGGTTGGCTATATTCGATAAACGAATTTTTTTAATACTTTATAATTTTTTTTAAATAATTTATAATTTATAATTTATAGTTTATAATTTATGTATTTTTTTTATCTCTATTATTTTATGAAAATATTTATTATACTCTTTATATTTATTATATTCTTATATATAAATATAATAAAATATGTAAATATATTTTATTATATATAATATATTTTTTAATGAATTATATATATAATAATTTAAATTAATTTAATTAAAAATAAAAAATAATATATTTATTTATATTATTTTAAAATTAAAAAATACATGTCATTTTATATCATTTTATACTTTTCAACTATTTTAACAATTAATTTTATCTAACATTTCTAATTCAATAAATTAGTTTATAACCTATTAGTGATAAATTAAAAATTAACTTATAAGTTATTGACTAACTTATAAGTTAACCTAGACTTTTCTTTGGATGATCTTAATGATACATCACTCTTATTTGTCTAGTGTATTCAAAGCAAAATTATTCTAAGTACTAATCCTAAAAAGATCTAAACCATTAAGAATAAATAATTAATTTTTTTTTAAAAAATATTATACTTATCTTAATTTATTCTTTAAAAAATCAAGCATCTTATCTATCTATCTATTAAGGTTATATTTTAAAAATGACAAATTTAAAATTTTAACAACTATAAATTTAACTATTTAAAAATAATTAAATTAAGATAAATAAAATTGGACATTTGATCACTTTATATAATATTTTAAAGATCAAATCAATATTTCACTCTTATTTTGATGATTGGATAGTTGGATTTGATTAGAAAACTACAGAAACAGAATGGTTAGATATTTGTTTCATTATTATAATCATTCAGTCTGTTTCAACCACCATTTTTTTTTTTGTAATTTTTTTAGGTTGAATAAGAGGTCAATGTACTTTTCTTTCCGACAGATTTTATGCATAATTATAGCCGAATAACATGACTAGAGTGTGGAGTCAAGTCGATGTGGGCTGCGGGCGCTAGGCCCAACAAAGCCGACCCCAATTATCATATCATGCCTTTCTGCAACTTCTGACCAAAGAAAAAAAATAAAAGACAACACCAGCAAATAAAAGAGACCCATAAAATGTTTACACATTTAAGCAAAAAACAAATTATATAAAATTTTGTATATCTTTACTGTTGAATTCTTCACTAAAAGTAGAATATATGTAAAAAATTCTTTAAAAAATCAATCATGCAATAATGAACTCCAAAAAATATATAAAGTTATTTTTTAAAGATTACATTTGTTATATTCTGATTAGAGAATTATAAACGTATCTATATTAGTGAACTTTAATTTAATTTTTATTGTGGGTCTCACAGTACCACATTAGCTTAAGTAACTCTCCACCACTTTAAGCAACTTTCCACTCTAGTGGTGAATCTCTTAAGAATCTACAAATGGGTCTCACAATCAATTCTTCACTATTTCAGCATTTATTATTCTCTACTAACTCTATTAACATTTATTGTAAATTAATTATTTTACTATTACTTTTTGTGTAAGAACCGATTTTTATATAAAAATAGTTCTTACGAGTGGTAGTCAACATAGTGAATTACAGTGGTGAACTGAAATAAGAACTGGTTCTTAAATTTAAGAACTCGTTAAGAACCACAACTGTAGATGTTCTAATATTTTAATTAGAGAGCCTGATAATAAGTATATAAAGAATTGCACATAAGTTTTTTTCCTAAGGCAAAAATACCATTCTCATTCCTAAACTTTAACTCAAGTCTTAATTTTGTTTTTAAACTTTATTTTATATCAATTTTGTCTCATATATTTCAAATTAGATTCATTTTTGTTTTTAAACCCAACACTGTCTAAATTGTTAACAAGAACTATTGATGTAGTTACCTTTATTGCACACATTTGGGCCAACTTGTTCAGTTACGCATGTCCTCTTCAAGTATAGGCTTGAAATTACAAAATTACTCCTCAATTGAAGAGGACGCCAACAACTGAAATGAAGGAAAGAGAGATAATTTTCTCATTTCAAGTGTATATTTGACATGAATATACATAGTTAGACAAACTGACATTAATATATGCTATAGAGGTGGCCATATCATTAGTTGTTATTAACAATTTAGATAATATTGGGCTCAAGGACAAAATTAAAACAAATGAAAGTATGTGATGCAAAAAATTGACATAAAAATTAAAACAAATGAAAGTATGTGATGCAAAAATTGACATAAAATAATATTTTTGACAAAATTGAAACTTGACTCATATTTATATAGTATTTACTTTTACATTTTTCAAATAAATTAAATTCTTGTTTATTTAGAGGTACTTAAATATCATGCTCTTAAAAAAAGAAGAAGCTATATATACTTATGCTTTCTCTTTTTCTCTCTCACGAGTATCTTTTACAAGAAGTAATTTTGTTTAAATGACTGTCAAGTATTAAATGTGAGCATCTCTCTTAATAAAATTTGAACCTAAATTCATCACTTTGTAGGAGACTAACCTCTTCTATTAGATTCAATTCCGTAATATAGTTGTAGTTATTTAATTATTTCATACCTTAACTAAATCCAATTCAATGTTATTAGCATTGTGTATGATAAAAAAATTGATGATTGAACCCTTTTATCTAACCTATAGATTATTGAATTTTATGAATCATGCATGGAGAGATATTTATCAATAAGAATCAAATAATCTGCTTGCTTGATTTTCATGGGTAAATTTTTAGAGAGTAAATTACTCTCTCTTCCTTTAAGAGATTTTTAAATTACGTAATGCTTCTTTATATTATGAAAACATACATAATTTTTTTAAAGTTAAAATATGATAAAAATATCTTCAAAGGTAATATTAATTTCTTTTAACAACAAATATAACTTATTAAAAAACTTTTTTTAAATTTTATTTTAATATTAATTATCTTGGATTAAATATCATAAATTTAATCAATTATGTGCGCTCGCGTCTCTCTCTCTCTCTCTCTCTCTCTCTCTCTCTCTCTCTCTCTCTCTCTCTCTCTCTATATATATATATATATATATATATATATTAATTACAACTTATATTCTATTATAAAAATGGCAGTATAGAGCATACTTTAATTTAAAAGCAACTTTTTACAGTAAAAAAGAAAATTTGAATATTTTGTATGATTTACTCATATTTTTATGAACGAGTATCTTTCAAAATTTCCCTTCTACCTATCATGAAGTGTTTACTGTTTATAATTGATTAACCGCTGGAATCCCCAATGTCTTGGAATGCATTTCGTACATGCAAAAAATAATAAAATTAGATGATTTAATGATTGAATTTTGTTTTAGTTTAGTTTTTTTTAATTTTTCATACATGAGTATTTCTGTTATTTTGTATATGAGTATTATTGATATAGTATTTTATAACTAATTTTAAATTTTGTTTCATATTCATATATTATTCAAATTAGGTCTTATCATTAAATATGTAAAAAATGCTTAGTAAGTTATTTGAGCCCTTTATAAATTTGTCAAATTTAAACATGAAAGAATTATTAATTTATTATATTATATTTTTAATATATAATATTTACTTATTTATTTATAGTCAATTGAATCACGATTCAATTATAATCAAATCAATAGTTTTCAACTTGTATCTCAACACAGTCAATGATTAATTCGATTTTTAAAATCATACTGAGGCATCATCACAATATAAAATAGGAAAAAGTTATTTTAAAATTTTCATAAATTTAATATTTTAATGAAAATAAGCCCACAAAATCTATGTATGAGTATGATCAAGGTAGTATTAATTTGTTGAGTAGTTACATTTTATCCAAATAGTTTTATTTTATCATTTTGATTTGTTAAAATATTGAATTAAATTTTTATGACTAGTAATTGGTAACTTGACGTTTTATTAGAATTTAGTATGTATAATTTTGCTTTAGGTGGTCATATAAATGGTAATAACAAATTACTAATTATCCTTCTCTGTTATCTGTGTCTGTGCGTATAATCTTGATTTGAATCTTGGTTTTTCAAAACAACTTATATTTCGAAGGCCAAAATAAAAACAACTCTTTTGAAACTTACCAATAAAACCCTTAAACCTTTTAATTTAATTTTGCATAATCCTTCCGTTAATTATTTTTATCTAAAACTCTTATATTATTTATTATTTTATTTGTACATTCAACAAATGTCAAATTAACAAAAAATATATTTGAAAAAGATAAAAAAGACTATATATATATAGCCTTTTTCAACTTGCATAAATTAATAAATTGGTCAAATAATTCATAAAAAAAAGAAATATTAAGTTGACTTGATTAAGTACAGTTTATTTAAGTAATTACATATAGCACTAACCTGTCTCTTATTATCACTTACAATAGCTCAAGTGATAAGAATAGGATGAGAATATCAATGACTTAAATTCTCCAGTACACGTCCTATTATTTAAGTAAAGTTTTTTCTTCTAATGAATAATGAAGTAAATTTTCCTCACTGCTAATTCAATTATTATATGGTTACTTACTTTAATTGTTATTTTTCATCTTCTAAGTAACTTGACAAATTAATCTATATAATCTATATAATAAACTAAAACAATTCCACTCTAACGCATTAATTATATGGATGTCATTAAATAACATATGATAAAATTAATAAATAAATGAATAAATTAAATGAATAAATTATATAAATGAATAAATTCATTCATATTAATAACATTACATTAATTTTATTCTAATTAATCCTTTTGAGATGTACTGTAGGACTCTTCTTTAAATTCGGTAAAAATTGCAATATATTAAATGTAAATTGGTGTGATTGATTCTATAATGCATTCAAATGAATTTGAAAAATTTGCATTCAAACTAATTCAAATTATCCCTTTTAAAACTATAAATTGTCGTAAATTTAACTAATAATTAAATAATTACAATATATTAAATGCAAATTGGTGTGATTGATTCTATAATTGCAATATATGAAATGCAAATTGGTGTGATTGATTCTATAGTTGCATTCAAATGAATTTGAAAAATTTGCATTCAAATGAATTCAAACCATCCCTTTTAAAACTGTGAATCATCGTAAAATTTGAGTGTTTGGAGCTCGATTTGAAGCTGAAAGAACTATGTGTTTAGAGAGTTTATATTAGTTGCCTCTATACCAATCTGAAGTTCGATTTTAAGCTGATACAGTGCGTTTCAAACTTCAAGAATGACTGAATGTTGAATGTCATGCGTTGAACTGAGAAGCAGCAATACAGGAATGATCGGATGGCTCCCTTATCAATTTCAAAGTGGATTTCTCGCCACCAACTATAGAGAAGCAGCTTGCCTCTGTCTCTATTATATTTTCACTCAAACTCGATATAATCTTCTCAGTCATGACAGCCATAAAAGTTCATGAAAGCACCTTTTCGACGGCCATCATGTAGGTTACTACTTGCCTTTTCGAGAAACAGCTTGAATTTGAGTTTGTTCCCATTAACATGAAAGAAAGCGAACACAAAAAGAAATATTTCATTTCTCTTAATGTAAGTGTTAGAGCAATTCATGAATTGCTTGTCTCTCAACAACTAACTATGCAAACATTCGGTCAAGTTCCAGCCTTTGAAGATGGAGATCTAAAACTATTTGGTAAGTATTAATTATATATCTCCAACAAGTACACCCAAAGATTGTTAAATTAGTATTTGTAAAATTACTTATCAAAATCATTTCAATACACAGAATCAAGAGCAATCACACAATATATCATCCATGAGTATGCTGAAAAAGGGACCCAACTGATAAGCAGAGAGTCCAAGAAAATGGCGATTATAGGGGAAATGTAAACTCCCCGGATCCAGTGTTTTTTTCCCTTTTTAATTTGTTTGTTCTTTGATTTAATATAGTTCTTTTGTTTGAATCCACTTTACATCTTGGAGTCAATCAAATTTTATTGTGTTCTTTATTTTTCATTTTGTCTCTAATGTTGTAGGGCCCTGAGATTCAAACTGGATTTTTAAATGATGATAATCCTATTAAATTAAAATAAGGTCAAGAAACAACCATATCAATTGACTATAGTATAAAGGGAGATGAGAATACAATCTGTACAAGCTACAAAAAGTTGGCTGAGGATGTGAAGCCTGGTAGTATAATATTGTGCTCAAATAGAATTATCTCATTTACGGACTTATCATGTGACAAAAAATTAGGTTTGGTTTGATGTCGTTATGAGAATTTTACAGTTCTTGGCGAGAGAAATAATGTTAATCTTTTTAGAGTGATAGTGGATCTTCCTACACTGATAGAGAAAGACAATGAAGATATCTTGAAATGGAGAGTTTCCAACAAAATTGACATGATTGTTCTTTGTTTTGTTAAAAAAGGTTCAGACTTGGTTGAAATTTAGAAAGTGTTGGGATAGTATGTAAAGAACATTCATCTCATGTCAAAGGTATAATCTTTCTTCATAATATAACGTTAATTTTTTTATTAAAAAATATATGTTATGACTCATAAGTCTCATAAGTTTCACAAATTTATAAATTATAGTATTATTATCAAAATATATTATATGAATTCCAATGTATTTAATATATTATGTGAGTTATTGTTAAAGTAAATAGCAAAATATATTTTTATCAGAATATATTATCATAATTATTAATTAGTGAAATTAATAATTAGTGAATTTTATTATTTTATTTGATTTGAATTATTTGAATGAACAAATTAGGTAAATTAATAAATTTGATACATTCGGTAATTAATGACATCACATAAGATTAATTATTTGATTTGAATTGATTAAAAAGGTTTGAATTGAAATTAAAAAAAATTACCTTTATTATTTGACTATTGTAGGATAATTAATGACATTACATTGAATGAATTATTTGATTTGAATTTATTTGATTTGAACTGAAATTAAAAAATAATTACTTTTATTATTTGATTTGAATTGAAATATATAGATAACAAATTGTTGAAGCATACATACACAAAGATCAAGACATATTGAAATTAATTATTGATCATATGTATAAACTTTCTTTACAGTTGATTATTCTACATTCCATATGAACATTTTAAATTTGATTATTATTTTTTTGTAAAAAATTTTAAATTAAAAACTCTTTATTGATTACACATACATCTTATTATTTTATTCCATTTGATGACTTATTCTACATCATAATATAATGTGGCCATTTATTATTATAAATTTTTATTAAAATTTATAATTTATATTTGTATAAATAATTAAAATTTATATTAGAATATTTACATTTAAAAAATATATTTCATAACTCATAAGTTTCATAAATTTTACAAAATTATAAATTATAGTATTATTATTAGAATATATTATGTGGATCCCAATATATTTAATATATTGTGTGGGTTATTGTTAAAGTGAATAGCAAAATATATTTTTATTAGAATATATTATCATAATTATTAATAAGTGAAATTAATAATTAGTAAATATTGTTATTTTATTTAATTTGAATTGATTTGAATGAATAAATAAATTTGGTAAATTAATAAATTTAATAAATTAATGGCATCACATAATATTAATTATTTGATTTGAATTTATTTAAATGATTTGAATTGAAATTACAAAAAATTAATTTTATTATTTGATCACTGTAGTGTCTTAGAGATTTTTTAGTAGGTAAAGTAAATTTGATTATGAAATTGATATGTGAATTAAAAAATTTGCTTTATTTGATATTATTGTGATTTCTTTCCAAAATAGTTCTTAATTTAATAGAAATTAAAGTTTGAGATATGAATCTTTAAATTATTATCCCTTAACTGAAGAAAGAGATAAAAATAAAACTATTGAAAGACGAAATCTGAGGCCTAGAGATCCAATCCAAATGTAGTAGCAACATTTAATGTTTTTCTTCTATGGATCTGATTGAAAGCAAAAAAAAAAAACACATTGAAAAGTAAAGATAAAATCAATATTCAATCAATCACCGATCTATACAACAAATAATTTATAACAAATAACAAATAATCTGTAAATTAATAAATTAATTAATTTACATGTTTTATTCATTTAAATTTATTCTATTAAATAAATAAATCAATTCAAATCAAAGTTAGAATAGATAAAATAAATTTGATTATGAAACTGATAAATCAATTAAAAATATTTAGTTATTTACATTTAAAAAGTATATGTTATAACTCATAAGTTTCCTATAAATAATTATAACTATTATTATTTTTATAAATTATAAAAATTTTTAGAATTATAATTTAACCGTGTATCGCACGGGTCACCACACTAGTTGATTTAAAAATAGTATAGAAATAGTAATAAGACTAAATTGATTTAAAAATAGTATAGAAATAGTAATAAGACTATGTTTACATGTAACTTTTTATGTATTTGTTAGTAGGCTTTTTACAAAAATATAGCGTGTAATTGTTTTTTAAAAAACAACCAAACATACAATGTTGAATCAGTAAAAAATATAGAAATATTTTTAAAAATCATTCTTTTACCTTTAAAAAAAAAAACTAAACTTAAATTTTCTCCCATTAATAAACTAGCACAGAGCTTTTTATATCCAATCATTCTTGTCTTTTTTTTTTTTTATTGGGTATAGATTAAACCTGATCATGGGTCAAGCTTTTTTACTCAGGTTTATATTTTACTTGTTCACTTTTAGGATTTATTAAAAAAATTTACTTTTATGTGAAATAAAGAACCCTAATAATAATGTTATACAATTATGACACGGTAAAAAATTATACATGGAACACAAGTTAAACAATTAAATATCAAGTTACATATGAAAATTATCTATATGTTATATATTATATATTAATAAAAAGTAATATATATATATATATTATACATTTTAATATTACACATGTATATAAAACATTTTAAATATTAGGAAAAATTACACTTTACTCCTATGAATTTTTTTCTATATGCAAAAAATCAATATGAAGTTTTAAACTCAGCAAAAGATCCTCATAAATTTCTATTTCGTGCAAAAAACCCCATTTTAATTAGTTGACTGTTAGTTTGATTGACAGTCAACGCTGATGTAGACACAAAAATGCCACATCATGTGTATTTTTTTTTTTTTACACTTCATATCTACATCAGCTATATATATATATATATACACTTCACACCACATCAGCTTTCCTGCCATATCATCCTTGGGCCAGGTTAGGCCCGTCCTCCATCTTCTTTAGCTTCTCCTACAGCTCTGCATTCTCACTCCTCGCAATCGCTGCTCCTTCTTTTGCCATGTTCGCCTCCATCAATGCTTGCTTTAGCAGATCCCTCAGCTTCTAATTCTCCTCCTTCAATTCCTTCACTGTTTCAAGCAGCTTTGTGGTCTCTTTCTTTGAAATCATTTGATTGTGAAAGAAGAATCTAGCATGTGTGAGGAAATCGATCTAGAGATGGTCGAAGTTCTACTTAAGGAAAACGAATCTCTGAAGGCGGTGGATGATTTGTTTGTGACGTTGAAAGAAGTGTCGACAAAATCTAATTTATTAAAAGTTAAATTGACAACATGCGAGGAGAAACTTGAGAAATCGATAATGGAAACAGAGTGTTTGAGAGTGAAACTCTACCTCTCAAAATTTACAGTCACAAAAATAAAGTGTAAAACGTGAAAAAGCCAATTGATGATCTTAGAAGGGTACGTGGAAATGACAAATGCCTTTATAGGAGTATAGTTTACGTGCACTTTGTTAATGGTTCTTCTAGACATTTTTCAAGTTGCGTTTTTTCTTCAATTTTCTAGGTGCTGCCTAGGAATTTTTAATTGCCAATTGTTAGAACTTTCAGATACTTAGGGAAGCAAGAAAGGTTATGGCAGTCATTCTTTTTCTTAAAGGCCAATGCTATTGTTGTATAAAACCAGAATTCATGCAATCTTTGTTGCAGGTAAGGTGTCACTTACACTTGATGTAAAAGTTTGGGACTCCTCTGATTTAGGCATGTTTTAGTCGGTGGGCAATCTCTTTGCAAAGAAACCAGAACCTGATGATCATATTTCATTGAAGGAGAAGTTTATTCATGCGAAGGTAATTTCCAAGTTTCCCTTTGCTATTGCCTGATCGCAGTTCTTACTTAAAAATAATTATTTGGGGAGTTAAACAATTCTTTGGAAGTCATCAAGTTTCTTAGCTTATATTTCCATATAGATTTAATTGCTTCATTTCTGTCACCATTTGCACATTTAAATTCCAAATCCCCTGGTGAAGGAATCGGAGGAGGAGAATCAGAAGCTGAGGGATCTGTTAAAGCAGGCGTTGACGGAGGCAAACGTGAGCGATTGCGAGGAGTGAGAATCCATAGTTACAGGAGAAGCTGAAAAAGATGGAGGATGGGTCTGACGTGGCACAAGGATAACATGATAGGAAAGTTAATATAGATATGAAATGTAAAAACATACAATTGATGTGACAGTTTTATATGTACGTCAATGTGTATGTCAATGTTGACTGTCAGTTTTAATTAACAGAAGATGTTGTTTTGTACAAAATGAAAGTTCATGAGAGTCTTTTGTTGAGTTTAAAATTTTATGAGAATTTTTTACACATAAGAGAAAGTTAATGGAAGTAAAGTGTAATTTTTCTTAAATATTATAATGTATATTGTAGATGATATATAAAATATTTTATTACTTAAATATGCACTATATATTTTTTTAAAAATACATAGATATACAATTAATTCGGATCTACTAAACTTTGAATGTTTTTAATCAGACTCATTTTTTATTTTTTTTTTCAGACTAGGCACGTGCTGGACTTATTGGGCTGGACAGGCTTTCCGGCCCATAGTGAGGCCTAGAAAAGATCATTCTTGTCAATATAACAGGAAAAAGACATTTGGGTCATGAATCAGTGTAGAAAATAACCAACAATCTTCAAGTTTAGGGGGGATTCTGAGAGAGATGAGAAAATTCTCAGCTAAACTTCTGAGAGCCACAAATTTGAATTTGAGGCACAAGATAGGATAAGACTTCAGATATTGAATTCCACAAAAAATGTTCAAGCTTGAGGAAATTAAAAAAAAAAAGAAATTTATAGAAAACAAAAGAATTGGACAACTATGTCAACTTCTTGCATCCCATTCCCCACGTTTAGTTATATCATTTATCCATTCATTTTAATTTCTCTCTAAGTAAATCCATAATTTAATAATTAAAATATTATTTTTTCAATTAGATTCTATAAAATTAAAGCCTTTAATTCAGTTTCTTAGATTTCTCTTTCAATAAAATTTTTTCTACTAAATAAGATTTTATTAGTTAATAAATGATAATTCACGTGACTATTTATTTATTACTAATACTTGATTAAATAGTATTTTTCTCTAAAATATCATTGTTATAAGCATTATTTTTAAAGCAACGTTGTTTATCATTTGTCATTTGTTTTTGTGAAATTGTCTAAATTATAATATTTAGAAAAATACTACAGAGGCAAATTCATACCACGAATTAATGATCACAATTCACAAAGGCTTCTGCTTATTAATTCAAAGCAATGTGGCTAATGAAAAAAAAATTGTCTACTAAAAAATTATTTTAATTAAAAAGGAATTTTTAAAAATAAAATTTTATCTTATATTTATATTCCCCTCTTATATATTTGTTTTATTTTCAGTGTATAAACTCTTGAACTTCAACGGACACTAGTTCCATTCCTGTGTCTGCGGTTAGAACGTAGAAATGGAAGCTCATTCAGAAGCCAACCAGCGCATTGCTCGAATCTCGGCTCATCTTCGACCTTCCAAATTCCAGGTTCCTTCTTCCTCTGGTTTCTTCAAATTTCGCACACTGTTAGTCCAGACTTCAAAGCTTTTATCTAAAGAGAAATATATACATCACAAATTAGAACTTTCGATACTCTTTCTAGCTGCATAAAACTGTAAACTAGGGTTGTGGTGGTTCATTTTGAATTTTCATTCAATCTGAGCCGATTACTGCTATAAAGAGAAGAAAATTGCTTCTCGATTATGCGTATTTGAGATGCCTCGTCCAATTTGTGATGAAAAGGAGCGAAGTGATGCGGTTGTGGAGGGAGCAGCGTGCCGAGCGAAAGGTGGCTCGCCTGGGTTCAAAGTGGCTATATTGGGTGCTGCTGGAGGAATTGGACAGCCTCTCGCTTTGTTGATGAAGATGAATCCACTTGTTTCGGTTCTTCATCTCTATGATGTTGTGAACTCCCCTGGCGTCACAGCTGATGTTAGCCATATGGACACTGGTGCAGTGGTAATCTCTCTTGCATCAATTCTGCCATTATCTTCCTTTTTTCACAGAATTTTTTATAATGGTAAATTTCACTAACTTCCGTCAACTCTCACTTGTAACCTTTCTAATTTTAAATATTACATTTGTTCTCTGATATGTTTCAGAAACTTTTCTTTCAATTTATTTTTAATCAAATTCATTAGCTTTTATAAAATATGAGTCTATAATTTTATTTTTAACTTAATAATGAAGTGAGTTAACATAATGGAAACATTTAACATGAAAATGTGGCTCTATTTTTAACATATCAGCAAAAAGTGTTAAATAATTTTATTACTATAATGAACACATGTAGAGTAAAAAGTTAATTTTAATAGCAAAATGAATTGGAGAGAAGATGAGTATAATATTTAAAACTAGAGAGTTAATAAGTATAACTTAACCAAACCTCTGAAGATTAGCGTAATTTTTCCTTTGATAATTGATTAGGCTGTACCTCAAAATTGATCAATCATAGAGAAAGTGAAGACTTAAACGCATGGATATTGAAATAGACATGTCACAAATCACAATACACAACAAAATATTTAGTGTACGTAGACGTGCAATTGAAAGTGGTGTCAAAACACGATACAACTTCGTTTTTTAATATTGGTTAATTGATGATTTTTTTAATTCATTATTAGATATTATAACAAAATTATCTGTAAACCTTCTCTTAATCCTTATGAAGCTTGTGAGATCAAGTGGTCACCTAGAAGGCTTTTGTGGGACGCTTTTTATTAGAATATTATAATAAAACTATTCATAAATCTTATCATCCAATAACTGGAGCGTTTTAAGGACATTCATTTTATGGCAAAACTTGGTGCTAGAAACATGTTTTTTTCTACCGTATTCAATGCGGTTTCTTGGGTTGCAGGTGCGTGGCTTCCTGGGGCAGCAACAACTTGAGAGTGCACTGACTGGCATGGACTTGGTGATTATACCTGCTGGTGTACCAAGGAAGCCTGGAATGACAAGGGACGATTTGTTCAAAATTAATGCTGGGATTGTGAAGACCCTCTGTGAAGGAGTTGCAAAGTGCTGCCCCAATGCCATTGTCAACTTGATCAGCAATCCAGTGAATTCCACTGTTGCCATTGCTGCTGAGGTTTTCAAGAGAGCTGGTACTTATGATCCAAAGAAGCTACTCGGTGTTACAACCCTTGATGTCGTGAGGGCAAACACATTTGTGGTAAGCAATACAGAGTTATGTTTATCCGGTATGTCAAAATGGATTTGGATCATTGGACTAGTGCATTGCAGTCCTGCAAATAAAATAGAGTGGGCTAATAATTTAATAACTTATTTTGAAAACAAACTTTTAATCCGACCTATCAAAACTTTTAAAGCTTAAGTAGACATAGATGGACCAGTTCTATTGGACTTTTATTATATTTATTTATTTATTTTTGTAAGGTGTAGTCTACTATTTTAAAATTTAGTTTAATTTTTTTTAAGTTTTATGGTTCCAATACCTAGTTTTTGTCATTCAACATAATTAAAAAAATTACATTTTAAAAAATAAAAATTATCTCATTTTAAGGTTTAATATATCTTTTTAGAAGTTAGTCTAATTTTTTGAAATTCCACAAATACCTAGTTTTTGTCATTCAACATAATTAAAAAAATTACATTTTAAAAAATAAAAATTATCTCATTTTAAGGTTTAACATATCTTTTTAGAAGTTAGTCTAATTTTTTGAAATTCCACAATCTTAATATCTCATATTTATCATTTAAAATAATTAAAAAATATTTTAAAAAACTACAAATTGGTCTATGGGTTAACCCAACCCAGACCACAACCCTTACCTTCGATGGGCTAGGCTAGGCTGTGATTATTAACCCATGAATTATATATAGCTTAGCTTAGCCCGACTCCTCTTCACCCCTAGCCGTGCGGGACTTGGATTAGGTTGGGCCACCCCAGCCTATTTGACAACCCACGTGGAAAGCTCACTGTTTATCCAGGAGGTTCTAATTCATGGCTAGTTTTCCTTCCTACTGCGTTGCAGAATATAATATGCAGAGAGACCGCAAGCTAACCATAGCATCAAATTGTTAGCACTTAGCATAACAGTTGTCAATAATGAGTATTCATATTAAGTAGTCTTGAGGAATACAAATAACAAAGGGTTGAACAGAAAAATTATTCCGCATTTTCAGGTTTATGATATACTTCACTGCCTTGGAGCAATTGTATGAGTACAAACTGGTGTGAGGCTTGTCTTGATTTTCTTGCAGGCAGAGGTACTGGGACTTGATCCTAGAGAGGTTGATGTTCCGGTTGTTGGAGGTCATGCAGGAGTCACAATACTGCCTCTTTTGTCACAGGTCTTGTAGAAAGTCCTTCCTTGATAAAAAATTATTTGGTTAAATTATTCTTTCAATTCTTACAATTTTACTCAATTTTTAATTGGGACCCTATAATTTAAAAATTTGCAATTGAATCCTTATAGTTTTGAAAAAAATTTCCTGTTAGTCCTTACTGTTAAACTTTCGTCAATATATTGAATTTTGTTAACATGGACAACCATATACTATCTTGACACTTTCAATATACATGATTCAAGCTGACTTGCCCAATTTACTTAACATATGTGGCATCTCACATGCCATGTGTGTGAGTTAATTTCATCTTATTTTCTACTTTATTCCTTTTATTAGTATAATTCATGTGTATTTATAGTATCAATGCACATCAACAAAATTCAATGAAACACCGATGGAATTTTAGTGACAAGGACTAAATTAAAATTTTATAAGATTATAAGGACTCAATTGTAAATTTTTAAACAGTTGAAGTCAAATTAGTGAAACTATAAGGACTAAGAAAATAACTTGACTAAATTATTTTGTGTATTTTTCATTTAACCACGTCCAAACTTGGTTATTTACAGGTTAAGCCTCCCAGTAGCTTCACTGCAGAAGAAACAGAATACCTCACAAACCGAATCCAAAATGGTGGAACAGAAGTTGTTGAGGTGACGTCACATCCTAGTTTTCATATTTTAGACAGAAGAAATTCACAAAATAATAATTACGCTATCCTATTCCCCTGTTTATTTCTAGTTATGTCTGGTTCATCGATCATAATCTAATGATTACAAATGCTACAGGCAAAAGCTGGGGCTGGTTCTGCAACACTATCAATGGTTGGAAGATCATATTACTACTTGACACCCGTTTTCTAAAAGTGGACAGACTAATTGAGAAATAAATTGTGTATCATTGATTGTGTAGGCTTATGCAGCTGCCAAGTTTGCTAATACATGCCTCCTTGGCTTGAAAGGAAGTGATGGGATAGTGGAGTGTGCTTTTGTTGCTTCTCAGGTTCCATGTTTGAGTCTTTTTCTTATACACTTTCTTCATCTTCTAGTTTGGGTTAAGTTTAAGAGTGAATGATGTTGTTGTCAATAGGTCACAGAACTTCCCTTCTTTGCAACCAAGGTACGTCTTGGCCGTGGTGGAGCAGAGGAGATATATCCTCTCGGTCCCTTAAATGAATATGAGAGGTATGATAATAGCTAGATTAAATTATTGGTTTGGTCCTCAAAAAATTACAACTATATCATTTTAGTCTTTAAAAGATCAAGTGTCTAAATTTTGTCCCTGAAAAATTATATTTATCTCAAATTGGTCCCTTCGTTAAAAAATTTTTGGCAACAAAAAAGTGAGATTTAGTAACGGCGGATTTTTTGATGTAGTAATAAAAATCACTAAATTGAAACAACTGTAATTTTTTAAGAATTAAATTAAGATAATTAATTTTTTAAGGACCAAATTGAGAAAATTATAACCTTTTAGGGACTAAATCAGTAATTTACTCTAATAGGTATAAAGTTCAGACCAAAAAAAAAAAGTCGTGTTTTGGGTTAAATTTAACAGTGAATAATGTTGATGTTTTGCTGTTTCCTTCTTGATAGGATGGGGTTGGAGAAAGCAAAGAAAGAGTTAGCAGGAAGCATCCAGAAGGGGATAGACTTCATCAGAAAATAGGTGATATTGAGAAAAACTGGCTTTCGTCTTTCCCATAGTACTCTACTTTTTAGTGTTATCCATCGCTTAAAAATTGATGATATTGAAAACTTATATAATAAATCTCAATGGTTGATCACGACTATGAATCTTACAATCAACTGAGCAAAATACCTTTATAAACAATTTACATAAATGGATTTGGCATCAATAGCAATTCATATCGATGCTGATCTAAAATATACTACAGTTATTAGATTCTGCCGGAGGCAGAGAAAGATAATGATATAATTTTGGTCAAACTCATAGATACTTGATCCTCAGAGAACCAAAAAATGGTGCAAATAACCTTTCTGTTCAGCTTATTCTTCATGGCAGTTGCGTACATCTATGCTGTAAATTTCTCCCTTGGGAAAAATCTCAATCGGAACAGAGAAACATAGTGTAGAAGGGAGGAAAAATGTAAGAAAATCGAAAGATGCAAAGGAGAAAACAATAAATGGGAAGATTGAAGGGTTCAAAAATTATATAAGAATGTAGACTTATCATAATATTGGGAATGCATCTTATATTGGAATTCAAAATGAGACTTAGGATGATAAGGAACGACAGTGATTGTTATCAGTTAATATAACACTAGATTAAATATAGTAATGTATTCAAAATTGAAAAATAGAAAATATTAAAAAGGCACATTCATTATAATGTGCTATTACCATATTCCCGTCAACAAAAAGAATCAAGGTAATATGGCGTATTCCCATGGCGACTTTTGTTGGAATTGATTGCCTTAGTGTCATAACGATGCAATAACATGCGTATCAAAATTGACTGAGTTGGGAAAAAGGAATAAAGGATATTTAATCTCAGCTGCGCATTAGATGTTTTTGGGAATTTCTTTTTCACATATGTGTGATGTATATACTCAACCTAATAGAGAAAACAAAAAGCATTTCCAGAAACCTCAATCTTCTATAAAATAACTCCTCAAGATCTTGAAAGTAAAAGTTTGCGTAACCTATACCCCGAAAAAGGCTTCTCATTACTTGAGACATTTTTACAAACGCCTTCACTATCACGTATATCCTCCCCCCAAAAAAAAAAATCTCTTTCCTCTTCTCTGTACAATTCCACTCAGGAATATCCACCTTCCACAACTTACAAGGTGAAGAAGTTGGCTGGAGGGTAAATTATTGGTATCCTTGACATGGTCATGTTCCCGGTCAGCACATTTGGCGCCACAGTATTCTCCACCATGATAGGCTCCACCGGAAGGATTCTCTCCGGTACAACCTTATCGCCGTCAACCTTAGCCAGGACCTCAAAATGCAACCTCACCATCTCAGGCTTAGTCCTCCACTCAGGGAAACCCTCTAGATTGATCTCCCCTTCTTTAAGCTTTTTCACTGCCTCAAAGCCCATCTTCACAAACGTCTGAGCAGACACATCTGCCTTCAACAACCTCAAGGAACCCTTCTTTTTTGCATTAGGACCCAGTACAGAAGACAGAAGTGCCTCAAAACCCAACAAGTTGGCGTTTGATCCATTGAGGGAAGGAAGAGGCCACATTCCGGTAAATTGAGTTGAAGCCAGAAGAGGTGGAGCTTCATCATCAACAGAAAAAGGCTCAATTGATTTGGCGTTTGGAAATGATAGTTCCACATGACCGGGTGCCAGGCGCTTCAGCTTGAGCCTACTGTTATTGGAAGAGGTTGATGATGAGGATGAAGGGGCTGCAAGTGAGGTGGGACCAACTATTCGGAGCGAAAGGAGACGAGCTCCTGGGGAACGAGAGGCATGCCGGAGCTGCTCGGCTAAGGTTAGAAGACCGGCAGCAAATCCATTCTGTGTTGTATTTAAGGGAAGGGGGAAATCAATAGGGTGGCGAAGACTAACTGATTTTGCTCCTTGGACAGTGACCACAGCACCATCAGCTAAAACCACCTTCTTTAACACACCAGCATCCACATCATGCTGCAAAATCAAACCATGTCCTTTGTTAAAATTTTATGCATCCACAAGACTTGCACTCCACAGGCATATACTGACTGAATATCTCACTATACGGTTATATTTGTTTTTCTTAACCCTCAATCATAGAATATACTAACACTACAATCCTTAGAAATCTGACAGATCAGCAATTTACTTGGGTGCTAAGCCATCATCAATTCACATCAATAAAAAACAATTAAAAAAAGAGAGGAACAAAAAAGAAATTTGCACTTGTTGGTTCAATGTATATGTATTTGTATGCCGGTTAGAATCCAAAATTTTTTTTAGTAGATCAGTGTGATTTAGCCCATGAAAGATTATAATTATCTTAATTTGATTCTTGAAAGATTAACTGTCTCAATTTGATCATTTTCATTGCTAATATCAAAATCTTCCTGTATCAAATTTCAATTTTTTTCATTGCTAAAAGTCACTTTGATAGAAAAAGTGATGAAATTAAGACAAATCCAATATTTCAAAGATAAAATTAAACACTTCATCTTTTAGGAACCAAATTAAAAAAATTGTTATCTTTCATGGACCAAAACAGTAATTTACTCAAAAATTTTATTTACAGGTATGTGTTGTAACTTATTTCCAATCAATGCATGAGGCCATGATATTTCAACGAGAGGATCCTAACCATATTGTGTTTAAATTTCATATAAAATATGACCCGACACTGTAATTTGTGTTGTAGTGTTCCTATTGTGTTGTGCGAAGATATGTGCTTCTTTGGTGTATCATATTCAAACTCAAACACAGAGCAAGCAAAATACATATATTTCAACACAAATGAACTAGAAGTACTTACCGGGAGATAAAGCCTCATGTCCTGGGCGTCCTGAATCCAAAGCTCCATGGGTCCAGCCAACTGGAACGGAGCCAAAGATGGCAATCCATTAGCAGAATTTCGATTCACCACAAGCCCGTTTTGGTCACCTGGTTGGCCCGGTTCATTGACCCGGAAAATTGACAAATCCTGGTACTCCCACCGGTTCACGTCTTCGAGGAACTTGAATGGAATAACCTTGCGATCAATCTCCAAGCCGAATTCGTACTCCACCGAATGCCCCACCTTCGCATCTCTTGGATCAAACCCGGTAATCCTGAACTCTTCCCCTGGTAATCCCAACCCTTTCACAATCGCTTCCTTCAAATCCTACACATAGCACATACACACAAAGTGATCAGAACCTCAATAGTTACATAAGGTAACCATTAGATGACCAGAATATCATGAACTAGGGTTTATCTATCATAATTTTTCATCAATTTGTCTGCACCCAGGGGCAAGAAAAATCGAAAATCGGAGAAAAAGTCAATATATAGCTACTCAATTTCAATATTTGAATGAAGTCAACAGGTCATCAATAAGCTTTTATGTACCCCAATTTTGTCAGGAACCACTTAAAAAAAAAAGGAATTGAAAATAAATTTTCTTTCACAATGTTCCATCCAGGTTAGTGGCAAGCAAACAAAAGGTAAAGCAGAATCAGAGAGTACAGTCAGTGACTTACCAAAATCGCCTTGGGGTAGGGTGGATTAATATCCGAGGAAGTAAGCAAAGCCGAAGCGAAACAGGAATGAAGAAGCAACGCGATGGAGATACTCTGAAACTGAAGGGACCTCATCGTGCAGTGGAAATCGCAAAGAACCGTAGAGTGAAGATCCAAGCAGAAACTACGAACTCTCGACCCTTTGGTTTTGAGGATTTCTGTGTTAATCTTTTGAATAAAGATTAAAACCAAAAATCCAATTGCGATTATGGGGCAAAGAAATAAGCTGCGAACAGAGATCTTTGGCCTTTTGGGAAATTATTATTATTTTAAAGGAGGGGAGAAAGTGATGATGTGGAGAGAATGGGCCAATGAGAATTGAGGAAATGATTAAGTGATGTCAGTGAAGGAATGTGATAGGCTGGGATTTGTTGGATGAAGGAGGAAGATACTTTCCTGGAAGGTAATTGTTGGATGACGTGGAAGAGACTGAGGTGTTGAATTTGTTATTGTGGGGACCATTGTTTCCACGCGGCTTTGATCTTAGCGTGTTTGAGAACTTATGACATGTCAATACGGCCCGTTTTAGGGTTTGTGGAAATTTGAAAAAGAAACAAGTAGCGCCATAATACGACGACGGTTTACAGTTTTTAAAATTTTCAAAAGCAAAAAGTATGGCGTCGCCCGGACTTGAACCGGAGACCTTCAATGTGTTAGACTGACGTGATAACCAACTACACCACGACACCTTGTTGTTAGTCTTAAAGATATAATTTATATACATGGTACTGTAGTGTTGATCATTCTGTGGATTTTTCTTTTCTAAATTACGGTTTTTAAAAATTTTAAAGAGATAATCATGGCGTCGCCCGGACTCGAACCGGAGACCTTCAGTGTGTTAGACTGACGTGATAACCAACTACACCACGACACCCTATTGCTAGGCTTAAGCTGTATTAATAATATAAATTATCATGGTCCTGATTTGTTTATTGATTGAGTATTTTCTTTTCTAAATTACACTTAATTTTTTCTTTTCACATATAAACATTTGTTTGATACATATTCGTTTGCTTCCGACTTATTATTATTATTTATTTTCCATTTTTTTTCTATTTTCAAAAAAAATATTAATTTAAAGAAACCGATAAATTACCTTCCAAAAGATTTCTTATTTCAAGACGAGAGAATAAAAATATTTAACTGTTTTATTCTTTAAATGAATTTTTATCATTTTAGACAATTATGAATTTGTATATAGTTATTTGAATAATTTAAGAGGTATCAATTTTGTTTTAAGAAATTATAACTTTGTTTTGTTTTGACTTGTTTGCATAGTAGTTATTCATATCTTGGATAACTATGTTTTTGTTAAGATTTGTAATCAAATTAAGGTATTATACTTGTGCAGTATATGCGCTTGTAAATAGCACTGCTTTTTTTATTATTATTATTGATTAATAAATATTGAGTTTTGAAGATGTTTTTTTTTTTTTTCCCTTTTGGATAGATTCCCTAATGGTTTCGTACTACTTCTTTTCGGATCATCATGGCTTTCGAAAAATCAACAACATTATCAAATGACATTTTACCTGTAATTGGTTAATTTCAATCTTGGATTTACATGCTTTTAATTATGGAATAAATATGAGTAAAGCCACATATTTTTTAAACCTGTTGATGTTCTATTATTTTGGTCTCATAACTAACCAAAAATGGAAATAAAATTGACATTTTAAAAAATAAATATCGATTGTGAGGTGAGAGAGCAAGCAAATTCTAGACGTTTATATGTTGTTTTCATTACTTTTGCAATATCAAAAAAATCTTCTTACATAAAATAAGATATAAATAACTAAAAGGTTGAATTAATCAATTGGTCCCTATACTTACTTTGCCACTTTACTTTTTTTTTGTTTTTAAACTATGAGAAACTCGACTTCTTGTTTAGGGACAAAAAAGTATTTTTGCTAAAAATTAAACAGATTTAAGTTATAAATTGACTTTAAAAAAATAAAAAGATAGAATTTAAGAAAAAAGAAAAATTACATTCTGGTTGATTTTTCTACTGAATTAGAATTTGTATTAAAATTAAATTAAAAAATAAAACAAGATAACATCATGCAAAAACATGTTAAATAGTACAAAAAAGTTCTACATTATTCTTTTATGGTCTTTTTGTGTAATAAAAAAAAATAAAAGAGCCTCCTTATATTAAAATAATAGCTACCAAAATTTAGCACAAATTTCAAAAAGAAAATCAAGGTCCAAAAACTCACTTTCATGGAAGTCGAGCTAGCATTTTACTTTCTTCTCTCGATAATATTCATGGACAATTTCTTTTGTCAATAAACTACTTTTGGTAAAGAGACAATATAAACAACCCAACAAGGGCAAGGCCCAGAGGCCCAACAGCCAAACTATGATCCATGACTAGCTAATCATGGGCTGTGGCCCAGAAAGAAGAGGGCCCGAATCTTTAACTGGGCCCTCTTTTTTACTAAGGACACAACTCTAACTCAGCTTTACCTCATCTCATTGCCATTTGCAATATTTTACGCTTGAAGTTCAAATAATTTCACTTGTGAACAATGTTTAGGTGAAGTTAATTTTACCCAAGATTTATTTTTATTAGTAAATATTTTAATAATTAAAAAAAAGAGATAAAGACTACTTTTTCTAAATATGTTTGTAAATTATTGAATTTAAAATGTATCTTTAATCTCTTGATAACTAGAGGTGTAATATTGATCTAATTAACTAGAGACCGAAGTACTATAAAAAAGTAAATTAGACGAATAATATTTCAGTGACTGAAACTAGATAAATTTTCTTGCTTTCTTGAATAAAGTAGGGACACTAAAGTACAGTTAGTCCTAGTTAAGAAATCAAACGAAACTTTCCAAATAAAAAAATTAAGTTATTTTCAAATTTAGATTCCAAAATCTCAAACTACAGATTTATGGGCGTGTGCTTCATATATTTTCTTCACTATTCAAGTACAAAAGAGTCGTTTGTGTAACTTTCAAGATTGAAAAGGCAACCATATATAGGTGGCAACCCAATACACTTTCCAACAAATCAATTTTGAATTTATAACTATTTGGTGTATCAATCAATTTTGATATGTCGGTCGCCGTCACTTTGATTAAAGTTTATATACCTTTTGAATTCCAATTTTATAAATAAAAAAGTATTAAAAATAATTTTATAATTTGACTCAATTTAATTAAAATTAATTAAAGAAAAAAACAAGCTTGCATTTGTTTTAAGCATAGCATATACAAGTTGAATTGATATGTGTTGAGCAAGTTTGTTAACATAAACCAGTTAAATGATAATAAATTAGGTGGAGTTTTAAAAATTTTATCACTCTGAACTAAATCAATCAACTTATACTTGATTAAGTTGAATCAGATTGGGCTGATTAGTTAATCTAAATAGTGAATGATTAACCTTATTTATTATTATTATTTTTTAAAAAAAAGAAGACTTTATTATTGATGTTTCATCCAAACATGTACAATATCATTGGTGGCCAAATTTACAAAAGCGAAAAGGAAATCCAGGAAGCAGAAATGGGGCATATGAGAACTCAACTTGCAAGACACTGCGCCACCTCATTGCCTGATCTATTGACATGGAATAAATAAAAAGGTATATATCCACATCTCTACAATCACATCTCTACAATCACCCAAGATATCATGCAGAGGCAAAGAGGGATCTGGGTTTTTAAACTCTTTCAAAAGTGTCAATAAACTTTTGGTTGAGGTGGTAAATAAATTCACTCTTATTTATAAGGATGAAAACATAAATTTAAATAATGAGAAGCATACTTATTGAGAAGACCTTAACTTTAAACGCTCTTGACCCAACAAAAATTAGTTTCAAGTCTAACGTGACTTTGCTCAAATTTACATCCCAATCCCTTAGTGAAAAGCAAAGGTCCCACACATTATCTCTCACCCGACCACCATCTATTGTCTCTAAAAAAACAAGACCCATTGGTGGTTTACGTAGATTAGGTTGAAGTTGATAGGTTGAGCCACCTCAATACAAATTTGGATTCCCTCCAGTGCGCTGGAGCCTCTAGCGCAGTGGGAAAATCCTGTTAGATCCAATAGATTTGAAAAAAATTGTCAATTTTTTTTAAAGAAATTATTTAGTCTCCCCCCAGCGTGCTAGAAGGGATCTGGATTTCTCCAATACATACTCTTAAGTATGTGTAGGGTGGGTTAGGTTGAGGGATTTTAGGAATTGAATTGACCAAAAAGGAGTAGATTAGATTAGTTCAAGTTAAAATATTTTCACTCATAATCCAAACCAACTCAACGCAACAAGTTGGGTTAATTTAGATTGGCAAGTTGATTTTTTTTTCCTTTTAAATGGTAGACTTTATTTAAATAATTGAAAATAAAAATAATAGAATTAGGTCTTCCGTAGTTATATGTTTTTTAGAAGAAAATCTCATCTATAATTTGATATTAAATTAATTTTTTCTTTTGGCATTTATTAGAATTGTGATTAACAGTGGAATAACAATTTTTAAATAAAAGAGCGAGTGATTTTATAAATAATTAAGATGGTAAATGTTATATATAGTACTATACATTATTGTTGAAAGATAAAAATGTTGCAAATGAAACTCAACAGTATGCTAACTAATTTCTAAATATTTTATAGTTTATAATACAATACGAGTGCATAACATAAGAGTATTATAAAAAAAAATTGGGTTGATTTGTGAATTAGTTTAGATTTGACAGGTTAAAAATTTATAAACTCGTTATTTGAATTAATAGTTAACAAATTAAAAAAAAACTAAACTACATGTCAATCTAATTTTACAAGTTGATTTGGATTAAATAGGTTAAAATGTTAACTCAACCCAATGCCCTGTGGGAGTGTTGGCTGAACTGTGAACAAAAATGGGCTGGGAGAATTAGAGTCAAAAGAAGTGAAAAAGACATTGAGAGAGAAAGGGCAAAGTGTTGAATAATGGGGTATGAGGAAGTCAGAAATTGCTGGCTTTATCTTTAGGTTTTTTATTTTATTTTTTTCTGAGGAGTTGAGTTGGAGCATCTTCCAAAATTGGAGGAACAGATTATGCAAATGGAGGAGGAGGATTAGTGATTTGTGTGTTGGATCTTGGTTGTTGTTGACCATTGCGGTCAAAGAAAAATTCGTCGGCAGAAGAGAGATTTTTTTATTTCCATGGAGATGATCTTTTAATTTCCATGTGAATTTTTTACCCATATCATCTGCTTACGTGAACAAAAAGAGATGACATGACACTCAAAAAATCTCAGTCAATATTAATAGTTAATTTAACGGTTAACTAGATTTTGCACAAAATAAAAAATTTATAAAAATTTTTTGCTGAGTTTTATAGTTTATGAGAATTTTTTATACATTAAAAAAAGTTCATGAGAATAAAGTTCTTTTTTCCTAAATTTTTTTTCTTTTCATATATGTTTAAAAGTTTTTTTAGTTATGCATAAAATTAACCATTTCCTTTTTTTTGGAAAGAAAAAAAAAGAGAAGAGACAAAAGAAAAAACCAAGTAGTCCCCAATGTATTTAACTTAATAAATGAACATATTTGACAAAACAAGAGAGCGGTGGGCTTTTAAAATTAAATCAAAAGATTTTACTGTAAGAAATGTGTTAAAAGATAAACTATATTAGAGAAGATGATAGTTACATACCTTGATTGCAGATGTAGTTAGATTGCATAAATTATTATTATGGTCATCATCATCTATACTATGATATCTATGATTTTGAAACTTCTGATCAATTGTATCTAAAATTATATGTCAATTTGCCAATAAAATAAAATATAAGAAAGAGAGGTTAAAATGTATATGAGAAAGTAGAAATTTATTTAATTTCCTGCTACTTCCTTTTATTATTTCTAAAGACATAATAAAAATTACTATAATATATTTTGGTGATGTACATGTCAAGACGCAAATTATTATTATTATTATTATTAGGAGTAGCAGCAGCAACCTAATAAACCATAAAAAACCTTTTTTTTTTTAAAGTATCTCGGTGGTGTTAAAAAGAAGAAAAAATTTGAGTAATTTAGTAAGTTAAAGGGTTAAGTTGAAAGAAAATAAAATTAATGGACTAAAGGAAAATCTGAATAATTAAGAGATAAAGCTAAGGATCAATTTGGAACAATAAAATTAAGAGACGAAAGTAAAACTTAAAGGTAAAGTTTAGGAAACAAATTGAAACCCAAGATAAAATAAAGGAATTAAATTAGAATAAAATATAAATTTAAGGAATCAAAGTAAAACTTAAATAAAAGTTAAATTATCAAATTAGAATAATTTTTTTGAATAAAAATTAGAAAAAATTAAGTTATTAAGGATAAAAAATGAAACTCAAAGGAAAGTTTAAGAAAGGAAAATTATATTTTAACATTATTATGGTACTATTTAATTAACTTGATTGTGTAACTATTGTACTTAAAAATAATAAGAATAAATAAACCCTAAGGTTTGATACATTAAAGGTAAGAACAAACATATAGTTATTTTATTTAGATATTTGAATACAAATATCATTTAAGTGATATTAATTAGTTTAATCCCAAACATGACCATATGTAACTAATTAGTTCATTCCTTTTTTGTGTATACGACAATTTGTTTCATCCATATAATTAAGAAAAGTCGAATCTTGTATTTATTTGCCGACAATATAGAGATTGATTAATCTGAGTAATTTAGAAGTTAATAAATAATTGTTTTAATTATTAATTAGTTTATAACGATGACTAGGTTAAGCCGTTAAGTAATTGGTCATGCATCAGTAATGTGCTTAACTAGTTCTTTAGCAACGACTCTATCATGCCGTCGTGATAATTTAATCAAGTTTTTCTCGACAAGTTATTTAAGAACAGAAGCCAAGAACAACTTAAATTATTATTATTATTATTTTTCAGATCCAAATTATATATTAATTAATCTTCAGTTTATAACGCAAAAGTCTGTTACCTTATATTACCAGCTTTTATATATTATTATTTTTAAAAAATAAAGAAGTCCCCATTAGCATATTTAATTAGTTGTTTTTTCCTCTTACATATTATTGTGTCATTGCCAAACATGACAGCATACAGAAATAATATAATAAAAAAAATACTGATTTAAAAAAAAGGAAGAGAGAATCAAATTATTAAGAGTTTAATTATTAGTATGTTTGAGTTCTATATATACTTATTAATGTTATTAATTAATTTCGCTAGGTAAGACACATAATATTATAAACTATTTAATGACTTAAAATGGGATTGGATATATATATATATATATATATACTCACACACAAATAAATATGACACAACAAAGTAATAATAAATACAAGTTATTCCTAAAATATGAGAACATAAAATCAAAACTCTTAGAAATTCAAATGTGAGTGCTAAATATGACAAATATCGGATTTAGATAGGAAGATTTAGTATTACTTAGGGTTAAAATGTTTTTCTTTATTTAATATCATCCAAATAGTGATATTTTAAACAATAAATATACAGAAAGAAAATAAAACAATCTAACCATTGAACCGGCTTTTATTTTTTAATTGGTTTTTCATTTTTTGATCAATTTTTCGTGACACGAATTCTCTTAATTTTGTTGGACCAGTCATGTGATCAATTTATTGATTTTTTTAGTTAAATTGATTAGTCTAAATGTCTAATTCAATTTTTTATTTATATTATCAATTAAGCAGCAATATTTTTTTTCAAAAATTATTTTCCTACTTCACTTGTTCAATTTATAATATTTATTCTATTGTTTTTTATTTGTCTCATTTTCTCACGATTACTAAGAAAAGAGTTTAAATTTCGGACAAAGACGGTGATAGATAACAGATTACAGAGACACCAAATGTAGGAAGATCACAATCTTTAATGTGGGGACTAATGAACATTATAATCAATAATTTATAATTAATGCAACACAATATGTACGATAATAGATTAGATTAATGAGGACAAAAATTCAGTATATTAAAAAATCCGAACTATCAATTTATTTATATGTTGAGTCGATGTTGTAATCTTATATTGTAGAGCTTGACTCACGCAAGAGGTTTCCAATTTACATTTGTTGGCTAATTATTAGTGTTTTGTTAATTAAGAATAACTATTAGACTTGTGATTATTAATTATCAATATGTCATATATAACCTTCCTTCTCTTTCAAGCAAGTGTGAAAGTTAAAAATTTAAACTTAAATCCAATAATAATATAGTAGAAGATTATATGTGTCCTAAGTTGGTTAAGAGGATTCAATATTTTTTGAAAATAAAAATTTTGAGTGCAAGTCTTTTGAATAAAAAAAATTAGTGATAGAAGAATTTTATATTTTTATGATCCGATCCTACTTGAATCAAATTAATTGGAGTTTAGTAAATTTTTAGATACTAGTAATTCCAATCAAAAAAAAAAGAGAAAATGACCATGTTTGAGAGAGAGAGAGAGAGAGAGAGAGAGAGAGAGAGAGAGAGAGTTGTATTATCTATTAAAATAAGAAGAAAGTTTTTGTTTTTCTTACATCAATTCTTAGGAAAAAATATATATAATTTCTATAAATTATAACTTAATTATAATTTTAATATATAAAATTATACTCCCTTAAATTGTTATAATAGGTAAAAATTAAATTCGATCTCCTGCTTTTCAGTTAAGAAAAATAGGGTATTTTTAGATTAGCAATGATTTTAATCGTTATTAAAAATAAAGCGTGGTTAAATTTTGCAACGATTTTCATCTTTTGCAACGCTTTTACTTTAGTAATGTTTTTGTACTTTTAGCGGTGGTTTTAACTGTTGTTTAAAATATTAGAAGTGATTTTAACCATTGTTAAAAATATTAACAACAGTTAAAACCGTTGCTAATCCAAAAAATACCTTACTTTTTTTAATCGAAAAACAGGGACACCAAACTCGTGAAAACTATATGTAAGTCAAAATTAAGATAAAAAATTACATTGTTTATTACACAATACCTAATGTTTCAATTATTTATATTTAACTTTGTTCCCTTAGAGATCTATATTATTTATATCTTTTTTAAAATCACATAAATTATAGATATTAATTTAGTGATAATTTAAGAATTAATTAATATGTTTTCTTTAAAGTATAATTAAGTTATATTTCACAAAAGAACTTTTTTTTATTTTTAATGGTCTGTTTTGTTGTCACGGAAAATTATTTTTTTTTTGTCTTAATTCATAAGAAATTTCGGAGAAAATATCTCTTAATCAGACTCAAGAAATGAGCATAAAAATGCACTAAAATCAATATAAATCTTTTGTTCATCTTCCTTTTTTTTATTTTTTTTATTTTTTTTTTATTGTAAGGTGTTTCAAACACAATTCCTAACTCATTGATATAAAGTTTTGTTTAATTAATTATTTTGAACTAAAGTATTAGATCAAAATGATGTGTTGATTGAATTTTATATATTTTGACAATTCAAATCGATGTGTTGGTGGAATTTTAATTATTTTAAAATTTTGACATTTATGTTGTTTAGTTTAAATTTAAAATATAAACTAACACATTTATTAGAAATTAAATAGATACAATTGTTTAAATTAATATGCTTATTAAAAATTGAAAAGATACAACTATTTAACTAATGTATCTATTAGAATTTAAATAGATATAACTATCGAGACTTATATATATCCTTTCAAATTCTATATATAAGTATACTAAAATGATAGAAAATGTTCAACAAATTGTAATGTCATCAATAATATTTTAAAAAGTTAAACTTAAAATTTGATTTCTTTTTCTACTAAAATAAAGTCTGAAAAATCCGAATATCCAGCAAGTTTACCGAAAAACAAAACCTGAAAAATCATATTTTAAAAGTATTTGCTGTCAAATTTTAAATACATAATGCATGAACATATGCTATCAAAACTTGTACTGTACCCTCAGTTCTTTGTCAAAAATAATATAAATTATCTTTCTGTTTATAGACGTAAGTTACACTAACCAAGTAATATAATTTATTGTGTATTTTTTTTAATTTTCATATTATTTATCTTTTTGATTTGCATAAATTTCTGTAACATAACTAAAATAATTTGATTTTTTAAGATGATTAGTACAACATTTACTTTTAAATAATTTAATTTTGACTAATTTGATTCTAGATAAATTAGATAATAAAAGTTTAAAAAACTCCTTAGATTATTTTTTTCATTTATCAAAAGTAAATTTTAGTTTCAAATCATATACCAAATTTTTTTATATATACCCAAAAAATAATGTTAGGGGAACTTTAAATTTTATTGTCTGACCCATTTTAAATCAAATTAGTCAAAATTTGATAATTATTCAAATACTAGTAATTCTAAAAAAAACCAAAAAAAAAAAACTTCGATTGTAATTTAAAAGGCCTGTACTAATCATTCTTAACAAGTCTTATATTATTTTCGTTAAGTAATTATAAATTTATAACTATCTTAAATGACACATACATTTAGACTTAAATAATAAATTAAAATAATTTTATCTGTTCCAGATTGTGTGTCCAATCCATTCTTCCAATTTAACTAAAAAAGTGTAAATAAAAACAATATTGTAATCAACTTCAATACATTATAGGGGTATCCATGTAATTTCATTATTTCACTACAAGCTGTGTTAACTCATACTTCACATACTAGTCAGGGGCGGACCTACATCTAATTCAGCACCTCCTGAATTTTATAAAATTGCATGCAAATTTTCTTTTTTTAGTTTTGCCCCTCTCTATTTTTTTCAACCCCCTTAATATTTTTTTGAGCCTTCTTTAGTGATTCAGTCTCTCTTTATTGCTTACAGTCACAAGACCTCTATTATCCAGAGTCACGAAATTTTTTATTAATAATGGTTAATTTTTTATTCTATTATTAGGTACATTTTTGTAAAAGTTCAAAATTTGAGGTTTTTATACATAAGTCTAATTCTATCAAATTGGTTGATTTATTATACAATTAAGATCACGAGTAACATATTTGTAAGGTCAATTTCATGAAATTTTTTTTGATGATGGTTAATTTATCATTAAATTATTAGGGACCTCTTTGTAAAAACTTAAAATTTGAGGTTTTTGTATATATGTTTAATTCTATTAAATTGGTTGATTGATTATGTAATTATGATTTTGAAAAAGAAAGATTTTTTTGTTATGGAAATATTTTCTAAGAAGAAATTACCGTCAAATGAACAACAAATTGAAATTAATTTAGAAGAATTATCATCAAATTCAGAATTGCGAATGAAAATTTTGTTTTACTGACCATGGGGTCTTGGATACATTACTGACACTAGTGCTATTACAATATTTCAAGGTAAGTGTGAAATACACATTCTTTGAAATCTGAAGTAAGTGTACACCTTGAATGAACAAAAATTGAGCGATTATAATTTCATGTCAGATTAACTTCAGACAATCTAGACTCTTACAATATACTCTTTCGTAAGTAAAATCACTACTGTAATTGTTATTAGATAAACTGTGATATTATTATGCCTTATTAATGATTCAACGTTGGTTGAATTATAACGTAATATAAAAAACCTCCGTAGACTGCATGCAGTGTGACTGTGAATATTCAAAACATGAGAACCAAACATAAAATGAGATTGCAACAGACACAAACAGAAATTATTCCATTATATTGTCATCAACCATAGTCTTACAAAGCATCGACAACCTAATCAAACAAAGGCCTGTTTGTCAAGACACCCAAAAAACCCATTGTCCCTTTTCCACAGATTTTGGTAAAGAAAAGGGACAGAAAACTGGTAAGGATAAATATTTCAACCTGACCAAAAACCATATACAGGGCCTATAAGTAGCTGTACGGTCACTCTTGAAACAGGTGGGTATACATAACATGGTCAGCAAAACCATGCCAAAAAAAAAAAGATTATTTTTTTTTTAAAAAAAGACCTCCTGCAAAATGAACCTCACAGCAAACATGCTTGGTGTAGATGGTCAAAGATGACTGACATTACAGGCCTTGTAAACAGAATTACTGAAGAAAGAACAAAATGATGAACTTTTAAATAGACTATATATGTATATATATGTATAGTTGACTTTATATAATTCCTTTTCGCCCTGAAGCTTTTGGTGCCTGATATGAAGTAAACATGCAACTTCTTCACATGAAAGATCCAAAAGCTGAGCGTAGGCATTTCACAAGATCCTTCACTGTCATGCCAAATTCCATATCCATCTGCAAATTTCAAATTTAAGAAATTTATGAAAAAGAAAGGAATAACATACATAGCAATTAACCAACATTTTAAATCTATATAATGAACACATATACCATGAGAAATGGGAAACAACAGCACTTTACATTTTCTGTAACTTTGGATTGTTTGTAACTGATGTCAAAATTGAACTCTGCAGTCTCGAAATCATGATTATCTGTTTCAAATTAGATGGCCACAATTGAAAGAATAATAAGTGGACCACATGCAATGGTTTATTTCCTTTCATCAATCATGACCATCCAATCTAAAATGGATAGTTATGACTACAAAACTACAGGGTCTAATTTTGGCGCGATTGTTTGTAAATTTAGATTGTCTACAATTGGTGCCAAAAATAAACTCTACAGACTCGACATAGTAGTCATCTATTTTGAATCAGGTGGTCATGGTTGAAGAAATAATAAGTTGACCACATATGGTAATTTATTTTCTTCCTTCAATTGTGACCGTTTGATCTAAAACAGATGACTACGATTTTAAGAATCCAAATTCATTTTTTGTTGCACCAGAAATAATTACCTGAGCAATTATTGTTATATCAAGAACAGAACTCCCAAATGTCATGACACTGCTACTGGTGATTATAAGATGGAGTTTCTCAATCTCACTCATTGTTTTTTCTATCACTCCGGTCCTTTTCTCACAGTGAACTCTTATGAGAACGTTTCTTTCACAAAATCTAGCTTCAATTTCAGGAAGTGGCTCATCAAAGGGACCAACAGAATCTGAAGAACAGACGCCTGCTGCTTCATCAGCAAATACTTGAGATTTCTTCACAATCACCACAGATTCCACAGTTTTCTTTCTTTTCTGTTCCTCTTCAAGGGATTTCACTTTCTCTTGCAATTGCTTCAAGTACTTTATAGCATCTCCAAGAACAGAGGCCTTGTCCGTCTGGTTGTAGGAAGGAAAAAAAAAAAAGAAGATCAATGTGATTCCATTATAAGCTTTAGCTTTTGTAAGACTTTGTACAGAACTAGCCTGCCCTGCCCAACAAGAGGTTTGCCTTCAGAAGAGATTATTGACTAAATTACTAATTCAGTCCCTAAAAGATAAAAGTCTCAATTTAGTCCATAAAAGATTGTGTTTGTTTTAATTTGGTCCCTTTTCTATCAATGTAACTTTTGCCAATAAAAATTTTGATATTCAACAACACTAGATTTTGTGATTTAGCAACTAAAATGACTAAATTGAGAGAAATATAATTGCTTAGAGACTAAATTGAGATATTTGATCTTTTAAAGATCAAATTGAAAAAAAAAACTGTAATCATTCAAGAACTAAATTAATAATTTACTCAAAAATGATTTTTGGTGCTAAACTAAGATTCCAGAACCTATATTATAGTTTCTCATGCAGATGATGCCTGAGAAGAAGAGATCAGTATTCTGCAACTAGTTGAATAACTGACCAGAGCTTAGTATAATCAATTTATACTATGAAGCATCAAGCATGCACACTTTCAAAAAGAAAATCCCCTTTGTGTTATGTCTTATATCTATATCAATGTCCATGTTTCCTAGGTTCTAAACTAGAAACGTACATTAGACCATTGCATATATGTATTCCAATGTATCATAAACATATTCGGACATGAAGAACAACAGCGGTGAACTCAAATTCAATAAAAAAACCAAAAAGCACATTAACAACAATTTTTTGAAAGAAAAAAACTTAGGCGCAATTACTTATATCTCTACTATTAAAATTTTTAATCAAAATATAATAAGTATATAGTTTTTCAATTAAAACACAACAAGTATATAGTATTTAAAAAATAACTACATACTTCTTATAATTCAACGTGATATGATTGGTCTTTTAAAAATTTTTTTTTACATACTTTATTTTTAGTGAAAAATCTGATAACAAAGATATAATGAATATCATATAAGTTTTGTCCTCTTTTATACCTTCTTTAGGCCAGGGACAAGAGCAGAAAGAGCAATGAACCGCTGACTCAGCTTCTCTCGTCGCTTCCTTTCAGCGATTATGTGGTCTTGAGGTTGAGAAATTTTAGAGTTTGTCCCAATCTTTCTTGAATCTTGGCTTCCCTTGAAGACATAGGCTTGGTCTCCCAAGGATCCATGAGAGAACATGTCTGAAGGAATTGTAGTGTTGACTTTAGGACATACTATCTCCTCCTTAGGCTTCAATGCTCCCAATTGGCTTATGTAATTTGAGTTGACAAAGGAAAGAAGATTGGGATAAGAATCATAGCCTGTGTCCAATGTCCGAGTCTGATCACTTCTGTTGGGACTCCAATGGTTGGGTTTAAGCTGCTTCTGTGGTCTTTCAATGGAACTAATTGTGGTTTCCATGGAAGTTTTGGGGTTGAAAGTTGGATTGGAGAATGAATGTTCTTGCAAGGTCTCTCCAAAAGCAGCAGCTAGTGGCAGTAAGGTAGGATCTTCAAGAGAGCCCAAGTGCCATTGGTGAAGAAAGGTAGGATCCTCCATTATTCCCTGCTTGAAAATAAAACATTATGTTCTCAGTAAAACTTTCAAAATGCTAGCCACACATTTCATCAATCAATACTTCTTTTTAACAGTTAGGTATTCTTGGCATTTGTCTAACCTACTATTTATTTCTAAGTGATTTTAACAAATTTATATTTTCTGCAGTTGATACCATAATTGTATAATCTAGTTGTGCAGTCGTGGCCATATGCCTTTCCTTTTTTTTTTTAAATTTTTTTCTTTTAATCGTGATAATTTGATTCAAAATGAATAGCCACCATTGCGTAACAAAACTTAATAGTTTTGAAATATATAGAGAATCGAAATTCAATCTTAAAAGCAAACTCTTTTACATCTTATTTAATAGATTAATCTTTAATAAGAAGGATTCCAAATGTGTAAATTTCACTTCTTTTATTGGATTTTTGCTTTGTTTTCCTACTAAATGCCAGATTTCAGATCACCATGTGTTAAACAGTTCCAATTTCCAACTCAACATGCAGAGTAAGTACTAGCTCAAGTTCATAGAATGACTAAGTAGAAGAGCTATATATATATATATATATATATCTTACCAGTTCAGGTAACATTCTGATAGACTAGATCTCCTTATTGAATCAAAAAAGCTCAAAACCTTTATCCTGTAAGAGGAATAACCTCAAACTGGTCAGTTTTCTACCAAAAATCTATCATCTATATAAGTATCTCTCAAACAAGCGTTAAACCAAACACATGGCAGACAAAGACCACATATCCAAATTCCAATACCAAAACACACACACGCACATATATATACATACACATGCATATACTGATCTACACGAATATATCTGAACTGACTTGAACAGAGAATTCTCAATCACTCATGCTAGTAACATACTCAAAAAGAAGAAGTAAGAAGAAGAAGAAGGAGCAGCAGCTTACGCATTAACAGAAATGGGAGCTCAGGGACTTTCCCCGCGTGTGTAACCCAATTTATAACAGTTGCGTATGTCTTTCTCACGGATTCGTGATGTGAATAGGCCTAGACAACATTGGATGCAGATTATTATAATGAGGAGCAAAAAGATTGAATCATAGAACCCTTTTTTTAATTTAATGACGAAAAGGGTCGCTTCAAGCTGACAAATTAATGCCTCTACCTTTTTGTTGGTATGTGGACTTTTGGGGTCTTCCATTCCACCAACTATCCATTGAAATTTTCATCGATGCTCTGCGAAAAGAAACCACCATTGATCCAGCATGTGGACCCTCACCATGTCAATCCTTGGGGGATTTATTGCAGTATTGTTGATTTTATTACAGCATTTTTTTTAAAAAGTTGTACCTACGAATGTAGTTTTTTTTTAAAAATTTTTCTTTTTAGAATAAAATTAACGTTTTTTGTTTGAACCAGAGTATCCGAATCACTTTGAATTTAAAACTAATCTTAATTCGAGCCTAGGGCCTGAAACATGTAGTTAATAATAGTGTAGTGGGAGGAGTGTGATCTTAAAATCAAATTTGACTTCATTATGTGCTAAGTAAAAAAGATAAATGGTATCAGGACATATGGAAATAAATTCTCTCAAATTTGGGAGAAATTAAGAGTCCATTTGTTCCACTAGACTATCTTTTGTATGATATACAGTTCAAATTAAAGCAAGAAACTTTTTTTTTTAAAAAATAAAAAAATAAGAAAAATCAAACACCTTTAATATAAACTATTTGTTATGAAATCGACAATTTAGATAGACAAAATAAATTCTCATTTTTTATCAAAAATTAAAACAAAATTTATTTTCAAATATTTAGGTATTGTTTATTATAAGAAATACTTTATACATGAAGTTTTTAAAATCATATTTATAAGATATTTAATATGAAAAATTTAAAATTTTTGAAATTTATATATTGTTTGTCTTAGTATAGACATTATACTTTTTTATACTTTTTTTTAGTACATGTCAAACTCAAATGTTTTACAAAAAAAATATTAGAATACTCACATACTAGACGTCACCTTAATAATTAGTGATTGCTTGATGGATGAAGCAATTCCAACTTCGAAGATCCTTTTGTTTTGTGTCCAAACGCTCCAATAGACTCTTCAATTAATTTACTTAAAAAAAAAAAAGTTTAGGTTAGTTACTATGTTTCCTCCTCAAGTCTCAACATTTTTTTTTTCTTCCGTTGGAATAAACTCATGTGCAATCACATCAACAAATTAATTATGCACAAATCACTAGAAAAAAATATTATGTTTAATTGCATTACTCTTGCATATTTCCCCTTTTACCCTTTGGATATTCGCTCTAATCTCATGTCTCATTCACCAGTCTCCCATTTTCTTGGTCAAGATCATTTAAAATCACATTCCATCCTAACTCACCAATTAGAGGTTGTCACTAATTTGCCAACCCATTGGGCTGTAATAAACAAATGAAAATAATACTTTAAGTTTATGTCACATTAACATGAATAGATACTCGTACTCCATAATTGGTTTAAGTTGCAAGATCTCAAATAATTGAGTTTTATAAAAAGAGAAGAAAATGTTTAAAAAATTTTATACCTTTATAATATTATCTGATTCTAATTAAATTAATTAAAGTCTAATAAATTTTTAAGCTCAAATTAATTTTAAAAGATTTTACATCTTCATAATTTAATTTAACTTGAATTAATTTAATTGAAACTCAATAAAATTTTAAATTATACATATATATATATATATATATATATATATAGAGAGAGAGAGAGAGAGAGAGAGAGCTAAACATGTACACATGGCATAATATGGTTAGGGTTAGTGGTGTTTGGTGTCATGTTCCAATGATGTGAATGATGAAGGTGAAGCTTGACCCTTGAGATTTGGGCAATGTTTAGGTACACATCACAGAGTTTCCTTTGACTTCACAAGCTATTAGCCAATTACTGCTAAACAGCACTTGTGGGCCGGCAAGGGAACCGCCACATTAAGTACTCCACAATATTAATTTTAATTAAAGTTTAAAGATATTTTTCTGCTACGTCAACTTACAGGATTTAATATTTTACTTCAAAAATAATATACATTAATAAAAAAAATTATCTCCTTTTCTTTTGTTATTTTTCTTAACAAATCATTAGCAAATATTATCTTTAAATTTGTAATCCAAGTGATATGAGATTAAGTATTGTGAGTTCCAAAGTAAAAATTTGAGCACCTTGTAATAATAATAAAAACATTAGAGAAGTTGAAAATTTTTTTTAAACTAAGTGTAACATTAGAGAAGTTGTTATAACTTAACTAAATGTCTCGAGTTTGAGTCTTTGTTAATACAGTTACATTAAAACTTAGTAAGGAGAAGTTTGTTACTTAATATTGTAGTCCTACTTGACTTAAATCTGAATTAATCGATACTCATAGTTTAGTGTTTGAATATCGAATGATTGTTCAAAAAAAAAAATTCAATTACTTTTGGATTTATTAAATGCAGAGTCTACCGCTCTTTAAATTGACACCTCCAAAAATTAAATCCTTATCAATCTCTTGAAATTTAAATAGTCCCTATCATTGCAACCCGTTAATATTAGATAAATTTCATTTTGATAGGTTCATGTGTTGATTTGTTTATTAACTCAAACCAAAAATATCTAGTAATTTTGTGTGTTTAGTTTCTTTCAAAAGTTAAAAATGCTTTTAAACCATATAAAATAACAAAAATGGTAATGAGAAAAAATAAAAGTTGTTTGAATCATGTTGCTAAACATGTGAATAATTTAGTATTGCTATTTGATAAAAACAAGTAATTAGATTGTAGTTTAAGAAGTAATAAAAAAACTAAATTAATTTTCCAAAATAATTTCCATTCAATCCAAACATACCTTACACGCGTCTTCATGTTTGACCAAAGATTAAAGAGTAGAAATTATTAGAAGCCAATTAATAGTGTTCCTACAAAGTCGGAGGCAGAGTGGCTATGGTGACTGAAATCAATCAATAAAGTGAGAATTGTTTTATTTGGTTTACAAATATTTATTTATTTTTTCTTTTGTTTGCTGTGACTATTGATCTTGTGAGTTGTGGCGGTGTTATGCGCTGTCTTAGGTATCGCCATCCTCAGACTGCCTTTCTAGAAGCTTTTCATTGCAGTGCTCTAAGAGATTATGATATTTGATATTTTTTATTTAAATTATTATCTAAATTTGTATGTAATATTTATTGTAAATTTTTGTTAATTTATTTTTTAATGTTCTACATAATATAAAATTGTGTTTTTATTTTTAATATAAGACTGATAATAGCTAAGTTGATTAAAATTTTAATAGAGGCTGTCATCTTATTTTAAAATGATAAGGAAGATAGCTATCTAATTTTATTTTTGAAAAGAATGCTTATTGTGTAGAAAAATAAGTTCCCGTCTAGTCCCGGAGGAAATTTTTTATAAGAATAAGAATGACAATAGAATGACTTTGAATGGAATAGAATCTTATAATCCAATATTATATTAATGAAAAAAAATTCTTTTGGTTCTTCTAGTGTCACTTGGTTTTTAATTTAATCCCTATAGTTTAATAATTTGTAATTGAGTTATTATAGTTCCACAAATTTTTAATTTAATCCTTGCTACTAAACTTTTGTTGATTTTTCATTAAATTTTACTAATGCATCTAATTATATGGATATTAACATTCTAAATATATATGATTTATACCAACAAAAAAAAAGATAATTAAGTGATATTAATTCGTATATATGACATGTAATACAACTTATGTTAAATAATTAAGATAAATTTACTTAAATCATGCATATTTCCAATGTTAAGATGATATGTAATTATTCATATTTATTAAAATTTAACAAAATACTGACGAAATGTTAATAATAAGGATTAAATTAAAAAATTGTGAAACTATAAAGACTTAATTACAAATTTTTAAATTGTAAGGACCGAACTAAAAATTAAGTAAAACTGAAAAGGCTTAATCTATAATTTAACCCGAAAAAAACTATTAAATGAAAAAAAAACAATAGAGCTTCTATTAATTTACCATTATGATTACTATTTTAATACTTCGGCGTGGTGGTTCAGACTAGCTGGCAATCAGATTAACAATCACACTGAAGCCAATGAACTCTTGACAACATTAAGACAATGGACTTTTAACACATTATTTAAAGATGTTATATAAATAGTTTCTCCACCATAATTTCCTGATTTTTAAATTTTGAAGTGGGTGTCATTATTTGAAATCAGGTCGGTATGCCTCATGTAAAGTACTACTCAATTTTGCTGTCATTTTGCCCGTAAGTAAAAGCGCACGGATCTTTTGTTTGGAGAAAAATAAGCAGAGGCCTGCTCGGTTTTTAGCAACGATTTTTATTATTGTTAAAAATCTTTAGCAACAATTTAGCAACAATAAAACTGTTGCTGAAAGTTTTTAACAACGGTAAAAATCGTTGCTAAAAACTGAGCAGGTAAAATTATAAGCAGAGGATCCGGATCCTAAGTAAAAATGGTTGACATGTAAAAGTTTATTAAATTTCAACTAAATTAATTCAGTCGAATCAGGATATAAAAGCATAAAACTCTCATAGCACTGTTATGCTAATTAACATTCACCTTTCAAGCATTTCAACAAAGATATCCCCAAATCTTGAATCATATCTTGTTTTTATCCGATGTATAACTAAGGATTCCTATGCGAGAATGGGCAGTCGAGATTTTAAAATTGCATGGTGTCAAACTACTAAGTACCAATTAGAATAGACCTGTATACAAATTTTGATTTATCCTATTGCTGCTGATTCATGGTTGAGAACTAGGCTCAAAAGCATACGGATTCATAATCATTTTTTTTTTGATAGTAAAAGAAGTATTATTAAGGAGAAAAGAGAGATACAAAGGGAATGGTTACAAAAGGTGGAGGACAAGAGATCCTCCTAAAAAACAAGAACATAAAGTAAGAAAAACTAACAGACAGCACAGACACCCCACATAGCCCCTAACAACGTATTAATGCAATAACGCCCTCCAGTCCCTATAAACATCAGATATAGGCAACCTCTTGAACAACCCATTGGCTGAAACCCACAGTGAAGCCACGTAACGAATTCGATCCCATAACATCTGAGTAGGCATACACCGATCATTAAAAACTCTGGCATTTCTTTCCAGCCATATGCACCACACAGTTGCGAACAAAGCCGTATTCCAAAGAGTTCTGTTGTCCATCCTATGGCCAAAGCCAATAAATTTGGTCGCAAGGAAATCACCAAGGTCCTTTGGGCAAACCCAACTCTCGTCAAAGAGATCAAATAACCTATTCCAAATACTCCAAGCCACGTCGCAGTGCAGGAATAAATGATTACTTGTCTCTGAATGTTTGAAGCACATAATGCAAACGTCCGGGGATAAAGCCTTAAGTGGCCTTCTGATTTGACACAGATCGTTTGTATTAATTTTATTGAGCACTGCAAGCCACAAAAAAGCTTTAACCTTTGAAGGAGCCTTAACTTTCCAATAAGATTTTTTAAAAAAGGGGGAGACGATAGGGTTACGAGCGAGATAATTGAGGAAGGAAGCACAAGTGTAAGAGCCTGAGGAATCAAGCTTCCACATTCTCCTATCAGGAAAAGGAGAAAGGTGAATAGGATCAAGGATGTTAAGCAATATGGAAAGGTCAGGCAAAAGTCTATCATTAACATTCCTGGCAAAATGCAAATTCCAACAAGGGTGATTCCCTTGTAAGCAAAAGAATTCAGAAATGGGGGCGTCATGGAGGGAAGATAAGGAGTAAAGGCGCGGGAATCTTTCTTTGAAGGGGGTGGGATCAATCCAACAGTCCTCCCAAAACCGAAAACGGGAACCATCACCAACAATAAGAGATATCGAAGGAGAGAAGAGGTGATATACTTGAGAAATCGCTTTCCAAGGACTTGCGTGCGTAACGACATCCCCCAAACCAGCGTCCCATCCATTCCGGTGAAGCCCATACTTAGCTTTGATCACCTTGTGCCAAAGGGAGTTAGGCTCTAAGGGAAATCTCCATAACCATTTAGCCAAAAGAGAGATGTTTTTAGACACAATATTTCCAAGACCCAAGCCGCCTTCATCCTTAGGTTTGCAACACACCTCCCAACTAACCAAATGGCCCTTCTTTTCCCCCCCACTGTCATTCCAGAGAAAGTCCCTCATAATTCTCTCAATCGTTTTAGCCACTCCGGAAGGGATTTTGAACAAGGACAGAAAGTACAGGGGCACACTAGATAAGGAGGCCTGAATAAGGGTCAATCTGCCTCCTAGGGAGAAGTAAGGGCCTTTCCAACTGTCAAGCTTGCGGGAAATTCTTTGAATAATGGGATCCCAAAAAGATTTGGCTCTAGGATTACCTCCAAGAGGGACACCTAGATAGTTAAGAGGCCAGTTGAGAACCGCGCAACCCGCTTGCTCCGCCATTTGCCCGAGAAAATCATCCTGAATGTTAATGCCAGCTAGGCCACTTTTGCCTAAGTTAACACGGAGACCTGAGACCAGCTCAAAAATCTGGATCAGTGTAAGCACTCTAAGAAAGTTATCCTTATCCTTGGGCAAGAAGAGGATTGTGTCGTCAGCAAACTGCAAATGAGTAACCATACATCCATCTCCCTTTATTGATAGTCCTTTGAGAATCCCTCTCTCGGACCCCCGCCTCAACATGCAGCTAAAAACGTCGGCCACCAGGGTAAAGAGGAATGGAGATAACGGATCTCCTTGCCTGATCCCGCGTTGCCCCTTGAACCAGTCTTTGGGCTGTCCATTGATAATAACCGAAAAGGCGACAGAGGAAAGACATCCATTCATCCACCGTCTCCATCTATCACCGAAACCCTTGCGACGAAAAATCAAGTCCAAGAAGTCCCAATTGACCATATCATAGGCCTTTTCAAAGTCTAATTTAAATACTAAGCCCTGTTGTTTTCTGAGTTTGACATCATCAACTAGCTCATTAGCTATCAAGCTGGCATCAAGAATTTGACGGTCAGCGATGAAGGCGCTTTGGTTCTCCGATATGGAAAACCCAATAACCGTACTCAATCTGTCGGAGAGGACCTTGGCGATGATCTTGTAGACACTAGTAACCAGGCTTATAGGTCTGAAATCCCCCACCTTAATGGATCTGTCTTTTTTGGGAACAAGGGTGATGAAGGTAGAATTCATGCTAGTAGGAATACGGCCAGTATGGAAGAATTCATCAAAGACTTTCATCAAATCGTCCTTCACTATCGACCAGCAGGCTTGGAAGAAAGCCATATTGAAACCGTCAGGCCCAGGAGCTTTATCCTTATCCATCTTGAAAATTGCATTTCTAACTTCTTCCTCCTCAAAGGGTCTTTCTATCCAAGTCCTTTGGGTATCATCGATAGGGATCCAATCCAAACCCTCAATTGTGGGTCGTTCTTGCATGTCGTCCTTGTAGAGTTTCTTGAAGAAACTAGTCGACTCTTCAGAGATCCCCTCATTGTCCTTCATCGTAATACCATCCTCCGTCTCAAGCTCTTTAATGAAGTTCCTTCTCCTCTTTCCATTTACCACCTTGTGAAAGAATCTTGAATTCACATCACCCTCACGAACCCATTTAATTCTGCTCTTTTGGCGCCATTTTATGTCTTCTTTTTTCCTAATGTTATCCAAATCATTCCTGAGAATCACTTTACGCTCAGCGAGATTCTCCTCAAGGCCACCCTCACTCTCTAGTTTGTCAAGAGCATCCAATTCCTTAAGAATGTTAGACTTTTGGATTCTGATGTCTCCAAAGACTTCTTTGTTCCAGGTCTTTAACTTCTCCTTCACGTATTTTAATTTCTTCATAAACTTAAATCCCTCCCATCCTGGATTTGTGTATTCTAACCACCACTTCTCTACGTTGCTAAAAAAAGACCGGTGTAGAAGCCACATATTCTCGAATCTGAAAGGGGTAGGACCCCATTTGACTCTGCTAGTCTCAAGGATAACGGGGAAGTGGTCGGACACCAGGCGAGAGCCAACTTCTTGAATGGGGTCAGGAAACGAATCCTCCCATTCGGGAGTGAGCAGGAATCTATCAAGGCGAGAGGAGAAAATCGAGCCCCTGTTAACCGACCAGGTGAATTGAGCATTAGAAAGTGGGAGATCCTTAAGGCCGCAATCCCTGATAAAGGAGTTAAAACCTCTCATGCTAGCATTGATCCTTGATCCTCCAAGCTTTTCATCAGGGGACCTCACCACATTGAAGTCACCGCCAACACACCAATGGGGGTTACAAAAACCATGAATGTAAGATAACTCCTCCCACAATTCGCCCCTCAACCTAGGGTTCGTCGGACCATAAACATTGGTAAACCACCAACACCCTTTGTCCTTAAACTCAAGAAGCACCGAAAGAGAGAAAGCGCCTTGAAGAACATCCCTTCTTGTGGCGACACGAGTATCCCAAATGACCAAAAGACCGCCTGAAGCACCCACGGAAGGTAAGTATTCCCAATCCTTGAATTTGAAATCTCAAATGCTTCTGATAAGAAATCTATCCAAAACCCCTAGTTTAGTTTCCTGTATCATCCCAATATCTGGATCCACCCTCCTGAAAACTTCTTTCACCTTGTGCCTTTTGAGGGAGTTACCAAGGCCGTTCACATTCCAACTCAAAATCCTCATAGAGAACCTGACTTACCCTTTCCTTTCTTGGACGTGCCATAATTAATTGAAGAAGTCAATCTTTTTAACTCATTATCAAGTTTGTTCTTCTTCCTTTGGTATGTCCTAGGGGAAATTGACAACTTGACCTCCTTTCCAGATTTATCTCTCAACATAAAGTTAAGAGACTCCAACAAGGCTTGTGGATCTTGGCTGGCCCTCTCGTCTCCTAAATGTCGAAGATGTATGACTTTTTCCTTTAGATTTATATCCTCCCTACAGGCAGAAGATTGTTTGGCGGGATCGGGAGAATGGGAGGACCCTGCTTGGAATTTGTCGCTACGCATGCAAGTCCAGGTCAAAGGCAAATCGCAAGGTCCCTTAAAAGCTCCATCATCCTTATTTTGCACAAAGAGTCGGTGGACATCTTCCAGAGTATCATCGATCTCCCCAATGGAAACATCTTTATCATCAATTTGTTCCTCAATTTGCTGTATAAGAAGACCATCTTCGCTATCGAAATCGGATAGGGATAAATCATCTTCAGAGAGCAACTCCTCCTCCCTTATAGCCTCTGTCGCTGGCGCGCTTTCGGGATCGACAGACTTCCTCAACGACGATACCGAACTCCTCACCGTCGCCCCTTGCTTGAACGGATGAGGGGAATCACGGGGGAGCAGTTGCCGACCATTCAGATTCTCCGGCGGGGTCTCCGGTACCCCATAGTCTCTGTCAATTGGTTCTGTGCATGTCCGGTCGATGTCCGCCTCCTGAAACGCTGTCGAGGAGGGGGTCGAAGGGATCGGGTGGCATTGCTTCTCTGGGGCCCGATAGCAAGGTGCTTTGATCGGATCAGCCCTCTCGGTCTTCTCCACTTCTACTGGACCCGAGATTTGGGCCTTTTTGGCTCTCCAAAATAGGACCCTGTTGGAAGAGGCAGACCCATTGGATTTGGATGCATAGACTGGTGTCTTGTCCAATGGAAGTTTAGACCCAGAGGAGTCAGGATTTGACTCCCTTCGAGAACAACCTTCTACTCCAACCTGATTTCTCACCAAGGCCCAGTGGACCTTTCTAATCCCCTTTGGATTCACCAATATCCTGAGGGTCCTCGAGAAAGCTGGACCAGAGCCTTTCTTATCATAGTCGTCCGATTTGGACATAACTGCCACGCCTTCAGCACAATATTTTCCTCTTCTGTGATTGTCATGCTTACCGAGATCGCCAAAGTCAGAAGGGCCTTTCATAACCTTTTTGCCCTTTACAACCTCTGCATATGATCTGTTATCTGTTACATGAGAGCAAAATTTCAAAATACTACCTTTCTTCTCTTGCTTCAACTTTTTGGCTTCTTCAGAATGGACGAGGAAATTCAGCGCATGGTTGAAGGAACTCCAGCCTCTTCCTCCCTTTCCTTTGGGGATAATAAGGGTAGTTCTCTTACCTCCTGGAAAATTTTTTTTAATAATCAGAAACTCACCCTTATGATTCTTCCCAAATTCTACTACGAAGATGATTCCGTTTTCTCTGCAGCTTCTACTTTCAAATCCCTTCCAAAGGGCTGGTTCTAGGGAGTGGGTGATAGAAATTAACCACCTAGCAGTTTCCCACCCCATAGAGATAGAAAACAAGAAATCTCTCCCTTTTTCAGTGATAACAACTATTGGAGCAGTTCCGATATGTTTCTTCACCAAGTCAAAGGTTTTGGCCTCAATTGCAAACCTTTGAATCATCATAGTGACAATAAACAAAATAAAGCAGGAAGACAGTGGGGTAGAAAAGAAGACAATCCTCACAGCTCAGACCATCTCACTTTCAACTGTTTTTTTTTTTTTTGGGTTCACTGGTTGAGGGATCGAGCTTCGTCCTCTAGTCCGAGCAAGGGGTCAGATTTTGGGGTAGTCGCCGATGTCTGGATCACCTCTTCAAGAGAGAACGCCATGCGAATAATGATCAGAAGCTACAAATCGGAAGCGAGTCCTCCCCAAATGTCCTTCTCCGGTTTGTAGTCGTGTCACTGACCACAACGAGGATTGCAGCTTGGTATCTCACCTCTCGCAGTCTCGTCAGCCGCTGATCGCACACCGTCGCCCGTCGCACTCTTCGCAGCGTCGCAGCGTCACTTACAATCTTAGTCGATGATGGATTCAAGGTCGTTTAAGGGTTGTCAGCCCACTATCTGATATCTCCTTACGGCCGATACAATGGATCGAAGAAGACTGAATGACGGCGAGAGAGGATCGAGACTGAGAGTGGGGCGTAAGAATCGCCGGCGAGAGATAAACAATGAGGGGTGAGGCAGAGAAAGACGACGGCAAGAGAGGAGCTGGGATACGAAGAGGGACTGGCCGCCGGCGATCTAATCTTCAAAATTGCTAAATTGTGATGTTTGCTGCAGTTTTCCACTCCTTACGGCCGATGCAAGGGATCGACGGTGACTGAACGACGGCGAGAGAGGACTGAGACTGAGAGTGTTAATACTGTTTAAGATGCTTGCAGTATTTTACTCATATTCACTACGGATTCATAATCATACTTAGTACGTTCACAAGAGAGTACAACTGACAACATCATCAGCATCTTTTTTTTTTTTCCCTCCTTTTTGGGAGGAAGAACATTAGTGAGAAAAGAAAAGAGCACAAAGATAAAATGCATATCGGGTATCAGTTAGAATTTCCGTAACCTCTACCAATGGGAGGCTAAAAACGTGCTCTGCTTCTAGGGAACCGACATGAGGTATAGCCCAAACGCACTGCATATAGGTAATTATACATACGGGGCTTCTGCAGCCAAGGAAAAGCTAAAAGTACCAAGAATAGTTGGCTCAATAGACAAGATCAAACTGGAAAAATAACAAAATGATTTAGGTTCCATTCTTGGTGATCCATTATTGATACATATCCATCAATTGTGACACACCTAAGTTACCTTGAAACTGAAACAACTATCTGCTTCAAAATTTTCTTGTTCACCCAGGCTAGAAGTCAAAAAACTCTTAAAGACATTATTTGCACTCTCTTAAATGCATTTCCTTAGTATTTCTGATCCTCCACCGATATATTTCAACAAGAGCCACTGGTGAATGCAGTAGTAAAAATTTCATATAATTCAAGACAATAACAAAATAGTTTGGGATCTCTAAGCCCCCAAAAAAAGGATGTTTTATTTTTTTGTAATCTGCATTCCAATGTACATGTGTAGAAGTGAGTGACCAGCCTATCTGCAATTACTATCATATACATATCTATAAATTAGAACTATTGAATGATCTAAGTGGCCACCTGCTGTAATGGAGGCCAAGCACTGTCGTCATCATCTGTATAGCCCTGAATAACAAAATCAGAACAATTTTTCCAACAGCCATGGTTATATGGATTTCTGAACTTCCCATCAGGACCACGAAGATACGAATAGCGAGAGGAGTTTGCAACTTCATTTGTGGTGATATTCCGAGCTATCTGTGTAACACATCAAAACTCTCCCATTAGTTACTACCTAGGAGGTGTTAAGAATATAAAATTCTGAAGTGTTCAAAGTTACACAAAGAACTTTTGATGATAAACAATTGACTAATCAAGCACTACATCCTCAAAATATTTATTACATTGAAACATTCAATTTCAACTCAAAAGGAAATGGAAGAGAGAGAGAGAGAGAGAGAGAGAGAGGGGGGGGGGGGAACAACAGTGCATATTTAAGATTAGATTGGATTAGATTAAATAGGACTACCCAAGAAAGCTTGGGTTAATAATGTAGAGAATAGGGATGCAATTCTACAGTGCAGAATATGATCAAATTTAAGAGCATCTCATAAATGGCAAAGAATGGCATGATATCAAGCTAGTACTAATTGGGATTGATAAACCTAGGACAAGTATTACAACGTAAAGAGTGTTTGTTAAAAGATATAGCAGTCTATTGTTATCTAGGAGTCTTATAGTTATCGCTTAAGAAGTTTCTAGTTGAAGAGAGAAAAGCTATTCATCTTCAAATTGCTTTGTAATTCATCTTTATCTCTAGGGGTTTAGCTTGTAGTCAAACTCTTATATAATATTATAAATAAAGATGTAATGGAGAAAGTGCATGTTAGGTGTTGCACACCATACTTATGCTTTAATCCTAAATTTCAACATGGTATTAAAGCTAACATATCACCCACATTGAACCCCAACCATAGCTTCCGTGTAAAAGAGGGGGTGGACTCTGCTGCGAATTTTCCTTCGAGCAAAAAGCCTCAACTAAATTCATGACCAAAAGTTACAGAAACCAGCAAAAACAATAGCTGAGGGAGCCACGCACATTAGGGCCTTTTGGTGTTCTAGAGGCATGCAGTGAGCTGCACTGGACCAATATGAGGATGACACTAGAGCTATAAGGGCTTGATCTGGAGTGGGTCCTAGCATAGGGGATGCATTCTTTTATTTTCTCGTAGGTTAGTAGGCTGTTTGAGTTTTGAGAGGAAATGAGGCTGCAAACCTGTGCCCTAGCATAAGGAAGGTGTGATTTCAAAGTATTGTGGTCAGAAGGCAGTATTTTTTGAACAAACCATGTGTATAAGAGGCGAGATTTTGTCTCTAACAGGGTATTTTTTACTCTTTGTGATTTGAGTCAGTATTTGTAGGCCCAAGACATGGCTGAAAAATCTATGGAAGATAGTTTTTCTGCAATGGAATTGTTGATATTCAGTTCTACTTTGGTGATAAAGGTAGTTTCGTTTTAAGACTCTTGGTATGACCTAGGAAATCGTAAAGAGGGGAGATTATAAGAGTTGTGTTTGAATACTTGACACTAAACTTGTGTGTTGTTGGGTGCCCTGGTGTACAACCTAAGCAATGGATACCAGCTAGGAGAAGGATGAGAGAACTAATCAGGATGAGTTAGTTGAAGACTTCTGGAAGTTGTGCCATTGGGTTAGACGATATGGCTAAGAAGAGCAGCTAAGAGAATGTTGAAGGGCCCTCCCATGGAAGCAGACTCGCAGGGCATGGTGTGACTTCTAGGTGTCTATATTTGGATCTATTTTTTTCTTCAATTGGGTTTCATCTGTAATAGTTGAATTTGAATAATCTTCATGTTGAGTGATACTAAGAGGGAGTCTTAAAAGGATTAAGAGTTTATTATTATGTATGAATCTGGGAGCTCATTATTGCTTAGGGGTCTTATAGTTCTCTCTTAGGATTATTCTTGAAGACTGGTCGAAGTTGTTTCAGTGTTAGGCAATATAACCAAGAAGAGCAGCTAGGAGAATGTCGGTGATGCAATTTCTAGGTGTCTAAATCTAGATCTATTTTTCTTCAGTTTTTGTTTCTAATCTTCAACTAGGGGATTAGTGTTGAGCAACCTAGAATGAATGTTACAAAGTAAGAGGAGGGACTGTTAAAAAGTTATGACTCATGAGTCTATTTTACAACCTAAGAGTCTTATTTTATCCACACACCCCTCTCCCCAAAAAAAAAAATATATATATATATATGGGAGTCTCGGTTATCTTTTAGGATTATGATAGGTACCTGAGAGTTGGCGCTGGAATTTCCCCCTCTGACAGCCAAACCCTCAGTCTGAGGTTCCCAAACTAACTTGCATATCCTCCCCACTCTATTCCATTCCCTACTGTATATTATTCTCCTAACTACCTTATTCTGCCAGGGACTGCCACGTGTCCCTCCTTATTCAAAATACCATATCACTCCCTCTACTCTGTTAAGTGGCCACCTGGCCACCCCCTGCTGTCCCATGCCTCTCTTATTCCTCCTTTCATACACTCTTGTAGTAGGAGGTCTATCAATGCCCCCTCGAAAAAGACGCACCTTGTCCTCAAAAGTAAAAGGTGGAAAATTGAGTATGGGTCAGTTCATACGGCTTCCAGGTACTTTCAAAATCAGGTAAGTTTTGCCATTGTACCAAGACCTTCTTGTCCCCTTGTGACGTAGAATGGATGGCCTTAATAGACTCCAGAAAAACCATCAATTCCGCATCCTCATTCAAGAAATCCAGGATCTGTTGGCTTGGTTTATCCCCTTTGACGGCTTTCTTAAGCTGAGACATGAAAAACGTTATGGATTCAAGCTGAGGGAGGGAGGAAGATCTAGTTTATAGGCTACCCTCCCAATTTTTTCCTTGATCTTGTACGGGCCATAAAATCTAGGGCTAAGCTTTTCATTAGTCTTCCTTGCTAGGGACTTAGATCTGTAAGGCTATAGCTTCAAATATACCAATTCATCAACAGCAAACTCCATTTCTTTCCTTTTATCATCTGCATGTAGCTTCATCCTAGATTGGGCTTTCTGTAAATTGTTTTTCAGAAGTTCCAAAATAGCATTTCTATCTTGAAGCTGCTGGTCTACCTCCGCCACAATCACAATGTCCGCCGTCATCTTCAACAATGGTGGAGGATCGCGACCATAAAGGACCTTAAATGGTGTCATACCCACTAAGATGTGGAACATTGTATTGTACTAATATTCAGCCCATGAAAGCCAACAAGGGCAAAGTCTAGGTTTATCTCCCACAAAGCATCTCAAATAAGTCTCTAAGCATCGACTGACGACTTCAATTTGACCGTCGGTTTGTGGATGGTGTGCCGTGCTTAATTTGAGAATAGTACTTGACAATTTGAACATCTTTGTCCAAAACTAACTTACGAAAATTTTATCTCTGTCTATGGATGAAGGAAAGCCATGTAGACGCACAATTTCCTTCACAAAACAGTTGCAACGTCCTTTGCAATGTAGGGGTGCGCAAGGGCAACGAAATGACTGTACTTGGACAGCCTATCCACCACCCCCAAAACAGTATCTAATCGCTGCGCTTTAGGTAGTCCCCCAATAAAATCCATAGAGATATCTTCCCACACCTGAGTAGGAATAGGCAACGGTTGAAGAAGATCGGCCAAACTAAGAGCTTCATATATATTGCGTTGACATGTTGGGCATTCTGCCACATACTGCCTCATATCACTCTTCATTCCCTCCCAGTACAAAACTGCAGCTAATCTTTCATAGGTCTTGAAGAATCCTGAATGGCCCCTACTAGGAGTTGCATGGAATTCCCGTAGGTACTTGTTCCTGTGTTTAGAATTTCTTGGAATCACCAACCTATCCTTGTAAAGTAAGACCCCCTTCCTCAACAAATATCTCGGAAAACTATCTTTATTCAACATCAATTCCTGTTTAATCACTCGAAGTTGATCATCACCTTGCACCTCTTCCTCAATGTCATCCACATCCAAATATTTTAACCGTAGAAAGAGCAAGTAAATGCATTGATTCACCTGATCGAGATAAATAAAGCATCAACTGCTCTGTTTTTCTTTCCCAGACAATAATGAATCTCAAATAGCCCATCAACCCATCAACTTTGCTGCCCATTTCAACTTATCTTCTCCCATCAAACGTTGCTCCATCAAATGCTTTAGACTCTTTTGATCTGTCCCAATGACGAACTTTCTTCCCATCAAATGATGATTCCATCTTTTAACAGGCAAAGCAATTACCATCGATTCCCTTTCATATACAGACTTCAATTGATCCCTTTTGGACAAAACAAGGCTGTAATATGCAATTGGGCGTCCTTCTTGCATAAGAACGGCCCCAGTTCCACTACCCGAAACATCAGTTTCTAATTCAAATGGTTTAGAAAAATCGGGTACTGCCAACATCGGAAGAATTGTCATCGCTTTCTTGAGTTGCTCAAATGCCGTTTGAGCCTTAGGTATCCACTTAAAAGCATCTTTCCGAAGCAACTTCGTTAAAGGTGATACAATTTTACCATACACGTGCACAAATTCTGTAATAGCCCGTAAGGCCCAAAAAAACCCGTAAAATCTTAACATTGGTAGGTATAGGCCATTCCAACATACTGGCAACCTTGGAAGGGTTTGCTTCCACTCCCCTTTCAGAGAAGTGACCCAAATATTCTAATTTAGATTGGCCAAAAGAGCATTTCTTTTTATTGACCCTCAATTGATTATCATGCAGTAAGCGAAAAACAATCTTCAAGTGTTCCACATGCGCAACCATATCTGAACTATAAACCAATAAGTCATTGAAAATACCAGAACAAATTTATGCAAGTGAGGACGGAAAACTTCGTTCATCAGAGATTGGAATGTTGAAGGGGCGTTCGTAAGTCCAAATGGCATGACGAGGAATTCATAATACCCTTCATGAGTCCGAAAGGCGGTTTTCTCCATATCCTCACCTCTTACATGAATCTGATGGTAACCCGACTTAAGATTAAGTGCCCTGTAGTCCATGCAGAAATGCCAACTCCCATCCTTCTTCCTCACTAATAGAACAGGATTGCAAAATGGATTGGTACTAGCTTAATGATCCCCACAGCCAACATTTCATTAACAATTTTTTCAATCTCGTTTTTCTGGTAGTACGGGTATCGAAAAGGCCGTATATTAGGGACTTTGGTATCCATTTGTAGACGTATTGCATGATCATGAGGCCGTTTAGGTGGCAGTCTGGAGTGGCCTTCAAACAAATTTTGAAAATCATCAATCAACTTAGCCAACGCTGGATGTTGTTTCCCTTTCTCTAACTGAGGGCCTTCCATTAAGGTGTTCAACTGTAAGCATAAACTAATGCCTTCCCCCCTTACTGTTCTCATCATAGACTTGAGAGAAACAATAGTTTGTGTCAAGGAAGGATCTCCCTGCAGACTCAACTTCTGGTCATTAAGAACAAACTTCATAGTGAGGTTTCTCCAATTAGTATGTATATCCCTGAGAGACTCCAACCATGGCATCCCCAGAATAATATTTACGCTACCTAATTTGGGTGGGTACAGGTCTGGCGCTATTTGAATGCCCTGCATATGTATCTCTTTTTTTTTTTAAATGCCTTGACCTCATATCCATCACCTACTTGGACTATAAACTGACGCCTTTATCCACTCTAATTCCCAATTCCTGAACGACATCTAGAGACAAAATTATGGGTGGCTCCATAATCAATTAATACTGCAATCTCTCTGCCTCTAACAATCCCTTTAAGCCTCATGGACTTAGCATCCGTGATGCCCACCATGGCATTTAGTGATAATGCCATCATCTCTTCACTTTTTCAGTATCTACTGGTAACTCGTCCTCTAAAGCTTCCAATTCGTTCTCTGCTTCTTCAGATAGGATAGGAACATTTAGTTGCTTATTTTTGCACCTATGGCTAGGGATGAATTTTTCATCACAACGAAAGAAAATCCCCTTCTCTTTTTTTTTTTTTAATTTTTGAATACTCTTCCTCTAACAACCTCTTAAATCTTCCCCCGTGACGGTTTCCCCCACTGTTTGTCGACGTCACAGTCTCCTTTTCCTTTCGACCATCTGTCCATGGCTTCTTGTGAGTGTTCGAGGATAGCAACTCAGCCTTCTTCTCGTCTGAGCTCATGTTTGTCGAAGACGCTTGACCCGTGCTTCTTGAAGGCTTACATGTCGACCCAGCCTTTAGATTGACCCACCCAGCCATTTCAACCCACTTCAAACCCAAGCCACCCGCGGAAGGCCCTATCTGACGCCCATGTCTTGTTTTGGTTCTCACTTACCATAGTTCGACCTGCTTTCTCCTCTCTGACCTGGTCCAGGATTTTATTTTTATCCTCTATTTTTTGAGCCCAATTCATTGCCTGAAGCAAGTTTAGGACCTCCATCATGCGCATTTCAGCTTTGATCTCCTCCTAAGGACCATTAAGGAAAGCTCCAGTTAGAAGCTCCTCTGGGATATTGCTCAATGGCACCGACAGCTACTCAAACTGGTTTCTGAAGTTTACCATAGAAGTTCCTTGTTTCATAGCCAATAACTCTTCACAGACTATTCCTCCCTGAGTAGTTCAAAATTTGGTGATTATGGCTTGCTTCAAGGAGACCCATTCTTGCATAGGAGTCCTTACCTCCATCCAATGATACCAGCTTAGCGCTTGTCCTTCCATACACACAGCAGTAGCGGCGGCAGCGGCGGCGGCAACCCCGTCTCCTTCTCCGATGTTGTTAGATTGAAAATATCTCTCAGCTCTGAACACCCACCAATACAAATCCTCTCCATTGAACATGGGTAGCTCGAGTTTCCTAATACCACTGTCAATCTTTACTTCATCTCTCACCCCCCATTACTCTCTCCTGATTACTCACGGCCACTGGCACGTTTTCCCTATTCCCCTCTCCAGATGTTTCTCCTGCATTTGCCCCCAACGCCAAAGCTTGAGGTGACTCCTGCACCACTGGATGCTTTGCTTTACTCTGGAGAGATAGAGCATCTAGCTTATCCTGCGACTTCACCATCCAACCCATAATTCTTCCAGGCACTCTTTTATCACATCTACATCGCCTCTAAGTTTATTCAGATCTTGTTTCACTTCTCCTACCTCTTTATCCACTTCCTCCATTTTTGAATCTGATCGCTTGGTGACCATGGATTGTCAATCCCCCTCTCGTTGGCTCTGATACCAATTGATAGGTACTTGAGAGTTGGTGCCAGAATTTCCCCAGCCAAATCCACAGTCTGAGGCTCCCTAACTAACTAACTTGCATATCCTCCCCACTCCATTCCATTCCCTACTGTATATTAATTCTCCTAACTACCTTATTCTGCCAGGGACTGCCACGTGTCCCTCCTTATTCAAAATACCATATCACTCCCTCTATTCTGTTAAGTGGCCACCCGGCCACCCCCTGCTGTCCCATGCCTCTCTTATTCCTCCTTTCATACACTCTTGTAGTAGGAGGTCTATCAGATTATTCCTTAGTTTTATTTTGAAGTTACTTATCTTCAAATTGCCATGTGATTTTGTAATTCATCTTTATCTCAATTCTCAAGGAGTTTATCTAGTAGTTTAAATCTTCAAAGTACAAGGGTCGAAGTGCATATCTAAGTACACTAAACCATAACTTTGGTTTAACCCTAAATTTCAACAATATGGATGCACGTGCTTGCCACTGGAGTGGATTTCAAATATAGCCTAGCATAGAGATGGAAGGAAAGAAGAATCCATATGAAGGCTTGCAAGTGGCTACGGCTATGGGCCTATGTCACAAGCAAAAAAAGTTAGGAAATAAGGTTAATTTTTGTTGTCGAGTTGTGACAATTATGTTGAATTCATCCTTATTATATGATAGCAATTGATGTCAGTCATAAAGTAAACTAAAACAAACAGAACAAAATTATACAGCATTAGAAGATTTAAAATTGCATCATGTAAATCAACATAGCCTCCCTGATTTTACAATAATTTATCTGATCCAGGATCCTATCTGGGTTCATATTGGTTAGTCAAATTCTACATCCAAATAAACACCACCACCAACTGGAAGTAAACATTAAGGATATGTTCACGCAATGAAATTTGGTATACTTTCTCAATTGGAACATAGTCAACTCCAAACCAAATATCCAATTTGAAAAGAGTAGATAATGGATATTGTAACTTTGTCATTATTATATATAATCAAAGAGCATAACATTTATGATACCAACAAACATACTAACAACAAGAACGTGATAATGGTTTAAAGCAATCACCATGGAAGCCTGTGTCGTCGACAAAGTTAAAGCAGCGATGAAAATAACAGAGTCCACCACCATAAATGCAACGGCACCTGGATATTGTACTAACACATGATGGATCCTTGTTTCTCCCGCTGGCCATGTTAGTTTTTCTGTCCAAAACCCTGCAATGGCAACAAGGAAAGTATCTAGTTGAAGTAAAAACATAAAATAACTTCAAATGTAGGACAGTGAAAAATGAGCTCTTTAAGAAATACTTTGAACCACAACAGCACCGCTAATGAATGAAGTCAAAGTTGCCAAGAAGACAAAAATAAAGAAATCCCTTTTGTTCCTCTGCAAAATGCATAATAATTACGATATTAAGGCAGGCTGGAAATGAGGGGAAAAGAGAGAAAGAAAAATTGTTCATAGAATTGAGTAACAAAGTCCAACAGAACATGTTATTTGCAAATCAAGTGTATCCACTTTAGAAAATCCTGGCTCAATAAGCAACCTCTCTTTTGCAGAAAAAGAAATTATAGAGAGAAAATCTTCATAATAATTTATTTTTTGGGGAGAACTGAAAAAACATAATTCCTTACCCTTCCCACACAGTTAGATATCCAGGGGCAATGGTGGTCAAACTGTTCAACACAACGCTTACAGGTAGAACAATGCTTAGATCGGACAGGTCTTATTATCTGATAATGAGTAATAATTAAATTTGAGCTCTTAAGAAAGGAAACCATCAATGTAAAGTATCAACATTCAAGTTCAACAGTATTTCAAACAAACACTCAAATGCACTTAAAATAAACCTTGCAGGAAGGGCAAAGTTGAGACCAGTTTCCTGTCCAAACAGAGGAGCTATTCAGATCAATATTCAATAAAGCATCCTGCAAAATACCAAAAATAATATTAACAGATTTTATTATTACTTTAAAAAAATCAGTAAATTTGTTCATAATATGGTGAAAACAGTTTATGCCAAAATATAAATAATCATGATCTTTTATTGTGAATTTCTAATTAAAACCTCAATTTGCATAAGCAATTGGTTATCTCTTGCTAGAATCTCCTGTAAATAATCAAGAGTTTACATTCATGACTAGTCAAGTCCATTGATTGTTCAAATAAAGACAACAAGTAATTTAAAACTAGATGATGTCTAGGTTACAAGACGTGCAATATAATCACATTGTTCACATGTTTACTTCCTCTACAAAGAATTCTAAAATATGACTCAGGAAAGATACCCTCATAATGTGAAAGTTATCTCTTCCTAGAATCTGACTCTGGTGCTGTAATTTCTTAAATATGACTCACAATTCCAAGCAACCTCTTAATATACAATAGGTTACATGTAAGAATACTACATACCTCCATATCACTATGAGTACCCAAATCTCCTGGTCGTTTTATATAACCGGGATCTTTACTGCAGAAAAGTGTAAATAACATCAAGAAATGTCCGATGTTGGTAATTTTAAATAGAAACTTTAAAGAAAAATTTCCCAGATATCTCATGACATACATGTTTGGAAAAACTTGATTATATAATAAGCAAATGTGGTATAAAATAAATACAGACAGCATATGAAATTAGTATCAATAGGCCTGTTAGTACAACATCATGATAAGAAGCAATGCAAATCATATGATTGCCCTGGAAAAGTCAAAAGAACAGAAATAATGCAAGAAAGATAACTATCTCTGACAGATGCACAAGAAACAGGTGCTTTCCAAGTTAAGGTGCTATGTCACAAAATAATCATATTTTGCTGTCCTCCTTCGTTTTTTTTTTTTAAATTTTAAATATCTTATGTCCATGTCCTTTCTATATTAATTGCCATCACCTTAAATGTTATATCCTAAATATCATCTTGTGTGTAATTGAACGTTATGCAAAATCCTATTTCAGATCTCTAGTCATCTCCTAGTTTTATAACTTGACATGGTAAAAGCCAAACAGTTTGGAGAAGGTCTTATAAGTTAATAGAAACAATCTAAGATCATGCGATAAGCTGCGACTCAATTCTTTATTGATGAATCCTTGCCAAAGTGGCAAGGGCCACAGCTACTATGTTATGGGCAGTTGGTGTCTTTAATTTTTATAATTTAAGTTGGTGTCTTTATTTATATCATTTGTATTTTTTTGTAACTTATATGTGCTGATGAATGTGTGTGTGTGGGTGATAGGGCCCAGTAGCAGTAACAAATCTATTACTGAATATTACTGAAATATTATTAAAATAGGAGAAATATAAATCCCTTCCAGTGGGGAAGAGATGAAAATACAGCACTCACAGCAATAATATAATTACACTCAGCAGAACAATCTCAACACTGTATGATAAGCAAATCACAGAAATCACAAGAACATAGCCACAATGCAGTAAAACATAAAAGAACAGTAGGAAGATAGTAGAATGATGATGCTAGACATTCGAGAGGTCCAGCTCTCTCCCAATCGCCACTCTCACGCCGACCCCCGCTTATTTTTCCCCACTCTCCCCCTTATACCATACCACCTTTCCAGCTCACAAGTTAGTTACACCTTCTTTCTCTCTCTCCTCCATCTCAGCACTCTTCACTGATGGTCCATCCTTTTTAACTCTCGGCCCAATCTTCCTCTTGTAACACTTAAGGGTCTTGGGCCCAACATTACCCTCCCGGATAAGAAGCACCTTGTCCTCAAGGTGAAATTGAGGAAATTGATTGTTTATGGCATCAAAAGACTCCCAAGTGTTCTCAAATTCTGGTAGATTTTTCCACTTAATCAAAACTTCTCTCTCTCCATTAGTCAAAGTTCTGATCTGCTGCACTTCTTCAGGTTCCACTACTAACTCCATCTCTTCAGTCAACGCTGCTGGAAGAGGTTGGACTTGTACTTCAGCTTGTAAGGATTTTTTTAATTGAGATACGTGGAACACAGGGTGGATGCGTGCTGTTTCTGGCAACTTCAGTTTGTAAGCCACTTGGCCTATCTTGTCCTCCACCCGAAAGGGTCCATAGAATCTAGCACTTAGCTTCTCATTAACCTTTTAGCTAATGATTTCAGTCTGTATGGTCTGAGTTTAAGATAAACCAAGTCCCCTTTTTCAAAAGAAACATCCCTTCTAGATTTATCTGCATACCGCTTCATGGAATCTTGGGCTTTAGTCAAGTGTTCCTTGAGTTCTTTTATTACTGCATTTCGATCACGAATTTGCTCATTCACTTCCTCCACCGAAGAAAATACATCTTCCAATTTGAACAAGGTTGGTGGATCTCGTCCATAAAGAGCTTTGAAGGGTGACATTCCAATGGATTGATTGAAATTGGTATTAAACCAATACTCAGCCCAAGCCAACCATTGGGACCATTTTCTAGGCTGTTCCGAAGAGAAACACCTAAGATATGTCTCCAAGCTTCTGTTTACCACTTCGGTTTGGCCATCGGTCTCCGGATGATAAGCCGAGCTATAAGCCAAAGTAGTGCCTGACAACTTGAATAATTCTTGCCAGAAGTTGCTCATAAACAAACGGTCTCTGTCAGAGATAATTGACTTGGGCACGCCATGAAGTTTAACAACCTCCTTGGTGAATACTGCTGCCACTTCCTTAGCACTGTAAGGATGAGTTAACGGAATGAAGTGGGCATATTTTGTTAATCTGTCCACTGTAACCAGTATAGTGTCAAACTTGCTGGATTTAGGTAGCCCTGTGATGAAATCAATACTGATATCCTCCCAAACTTGCTTTGGAATGGGTAATGGTTGTAGTAACCCAGCTGGACTTCTTGCTTCATATTTGTTCTGTTGGCATATTGCACATCTGGCGACAAAGTCTTGAATGTGTCTTTTCATGCCTTCCCAAAATAACACTGTTGCCATCCTCTTGTAAGTCCTGAAATATCCAGAGTGGCCGCCGGTGGGAGTGTTATGGAACTCTGCAATTAGCTTGGGAATCCTGGAAGAATTTTTTGGTAACACCAACCTGTTTTGGTACAGCAAACACCCATTTCTCAGGGAGTAACCCTCAGGGGGATTTTTGTTCGATAATACTTGCTGCAAAATTAATGATAGCTTTTCATCTTTCTTAACCTCATCCTCCCAGTTGTACAGATCATCATATTGGTGTATTGTGAATGCTTTAAATTCCATGTCTTCTCTTCTAGAAAGAGCATCTGCCACCTTGTTTTCCTTTCCTGGTTTATAGTGTATCTCAAATGAATACCCCAATAATTTGGAAACCCATCTCTGTTGTTCTTCCCCTAATTCCCTTTGCTCCAAGAGATATTTCAGAGCCCTTTGATCAGTGTTAATGATAAAATGGTGACCCAAAAGGTAATGTCGCCATTTTTTTACTGACATTACAATAGCCATCAGCTCCCTCTCATATACAGATTTTTGTTGATGTTTCAAGGCTAAAGCCTGACTGTAGTAGGCTATAGGTCTCTTCCTCTGCATGAGCACCGCACCAATCCCCACACCAGAAGCATCCGTTTCAAGTTCAAATGGTAAAGAAAAATCCGGCATGGCTAATACTGGAAGTGTTGTCATGGCTTCCTTTAATTTCTCAAATGCATCTTGAGCCTCTTTCCTCCATCTAAAAGCATCTTTTTTAAGCAATGCTGTCAAAGGGGCAGCAATCTTTCCATAATTTTTAACAAACCTTCTGTAATACCCTGTCAAGCCCAAAAACCCTCTCAATGCCTTTAAATCCTTGGGTACTGCCCATTCTACCATCGCCTTAATTTTTGCCGGGTCTGCTTTCACCCCCTCCCTTGAGACTATATGTCCCAAATACTCTAGTTGACTCTTAGCAAAAACACATTTTTTTGTATTAATCACCAGTTTGTGTTCTTGTAGGATGTGCAATGTTTCCCTCAAATGCTCTACATGAGAGATATGATCTGGACTATAAACCAAGATATCGTCGAAAAACACCAAAATAAACTTCCTTAATTGATGTTGGAAAATATCATTCATCAAGAATTGAAACGTAGCCGGAGCATTTGTGAGACCAAACGGCATTACCATGAATTCGTAGTGGCCTTGGTGAGTGCGGAAAGCTGTTTTTGCCTCATCCCCCTCCCTAATACGGATCTGGTGATACCCGGACTTAAGATCTAGCTTAGAAAACACCGAAGCACCCTTGAGTTCATCTAGAAGCTCATCAATAGCCGGAATGGGGAATTTATCCGGTACGGTTAGCTGGTTTAAAGCCCGGTAATCTACACAAAATCTCCAGCTCCCATCTTTTTTTTTAACTAACAGCACTGGACTAGAAAAAGGGCTGCTACTGGGGCGTATTATACCTACTGCTGACATCTCATTGATAAGTTTTTCAATTTCTGCCTTCTGGGAATGAGGATATCTGTAAGGTCTGATGTTTGGGGGCTGTGCTCCTGACTTAATTTCAATGGCGTGATCTCTCATTCTTCTTAGGGGAAGGCCTTGGGTTGGTATCTGTACCTTAGGAAATTGTTCTAATAGTTCTTTAATTTCCCTTGGCAATTCCTCCTCTATTGTTGTTAGTGCCATATGTCCGAATTCCACCAGATAACCCTGCCCACCACGTTTTAAATTCTTCATCATAGACTTGAGTGACACCAATGTTTTGACCAGAGAAGGATCACCCTTAATCTGCTTTTCCTCCTGCCCAATCATGAATTTCATAGAAAGTTCATCCCAATTCATCTTTACCTCTCCTAATGAGCGGAGCCATTCAACTCCCAGCACCATATCCGTATTTCCCATGTCAAACACATGAAAATTTTGCTGGAGCTCCACACCTTGCATCTCTACTACCACCATTGGGCAAATGTGTCTCCCTCTAACTTTATAACCATCACCCAAGGAAACTTCAAAAATTCGAGAGGCTTGTATTGGTAAATTTAATCTTTCCACCAATTCTGTGGAGATGAAGTTATGAGTTGCCCCACTATCGATTAACAGCAGCACTTCTTCTCCCTTCACTGATGCTTTCAACTTCATTGTATGATTCCCACTAAGCCCCACCACAGAGTTCATTGACAGTTCAAGCACTGGTGTTTCTTCCTCTTTATCCATTTCTATCTCAATTTCATCCTCGTCTTCTCCTTCACAGGGCTGAAGGATCATCACCTGTAATTGCCGTTTTTTGCACTTGTGAGATGGGCTGTATTTTTCATCACATCTGTAACAGAGTCCTTGAGCTCGTTTCCTGGCAACTTCAGCATCGGTTAGCCTTCGTATCCTCGTACCCTCGGTCTGATTCGCGTTCGAAGAAACAGAGCTTGCAGTACTCTGTTTTTCGCTAATCACCGTCTTCGCATCCGTAGACCTTGTAGGAACAGGGTTAAAAAAAGCGGTGCGGGTCGGATCAGAACCACCCGAGATCCGGGTCCACCCTCCGTTGGGCTTGGACATAGTCCATTTGGTGGCTACTGCCGTTTTCAAGTGCTTCGCCAAAAAATCTTCCCTACCCTTCTCGATAATCTGATTCCTCTCCTCCAACTTGTGAGCCAAGTCCATCATCTCCTGAAGAGATTCGAACTTCATGATCCTCAGTTCTGCACGTATTTCTTCCTTCAATCCATTTCGGAATGCCCCCATAAGCATGTCGTCCGATGCCTCACTCAGCGGCGCTGACATGGATTCGAACTTTTCGCGATACTCGGCCACGGAATTAGTTTGTCTTAAGGCCATGAGAACTTCATATGCATCACCGGCTTGGGAATGCTGGAACCGATTGAGTACTGCTCTCTTGAAGTCGACCCAAGATTTCACTTGGCTTACGAACCTCAAGCCACTGAAACCAATTCAAAGCTTTATCCTCTAAGCAAACCACCGCTGCTTGGAGCTTCTCATCATCGGAAATGGAATTCAAGGAGAAGTATCGTTCCAATTTAAAAAGCCAACCAATCGGATTCTCCCCAGAAAATAAAGGAATTTCTAACCTTCGAAATCGCATTGGATCCTTCTCGGTCACCGGAGGACGGCTCGTTTCTCCTGTATCACCCTCAGCCATCTCACTGTTTGCTCCTTGCGTTCCGGCGTCCGCAATTTTTCCTCTGATTTCAATCCTAGTAATTGCATCTTTCATTTCCAACATCCACAGTTTCATTGAATCTATTTCACTCTTCATTGAGCCAAAATCTTTCTCCATATTCTCCAATCTACCCTCCATTCTCGTATGGACCATAACCCACAGAAACAGGAACTTGTGGCTCTGATACCAAATTGATAGGGCCCAGTAGCAGTAACAAATCTATTACTGAATATTACTGAAATATTATTAAAATAGGAGAAATATAAATCCCTTCCAGTGGGGAAGAGATGAAAATACAGCACTCACAGCAATAATATAATTACACTCAGCAGAACAATCTCAACACTGTATGATAAGCAAATCACAGAAATCACAAGAACATAGCCACAATGCAGTAAAACATAAAAGAACAGTAGGAAGATAGTAGAATGATGATGCTAGACATTCGAGAGGTCCAGCTCTCTCCCAATCGCCACTCTCACGCCGACCCCCGCTTATTTTTCCCCACTCTCCCCCTTATACCATACCACCTTTCCAGCTCACAAGTTAGTTACACCTTCTTTCTCTCTCTCCTCCATCTCAGCACTCTTCACTGATGGTCCATCCTTTTTAACTCTCGGCCCAATCTTCCTCTTGTAACACTTAAGGGTCTTGGGCCCAACAGTGGGTGGTTTATGATAGAACCCAGTACAGCAATAAATGAAAATAACAGAAATAAGAAGTGACACACTGAAATACTCTGCTTTATTACTGAGAAATCCCTACCAGTGGGGTAGAGATGGTTACACAGATATATATGGCAATTCACCAAGACAGTAAACACACATAATACTCTGCAGGACACAATGGAACTAACACACCTCTCACAGAAATGATAGTATTGCAGATAACACACACAGGTAGAAAACACAGAACCAAAATGGATGCTAGACTTTCAAGAGGGTAGCACTCTCCCTGACCCATTCCAAAATTCTCCACGCCTTCATTCTCTTGCCTCCCTCCTTTTAAACCTCTCTGTAACTAAGTGGTCCCCACTCATTCAACCTAAGTTAATCTCTCTTAACCTTATCCAATCCATACCTTTCTGTCACATATTTTTCTTTCCTCACCCCCTGCCTATAATTTGCACTGGTTCTATCAGTTTAGAACAGTTTCTTATGTCATTTATGTCTTCGTGATGTTATATAATGTCTGGGTAATGAATGAATGTTATGCTGTTGAGTATTATCATTAACTTAGTGAGTTCACACTAGAGATATTGGTTCTCTCTATAATCTGAACCAAACCAACATCAAAATAGGTAGGAAGAAAAGATCAGATTTCCCTACCTCTCAATCTTCCTCTAGACTCATGACCAGATCCATCTCTAGGGACCATAACATACTAGTATTGGCTTTACAACAGGTCTGCTTCAGCAGTACTGTGTACATTATTTTATGGTGACATGGCAGTTGTAAACACTTACAAATCATAAAATAATGCAAGCCAGAAACTAAAAGCTAAACGAAAAAATCTAAAAACTAAGTTAAAAAAAAAAAGGATCACCGACAACGATTTTTGCTATTCCACAGACTGATGGAAAGAACCAGTTTTTTTTTAAAAAAAATAATAGTTTATTAGGAGAAAGAAGAGAAGTAAAAAGAAGAATGAGAAATCCTACTACTACAACCACTAAACAAAGAAGACCAAAGCAAAACATTTAGAGACATGGTTATCCTGTAACTCATTCTCAAGTAATTAGTTTAGATATCACTTCAAAATGCAAAATACAAGCTAGTCAGGTTCAGTCCCAACTGTTGGACTTGTAAACAGCATCTGAGTTTCTTGGATTTCAATCAAAGCATTCACATGAAAATTAAAGGAATGTCAGCAGAAAATATTTGTTAAAAGTCAAACCATCAAGATACATAAAAATGAAGAAAGCAAATCCATATATGGCATAGAAAATTACCTGCTACACCTATAGAACATAATAAGGGAAGCAAATGCCAGAGAAAGAGCTGTCCATGCCCAAAGTCCAATGACAACAGTAATCTTTTGAAAACTAGAAGCTGGCAAGAGAGGAAAGGATTCAGTCATTGTAGATCAAATATCTTCACGGAAAAATCAACGAAATATTATAATAAATATATAATTTGTCTGATATTGCAAATCAGTATACAGTTTTTGAAAGACCTGCGACAACTGAGTTGATGAAGAGGATCATCTCAATGACTATAACACACAATAGGATGGGAGCATAACCAATTTCTTTCAGCCTCCCACCACAAATTTTGTCTCTCCAGCGCTTTTTATGAGCCTGCTGTTGATTAGACTGCAAAAATATAAACACCACTATCAGTCATAAAGTCAATTTTTGGGTGATACAGATATATTAACTTACAAATTAAACAAGTAGTTTAGCGCTGTTCACAAGCCAATTCCTACAGGAAACTATGGTACTTTTAACTGGCAGTAAGATCATCCTCCAAAATTATTAACTAATTCCTGCCACACCCCAGCCTACTTCATATTTTGCACCCAACCAACTTCAGGAGAGAAAGAAATTCCAGGTAGCACTATGGTGTGGTTAATTACTGTATCAGTCAACAGTAACAGATAAACACAATGGTAATACTCCAAAATTTTCATATATAAGATCAGTTAATCAGTCATATGATGGCATATATCAGTCTGTTTGAGCCTCAGGTTAAGTCAGGCCAACAAGGCAAATACTTATAATTCTCCAGGACTTATTGCATTACCAGATACAACTAAACTTTGTTGCTCAGATGAATACAAGTTTCAATACTTCAATAGGTACCCCTCTCAATACAGCTAAATTATAAGATATAAATCTCTGTATCATAATTAATACTGCAAAACAGGTTTCAAATATGTAATATTAAAAGTTAAAACCATCTGACATTGGTGTGTCCTCACTTGAAAGTACTTGAGCCACACCAAACCCAACAACAGACCTCTCAACCAAAAAAAGAAGCTGGAGATTATAATACATAAGAAAAACCTTAAATCTAAACTCAAAACTATAATCAATTAATCAATTCATTTTTATAGTTGGAGAGCAACTCCATATTAAACAATGTCTTAAATGAATACAAATGTTATTCAAACTCCAACATCAGAAAATTTTCCTTCCCCCCCCCCCCCAAAAAAAAAAGCTTAATTACTCAAAATCATCACATATAGAACTCATGCAAATTATGAAGTTAGGCCTTTATTAATTTTTTCTTTGACACTTGTTTCATTTTAAGAATCATAGTATCAGAAATTTGTCTGAAAAAGTGACATACAAATAAAAGCAAAGCACCACTTCAGATGAAATGCAATATATATAGACATATGTATCTATCTCTCCTCCAAAAGAATGTACCAACAAGACTACATGTTACTGTAGTTACTCATATACTCAATTTTGCAAGTCTCATGAATGTTATTTCAGTGAAAAGATAATAATGGCATCACCAATACAATGTTACCTACAAGGAAAAGGGCGACATGCCGATGACCTTTATCATATGCAAGCTGCACAGGGGTGAACCCAGCATTGTCCTTCACCATTAGTTCCTTCTTTGTGCCTGCATGTACAAGCACAGTGCATGCCTCTGCGTTTCCACTTAGTGCAGCCCAATGCAATGGCGTACAACCTATACCATTTCCATTGAGTATCATCTCATCTAAAGCTAAAGTGACTAATCTAAGTAAACTATATGTAAAATTGATAGAATTTTTTTTTATGGGGAATAAATGAAAATCAGAAAGTAAATAGAAAGAGGAAGAAAGGTTGAAGAAAAATACTGCAAGAATCTCAATATTTACTCCAACCAGTAGTCCTTATGGGGAGGACTAGACTCCAATTACAACTGAGATTAAAATACTGAATAAAAGCTAAATTCCCCTAGACCTCCCTCTGATATTTACACTAATATATCAGAGGTTACGATGGATAAGACTGACTTGCTAAAAGATAGGAAAATAATAAACTACTAAGATGATAACAAACTATTTTAAATAATAAAAAGATAATGAAAACTACTAAGATAGTAACAAACTATTTTAAATAATAAAAAGATAATGAAAACTACTAAGATAGTAACAAACTAAGTTAAATTAGTAAAAAGATAATGATAACTACTGATCCTATCCTAAGAAAATGGCAATTGTGACCCCCTAAAATTAAGTAAATTGTTGATATCACTTCCCCCTAATCTCATCCAAATCAACATGAAGTCTCCTAGTTAAATGTAGAAGATTGACTTGGTCCCCTTTTTGAGTCTTGTTCTGTTGTCTTCTTGAATATGTGAGTAGGGGGTGGCTGATGTGGCAGAGCAGAACCGTAATAAATGACCTCTTTTGCTATAATAATTTAAATAGCAAAATCAATCCAGTATACTATGTGACAATTAATTATAGAATTCAAACTCGTCTTAAATTATTAACATCAAATGAGAAGAACATATCATAAATATAAGAATTCAAATCTGAATTATAAAAAAGAACCCTGACAACATGACATGTCTTAAGCATCCCAAAATTCAAAATGATCATTCCAGCACAAGAATAATAATAAAGTAGATGCAGCAGCAGATATGCACAAAAGAATAAATTAGTAAGATTTTCATATGCAAATGGTGGAACGATTTTACTTCAGATACTACTATTCTGGCAAAGATATCTAGTAGACACTATGAAATATTGAATCACAGATAACATCTACCCATTATTTGGCATCAATTAGACTGATTTCAAACCATTTAGGCTTAACCAAATACTAAAAACTAAGAGAAAGAGGCTTATAATATGCACAACATTTGATTGAGAAAATATACAGAAGGATAGAGAGACCTAAGACCTGCTTGGCATACCATCTTTATCTTGTCTCCCTTGGCATGCATCTCGAAATAGAAGCAATCTAATTGTATCAGCAAATCCCTTATATGCAGCCCTGGTTAAAAGAATTAAAAGAATAAATAAAGAACACAAGAAGCTAATGAAAAGGAAAATCAACATCAACAAAGATCAGTTGCTTAATATGCAGCCAAAAGGAAAAATAAAGAGCATGGGCTAGGACTATTTGATGCAGCACATTTATCAACCTGAAGTATGTCAAAACTCGTTTGAAACAAAGGGAAACACTGTTTATTTGAGTATTTGGTTTGCCGTTACAATTTGCAAAGAACATCAATTTATCAGCAAAACGAACTTGAATGAAAAACTAACATCATGAATGAACTACAAATAATTTTAATCAAAATGATAAATTTGTTTACTAATGCTTAAAACAATAAGAGTAGTACCAACAGATAAAATATCGATGAAAGGATTATGATGGAAACTAACACAGGTATGAGAGAATTCTGTATTGATTCACGGAATGCTTCTGAACAATGAGTCCAAGAGTGATGTTACACTAGAATTAGACGAAAAACAAGCCTCTTCAATCACTCAATACAAAACAGAAACATACAAAGCAAAACAAAGAAAAAATTGCTAGCTTTATAGAGGCCAGCTCTCTCGCACAAGTCCTCCGATTCTGCCACCTCACTCAACCTCCCCAACTTCCCTTATAAACTTCCTAAATACCCACCAGCTCATCCTTCAGTTGGTTAGACATTAGTTCCTGCCAACTCATCATTAGTTTTCCTTTTTCTATAAATTTTTTTTAAGAAAAGAAAAATTTTATTAAAGAAGAGAGACTCAACAAAACAAGTACAAACAAAAAATGGCCTGGACAAGGGATCCTCCAAGAAGAAAAAGAACATACAAGGAGACAACCAAACTAAAAATTCCTAAGACAACAAAGCCTAATACACCAAAGCTTTCCAAGCCCTATGAATATCCTCAAACGACACCCCCTCAAAGACACCATTGGCGGCCACCCAAAAAGAAGCTATGAAACAAATTCTATCCCAAAGCACGTGTGATAGGAGGAATTGACTTTTAAAAACTCTATTGTTCCTTCTCAACCAAATATACCAAATCACCTCAAACACAGCAGCATTCCACAATGCCCTGCACTCCTTTCTGCTGCCAGAGCCTCTAAAATCAACATTAAAAAAAGCTCCCAAATTGACTAGACAAACCCAAGTCTCTTCCAAGAGACCAAACAATCTACACCAAATATTCCAAGCCACCTCACAATGTAGAAAGAGATTGCCATTGGTCTTGGAAATTCTATAACACATCACACAAACTTCAGGGGATCAAAACTTATAGGGCACTCTAGTTTGAACAAGACCATTTGTATTAATTCTATTAAGTAATGCTGTCCAAACAAAGGCCTTCACTTTCAAAGGCACCTTAACCTGTCCAACCAAATGCCTTCACTTTCAAAGGCATCTTAACCTTTCATAAGACTTTTTAAAAAGAGTTGAAGCACAAGGGTTTCAAATTGAAAAAGAAGCACACGAGTATAAGCATGACGAATCCAACTTCCACAACCTCTTATCAGGAAAAGGAGAGAAACAGAATAAAGTCAAAGTATCCAGCATGACAACAAGGTCTTTTGCTTACCTATCATTAAGGTTTCTAGAAAAATGAAAATTCCAAGACCATTGGTCATCTTGAAAATGAACAAAATCAATAATTGGTGCATTATGAAGGGAATATAAGCAATAAAGACGTGGAAACCTTTCCAAAAAAAGGTCATTACCAATCCATAAATCCTCCCAAAGCTGAACAATGGAACCATCTCCAACACACACAAAGTAATGGAGAGAAAGAATGATAAACCTGTGAGATTGACTTCGACTTCCAAGGGCTAGCATTGGTAACGACATTCCCAAGATTGGCATCCCAACCGTTTTTCTATAAAACAAACTTGCTCTTGATCAACCTATGCCAAGAGGAATTAGAATTCAGGGGAAACCGCCATAACCATTTAGCCAAAAGAGAGGTGTTTTTGGCCACCACATTACCAAGACCCAAACCCCTATCCTCCTTAGATTTACAATAAACTTCCCAACTAACCAAATGACCCCTTTTACTCCCCCCACCATCCAACCACAAAAATTCCCTCACAATCTTCTCAACATAGTTATCGGATACGAGTCATGGGGTTCAGTGATTTGAATCGAGATGGTGAATGCCGAAAGCTAGTTCTGGAAATTTGTAGAAGCTCCTTTATTCAGGTCACGAAATTGGGTTCTTCATGACCTGAAGTGACCCAATACCAGAAAGATGATATATATATATATATATATATATATATTCGAAGTCAAACAAAGCAAATGTGGCTTACTAACATATAAATGGAAAAGGCTTTACAAAGATCATTTTGTATCTTAGAGAATCAATCACAAATCAAGAAAAGATGCCAAAAATGTTTTTTATTTGATTATCTCATATAAACCGTCCAAGTCCAACGTTGATATAGTGAAGTGGACAGCCAATGGTTTATTTTCAATCAACCTCAAAATAAGGACATTCAAAAGTAAACGTTAAAACTGAACATTTCAGCTTCAATAACAACACTCTAAAATATTTCTCCTCTGCCCTGCATCTCCTCTACCGCCAACAACATAGTATGAAATATTGCTCCTCTGCCCAGCATCTCTTCTATGCTAAGTTTTTCTTCCACATTTCTACTACTCTACAACTCTACTCTCTTGTCTATTGGGATTTCCTTTTCTTCCAATAGCTCCAAAAAGAAAGATGAAGAAGGATATTACATGGGACCACAAGGATATTACATGAGACAAGGTTACATGTTAAATGTAACTATTGTCCTAAAACAATGTGCGGAGGAGCATTTAGGGTGAAGCATCATCTAGCTAGAACGCACAGGCAAGTTGCTCCATGTGACCAAGTGTTAGAAGAGGTAAGAAATTTATTTAAGAAAAAGTTAGATGATATGACAAAGGATGATGATGATATTGTTGAATGTTTTGATGATAAAGGGCTTGAAGATAATTCACATAAAAGGTTATGAAACAACAAACAATGAATTCAATGATAAAAGACAGAGATTTGGTGGTTAGGGATATATGTAGATGTATATATGGCAATGCATTGCCATTTAATTTGGTAAAGAGCCCATTTTTTAATCAATATGGTGAAAGCAATTAGTGAATATGGTAGAGGGCTAAAGCCACCAACTTATCATGAAGTGAGGGTGTCTTACTTGAAAAAAGAAGTTGACCTAGTCCAAGAAAATTTAGAAGGATATAAGCTTGAATGGGAAAAGAGCAATTGCACATTGATGTCTGATGGATGGACCAATGGAAAGGATAGATCAATCACTAATTTTCTTGTTGATAATCCTAAAGGAACTGTTTTTGTAAAATCTGTCGACACTAGTGGGTCCTTTAAAGATGCTGAAAACATGTTTGAATTACTTAATGAGATGGTGGAGGAGATTGGGGAGGAAAACATTGTTCAAGTAATAACTAAAAGTGCCTAAGCTCTAGTATATATGGGTAATAACTAATAAGTTGATGGATAAAAGAAAGCATATTTTTTAGTTACCTTGTGCAGTCCACTGCCTTGATTTGATTATTGAAGATATTGGAGGTTTAACGGTATTCCATAATACCATTGGAACTGCTAAACAAATTACAACTTTCATTTATATGCATACTTGGGTGCTTAATCTGTATAGAAATTAGTCGAAGGGTAAAGAGTTAGCTAGGCTGGCAATAACAAGATTAGCTACCTCTTACTTGATGATGAAATCTATTTTGGACCAAAAGATTGCACTTCGGTTTATGTTTGCATTGGAAAAATGGGCTAGAAGTGCCTATGCTTCTAGGATTGAAGCTAAAGTTGTGGAAGACATTGTTTTAGCTGACTTGAGGTTTTGGAAGTGTACCACTTGTAAAAGTTCTTAGACTTGTGGATGGTGATTCAAAGCCGGCAATGGGATACATGTATGAGGCTATGGATAAATAAAGGAACAAATTGCAAAGAATTTTAACAATGTGGAAAGTAGATACAAGAAAGTATGGGAGATTATAGACAAGCATTGGGATTATCAACTTTATAGGCCTCTTCATGCAGCGACGTCTTTTTTTCCCCAATAAACAAATTATCTTTTTATTTAGCATAATTGTTTTTAATTGAATATATTGATAATTCTTATCTTATTTTATGACCCTATAGGTTCCATTATGATGCAAAGTTTAATCCAGATCTTAAGGTGAAGATTGGCTTGTATAAAACATTGGACAAGATGTGTCCTCATATTAAGATAAGAGTCAAAATTGATTCCCACATAGACAAATTTGAAGAGGTAGGGAGGCTTTTCGGATTTAGTTTTGCGGTTGCAACAAGAGATAAAAAGCAACCTGGTAAATTAATATTAATAATTTTTTCATTTATAAACATTTATATAAATGAAACATTAACAAATACAACAACAACAACAACAACAACAATATAGTCTTATCCCACTAAGTGGGGTCAGCTACATGGATCGCACGACGCCATTGAGCTCTATCAATGACCAACTCTTTAGATATCTCATTTACTAAAAGGTCCCGTTCAATAATTTCTCTAAGTGTCCTTTTTGGTCTTCCTCGACCTTTTTTTACAGGGCTCCAAACCATCTGCTCAACTCTCTTAACTGGCGCTTCCAACGGTCTTCTTTGCACATGCTCAAACCATCTTAAACGGTTTTCAACCATTTTTTCCTCAATAGGTGCCACCCTAACTCTACCTCGTATATGATCATTACGGATCCTATCTCTTCTTGTATGACCACATATCTAAGGCAACATCCTCATCTCCGCCACTCCAATTTTATGTTCTTGTTGTCCTTTCATTGCCCAACATTCACTCCCATATAAAATCGCTGGTCTTATAGCAGTACGATAAAACTTTCCTTTGAGTTTATCAGGTACTTTCCGATCAAAAACAACCCCTGATGCCATTCTCCACTTCAACCACCCAGCTTGTATCCTATGTTCCACATCTCTAATAATTTCGCCATCATCTTGTATAATTGATCCCAAATATCTAAACTTTGACACTTGTGATACGACCTGATCACCAAGTTTAACCTCCATCTCGTTCCTAGCTTGTCGCTTGTTAAACTTACAATGCATATATTCGGTCTTACTCCTGCTCAGACGAAAACCCTTCAATTCCAAAATAGCTCTCCATAACTCAAGTTTAAAATTAATCTCTTCCCTTGTCTCTGCTATAAGAACAACGTCATCTGCAAAAAGCATGCACTTAAGGATTTCTTCTTGGATGTGTTTCATCAGAACATCTAAAACCAGGTCAAACAAATAAGGGCTTAAGGATGATCCCTGATGTAGGCCAATTTTAATAAGAAAGTCTCTAGTCTCCCCTTCAGACGTTCTCACACTAGTCGTAGCCCCCTCGTTATCTTTTATAGCTCTAATATACGCAATCCGTACACCTTTCTGTTCCAAAGCTTTCCACAGCACCTCTCTTGGTACTCGATCATAGGCTTTTTCCAAGTCAATAAATGATATATGCAGGTCTTTTTGTTTACTCCGATACCTTTTTATCAACCCCCTTAGAAGATATATAGCTTCCATAGTAGACCGTCCTGGCATGAATCCAAATTGATTTTTAGAAATACTCGTCTCGATTCTTAACCTACATTCAATCACTCTTTCCCATAATTTTAGAGTGTGACTCATGAGCTTAATCCCGCGGTAGTTTGCGCAATTCTGAATGCCTCCTTTGTTTTTGTAAATAGGCACTAAAGTGCTTCTTCTCCATTCCTCAGGCATTTTTTTAGACCTTAAAATCTCATTAAAGAGCTTAGTTAGCCAGATAGTACCCTCCTCTCCTAAATACTTCCAAACTTCAATAGGAATACCATCGGGACCAACAGCTTTACCATTATCCATTTTTCTAAGAGCTTCCTTGACCTCATCAACCTTGATCCTGCGATAATATGTCAAATTTTGTTCTCCCTCCAAGGTTGTTAGATCTTCCATATCACAAGTCGACTCCGTTCCGTCATTAAAGAGCTTATGAAAATAACCCTGCCATCTGTTTTTAATATCTCTATCTGTAACCAGAACTTTTCCTTCTTCATCCTTAACACATCTTACTTGATCCAAATCTCTAGATTTCCTCTCTCTAGTCTTCGCAATCTTGTAAATCTTTTGTTCCCTTTTTTTCGTTCCTAAATCCTTGTAAAACTCTTCAAACGCTTTAGATCGTGCTTCACTTACTGCTTTTTTTGTCTCCTTATTAGCCTTCCGATACCTTTCCCAATTTTCTAAGTTATTGCACAGATGGATAGCTTTAAAGCATTCTCTTTTAAATTTGATCTTCTCTTGAACAGCCTCATTCCACCACCAAGATTCCTTATCTCTTTGTCCAAAACCTTTTGATTCTCCTAAAAGTGCTTTAGCTACTTTTCTAACCTTCTTGGCTATCTCCTCCCACATGGCGTTAGCATCTTCTCGTAACTCCCAAGATCCTTCCTCCAACAATCTTCTCTTGAAAGTCTGTTGATTCTCCCCTTTTAGCTGCCACCACTTGATCCTAGGGTTCATCGCCTGACGATGCTTTTGTTTCCGACCCTTAATAACCACGTTAAGGACCAAAACCCTATGTTGAGTTGCCACGGGTTCCCCAGGAATAACTTTACAATTTTGACATATTTTTCTATCTGGATTTCTTACCAGAAAAAAGTCAACCTGTGACCTTGAAGCTCCACTCTTGTATGTGATTAAATGTTCCTCTCGCTTCTTGAAGCAAGTATTGACAATCTTGAAATTATAAGCCATTGAGAAATCCAATATAGACTGTCCTCCTCGTTAAACTCCCCAAAACCAAAGCCACCATGGACCTCTCATATTGTCCTGCTTCTTTCCCAACATGACCATTAAGGTCCCTCCCGATGAAAATCTTCTCTTCTAAAGGTATGTTTCTAACCAATCCCTCCAAATCTTCCCAAAACTTTTCTTTAAGATATGCATCCGTCCCTACCTGTGGTGTATAGGCACTTATGATATGGATAGTATCTCTTACGATAATCATCCTTAAGCATAGAAACATTAACAAATATTTGTTTTAATTTCATTTTGCTAGCTCTATGGTAGAATAGTTTTGGAGAAGAGTGCAAAGAATTACAAACACTTGCCATTCGTTTTCTAAGCTACACTTGTAATGCTATGAGACGCGAAAGGAATTGAAGTGTCTTAGATCATGTTCACCCCAAGAGAAGAAATCAGTTAGAGCAACAAAGATTGAATGCTCTCATGTTTGTCAAATACAATTTGCAAGAAATTAAAGGGGACACCTATAATCCTATCTGATGATCGAATCTTGAATCTGATGCTCAATGGATCACTAAACAAGAGGATCCTTGTCTAATGGAAGGGAACTCTTGGATAGATGTCCAAGTGTGTTTTAGTGTTGATGAAGGTGATTCATCTAGAATGAGATAGAGAGATACATTTTTTGTCTTTACAAACTCTTCTTGGAATTCTTAATTACTATTTTTTTTTTCGTTTACTCACATTATAATATGTTGAAAATCTAGGTCCTCGGAATCTTAATGCCAATAAGAAGGATAAAGGAAGGGTATTCAAATACAAGATGATAATGTTGAACAAGACCTTGGAGATAATGGTGGAACAGAAGAGGAAGAGAAGGAAGGGGTGGTTATGTTGGATGATGACAAAGATAGTGATAGTGATGATTTTGAGTCTCTTGATGAATAGAATAGGAGGATAGCTAGTTTTTTGTGTCTTTTAAACTTGGTTTGATTATTTATTGTTATGTTATAACTTATGACTTACAACTTATGGTGAGTCCATTTGTTTGTTGCCTTATTATGAATTATGAAATATGAATGGTTTAAAATTATATGTATGGCTTATTTATGGTTTAAACTTATGAAATTAAGTATCCTATCTATGTCATAGAACATATCTATGATATTTTTTAGTACGATATGATTTACAATTTATAATTTAGCTTAGTGATTCATGAGTCAAATTGTGATTCAATAACTATGCTTCTCAATCCTATAAGCGACCCCAGACGGGATCTTAAACAAAGAGGCAATAACAGGATGAGAGGAATAGTAGACAACAAGTCTTGTATAACAACAAGTCTTGTATAAGAGTAAATAAACTCCTTTCCAACTATCAAGCTTCTTGGAGATCTGTTGAATCACCGATTCCCAAAACGACTGCAAGCAAGGATTAACCCTAGAGGCAATCCAAGGTAAGTAACTCTTTGACAACTACTTGAATATTAAAACCTTCAAGACCACTCTTAGACAGGTTAATGCAAAGCCCAGAGACAGATTCAAATATCTGTAGGAGAGAAAGAGCACTAAGGATAGTATCTTCTGCAAATTGAAAATGAGAAATTTGTAACCCTTCCATCCCCACTTTCAGACCACGCACCAACCCTCTCTCAGCACTCCTTCTCGGCATACAACTTAAAATATCAACCACAACAGTAAACAAGAATGGAGATAGAGGATCACCAGCCTAATCCCTCTTTGCCCTTTAACCCAAACTTCAGGCTGCCAATTCATAACCACATAAAGAGAGATAGAGGAAAGACAACCCCCAATCGAATTCCTCCATCTCCCGCCAAAGCCCTTCCATTTCATAACCCAGTCTAAGAAGCCCCAATTAACCACATCATAGGCTTTCTCAATATCCAACACTTAAGGTCCTCAACTATCTCATTAGAAACCAAGCTAGCATCGAGGATTTGCTTTCTTGAAATAAACACACTTTGATTCTCAAAAATAGTCTCACCCACGACCTCGGCCAACCTCTTAAAAAGAACCTTAGCAATGACCTTATACACAATCCTTTTTCTATAATACATCTTAAGCCCTCTCTTTCTTTCCCCGATTCACTTTCCTTATTCTTCCCTCTTCTGACAACCTTTGAGGAACGAAGGGAAAGATAATATGCATCAAAAAAGATAAAAATGAAATAGGACATTAAACACACTAATGCCAAAAAATGGACCTATGAGGGAAGATGGGGGAGAAATGCACATCCAGAAGGGTGAAAGTGAAGCTGGACACTAAACAGAGGTAATGAAAATTTTCATATAAAATAGTTAAATTAAGCTTAATCCACTATCCACAAACATTGAATTTGTACAGAACCATAAGTCATAAGATCTTTCCTGCTGTCCTAAGAAAACCTCTGAAGGGGATCAAGAAGAAATAGTACAAAATACAAAGCTTCAATATATGGCCATTGTTCAAAATTTATACAAAATTTTTCTTTAAAGAAAGAGCATTTCAATTAGCTTGCTGTTCTTACTCTCGTCTACCCAGACTTTTTTTTTTCTCTTTTGATAAATTAGTTTCTTCAACATGCACATAATTCATATATAGATAGAAATAGAATTTTCAACCTATTCACGTATGATATTTCTCTCAAAGAAGACTACATATAGAAGAACTACAGCACTGGCAACCAAGTATATATGAAAACAAACCACTAATGTCACTAATGTCTGTCACCCATATATAACAATCCAAAGCTTTATGGTATACCAGTGAAGAGGACTTCGTCCCTCATTATCTGGCGCATCAAAATCAGCATTGTACTTTACAATGATGTGATTTAAGAAATATGTTTGCCCATATTGAGCAGCAACATGAACTGCCTGCAGGATACAAGGAACTATATAATCAATATAATAATGACAGCACATACAATATTTTATCCATTGCAAGGAAAATGAGGTTGCCCATCAACAGAATATCAATGGGATTAAAAGCATTATTTTATATTCCCTTACATGACTAAGCAACTCAAAATCTAAAAAAATTAGAACCAGTTACATAAAACAAGCAAAATGTCCAGAGAAAACTTACTTGGAAAAATCATCTAAACAATTAGTAGATATATAGATACAAACCCTTCCACTCTTAGAATGTGTTAGACAGAAAATATTACCCTGTATCCATGCATATCAGCAGCCTCCATCCGAGCACCATTCTCCAAGAGCAAATCAGCCACTGTAGTTGCACCACGAACTGCTGCCCAGTGTAGTGCTGTCTGTTGCATGAGGTCAGTGGCGTTGACATCGGCCCCATGCTTCAAAAATAAAGATAAGAGTCAAATAGAGCTCATAATCATGTAACCTAAATTCATGTTATAACCCACCAATGCCTTGTCAGAAAAGTAATTTCAGCACCTACACATTCATACAAAATTACAAACAGATGCTTCCAGCACCCATAAGGCCGTAATGTCTCAAAAAAGAAAAACTGCATCTCCCCCCTTATTGTACGAGAAAGTAAATCACCTCAAATTTTCACAAAAAAAAAAAAAGCCCAATGTTTTATCATCAACATTGAGCTCACATACACATAATAAGAGAATGAAGGAAAATTAAGAGAACCTTAATGACATACTGCACAATATTTGGGAAGTTGCTAAGGGATGCCCACTGAAGAGCATAATAGCCATTGACATCAGGGAGAGAAACGGAGGCACCATCTTCTTCCACAAACTTCCTCAATTTCTCGAAGTCCCCATACGAACAGGCAGAGTACACGTCGACTATGGGAGGTTTATCGGGAATTCTCGGGGTTTTGGAGTCCGGTGATACCACCTCGATCTCCGATGAGGCCATTGGAGCTATAGCATTCGATGAATTTGCAAAAAGAAAACCCAATTTCAACAGCCAACAGGATTAGGGATTTTCAGAGGAGGGATGGATCAAGATTAGACCTAATTGGTATTCTTTTGGTCATTGAGAAGAAAAAAATAATATATGTCGAATCTGTTAGGTCGTTTTAGAAGCTTCTGTTCATCACTTCACCAGCTCCGCCCGCGCTCCGCCTTTTCTCGCATTTCTTTCAATTCTAGCGGCCGACAGAATGAGGTTGAGATGGCTCTTCCTTCAAGATGTAAAGAAACGAGAGTTTTTTTTATTAAATTACTAAATTACTCGTTTTTTCCATAAAAGATTATACTATTTTAATTTGATATTTAAAGAAAATTGAGTAATTTAATTTAATTTTGTAAAAATATTACATTCATTTTAATATAATAATTTTGTTACTAAATTTTAAAATTTACTAGTACAAATATTAATTACTTTAATAAAAAATATAATTAAGATAAATATAATTTTTTAATATTAAATTGAAACAATTTTAATTTTATGAGACCAAATTAGTAATTTGATCAATTTTTTGGAAAGATAATAATAAAATTAATATTTTAATACAACTTGTTTACTGTATTATTTAATAAATATTTAATACATAAAATTTCTTATAGAATAAATAAATGATAAAATTTTTATTTTTTACTTTGCTCAAGTACAGATCTAAAAATCATTTTTGTAGATAGAGGTGACCGGAAAGACGAAATAATGACTAAATTAGAAGATATCAAAGTTACAAATCAAGGATGAATAATAAACAACGTTGTAGAAAATTAATCAATTTCTATGAATTTTTTAATATTATGTTATTTAGATAAAATGACCTTTACTAAACCTAACAAAATCCACCTTCTTAATTTTAGTTATTTAGTGCAGTGGATCAAAATAAAATTATTTAATACAAACTTTTAAAAAAACTTTTTTTCATAAATATATTAAATCAAAATAAAAAATAGTTTTAATTCACTCACCAGTCAGTCAAAAATATTTATTATTTGTAATTAAAGATAACTTTTATTTTGGAACACCGGCTCTTCTTGACAGATATGATTGAGTGTTGGCGTTTAGTACTAATTGCCTGGGAGGACTCTAGGAGGATATGTTAAATTATGATTATGGACGCCAATATTGAAAAGTGAGCCCTTTATAGTTGTCAGGATATGGGATTTGGTCAGACGGAATAACGTAATAGTAATTGGGAGTCCAAGAGTATTTATTTAACTGGGCGCACGAATTCTCAATTCATCAATCATCCTATTTAGTACATAAGAATCGTTGGTCGGTGTAGGTTTCATATGCACTGATAGAATTTACACTGATTAAACGATTCTCATACACCCCACACACTGTTAGAAACAAGAAAATAAAAGGATAAAATCATTAAGTCAGAAATGAAAATAATGGATGAACATTGTATCAATTTCTAATAGAAAGAATTACATTATAAGAATAAGAATGTTCACTTTCGAATAGGAAAAACTCCAAACAAACTCTGCTTAAAAAAAAAAAAAATCTACCCTCCCAAAACTATCTCCATCACTTTTATTCTATTGGGTGCTACAATAACCAAAAACGATCATTATCAATAATGTACTCATATGTCATATCAGAAAGCATGACTCACTAATAGTGGCCCCCCCGGGGGGCGCCCTGGCGCCATGTGCTCCTCTTCTCCAAACAGTTCCCTTACATAATATGTGTATAGGGGTCAATAGATTAAATGTAGATTAACCAAATTACATTTTAATTGAATGTAGTTAAAAAAATTTAAGTTTAGATGAATGTGATTTTATATTTAGAAGGTATTTTCATAAATATATTTTAGAGTAAATAAACGTGATTTGGTGCAGAATATTATATTTGGATGTTAGTGTGTAAACATAGTTTGAGATGTGTAATTACTAAAAAGGTCATAAATTTTATATTTTGGGTTTGTTTGGCTTATGAAAATATTTTTTATTTTTATTTTTAATCTTCATTTTTTGAAATGCATTTCCTGAAACATTGAAAATATTTTTTTAGTGTTTTTAGATTTAGGCATATTTTAAAAAATGTTTTCAAGAAAACGTTTTTAGTTAACTCAACCAAACGCATTTTCAAATTCATTTCTGTTTTCAGTGAAAATGAAAACAAAAAATGTTCAAACTAAACAGGCCCTTTATTTTTTAATGTGCAATTATTATTTATTGTCATTTATTTAAAGCTAACTTAATGAATTATATCAATATTTTAAATGCACTAATTTTTTAATAAATGAATTATTGACTAATTTTTGTAATAATTGACTAATTTAAAGTGCTAATAAATTGATGAATTATAATTAAAATGCTAATAAATTGTTATATGAAAATTGAATTATTGAATAATTTTTTAATTAATAAATAATTAATAATTTTAATTTCTAGTTAAAATTTTAATTAATCACTAATTACTTATTTTAAAAGAAATATGAGATATTGGTGATAACTAAAGTGCAAATTATACAAAAAAATTAATTGCATGAAAAAAATCAAAAGTTCATTCTCAAAATGAAGGAAATAATCACATTAATTAGTATTACTGAACATGACAGATTATATAAATATAAATCTATATATATATATTCACATAATAGTTTAAATAACTAATTTAATCAAAATAAATTAGTTTTCACTTGTTATATAAGTTTAAAATTAAACTTTAGTTCATTCCGGTCCATGTTTTTAATTCAAATCAAATTTTGCTTTAATTTTATCATTTACTTCAAACGTTTTTATTTATTCACTTAGGTTATGGGTTAAAATTTTCCTTTTATATTTTACTTGATTTAAGATCATATCTAACTTCATATAGGTCCCTAGTTTCAGAATATATTTTGTTTTGAATTTAAATCAACCACTATAAACTTTTTAATTTATTCACTTAGGTCCTTAATCAAAATTTGTCTTTTGTCTTTTACTTGATTTAAGATCATATCTAACTTCATATAGATCCCTAGTTTCAGAATATATTTTGTTTTGAATTTAAATCAACCCCTGTAAACTTTTAGTTTATTCATTGAGGTCCTTGATCAAAATTTTTCTTTTGTATTTCGCTTAATTTTACGATCATATCTAACTTCATACAACTCCCTAATTTCAGAATATATTTTATTTTGAATTTAAATCGACCCATGTAAACTTTTTATTTTATTCACTTAGGTCCTTGATCAAAATTTTTTTTTGTCTTTTGCTTTTCATCTAAATCCCCAGATTAAGAATATATGTTGTTTATAAATTAAATCAACCCTAGTAAATTTTACAATTTTTACAGTTTAGTCCCTATGATTTGCTGTCATTGATTTTTTACTGGTTTTTCTCTTCTTTTCTCCTTGGTTTGGCATCTGAATCAACCCAAAATTTGTTTTAGCTGGATTGAAATTCATTATATCATTTTAGATCGGAATCATGAAAGGAAATAAATGAAAAATCAAGTTTTAAAATTGAAAAACTCACTTTCACATTAAATGCTTTGTTTTTCGGTTTCCTCCTTCTCCTCTCGGTCTTGGCTGGAAAAATAATTGAAACTTCATCCTTATGCTCACAAGAATTTCTCCTTAAATTCCCAGAAACTTTCAAACTTAAATGGTTGAGTTCTGTCATTAGTTTTCTCTCAAAATTTTCTCTAATTTTACACTTGAAAACAAAGCATAATTTTCTTTCTCTTTCTTTCTTTCTCTTGTTCTTCCTCTTGGCTGTGAGTGTAAGGAAGGGAAGAGGATGTATATAGAGGGAGATGGAGAGCAAGAGTATAATGGTCAAGTTGGAGTCACAACAGGGGGTAAAATGCGGAAGAACCACACCAACCACATTAACTTCATCGCAAAAGCTCTAGTGAACCACTTTAGAGTCACCCATGGTTGACCTGAGGAAACTTGGTTTGTTGCTCACCCACGGTTGTTTTGTTGTGCTCCCAAACATACCAAAGTTTCTTCAAACCATGCTTGGCCTGAGGAATCATGGGCAACGCCAACGCCAATGCCAACGTGCTCCCAAATGTACTCATAGTAATCATATGCTCCTCTTCTCCATCATAGTTGATTGCTAATGCTAGGACTATTTCTCCCATGCCAAATATTTCCACAACCAGTGGTCCCTTCTCCCATTCATGCAATATAGTAATTGCGTAGCCACATGGTGTAATTTTCTTCCTCTTCTCCAGTTGTGGGTTATTGGCCACGTTAACACCAATGACCATGTCAAAACTAGTAGCTCCTTGTTCTAATTCTTCAACATTTCTCCCTAGTTCTGATTCTTCATTTCTTTCAGTGAATACTTTAGTATTCATATTACACGTGTCTAAGCCAAAAAACTATGTGCCATTAACTACTTGCTATCTTATTTTGACTGATGCTTTTAGGCCAATCTCTTAAGATTGGTATATTATTTGCTTGCAATGTCTTTATTTTTTCATGTCAAAAAATAGTATGTAATATGTATTAAATTTAAAGTACATTCTCTTATTTTTAAATGATGTTCAAGATAGATATTTTTGTTTTTAAGTTTTGAAATTTTACACTATATTTTTATAATCGAAATAGATAAATTACAATTTTATATATATATATACAATTATATATATATATATATATATATATATATGATGGATATAAAAGTAATCACTTTTCAAAATTTACAATAAATTAAATTTGTTCAACACAAAATAATATTGAAATAAAGTTAAAATTATTTTTTTTATCTTTATTCATATTTTAACTTTAGATGTTTATGTTGTATTCACAATAGAGAGGATATTATTGTGTAATTTAGGTTTTGCTGAGAAAATAATTTATCTATAAACAAGTAATGTTAAATGCGGTGACAATTAAATGGATCACATTATGATATTTTATAAGAGAGAAAACTTATATAAAGTTCTTTATATCTTTGCCATCAAGTTCTCTAATAGAAATATAACATGTATGAAAATTTTATTGAATACTAATAATGTAATAATGAGTTATAAAAATAAAATAAAATTATTTTTTAAAGATTATACACTTGTCGTGATTGGAAAACTATATATTTATTATGTTTTGATTCAAAAACTTGATAACAAATATCTAAAGAACAGTATCTAAGTTTTTTTCCATTTCATAACCACCCGTTGTAGCTTGTGAGCTAAATAAGTCAATCACTTTTTATTCTTCAAGTTTAAGGGAACACCTCACTTTTACCAAAATTTTTTTTTAAAAAAAACCAATAGGAGATTTCAATTTCCATTCCTCTACTTTAGTTCTTGTTAAACAAACTTAAAAGTTATTTATATAAATATCCATGGGAATAGCGCAACGAAGAGAGAGAGAGAGAGGGGGGGGAGAGAGTCTCAAGATTTGGTTTGGGGCTACCACTCTTTTGACAACAGCAGCCCCCCTCCTTTCACTCTTCCATAGAATGCAAGAAGAGAGAGAGAGAGAGAGAGAGAGAGAGATAGAAATGATGTTATATCTATTAAAATGTGTTTGATCCAATTCAATCCAATCATGCAAATTGGATGAAATTGACCAATAATTTAATAGCTCATTTAGAAAAAAAAACTTTTTTTGAACCCGATTCATTAAAGTCCTTAAGATTCAGAGTATCTCTGGTTGTGGTTCTTAAAGAGTTCTTAAATTTAAGAATCAATTTTTATTCTAGTTCAACACTGGAGTTCGTCATACTTGTTTCCATGCATAAGAACAGTTCTTATAAAAAAATAATAATAAAATAATCAATTCACAATAAATGTTAGTGGAGAGCAATAAATGTTAAAGTATTTGAGAATTACTTATGAGACATATTTGTGAGTTCTTAAGAAGTTTACCATTGTAGTAGAGAGTTGTTTAAAGTAGTGGAGAATTGCTTAAGTTGATGTGATATTGTGAGACCCATAATAAGAACTCAAGTGAGGTTTACTACTAGAGATGCTCTTAAGTGGGTTGGGGTAAGACAGCTCTTGTAGGCTTTTTTTTTTGGTTAATATTTTAAGCTTTAGTATATTTTTGTTAGAAGTTTAGTTTTTTTTGTTCCAAAACCTAATACTCTCCACAAATCCTAAATGCATCATGTAATAAATCATGCATATCACCTCCTACTTGTTCCATTTGTTGTACTATGGGACTACTAGGACCATCCTCCTCTATGCGTTCTCCATGACTAATCCAAGTAGTATACCCTTGAGGAAATCCATTGCATATCAAGTGATCAAATAGAACATCTCTTGTAAAACATTTTTTAAAACCATAGGAAAGACATGGGCATTTCACAACTCTTTTCCCATTAGCTCTAGAAAAAGCAAAATCAAGAAAGCCTTCTACCCCAGTGACATATTTAGGTGAAAATCTTGGCTTGCTAATCCAACTTTTATCCATCATTACACCTATAAGTTACCACAATAGCTAACTAATTATAACAAGTAACTTTGTGAATTAAGTAATCAAATATCATCAAAATAACAAATAGAAATACCAACAACAAACATCAAGCATAAATTTCATATATTAGCAACAAAAGATACCAGTAGTGCATTATCAAAGCAAAAAAAAGTTTTGAGGGTGAACTTAACTTAAAAGTCTAAGGTTATGTACCCCTTAGAGAAATCAAATTTCATATAGTTTGAAAAGAAAATAGTGATAAATTGATAATTTTAATTTTTCTTAGCCTAATAAGTATGGCAATTTTTTTTCACTCCCATTAATTAATCAACCTAGCACTATCCCACAACAAGAAACATGATTTGTACATAATAATTGTCACAAATAATAAGATTTGCCAAAATGGCTTGTTTTGCTAGTGCAAGTCTCAGGAGTCACTTACTTTTCCAAGTTGGATCAACTGAAAAGCAATCCTAAATAGTATAGTTGAAGATGAGATTGCAAATCCTAAAGCAAGTGATGTTCCTACACCAAGCCAAAAGGAAGAAAGGCAAGAAAAGCAAAACACACAATAGCCTATGACAAAATAGATTTTTCATCATATAAAGAATCGCAAAATGAATTCCTAAAGTATGATTAATTCAATCTGTATGTATGTGGCAAATATTCTTATCTTAGTATGTGGCTTGGTAATTAAGAGAAGAAACAGAACTCAAGTCTGTGAGGCCCATGTCATTTTTCTTTTCTTCCATCTGCTTGCATGGACAAACTATCAAATGAAGGATATGGTGAAGAGTACCATGAAACTTTCCATCCAGAGGTAAAAGTTATATTTGTATATCAAAATGTATAATCGTTATATTTATAAAGTTGAGCTGGACTTGCAAGTTGGAAGTTGGAAGTCATTAATTTTCATTGAACTATGTTTTCTAATTTATTTGAGCATCCAATACTTTATTTTTGGAACTATCCTTGCTCAATTGTTTGGAATATGATTCTCTATTTCCATCCCCAATTGTTTTATCTTTCTTTTCATGGGCTAACTATTAACCTAGATAAGTCAAAAACTTGGTTCTCAGATATGGTTAACACTAATACAATAAATCACTTCCAAAACTCTCTAGGTATTAAAGCAGCTTCAAATTTGGGATTCTACTTAAGGAAACAATTTCTTTCGGCCCAATGGAATTTGGATAGGCCCGAAGTACCTAAATAGGTGCGGATAAGGAACATAGATATCATGCCCAAAAAAAGAAATATGGATAAAAGTCACCGACAAAAAAAAAGATACAAGTCTCGGCTTGGACTCTTCTTAATTGTTGAAGTACTTATTTATTTTTACTAGCAATTATTTTCATATTACTTAAATTTATGAAATTATATAGGAGAGAAACAAAGTAAAATAGGGATTAATATTATGTTCCCTTCAGTTTAGTACCTAACGAAAATGAAAGAAAATAACAATTATAAGAAACTATTAGGCACAAGGCAACTTTAAATGACATGAAAATATATTATAGATAACATAAGAATCATATTAAAGGCCTAAAATCTTTTACGTTAATTTTACATTTTTATAGGTATTTTCTTTCGTTTATGTTTTGACAAACACACAAAAGTTAATGAAACTTCCAGAGCATCATTAATTGTTTTATGGAAACTTGATTACATTGTTACAATAAACTGATCATTTTGTCATGAATGTGATTATAAAGTTTAAATTTATTAACAATACCCTTTGTTCTCATTAATCTTCCTCTCTTGCACAAAATATGTTATAGAAAATGGAAAGAAAACAAGTCTTTGGCTTGACTGTTCGCTTACAAATCCTATTAGAAACTTGATTCAAGGGCCACTACCTAAAAATGAAGAAATGAGAACTATTGATTCCATTATCAAAAAAAAAATCATGTACAGAACCAATATTATCTTCAAGATTAGATCATGCCATAACTACAAATAAAAAGAAGTAGTAGTAGTAGTAGTAGTAGAGATAAATGAGATCACCTTTGTAGCATTAATGACAATTATTTTGCGTGAGATATAATCAAAAGTCAGACAGGATAAGATACATAAAACTGAGATAGAACAAAGTCATAAATGATTTTGGTGTATAATAATGCAAGATTGTTGGCTAAACAAATGATGGGCTGACACACAGTTAGGGTTATGTTTGTCTATAATTTTTTTCCCTAGAAAACAGAAAAGAATAGAATTGACAGCTGTAAAAACATCATGATGTGGTTAAACTAAGTGGATTTAACAAAGTCCTTTTTTAAGATTAGTTGAATGTGAAGTTTATGAAGCATTATGTTACGTAGTTACAACTTAAGTCCAGTTATAGTGGTGAGAGAGTGAGGTACTAAAAATCCAATAAATAGATGGTGGCTTATAACTATAGTAAGAACTAAATGGCTAGCTTTGTTGTCGTGTGATTACTACTAAAATCATGTTTCCCAAAGAAAGAAAAAATGGAGTTGATGGTGGAAGGCTTAGAGTACAACTTTAGTTAGTTGAGCACTGATGATGATAATTTAGGCAAGAATTTCAAAGATTGGAGGCTACACTAAACACTCCAATATTGAACTTAGTGAGTACTCTAAACTAAATGTAATGAATGAAACTTTGGGTCGTATGTATAATTACTCTAAACTAATTAATGCATGTCTCAAGAATCACTTTTCCAAGTTGGATCAACTGAGAAACAATTCTAAGTATAGTTGAAGATAAGATTGCAAATCTTACAGCAAGTGATGTTCCTGTGCAAAGCCAAAAGGAAGAAGGGTAAGAAAAGAAAAACAAATAATAGTCTATGACAGAATAGAAATTTCCTCATATAAAGAATAGCGAAATGAATGAATTGATGAAATTTAAAATAAAAGAAATGAAAAGTGATAGTGGCAATTTTGTAAAATGTTGAAGTTATGAAAAAAGTAATGATTAAGAATTAAAAGTGAACGGAGAGAGAAGAATGATGATGTGTACGAAGGGAAGGCTGACATTAGTGTTGTACTAAGAATTATTATTAAACATATGCAATGGGTCACAAAGTTATAACATTATCAAAACAGAGGAATCAGAACCCCCTAGTTTATCACAACACATACCACACATGAGAACCATTTTGTTTAGTCAACCAGTAGGCTCAAGCATATATTAGCCATTCTGTTTAGTAGTTTTCCATCAATAGATTAAGCCAACACATACCACACATGAAAACCTGGAGCAAAAAAACAAAAAAAGAAGAAGAAGTTTGCTATCAAATTGTGAATTTAAGAGATTACCCCTCTATATTGCCATAGTGATGTGGGATAGGAAGGAATAAAAGAATATCCCAAATGGTAATTAGCTATTTAGATAATAAAACTAATAATAATGTTATCTTCTCACCCAACATCACACAGAATGACAAAACTTTGATACAATATGTGGTTGTGCACTTTTCTTTGTAATTTGAAAGTAATCTGGAGGCCTCACTTTGAAAAAAAGTCCCATAAAGCAATTAGTAATAGTTTGAGGGTCCAGCAAAATAAAAGTGGAATGGAAGACAGCAATAGCAATAACAAATTAACAATAGGAATAGTTTGTTGCAAAAAGTGGAGTTAGTAATAGTTTAACATTATCATGTAATACTAGATAGTAGCTTATGAGTATAGAGTTGGTGGGTCCAATAAAAGAAAGAAGAGTGCTTCCTGAGCAACCATTGTTGGATTAGAGTCGCTTAGTTTGAAATTTGAAAGAAAGGCATATTTGTTGATGAGGAGCATAAGTAGTAGTGGGGAAGGCATATATATATGTAATATCCAACTTGAAAGAATCTTCACAGGGGCAACCCCAAAGCACAATATAATATATATATATATATATATATATATATATATATATATAATGCTAAACAAAGAAGAAAATAATAAATATAATGTAATTTTCAATCCCCAATACTAAAAAGATAATAATTAAGTTTGTTATCTTTGAGAAAATGTCCCTTTGTAGTTGGGCTTCCAACCCATATCCCACTTCATTATGAGTGCAAACAGTTCATATATATTTCTATTTCATAGTCAGACTCATATAGAGACGTGACAATGTAGTCTCAAAAGAGATATAATGCAAATACGAAACTTAAACTAGGAATTCATTTAAGCTTAAACCAGAAATTACAATTACAATTGCATTCTTAGTGAAAGAGTCAGTAACACAAGCACTCAGCATCAAGCTAAATGCACATCACACATGTCAAACCCTAAAGGGCACAACACATACCAAGACGACAAATTAAACAAAAGCAACTAATAACTAAGCAATACAGAGTGCCTGACACGTTAGTCCTTAGGCACATTGAAATTCAAAAGGAAGGGTCTTCTTGCAGACACATTCATCCCATTTAGCAGAAAATTTCAATGAAGATGACAATGAGACGAAAGGGCACGGCTAAGAGATGAGAAGTAATACCAGAAGGCAGAAGGTCTAGAATGAAGATGACGATGACACAAGGAGTCAAGGATGCAGAGAGCTAGAGACAGGAGTACGACGTCTGTTCAACAAAGGGGAAAGGGACCTATTTAGACAGAAAATTAAAAACAAAGAAGATTAGAAAGGGTCTTATAGTTCCGAGGATTGAGTCGTAAAACTGTACGCAATTGAAGGGTGAGCCGGCCAGTGAGGTACTCGTGAAGGACTGAGAGGGAAATTGGTTTTAGGTTTTGAGAGGGAGGGAAATGATGAAAGACTGAGAGAGGGAAATTGGTTTTGGGTTTTGAGAGAGAGGGAAATGACAACGGAAGACTAAAGAGGGAAATCTACTTTCACGAAAACATTTTGGAAGTTTTTTGATTTTTTTTTATTAAAAATGGGATAACGTCAGTTATAATGGAATTTAATGTCGATTTTAAGAACCTACGCTAATTTTTGTAAAATGCTGCATTTAACGTCAGTTATACAAACTGATGTTATATAACCGACGTTATATCCCCTATTTTTTGTAGTGTGTCTTTTAAAAATCAAAGTAGTTTCTCCATTTTACATATATATGATTTCATTTTTTTTTACTAACATTATTTTACATTATAGATATTGTAATTAATTTTCAAGTAAAGAAAAAAAAGGTCGAGTTAGGCTTTTTGCCTATTTAAAAAATAAAGAAAAATCACATAAATCACTAATGGATATTGTAAAATTTATAGTCACCAATACAGTGTGAGTCGCATCTTAAGAGACACTGTCTTTAAAGAAAATTATTTTGCGTTTATAGAACTTTCTCTAGGATTAAACATGCCTTTCTGAGTGTTCCTTCAAGAACTAGAACACTCAGAAGCCAGAATAGCAGAAACTTAAAATATGTAACTCAAAAAATTTGAGAGCAAAGAAAAAAGAAAGAAGACAACTTCTGACTGTCGATCTCTAAAAATGAGGGGGAAAAGCCTTTTTATAGGCACAAAAGTATAACATTAAAAGACATGGATATAAAAAACTTTTAATAGCAATTAAAAAATGATTACGTAATATTAAAAGCTATTAAAAAACTGTCTCATCCCTTTTACTCTCTTTTGAAATATAAATAAGAAATTATTTTTCCAATAATCCCCTACATATTTCAAAAGATATTTTTGAAAAACTTTTAGATTACATATATGAGTGTAGATATATTAATCCAGTGTCTTTATTTAGACTATGAACCTGATATAGACAAATAAGATTTAACTCACAGAGTAGTTGGTGAAGCATATACCTTCTACGAACCAACATACTCATAGTTGTAAGCTAGGAATCTTAGTAGTCACATCTCACCCCCCACAATTTCTGTTATGAACACCATTGTGCACGTTATTTTGGCTGTGTGAGTGCCTGGTATTCATTAGTGCTCTAGAGATTTTGCCACTATCTCATAGGAATGGCCCCACTCCACACTCATATAGGTGACTTCATTAAGTGTATTTACAATGAATACAACACCCTCAACGGAAGGCTATAAAAATCATAAAGAGCTTACACTTAACCCACTAATCAATGCATTCTAGTACTTAACACCATAGAAAATGGACTGAGAAAACAGTATTAGCAGAACTAACAGACCACTTGTTATTACCTATATGAACCTTCTTCATGGGATCTCAAATTACAAAGATTGGGTTACTGGCACTGTTAATTTCTTGTTGGCTTAAGTCCAATTCCCCTAGATGTGTGAAGGACTAATATCCTTCCTACATGCATGTTTAGTCAAAGAATTGATCAAATTTACATTTGACTTCACATAACTGACTGATCAGTATACTTCAAATTTCATTTTTTATCAATTATTTGATAACTTTGTGTCTCAACACTTGTGTCTACTTTTACCATTGAAAGTTTTGTTCTTTACAATGGCTATTTCCGTTTGGCAATTACAAAACATAGACACTGCTATCATTGGGCTCTTACCCAATTAAAAATTTGCTAAGAAGTTTTTTCACCAGTTAGTCTTATTTTCAACTAACTCTGGACCACTGAACTCTGATTTTATAGTGAACCTATAAATTTGTATATCTTCTCTCTCCAAAATAACGTCTTACCACCAAGAGTGAGGTCTAACTACTAGTGGACTTTGTCTCATCGGAATCAAAGATTCAATTAACATCATTGTATTTTTCTAATACAATGGGAAATCCACTTTTATGATACCATAATTCATGGTATCATAATCCATTGTATTGTGTTCATATATACCTTCATCTGACATACAACACATGATATGTCAGATTAAGTAAAGTTCATTAAATGCAACAGACTCAACTCTATTTTTTCTTATTTGAGTGTTAAAATCGTAAGAGGTATTCACATAGTGTTGGAGCAGTACTTGAAAAATAAGAATAAACACAAAATAAATGAATTTGAAGGTTAGAGTGAAAATATAAATTACGTGGTACTGGGCTGAGGTTCAAATAACTCGTCTTTCTTTAAGGTAATTTTCACGTCTCCCACGAGTTAATTTTGCTATATTATCTGGTGCAGGGGTACACAGACGTATTACCTTTAGGATACAATAGCCTAGGACTCGCCTGTTTATTTACTACTTTTGCACGTAGAAAGTAAATCAGATTTGCTTTCTCCCGCACCTTCTGTACCCAAAATATCACACACATATAATATGTATATATCTATTATTTGTTCTTTCTGTATCACCACTTGACAAAAAATACCAAAAAACACCTATATATATGTGTATATATATATATATATATATATATATATATATATATATCTAGGTATAGGTGACCTTTTTTCTTCCCGTTGGCCACTATACATTAAAAGGCATTACATGTGAATTTATTCCAATTAATGTTGAGCTTTAATATAGGAAAGTAACATTTCCTTAATGTATAATACCCAACATTCATATAGAATAAAAAGCCAATAAGAGGGGATATTAACAATATGAAAAGTCATCAACAAATGTTTCCAACATCTAAAACAATGAAAGCTATTAAAAACATTGTTTTAATATTTATTTTAATATTTTATAATAATAAATCTCCAATAATCCCCCACTTATTATTATAAAATAGCACACAATATAATATATACTCTTTGGGTAAAGGTATATTATTATGCATAATATAGGTAGCTTAATTTGCCTTGAATCTATACTTAGCAAAAATATATTTTTTGATCTAGAGCCATAGTGGTATTCACCTTAAACTATGAACTACTTAGGGGAAACAAGATCTATACCTTGCACATAACAACCTAGGTGCAAATCATGAGCCATAACTGGCACGGTTATGCGCCTTGTGCTGTATTTTGTTTCTTGAATGTGTTTTGAGAATACGCCTTATATATTCTCATGTAGAAGCGGCCTCACTCTGCCACATTCAAATAGGTGAATTCTGTCAAGGGTGTTCTTGCAGTTTAGATGCCTCACTCTTATAGAGCTACAGATTTCATTAAGAGTTTTTAAAAACTCAACCTCACATATTCACTGCAGAAAAATGCACTGACACCATAGGGATAAATTTAAGAGTTTGAACTCTTCTAAAATTTGAATTTAAACAAGCAACCCTATGATTCATTTTTCCCTTTGAACCAAGTTTTTAGGATCTCTAGTCACAAGGTAGAGTATCCTCATAGGCTACTTTTAATCTGATGGGCTAGATATTCATCCCCCTCGATGCCTCTAGATTCTTTGACTATAGTTATAGTTTTAGAAAATCTCATAATTCAAAGAATCTAGATAAGACGGTGTTTATCATAATAAGTGATCTCATAATTATTATAGGTGGGTACACAAGCACATAATATATATTCAAATATTCATTCTTCCACCAAATAATAATTTAATCCATGAGCACATAATCATTTAAGAAACTTTCCCAAATTTAATTGTGACCAAAATTTGCAACACCATTGTACCTTATTATACAATTGGAGTGTTCTCATATAATAGCATAAAAAATATGCTTCCTTAAAAATTTATCTATGACATATATCATCATCTCAAGATTTTCAATGAGATGGTATCCTTAATTAAAATATATATGCTTAGAAACCACAAAATATATGGTCACATATTCGCAACAAAATTAGTTCCAAAATGATATGTGCAATTCACAATATTGCATATAAAACATAGCAATAAAAATTACCGTCTAATTGGTGAACTTATTTTTGGATATCCACAAAATTATGTACCTCCACTATTGATGGGTATTGTGCCTTTTTCACAAGAATCTCAAACTTTGTTGTTCACCAAAAATATAATATTCTTGTAGCACTATAAAAACATCACATATTTGAAATCACAAAATATATATAGTGAATTTTTTCAAAATTCATAATCACAATTTATATAAAAGTGAATTTTCTCAAAAAATTCACAATCACAACTTTCTTTTTTATGTACACACATGCCATTAGATATCTCATGAAATAAATATAGGCATTTTCTCAAAATATTTTTCACAAATTATAATTTGTCACATGGCTTTATAAAGCCTACAATAGTAGAATTAAAACAAATTCTACTAACATATTTTGTTTTTAATTCTTTTGACCATGGGCTAATGAAATGTAGATTTAAAAACAAATTCTCAAAATGAAAATTGATATTTCACATAGTTTTAGAAAGCTCACAATAATATGATCATAAAAATTTAATGTAGAATTTAAAAATTCCACAAACACATTTTTCAACATTAAAATGTTGAATACTTATTCACATATAAGCTTTAAAAAAGTATTTTTCATATTATCAATAGTTATGTCAATACAAATTTATGGGATATACTCAACTCAAATATTAAACCCATAAATTTTCTATTAACCCATAATATCATTAACTATTGACAATAAAACTTTCTTTTTACCAAAAATTTTTAAATTTTTATAACAACATACTTACACCCCCTACTTGTTGTTATAAAAATATTACCCAAAAAATTTTTCTTCTTGCTCCCACTATTTATAAAAATTCTCAAAATAGAGAAAGAATAACATATACCTCATGATATAGGGAGAAGAAATTACCATTGCATAAGTTTGCTTTATGGGCTGATCACCCAAAATTGGAACTCAAAAATTATGAGTTGTGCTCATAAAAAATATCATATAAAAATTTTACCCAGGTAATGATATTTTGCTATCAAATCAATATAAATTTGCTCCATATAATACAAATGTTATCATATAGATTTGCCCTTATATATATGCACAATCTACTTTAAAAGAATTTTTCCAAACCAAGTTAAAAGAACTTGAAAAAATAATATAGATATATAAGACAAATATATTGTCAAAGCTAAAGTCCTGTAGTGACGTACCTCATCTAGGTATCTCATATATATATATATATATATATATATATAATGAAAAATTCTTTCTCATAAATAAAATTTTCTTTTTGTGAGCAACAACCAAATAAAAATAATAATATTTTATAAGCCCACAAAATATTAAAACATACGTAATTGGAAATCAAATATGTGTCACCTTAAATAATGTGTCAAAAAATATCATATACTTGAATTACAAAGCTCATAAGAAAATATGAGTTATTTTAAAAAAATAAATATGCCACCAAAAATACTTCTGCAATTTCTTGTGAAATAAATTCACAACTCCAAATAAAAAACCAAAAATATTTTCATTGATTTACTCAAATTGTGAATCACAAAATTTCTTTTTAAAGAAATTTCACAATTGAGAAAATCCAATCAAAAAATGATTTTTTAAAACCTTCATTCACCTTTATTATTTTCCATTTGCTACTTTGAGGAATTCAACATGAAAAAATTACCTTAAAATTGTTGGAGCAGCACCTAAAAAATAAGAATAAACACAAAATAGAGGAATTTGAAGGTCAGAGTGAAAATATAAATTACGTGGTACTTGGTTGATGTTCGAGTAACTCGTCTTTCTTTAAGGTAATTTTCACGTCTCTCACGGGTTAATTTTACTATATTACCCTGTAGGAGTACACAGATGTGTTATCTCCAGGATACAACAACCTAGGACTCGTCTGTTTGTTTACTACCTCTGCACGTAGGAAGTAAACCGGACTTACTTTCTCTCTTACCTTCTGTACCCAAAATATCACACACATATAATATGTATATATCTATTATTTGTTCTTTACGTATCACCACTTGACAAAAAAAAACCAAAAAACACCTATATATATATATATATATATATCTCTAGATCTAGGTGTAGGTGACCTTTTTCCTTCCCGTTAGCCACTATATATTAAAAGGCATTATATGTGAATTTATTCCAATTAATGTTGAGCTTTAATATAGAAAAGTAACATTTCCTTAACGTACAATACCCAACATTCATATAGAATAAAAAGCCATTAAAAAGAGATGTTAACAATATGAAAAGCCATCAACACATGTTGCCAACGTCTAAAACAATGAAAGCTATTAAAAACATTATTTTAATATTTATTTCAATATTTTATAATAATAAATCTCCAACACATAGTTTGTCATAAAAAAGATCAAACTTTTAAACTCTTTTGAATATTATATCACCTTTCTTATGATTTCAATCCCAAATCACATTTACTTCACTCATATCTTTGATATGAACATGTCATCAAATATCTAAACTAGATTTAGATATTTTTTTCACAAATTAAAGTACTTTCTATAAAGTACAATTTTTCACATGGCTTTATAAAGCCTATAATAGTGGAATTAAAAATTTCACAAAATACACTTTATTTTTCATATGCTACAACACTTTAATGTAGAATTTCAAAAGATTCCCACAAGTATAATTTTCAACATTAAAATGTTGAATACTTGTTCACATATAAGTTTTAAGAAATCATTTTTATATTATCAATAGTTATGTTGATAGAAAATTTTGAGATATACTCAAATATATTAAACTTATAAAATTTTTCTTAAACTACAACAATATTAACTATTGATCATAAAATATTTTTTAACAACAATTTGGATATTTTTATAGCAGCACACTTATATCTTATTGTTATAAAAATAATATCCAAAAATATTTTTCTTCTTGCCCTCACTATTAATAAAAATTCTCAAAATGAGAAAGATTAAAATTAGTACCACATACCTCATGGTGTATGGAGAAGAAATCACAATTTCATAAATTTGCTTCATGGGCAAATATTGGTCATTCAAAAATAATTAGAACTCAAAAAAATATGAGTTGTGCTCATAAAAAATACCATATGATAATTTTGATTCATATATATGATATTTTGCCAGTAGATCAAATTAATATGCATTTGCTCCACATAATACAAATGCTATTTTGCATATAAATTGTAACATTTACCTCATACATATATATACACACACACACACACACACACACACACAAAAAGTTACAAACTAATTTAAAAGAATTTTTCCAAATCAAGTAAAAGAACCACTATAAAAAAAATAGTAATTTAGTGGCGTTTCATTTAAAACGCCACTAAATCATAATATTGTGGCGTTTAAGGCTTAAACGTCACTATATAATGGCATTTCCTTTGTAAACGCTACTAAGTAGTGGCGTTTTAAGGACAAATGCCACTATATAGTGGCATTTACCAACAAAACGCCACTAACTTAGTGGCATTTCACATGTAAAAACCACTACATAGTGGCATTTCACATGTAAAAATCAATATATAGTGGCATTTAATTTGAAACGTCGCTATAGTTGGGTTATTAAAATTACTTTAACAATACAAATTCTAAATTTCCTCCAATTGTAAACCCTAATCATCCCACCCGTGACCTCACTCTCTCAGTCTCGCCAGTCACGTTGCCTTTACTGAGTCTCCATTGTGGTTTCTACTGTTCCTTCACCAGTGACTTGTCCTGTGTCTGTTCTTCCTCTGGTCGTGCTTCGTCCATTTCTAATCCTACCGTTCTTCCTCCATTGGACCATTCCTCCTCCGATGATGCTTCCTCTATCTATCTCTCTTCTCGAATATCGTTGTGCTTCGTCCATTTCTACCCCTGTTGTTCTTCCTCCATTTCTACCCCGGTTGTTCTTCGTCCATTGGATCAAATGAGGAAGAGCATATTAAGCTAAGTGATCAAAGTACCGATACCAATACTAATATCACTTGAAATCTTGAAATGCAACATTAAAAGTGTAATATCCCAAGAATTTTTATGAATATTTAAAGTCTGATTTGAAGTTTAGTGAAAAATTTAATTATGTGGAAAATTTTCTTTTTGAATTAGTGAAGAAAATGTGGAAATAGAAATTTTTATTTTTAATTTAGGAAATTTTTACAAATTCTCAAGGACATGTGGGGAAGAGAAAGGCATGGCGCCCAGGCGCCAGGTGTGTCGAAAAACCTTAGCTCATTTTCAATCGGCCATAACTTCTTCATACGGACTCCGTTTTGGGCAAACTTTATATCGTTGGAAAGTTCTTTGAGTCTAGTTTCCAATGGTATAAGTTTCATTTAGATATTCATTACCGATTAGGAGTTATGACTTAAGATGTGAGTAAAGGTCGAGAGTAGTGGTAGGAAATTTCTCTATTTCGTAACCCTAATGTTTTTGTCTGGTTACAATAGGAATGGTCAAGGTGCAAAGTGGGAGTGCCGAGAGCGTGAAATCCAGGTGAGTGGGTTAATACTTGCTATGATTAAATATCTATTATTGACTTTTTGCATCATAGTGGAAATATGTTGTATATCCAAGTTTGAAGAGGATGATGTGGAACGATGAGGCATAAACAATTGTGGAACGTGTCTGGTAATGTATATAATTATATTTTCTTATTTTCCCATGAATGGAGGTTATATAATGGATTGTGAATGGCATGTGAACTGAGTTGAATAATTGTTCTATATTATGGGTTATGTTGTATACATGCTATGTTGCTGGAACCACATTTATTATGTTGTGGCTTGAATTGTAAATGACTGAGTTGTGTATGTGGCTCAAGATTATGATTGAGGATGTTTTTATATATGATTGTGATTGTGTTTGACTGGAAAGGAAAGGCATGGTGGTGCACCCCATGGAGAAATTTATGTGAAGTTATAAGGGTGGAGATTATAAATGGAGCGATAAGGGTGGATGCGGCAGGGGCCGCGGGCAACGATCCAGAGGTATTCTGGACGACCCGGTTGGTACGGAAAATTTGTGTGAAATTGATTTCACCGATTGTTGTTGTGAACTTTTGAATTATGTTGAAATGTATTTGATTTATTTGGATATTGTCGTGAAGTACTACGAATAATATCATATCATATGATGATCGATTTACGTATGATTGCTGCATGTTATCATTATGATGTATGATATTTTTTTGTCATAATGTTGTGTTATCTACTCACTGGGCACGTGGTTTGCTCATACCCCTCTTATTGATATTTTTTTTCAGAGTTGACAGCTGAAGGTAAATATCGGAACAAGGAATTATGGATCCTTAGTCCATGATTACCTTTTCATTTGTTCAGGATAAAGGTATAATAGTTAAGTTTTATTCTAAGTTGTATAAATCTAGAAATCTCTGTAATCGGGTAGGTTCATTCACTGATGTAATGTGAGTAATTGTAGTATGTATAAAGAACTCGTTTTGGTTGCATGAAAAAGAATTGTATGATTTTTAAGAGAAAGATAGGCTTACGGAGGTGAAATGAAATTCACTTTCCGTGCCGGTCACGTGCTCAAATTTTGGGACGTGACAAGTTGGTATCAGAGCTTTGGGATTAGGTCTCCTACCGATTACAGAGTAAGGTAACCTTAGTGGGATCTCCTCTATCGTGGTGAACCCGGGCACGACTATAGAGAGATGGCTCCACTGAAGGTCCTGTAGGATGTTTTCATTTCCTTTTCCTCCAAGACTTGTCTTTTCTTATGAATTATGTTTTTAGTTTTAGTTTTAGAGAGTTATGGCTATACTTTTGAACTCGGTAAGGGAAAGGTTATTATTTGTTTTGATTCCGTTGCTGTCGGATCAAATTGTATGTATGGGGCTTTATATGTTAAATTCATGATTGATTTTGTGTGACTGATTTATTTTATCTTTCTTAATTTTATTATTACTATTTTTGGAGTACCATCCCATAAAAGAAACCACTGGCATTAAAAGCAGAAGGATTACATTGCAAAAAAAAAAAAAAAAAAAAAAAAAACAATTACTCATGCATGAGTAATCTAAAAGCGAGGTGGTCTCGGATTAGGAGGGTTGTACTGTATCATCACCCCTCGACCATTCCTTGGAGCGAGAGACAGAGCAATATCGCGGAGGGTAGTGTAAATCCCATTCATACAATCAACACTTCTTTGTTGTTGATTGCAGAAGCACTGGGTAGACCAATAGAAGAACCTGTCTATTCTTGAAGTCATTTCTGCATGATTGCGTTTAGTTAACTTCTCTAGGTTTTCTATCATCTTTTTCAGATTTTTGACCTCCTGCTCTAGACAGGCGATTTTGTCCTCCGAGGTATGGCCCGTGCTAGTCTCCTCAGCTTCCTCGATCTTCTTCATTTTCTTCTCCTTCTGCTTCTCTGGAGACCCCTCAAAAGGTCTTTTGCCCTTGTCTTTGCCCAGACTTAAGTTTAAGTCGAGCTCTTCTCTCCTGGCATCCACTGTGAGATCAATGTACTTCCTTGTGGCCATGATTTGGAAAATTTAGAAATTTATGTCGAAGTATGAGAAGAGAGGAATGCTGAGAAGTTGTAGGCTTAGAGATGATTACTCTTTGTGGTGTGGTAACTGAGAACGTTGGGATAGTTCTTATAGAGGAAAAATTTGAACTCAGAGACAAAGAAGATATCTCTTCGCCGCACCCTATACGCTTAACCTATGGATTTCTGCAAGCTGGAAGCTAGGAGTCTAGGGTAGGCATGCACACCAACAACGCGTCGCATTAATGGCAAAACCACGAAAGTCAATATTCGGTGGATTTGCGGCCGATTTACACTTGGTTTTTCCATTTCTCTCGTTGGCATTTTCTGAAATTGAAGGAAGTCGACAATGTAGCCATTACAGAGTGTCTTGGATGTTTTCACGATGAACTAAAATGTATTTCTATGCTTTCTTGTATTGTTCTTGAAAGCCTTCAGTTAAATATAATATACATGATTGATTGAATTATACTGTGATTATATGTATCTAAATACATATGATATGTATGTATGTTATTCATGCATAGAGAGTGAAGGTTATTTGTTATGGCCAGGAATAATATGTAATGATTCTACATACATTCAGAGAATGAGAAGTCTGAAATTTAAAAGAACTTGAATAGATGAAAATATATATAGATAATGATGTATCTCTATGTTTATACATATATACATATATGCTCGTAGAGGCAAGTGAAAGGTAAAATTTTTCTCTCACTTTATGGAACGCTTGATGTGTAGATGTGAGAAGTTTTTATTTTAATATGTATGTTTGAAAATGTGTAAGCTTAGGGCAAAGCCACGGATTAGAAACCTAGATAAGGCTAGTATGAAGCTACCCGTTCATGGAGTAATATCTCGATTTAGAATTATTGGATAAGACAAATACAGAGTTAAGAAGCCATAAATTGAAGCGGCGATTAGTTTAATAATTTGAGCAAGAGTCAAAAGTTAGCCGAAATTTTTGAGGAAATCTTTTGTATTAGATTATATTTTGTTATTTTCTGGCATGCTTATCTGAGACCGTTGGCATTGCGTCGGATAAGGTCTGTAGGTCATCTTTAGAGTATGATGTAAAGGTTTTGTAGCCCTAAATTTCGTCTATATATAATGGATGCCCCATTACGCTGCTCACTACACTAAAAGTTTATATCTATAAGCTTTCTAGCATCAAACTTCTCCTTCTGTACAACCTTTATAGCTCAGAAAAATATGGCCGGCAATAAATCTTTCAATTTAAATTTTGAGGCTGGCAAGGTAGAGCTGGATCTAAATCTTAGCCTGGAGAATTATAAGAATAAGAGATCCATGGAAGAGTCACCAGAGGCTAAGAAAAGAAAAAGGGATGTAGTAGAGTTAGAGGATGTTAGCACAGCAACATCTTCTAATAATGAGCTTGCGCTTATGAGACAAAAGATGGAGGACTTGGAAAGACTGATAAACCGCCACTTTGAGGACCAGGGGAGATTAATAAATCGTCTCTTTACAGAACAAGAGAAGCTTTTGAACCGTCATTTTAGGGAATTGGCGAATAGAGTTGATAGACATTCGATGTTTGCAACTCAAAATTTTCGTGACCAACAAGCGAGATGTATTGACTGTATGAATGGAGTGACTTCTGCACTTCGCCAAATTTCCCAGACGTTTCCTCCAGAAACTCTTTCTAGGCTGCAACGATTAACTTCCTCCTTAAGGTCTGAAGCACCTTCTTCTTCTAGACCTGGAGCATCTTCTGCATTTCAAAAGCCTCCTCGTTCTTAATTTATCTTTTCTTTTGTTTGTACCTAAAGCTGATGTTTGATCTAATGTTTAAGTATTAAAATTATCTGTTTTGTAAATCAAGTTCAGCTTGTTGCCTGTAACTTATGTATTAGAAATAAAAATATGTTGAACTTGTTATATTTTGTACTTGATTGTGAAAATTCTAAGAGAGAGAATGAGATATAAACAAAATATTGGCATTTGCTTCAATCTTGAGGTAAGTTTTGAATTCGGAGGACCGAATTCTTTTAAGGGGGGAAGAATGTAATATCCCAAGAATTTTTATGAATATTTAAAGTCTGATTTGAAGTTTAGTGAAAAATTTAATTATGTGGAAAATTTTCTTTTTGAATTAGTGAAGAAAATGTGGAAATAGAAATTTTTATTTTTAATTTAGGAAATTTTTACAAATTCTCAAGGACATGTGGGGAAGAGAAAGGCATGGCGCCCAGGCGCCAGGTGTGTCGAAAAACCTTAGCTCATTTTCAATCGGCCATAACTTCTTCATACGGACTCCGTTTTGGGCAAACTTTATATCGTTGGAAAGTTCTTTGAGTCTAGTTTCCAATGGTATAAGTTTCATTTAGATATTCATTACCGATTAGGAGTTATGACTTAAGATGTGAGTAAAGGTCGAGAGTAGTGGTAGGAAATTTCTCTATTTCGTAACCCTAATGTTTTTGTCTGGTTACAATAGGAATGGTCAAGGTGCAAAGTGGGAGTGCCGAGAGCGTGAAATCCAGGTGAGTGGGTTAATACTTGCTATGATTAAATATCTATTATTGACTTTTTGCATCATAGTGGAAATATGTTGTATATCCAAGTTTGAAGAGGATGATGTGGAACGATGAGGCATAAACAATTGTGGAACGTGTCTGGTAATGTATATAATTATATTTTCTTATTTTCCCATGAATGGAGGTTATATAATGGATTGTGAATGGCATGTGAACTGAGTTGAATAATTGTTCTATATTATGGGTTATGTTGTATACATGCTATGTTGCTGGAACCACATTTATTATGTTGTGGCTTGAATTGTAAATGACTGAGTTGTGTATGTGGCTCAAGATTATGATTGAGGATGTTTTTATATATGATTGTGATTGTGTTTGACTGGAAAGGAAAGGCATGGTGGTGCACCCCATGGAGAAATTTATGTGAAGTTATAAGGGTGGAGATTATAAATGGAGCGATAAGGGTGGATGCGGCAGGGGCCGCGGGCAACGATCCAGAGGTATTCTGGACGACCCGGTTGGTACGGAAAATTTGTGTGAAATTGATTTCACCGATTGTTGTTGTGAACTTTTGAATTATGTTGAAATGTATTTGATTTATTTGGATATTGTCGTGAAGTACTACGAATAATATCATATCATATGATGATCGATTTACGTATGATTGCTGCATGTTATCATTATGATGTATGATATTTTTTTGTCATAATGTTGTGTTATCTACTCACTGGGCACGTGGTTTGCTCATACCCCTCTTATTGATATTTTTTTTCAGAGTTGACAGCTGAAGGTAAATATCGGAACAAGGAATTATGGATCCTTAGTCCATGATTACCTTTTCATTTGTTCAGGATAAAGGTATAATAGTTAAGTTTTATTCTAAGTTGTATAAATCTAGAAATCTCTGTAATCGGGTAGGTTCATTCACTGATGTAATGTGAGTAATTGTAGTATGTATAAAGAACTCGTTTTGGTTGCATGAAAAAGAATTGTATGATTTTTAAGAGAAAGATAGGCTTACGGAGGTGAAATGAAATTCACTTTCCGTGCCGGTCACGTGCTCAAATTTTGGGACGTGACAAAAAGATTTCAAGGTATTACTTTGATCACTTAGCTTAAAATGTGTTCTTCCTTATTTGATTAATTAAGTACATGCCTCAATTATCAAATCATGTAAATTTAACTAATTCTAACATTCTCCATCCAAAATTTCATATGCACATGGTATATCTGAATATATAGCCTACTGTTATTGAAGAAATGATGAAAAAATCAATTTAAGACAAAATTTATTAGGTTAAATTGAATAATATAGTGGCATTTCAGTGTAAAACACCACGAGTTAGTAGCATTTCACAGTGAAACGCCTCGTGGCATTTATCAATGAATGGCGTTTTAAGCTAAAATGCCACTAATTAGTGGCGTTTTTGATTAAAATGCCACTTATTGATTAAAAGGCCACTAATAAAACACCATTGATTAACTTTAACATCCCTAATGCCTAATCTCATTTTCGGCATCCCCAAATTTCGACACATAGCAATTTCGACAGCACACCTCCCCTGTCGCCTCTCTCTGTCATTCCACCTCCTCTTGTTGCCTCACCATCGCCCGAACGTCACCTCTCCCCCACGCAACCTGTCGCCTTTCCCCCTCACAGCATCATTGCCTCTCCCCCTCGTAGCCTGCCCGTCACTTATCCCCCTCGTAGCTAGCTCGTCGCCCCTCCTATCGTAGCACCATTGCAGCCCGTTGCCTTTCCTCATCTCTATCGTCGCCATCCGTCTAGCTGTTATGGGGTATAAATTGGTATAGATTTTACTTCTATGTTATTTTTTTTCACCCTTATTTTATCTAAAAGAAAGAGAAATTTGTGGAATGGATGAAATGTTGGGTTTCATATTTAGGTTTGATTCTTAGTATTTAAGCCTTTTTTTTTCAACTAATTTGGTTGGCTTATTGGTTATGCATTTGGAATTTGTACTTTGAGCTTTGTAAGTGGTGTTTAAGTTTTGGAGATGATTGTGGGTTTCAAAAGTTGTTTGAATTATGACTAAATTGAGAAATACTTTAACTTTAGGTTTGACATCTGAACTTTAAGGTTTCTATATAGCATTTAAGTAACATAGTCGGTACTTAGGTTTCAAATTTGCTTAAGTGCTCATGATCTGAAATTTTGGTCTCTATAGTGAGAAATTGTTTTGGAGGTGTTTAGTTTTAAGGATGAATCTTTTTGTTTAGAGGATTTTAGTGATTGAAGATGATTTGGGGCATGGTAGTTAAACCTTTAGGCTTGGAACCTGTGCATGGAATTTTGTATCACTGATATACAATTATTGTTGAGACACAGTGGGAGCCATTTCTTGCTTCTATTTTTTTTCCAAATCTCAAAACTAGGTGGCCATTTCTTTGTTGCTTCTATTTTGTTCCTCTTATCCTGGTATGACTCGTTTTATGTTTTTATTGTATTTACACATTTTAATTTTTCTTTTCTTTTTTTGGTCAACACTTATGTGTGTGCTGAAGTGTTGACCAAGGGCTGATTTTATTTATGGATTCATTGAATAGAGAAATTGTAAAATTGATACTAATGTAGACTTAGTTACATAGTTCTCTAATATTGTAGACTTAGTTCTCTTATAATGTAGACTTAGTTACAATATTGTTAAAGGCTTTTATAGAAAATATGTATAGTTAGTTATAAAATGTATAATTAATAAAAAATATTGTTTTGACTGGTTACAAAACACAATGGATAAGTCTTGGATTGCTAGATCCCAAAATACTCCTGAATATTTAGAGGGACTTAATGGGTTTTTAGATTTTACATTTGCAAGTAATAGTATTGAGGGTAAAATTATATGTCCATGTCCCAAATACAAATTCAAAAAGTGACAAGTTAAAGAAGTTGTACACGAACACTTAATTCTCAAGGCATTCCCACAAGGTTACACATTTTGGTCCCGACATGGGGAGACACTTATGGTACAACCCTCTGTAAAAACTCTTCTGAGGGTAGATAGAATTAACTTGGATAATCCTATGTATGACATGGTCCACGATGCATTTGGTGTCTACACTGAAAATGAGAGATAGACATTGGTGAGACTTTTGTTCCGTCAAATCAAATAAATAATAAAACTAACGAGTTTTATGAGTTGCTTGAAGATGGACAACATAGTCTGTATGAAAGATGTAAGAAATTTACGAAATTATCATTTTTGATAAGACCTTACCATATCAAGTGTATATGTAGGATAACTAACAAGATAATGTCAATAATATTAGAGTTATTGGTAGATGCATTTGGACATGCCAAAATTCTAACATCTTTCTATGAGGCCAAAAAACTATCAATAAATTGGGGCTCAATTACACTAAAATTCACGCATGTCCGAATGACTACATGTTATACTAGGGGGATGATGAAAACAGAGATGCCTGTAAAAAATGCAATGTATCTAGATGGAAACCTAAGGGTAAATGTGTGTCAAGTGAAAGTAGAAAGAGGAAAAAATGATTTGTCAAAATACTTAGATATTTTCCATTAAAGCCCAGATTGCAAAGGTTGTTTTTGTCATCTAAGACCGCTGAACAATGAGATGGCATACTGAGGATAGGAATAATAATGGGTTGACATCCTAGAGACTATAAAGCTTGGAAAATGTTTGATTTGACAAATTATCAATTTGCTTTGGATCTTCAAAATGTTTGTCTTGGGTTAGTAACTGATGGTTTCAATCAATTCAAAAATTTAAGTACAAGTTACAACATTTGGCCCGTGATTCTAATATCTTACAATCTCCCTCCATAGATGTGCATGAAACAAAGTTTTCTCATACTATTAATGATTATTCCAGGGAAGGGAGCCCCAGGTAATGATATTAATGTTTATTTGTAGCTGTTGAAAAATGAGTTGAAAGATTTGTGGACGGTCGATGTTGAAACATATGATTCTCATGTGAAAAAAATATTTACAATGCATGCAGCTATTATGTGGACTATTAGTGATTTTTCAGGTCTCGGACTTTATCTGGATAAAATGCTCATACTAGGATAGCTTGTCCAGTATGCAACTTCGACTCTACTCCTTGTCGACTTCCACATCGTCAAAAATTGTGTTTTATCGGGCATCATCGCTTTTTAGACTTTGGACATAAATTTAGACTAGCTTAGAGTAGATTTGATGGTACAGTGGAGAAGAGAGGTCCACCTATGAAATTGATTGGATCTAACATTTTTAGTTAGCTTTCTGCTATTAATATGGTATTTGGAAAAGATGTGGATAATGAGGGACGAAAGAATATGGCAAGAAGGGTTAATGATGCAAATGCAAGCCTTCAACAATGGCGTAAAAGGAGCATATTCTTTGAACTCCCATATTGGGTGAACAACTTGTTACATCACAACCTGGATGTCATGTACATAGAGAAAAATGTTTGTGATAATGTTGTTTTCACACTGTTTAATGAGCCTGGGAAGTTGAAAGATCACTTAAATGTAAGGAAAGATTTACGAGAAATGGATATTAGATAAGATCTTTAGCCTGATGAAACTGGTAGATATCCTTCAACAGTTTTCACCATGAATAATATAGAAAAAGATTTGTTCTTGAAGATATTAAAAAATATTATTGTTCCTGATGGTTATTCCAACAATATCTCTAGATGTGTGTATTTGAGGCAGCAGAAACTTTTCGAACTGAAGAGTCATAATTTTCATATTCTCATGGAGCAATTTCTGCTATTAGCTATAAGAAAGACATTACCGAAGCAAGTTATTGCAGTTATTATTGACTTGTGTTCATTCTTTAGGCAGTTGTGTAGTAAAGTTCTAAATGTTAATGATTTGAACAAGCTCTAAGACAGAATAGTGTTAACATCGTGCAATATGGAGATGTTGTTCTGCCTTCATTCTTTATGGTTATGGTACATTTCATGGTTCATTTGGTTGGTGAAGAGAAAATGGTTGAACCAGTTTAATATCGATGGACGTACCCTATAGAGAGATAATTTAATTCCAAAATTTTGTAATACATTGTTTATTTAGATGGAGTTAAGACATCGTTCAATCTACCAGGACGTATTGATGATGAACCAAAGGTTGGATCATCTACGGGTGATAAAATGTGTCCTGCAATCAAAAGGCCCATGGGGGTTTTGAGTGATATACCTTGTCTCCAACGAAGAAGTTGCAAGCTCATTGACATGTCTTGACCAATTGTAAAGAAGTTGATCTATTTCTTTAGTGAGTATAAATAGATTGTCAATACTTATTGTAGTTTTAGTCAAAACAACTAATTTTTATGTTTTTTTGGGTACATGGAGTTTGGGGAGATTACTAAGAAACAATTGAGATGTTATACACTAAAATAGATAGAAGAGTGCATCGAGAATTTGTTGAATGATTTTCTTAGTGTATAAGTAACTTTTTTTGTACTTGTAATATTTCATAAATTTTTTATTTAATTCAATTTTTTTCCCTTTAGATTATGAAGGATCTTAGATCCCATTTTGTAGATCTTCAATTTCTTGCACAAGGCCCCTTTGATAAAGTAAGGCGATTTACTACATATAATGTCAACGAATTTAAATTCTGAGTTGTTGAACGTGATGAATGTTTGAAAACTCAAAATAGTAGAATTTTTAGTACATTTGGAACTAGAAGTTATGCAAGCAGTAATGATGACTACATGTAATTTGGAGGTGTGCCTTACTATAGTTAAGTCGTTGATATAATTGAGCTAAACTACTGTGGAAGATTTATGGTAACGCTATTTAAATGCAAATAGGTAAATACGACTAATCCTAAGAGTATTATTGCTGATGACTTTGACTTTACTTCCATAAATTTTTCACGGTTGATCCATATTGATGATTAGGAAGATGATGAACCATATATACAAGCTTCAGAAGCTCAATTGGTTTATTATGTGGATGATGAGCCAGACAAGAATTGGAAAATACCTGTTTATCTAAAATCAAGTGATTTGTATGATATGAGAAATAACAAAGATGAGTTGATATATGAGAATGAATCGTATTAACTCCAACTATTGGAGTCTTTGTTCCCTGATGGTGAAGCTAATCTATCACTAACAAGGAAGTTCCTTGACAATGCAAATTGAGAATTGTATTCAAGTATTATTCACTTGTTTCAAATTTTTTTATTATGCTATGTTTCTAATTTAATTTATTATTTTTTTTCTGTTTAGCTGAATATGTGATTTTTTTATTATTTAAAGATATGAGAATGAAGCAATTATTTAAGAAGAAAAATAGATCAAACCGTACTATTAGACATGATGCATCTAGTCGTGGTAGTCCTCTACTGACTCCACTCACTAGTTGTGGTGCAAAGCCATAGATTATGGAGTCAGTCATTCCACCTGAGACTCAAACTACTCCACATACGTCATCAGCATCACATCTTCCTTTCGGTTTAGGTTCTATACAGCCTAAGACACTTTCAGGACAGCCTGAGACTCCACTTCCTGCAACTTCTTCCACATAGCATTCCCACCATGGTAGTTATTGGATTGTGGAGACGATTGGTAACTTAATTGAATTTTATGTCATTATTTAATTTTAATATTATTTATATAGGCTAATAAATTTTCAATTCTTACAGATGAAAATGGAGTTGAGTGCACTGAACGAATATCGGTACATGAATTATGAGTGATTCAAAGAAAAGTTAATAGAATGATATTGTGCAGCCCATTGGAAATGCTACAAGCCTATTATCATCATTTTTTTAGTGATGTGGGACGTAATTTCATTGCGCTGCCCCTATCTTATCCAGAGTGGAAGAAAGTTCCACGCGAGTATAAAGAATTAGTATTTGCAAACGATATAGAGGTAATAATTTATAAACATTAATTTATTTTTTTTATTATTTATGTATCTTAATTTTTTTTTGTTTTTTAGACCAAATTCATTATTAATAGTGCCGAAGAGAAAAAATTTATTATAAGAAAAATTGGTTGCAGTTGGAAGAATGAGCGTTCGGGTATCTATAAGGCTCGTGACAATGGTATAAGAATACAAGATGAAATAGCAGCAAATGTTCCAAAAAGAGTTTCACAAGAAGATTAGACATCGTTTGTTAGGCATCAAAATGACTCACGTTATCTGGTAATGATACTTTGAAACATTATTGTTTAAATTACAGATTATCAATATAATAATAACATGTTTTATCAAATTATTAGGGTAAAGCTGCAAAAAATAAGGCAATTAGATAACATCAGATGCTAAATCATCCTGAAGGCACTATGAGTTAGGCTCGAAAAGGAGCTGAGATGGTAAACATATTTTCAAATCAAAATATATCATTTTATTTTATAATTAATTGACTTTAATTCTATAGCCTGCTAAGTTTGGAAAGCTCGCCAGTAGAGTAGAACTGTGAATTACAATACACAAGCGGAAAGATGGCTTATTCATTAGTGATGAAGCCAGAGCTATTAGTGTAAGTTATTTTCCATTTAAATTTCTGAATTAAGAGTTGATTTATTTCAATTAGATTAGACTGTTCATGTTGATATTGTTTTTATTGAGCATGATAAAATTTCTGAAATTGAGTCACATGGGATCACATCTATTGGGATATAGACACAGGACTTGTTAGCTATAGCTTTAGGAAGCTAGGAGTATCTTGGATGAATGCATGGACTGGGTTTTGGACACTATCCTACTCAGGTGTTTGGATGCACTCCACACTCTTTAGGCGAGTCTTCTAGTCAATTTGTTTGAAAATTATAGACCGATGTTACAAATCTCCAATCTCAGGTCGAGGAGATATCTAATTTCAAGTCACAGATGGCGAACATGACTAGGCAACATAATCAGATGATGCAGCTCTTCCAGAGCCTTCAGAGTCAGCTCCTTTCTCAGTATCTTGCGTGAAAGGTAAGTACACCACTAAAATTTTATTACTTATTTATTTGTTTCATACTAATCATTTATTTATAAATTCTTATAATAAATGCAGCTTTTTGATTAAAGGAGTGGAAATGGTTTCGCACTAGTGGACAACTTTTCATTGTCTTGTAATCAACCAAATGAAGATGATGATTCAAATGATGAAGACGATTTGCTTTAGGATTTTATTATTTTGTGTATAAATGTTTAACAATCAACTATTATTTTGACTAGATTTTGACTATATTGACTGAACGAATCTATGTAATACCATGTTTTTTTATTGAATATACTTTAAAGTTTGTCAAATTGTATTGTACTGAGTTGCTGCAAATTGTATAAGGTTTTGAGGACAAATTGAGAATTGCCTGCTGTTTTGGAAACATTAAATAATAGTGATGTTTTTTTTTAAACAAACGCCACTAAATTGTCCCATACAGTGGTGTTTCATAGCTCAAAACGCCACTAAATTTCCACATACAGTGGCATTTGGAGCCTATAAACGCCAATATATAGTGGCTTTTGAGAGTTCAAAATGCCATTGTACAGTGGCTTTTGACGTTTGGAGCTCCCAAACACCATTGTAGTCCTTATTTTCTCGACTCTTTTATGCATAAAATGCCATTAAGTGAATTAGTGGCGTTTATTTTCGTGTTTAGAAATAAATGACACTATGTTGCCTATGGCGTTAGATATAGTAGCGTTTTCCACAAAGGCCACTAAAAGTGTTAGTGGCGTTTCTAAACGCCACTAAATTCTTATTTTTTTGTAGTAAACTTGCAAAAATAATGTAGATACGTAAGACAATATATAGTTAAAACTAAAGTCTTGTAATAATATATCTCATCATAGGTATCTCATATAGTGACTTTCTCATAATTTTTTTTTGTGAGCAATACCAAATAAAAATAGTTATATTTTTATAAGCCCACAAAAAATTGAATTACACATAATTGAAAATAAGATATTTATCACTTTAAATAAAGTGTAAATACTATATACTTAAATTCTAAAATATCACACAAGTGTGTATTCATGTGTGTGTATATATATATATCTTATATATATTCTTATTCCATCTCATATATAGATATACACATTCATCTATATATTGTGCAAGACATCTTTTTATCCTCTCTCTTACTATGTTTTACACCAAGGCACACACATATATATAGTGATTAGTTGGCTTCACAATATTATTCCCGTTGGCAGCATTGCAAGAGACTTAAATGCTCTTGAAGCAACTTAAATGTGTGTAACCAAAAATTGCAACGCTTACATATAATAAAAAGGTATCAACTCATTGACAACGTCCAAAACAGAATAAAAGCTATGTTAATATGTATTTATTAAAATATTCCAACGGATGCATATAATTATTTGTAATATCTCAAGATCATATATATTTCTTCCCATTTCTTCACGAAAAAAAAAGTCTGCCATATACCAAAACCATACATATATGTATATGTGAATATCTATATTTGCACCAAATAGCCATTATATCTCATTTAAATCACAATGGACACACATATAATGACTTCAATTATATATATATATATATATATATATATATAACGGTACACACATATATATAATATATAGTATTTGCCTTTCAATTTCTTCCCTTGGAAAACCATTGGCCAAAACTGGGAACAAAAGCTTTAACTGCATATAAAAGCAACTCAACATACAACTACAAACAACATAAACAAGGAGGCCAACGTTCAAAAGCATAATGTAAATAATATATATCAGAATTATGGTTATATATATATTCAATATATATAAAACAATAATAATAATATCTGATACATACACATATATATATATCTTCCATATTATCATACCTTCTTATATAAAGGCAACTATGCATATATATAGTGAAGTCCCTTTCTATTTCTGTATGTTTTCTTCCATATTACCACACTCTCTTATACAAAGAGAACCACACACACATAATAAGACACATAAAGGCCACGGTTATAAAATATACATCAATGCTAGCATCTCTATATATAAACATTCATTAAGCAACTGTTTCCAATATTTTAATTAGCTTTCCATTCCATTTAATTGGAAGCTAAAACATACAAAACATTGAAAGCATCAAGAATAACATAAATCACCATCAAGGCTTTTTAATTGAATGTAATCATTTCAATAATAAAATATCATCATAAAAAGTCCTTAATGGCCAACATTTAGCATGTAAAGCAGTTATATATATGTACCTTAAGACACCAAGTAACCATTTTTTTTCATATCATATATATATATATATACATATATGTAGCTAGCAAATAGGAAAAATCAAATTCCAAGACAAAACATCATGTAACTAAAATCAACAAAGGTTGAAAAAAATATTATTAGCATTCCTTAAAAAGATAATCAAGGTGCGACTATAGTAGCATCAATATCTTAATTTTCCTTAAAATTGTTGTAAAATTTCCCATCACCAACACAGTCTGAGTCACATTTTAAAAGATACTGTCCTTAAAGAAAATTATTTCTGAAACTACAAAATTATTTTGCGTCTATAGAAATTTCTCTAGAATTAAACAAATCCTTCTGAGTGTTCCCTTAAGAACTAGAACACTCAGGTGCCAGAACAGCAGAAACTTAAAATATGTAATTTAAAAAAGTTTAGAGCAAAGAGAGAAGAGAGAAGATAACTTTTGGCTATCTATCTCTAAAAAATGAGGGGAAGGAGCCTTTTTATAGGCACAAAAATGTAACAGTAAAAGACATGGATGTAAAAGACTTTTAATAGTAATTAAAAAAAGATTACTTAATATTAAAAGCTATTAAAAAACTGTTTCATCCCTTTTACTCTCTTTTGAAATATTAACAAGATACTATTTTTCCAACAATGGATAAAAGAAAAAAATTGGTCGCATAAACAATGCAAATTTAAAATTTGATAGCTTATTAATGAAAAAATAAAATAATTAATATTTATATATTACTTGTATAAAAAATTTATTAAATAAAATTAAAAAAATGAATTAATGGTTGGATTAGATTTAACTCTAAAAAAATTAAATCGTTAGTCAACTCAATTTTTAAAAATAAATAAATAAATGGGTTATAAGTGGTTGCCTTGATCATATTGACCTAACTAATTTTAAATAAATTGAATTATCACACTCTAAAATTGGACATGTCGCTAGCATATGGCTTAACCAATTTTAAACACTTAAGATCTCATGCAATGCTTATCAATTTAACTAATTACTTTTCACAATCTTAGCTATTTGATTCATGGTATTACATGCATCAATAAGAAGGACAACCAAAGAACAAGTCATTTATTAATAGGCAATTAGATCTTTATACTATAGATCACAATCATGTAATACATGCACACATAAAAGATGCCCCCAAGATCCTTCTACTAGATTAATGAGCAACTTCTAAGGATAATGCATCACCTTAGAGTCCTTTTCTCAAGGAAAGTCGCCCTTGAATCAAGAAGGGGTTTCTAGAAACCGCTAGACTTTTGCATCAGCTATGGGGATTCTTCTTCTAAGACCATCTTAAACATATTAGAGAAAGAAGAGTGAGTGAAACATTCAATGAGTAGGTGAATCTACTACATTGATATCAACCAATAAACATTGTATTGAAATATAAGGCCAAGCAAACACGAAAGAGGAATCATAATACAAGTGTATGTGTTAGAATATTGATTTGACAACAGACTGATGTGGGTGTCCTAGTCTTAAATGCCACATCAGATAAGGGGAAAAACTGGATTTAGGAGATACATAAGTACTAGAGTTGTGTAATACAAATTTACTATAATTCTGTATAGATTGAGAGGATTTGGACTAAGGCATTTGCTGGGGATGGAAGTCTTTGAAGCAATAAAGGCCATCCTCTCTAAAAAATATTCCAGCAGAATTTCCTTTGTAACCTGGGATTTGACACAACAATAGTCAGGGTGAAATTCAAAAAAGACATGATTATCCTTAGAAAATTTGGAAACACTAACTAAGTTTTTAGTGATTGAAGGAACTAAAAGCATATTATTTAGGATTAAGGAGATAGAAGGATTCATAGATGATTTGACAGAAGCATTCCCAGTCTTTTTAATTGACAAACCTGTACCATTTCCTACATATAGATGATCAGTATCAGTGTATTTTGATCCATGTTTCAAAGTGCTGGGTTCAGCAATCACATGATTGGTTGCACTTGAATCAGGGGACCACCCATTGTCATAGGAGTAATCCAAATAAGCAAAGAGAGCAATCATATTGTTGGTGAAATTGTTTGCATGAAATTGTTGTTGCTGCTGTTGATTCTAGTGAGATGGCATATACTGATAATTGTGATCATATATGTGCCAACAATATATAGCAGAATGTCTTGATTTATGACATACTTGGCAAGTTAGGATTGCTCATCCACCTTGCAGATTTGAAAAAGTTCTGCCTCATCTTCTCTATCTGTTAAAAGCTCCTCTGCCTCCTTTGAAATTTGGAAAAGTTCCTCTGGAATTTCTAGAGAAGGGATTTGGTGTATAAGAACTCTTTTCGATACCAAAATTTTTATCTTTCATCATGCTCGACACATTTGCATTCGAAAGAGATCCATTTACCTCAGTAACATTCTTATTGGACTTAGATCTAGTTTCTTGAGCCAAGAGAAGAGATTCAATCTCGCTCACAGAGTAGGATTCTTTTCTGGTTTGAATAGCCGTAGAAAAGGCATCATATTCATTTGTTAACCCTTCAAGAATTATCTCGACATGTTCTTGTTTTGTGACATCACTTCCAATTGAGATCAATGCGTCCACCAATGCTTTGATTTCACAGCAAATATTCTGGAATAGATTTATTTCCTTTCTTTGTGTTTCGAAGTTCTGATTGGTAATGATCTACCTTTGCATGGGTATGAGCAGAAAATAGTCATTAATTAGCTTCCAAACATGATGAGAACGTTTGTATCTGATGACCTGAGTTAAAACTCCTTCAGACATAGATGACAACAACCAAGAAAGCAAGAGTTGATCTTGCTTATGCCAGGCTTGATATTTAGTGCTTGATTGATCTGGAACAACATCTTGACCTTCAATGTAAACTTCAAGATCAAGACCATTGATGGCTGCCAGAATTTGTTGTTGCCATAGAAGAAAATTTTTATCATCTAACTTCACTGACAGTGGATGATTGAAAGTGACTGGTAATTTTTGTCCTAATATAGGAACATAATTTTGAGTTATTGGATTTTGAGGAGCTAGATTGGTTTCTAACGCCATGGCTCTGATACCATGTTAGAATATTGAAGAAGATGGTAAATGCACTAAAACTGAAGAGAAAGAATCTGATTTATTATGTATTCGAGAATGCAAAAGATAAGCTTTTATAGAGAAGCTTTAGTGAACAATCTAACTAACAGACTGTATTAACTATAATAGCAGTCACTAACTGATATAATAGATTATTATCACTATTAATAAGAATTCAGGACTTAACATCACAAGCACTTTTTCCAAGCAAGTATAGTTCCCCTTAAAGGGTGCTTCATGCCTTCCGTCCAAGAGAAAATATTTACAAGTATTTAGTAAACTAATAACAAGGAATATGTATGAATACAATTGAGTAATGACAAAGGTTTCAACTGTATTCATAATTTCATGATAGTAATAAAAAGGGCCATGCATATTGGTGAATCATAATATTCACACCTCACTTGATACACACAATCAAATACAGTTTCTTTGTTTACTAAATATGTAACTCAACCCTCCTAAGGTATCCTTACACAATTCCTTATTCCTCCATCCTTAACCCTCTCGAGTTATCATTATGAGAAAAAATAATATTAGTGTCCCTCAACCCTTCCAAGATGTCTTTAAGTGGTTCATGTGTGGCTCAACCCTCCTAAGGCTTCTTAACATATATACGACAATGATCGTCGTTACCATATCTGCCAATGGCATACATATACTCATCTGAATACACCCTTATTCCTCCTTCATTTATCATATGTCCCTTATGCCTCATGTAGCATAAGTCACAACATAACATGTAAACTCAATCCAAGGATCCAATCAAGCAAATCACAACCATAAATTCAATCCAAAACATAATTCAAAGCATAAACACACATTTGCATCTAAGGTATTGTTGACACAAGGTATTCAATTATCAAATATTAGAGTACAACCATATATGCCTTAATAATGTATTTATCTCAAACCACTATTTGACTTATTAATCAACATTTTCATCGTTGGAATTTAGGCTTTATTCCATTTTCTATACCAAGTACTTTAATACATGAAAATAAGCAATCTCCAAAATGGAAAATTCAATCCAACATCACATTGACACTGGAACTCAAGTTATAGGTACAATTGCTTTTTTTGTGTATGTGTATGGGGAAGCTTATTTGACTTAGGCCTACACTATGGTTTACCTCATCAATCAAGAGTATGTCAAAATTAGCTTTGAAGTTTTCGTTATGTCTTTTAAATAATAATGTCTCTACTATATCAAGAAGTTCACTTAATTACTAGGAAAGCATAAATTTAGTAGAAGCAATAAACTTTACCGACTCATTTCTTTTGGCGAGGACATTCACTAGCTGAGGGATTGCCATGTATCAACCGAGGTGGTTAGGCCTGGACTATACTACAACACGCAAAAATTATTATACATTTAGAGTAGTAATTTCCCTAATACCAACAGTACACCAAATTCCTTTGAAAATTCTCATGCATTGACATGCACACTTAATGAGGTGGTCATCACATTATCTATCATAATTTCATAACTGGTGCAAGCATAAGACATGTTCACTATTTGAAAATTCAATAACATCACACACACCTGAGCACCAACTCATGCCTTTCTAGCATAATTTAAGATATAACTACACATGTAACCATGTGCATATAATCATATATATGAAGTAATTCTCGACTAGGCTTCCATGCATGTGTTTGCATGTCACACAAAGAAGGTCCACATGCCAAGTTTAGAAATTTACTTTTTATTCCCATACCATGATTATTTGAAAGATGAGTATATCTACCATTGCATATACAAAGAGTACAAAAAGTTTAGAATTCAAATAGCATATGTCCATCTATTCAAATCAACTCTAAGCTATAAATTCTACCTTAAAATTAGCTTTTAATTAAAGGAAAAAGTCTTGAATACTTACAAATTGAAGGCTTCATGATTGGACATGAACAAAAGGAGAAAAAGAAGTCATAAGAATCATGCAAAAGAACCCCTATAGGCGTTGCAATGGTCATCCCCGTTGTTGTAGTGGAAAAGCACAGAAAAGGTACCCTACTCTAGGCTGCATTGGCCAAATTCACTATTGCAACTGCCATCCCATCACTATAGTGGTGGGCCACAACACTCCACACCTATCGCGAGTTGTAGTAGCAATTGTCACTGTTGTAGCAGCCTTGAATTATAGAATTTCAAATTCTCTTTGATTTTCCTTTCCAATTGAGTTCCAAATCATTCTGAACTTCATTTGGTTGGTTTTAAACATTAGAAACATGATTTAGAGGCCAAAGAAACATCTAATCATCATGAAATCAATTTGCAACACAACAATTTCATTATCCTCTTAAAATTCCCAATTGCATTCCAATTTCCAAGGGTTAGGGTTTATGCAAAACACTTCATTCTCTTAAATTTCTAACTAAAATTAAGCTTCAATCAACTCATAATCTAAGAGAGAAAGTTTAAAAACACAAACCATGTCAAAGATTGGTCCATTTCTCTACCTTAGGGTCTAGGGCTTCAAAAACAAGAACGGAATGAGAGATTTCAAACATCTCTCCAGCATGAAGGCAACTCATTGCAACTAGGAACTTGTTAGAAACCTTCCAAGAATGGTTGGAGGTGGTCGAGGAATGGTGGGTATGAGAAAAGAAAAGGTGTCATGCCCCAAAATCTAAGCACATGACCGATACGGTTACTAGGGACATGCCCTCCCTAGACCGTAAGCCTATTGTAAAACACATGTTAACATCTCATTATCTTTATTTTACAACGAGGACATGACAGTACAATTTCCAAATTTATGTTATTGATTAACAATATGGATGTGCATACAATCTTTAGCTCCTCCATATGCCAAACCGCCTTTTAAGACATACAACAAAGAGAAGGATGTCCGAACACATGGTTCATATAAGAAAGAATCATTTCCATATAACAATCTAAACAAGTATACAATTATATCCACCTAGACCTAGGTGACCTATGTGACTATAGAGCACACTAAACATACTTTACAAGATAGCTAGAGACCCATAAAGAAGAAGGGTCATCACCAAGCTCTGCCACTCTTTAAGCAGTTACTCCTCTTCTAAACTGCATCTAAAAATGTTAAGCCACGAGGGTGAGTTTGGAAACTCAACAAGTAGATAACTCCACCATAAAAACATATATCTTGTACATGACTTGCCGTAAAGTACATGCACACATGATGTTGATGGTGGTTGACAAAGATATTTTTCGGGAGCTTTGACCTTAAGTTAACCACAATGCATAATCTCATCATTTGGGCTTGCCTTTGTGTTGTGTTCCTAGTGTCTAGTGTAAGAGTCTTTCCCACTGAGATTCCAATGGCGATAAGGTCTCCCATGTGGTATTCGAGAGGCATATAGTGACTTTGCATCCAAGTAGTTGTAGTTGCTGTTTCTTCCTTCCCAGGTGTTGAGAAATTTGGGGTCCAATTTCTTGCTAATATCGAATCCTTACCTATCTTTCATGGCCTTACTATTAGGATTCTTATTATGTCTTCTTCAAGGAAATTGTAGACTGTGTAGAGTTTACATAGAAATTTAATCCAACTTGATGATGTGATATTTATCAATTTTTGTTGGGCCTGATGTCATTCTTTATTCACATGTTATTCTTGTGAGATAAAAACATATGCTTTTTAAACAAAAATTTAAAATTAGAACTTTATGGGACTCAACCAGAAAAATCCAATAAACAATTATCAATTGAATTGGATCAAGATTCACTATAGTGTGCTGGGGAGTCTTACGCGCTATTAGCCATGATTTTAACAGTGGCTAAAAATAGCCACAGTTAAAACCGTAGTTAAAATAGTTATTAGTTACAATTAAAACATTGGCTAATAGCGCACAGTACTCTTGCGCACTGTAGCAAATATGTGTCCAATTGAATCTACAAGCAGGACATAACTTAACAATTTTATTCATGTTATTGTTTCATTTTTCATCGGATTGAATGCTCCTCAACAATTCATACTTAAAAAGTCTTGAGACCAGATTTTGCTTGGTAAACAAAAAAAGGATAGAAAGAAAATTGGAGGAATGAAAATGAGTATGTGTATAATATCTTCAGGTTCATTCTCTGTGACTTGCATCAAAATAGCCGAGCAATGAGTCCTATAGTGATCACAACTGCCTCAGGTAAAAGAACATACAATAGAATACAGAAGGGTGTGGATGAAATATGAGTAGATTTAGGAGGTTTTATATAGAACAAGAGTATTATTTGTTCCTAGTGGAAAAAAAGAAGAAGAAAAATTGCGTGTACTTTAGTGTACTTGATAATCTCAAGTGCTATAGCTCATTGTAGTTTGACAATTGATGATATTAACAGTTAACTTTGTTCCAGTTAATAAAAGGTTAAAATTGATTGAGCTTTTGACTAGGGGAAAAAAAGTCTAAATGAAACTATAAAAACAACTGTGAAATGATTGTAAAATAAAGTAATTTCAAATGTTAAGGAAAATGTTCACCACATCTTTTTGTACAAATGCTAGCTTTATCTATTTTCTTTTAATTTTAAAAAATTCAACAGCCTATCTATAATTAAGTGACTTAACTTAAGGTTGAAGTGAAAATCTTCCATTGTTTTTGTTTTTGTTTTTTTCAATTTCTATTTTAATTTGCCATAGGAGTTGGATTGGAACAGGTAATGTGCTGGATGGCACGTGGAGGCAAGCAGGTGCGTGCGAAGGAACACAAGTACAGCTCTTCCATTCAAGTCCCACATCGCTGAAATAACAGAATCATCACTGAGCCATGTACTATATAAGACCACGCTTATCTCGGTATAAACCACGGAGCCGCGCGGTGAGCACAGAGCGAACTATTCTTTCGCCTTTTACTAAAGAATACCGTGTCCTCGCCGCAAACAACGGCATACGCCTATTTTTGGAGTGGGATCTTTTTTCTGAAGTTCCCACACAATTCTCAGTCAAAGAGTTTAAACTTCCGCGCGAGTTCTACCAAGGATGATAAGGCCTAGTTAGCCAAAGTAATCAAGGAGTAAACTGAGCATATTGAAGCATAGTGTATTTTGCTCAGAAGTCCTAAGGAGAAGAAATGTAAAGGAAGAATATTTGCAGAAGCATTTGGATTGTCTATCTTTCTATATTATATTTCAATAAAATCTTTGTTTAACTCATTTGGTGTTTTATAAAAAGCAATGTTCTGTAAGCAAGCCTGGGTTTGATTATTAAATATTAATCATTTTACAGTGCAGTTAATGCAGATGACATGCTGGCCTTTTAGAAGATAATTCAGTTATCAGAAGTGTGGTTAGTAAAAATATATAATTTAATCTTTCAGTTAACACGTATCTTTTGGTGTCCTGTTTATACATTCTCTTGAGATTTTAGTCACTCACAATTCTCAATATCCCATGAGATGCATGGTGCAAAGCTTCCCGTATCTTCTGGCAGGATAAAAATTTAAAAAACAAAAGATGGAGTTAATTATCTGTCATAAGGAAAGTAGAGTATCTACAGAAGCATAATGAAGAGTAAACATTCCTCATTCGGAAGAAAGAGAACTATTTGTAAGACCTATATTAGCAAGACAGCAAGTGAAAGATTGGAACAGAGCATCACTTAGTATATTGTGTTTTCCATGAAGGATGATCTTATATATATAGATCATGAACAAAGAAAATCTTTCTTAAAACAATATGATTTTTGATTTTGTGTTAAATAATCATATTTGTTATTTAAGACTTTGAGTGCTCAAAAGTTAAGAATCATTGCAATAGTTTAAAATAAGTCGAAATCTTTGTGCTCCAACCCCCAATGGTGTTTTAGCTTACAGTGTGTAAATGAATTAAATAGTTATCTATGGGTCAACCCTCTTATGACCCATAATAAATTGGTCAAATTGTGGTTCAGGTCAAGAGTGAGTGGGTTGAATTAGGGTTAAGAATGAGTGGGTTGAATTGGGTAAATAGTTTTGGGTCAATTTTGACACTCCCAAATTCAGGCTAGAGTTATTAAACACTGATCATTTTAAAGTGCAGTTACTGCAGGTGATATACTAGATTTCAAAAGACGAATGATAAGAGAATTCAGCTTGTGGTTTCGGGACAGTTTTGAAAGGCAATATCTGGCCATTATTAAGAACAGACATGTGGTACTTGTGGGTTGAATCAGTACATATATGTGTCTGGAAGCCGAATACAGAACCAAAATGTTGAGAACTTGAGATCAATTTCGTTCAGCAACTAAGTGGAATATTTTCATCCTTTTTCTATCGGCTTTCATATTTCAAGTAATATGTTCTTTTTTTTCCTATTTCTGGGGTTAATGATATTAATTCAAATATTAAATTAGACTTCTTCATATAATTAACAAGGCAAACTCCCTTCCCCTTTTCTAAGTTTAATTGGCGGTTGGAGTAGGGACGAAATGAGCCGGATGGCACGTTGAGGCAAGCAGGAGTAAACTAAATGAACAATGACGAAGCTACTCAAGTCCCACATCGCGGAAACGTACAGAAGCATCAGCAACACATGGACTATATAAAAGCCACGCTTAAAACAAGAAATTTCACGGAGCCGCGCGGTGAGCTCAGAGCGAACTATTCTTTCGCCTTTTACTAAAGAATACCGTGTGCTCGCCGCCAACAACGGCATACGCCTATTTTTGGAGTGGGATCTTCTCTAACAAGTTCTCACGCAAATCTCAGTCATAAATATTTGAAGTATTTATTAAGTTTTCTTATGTTCTCTAGTCTGGTTTCTGCTTTTAGATGTAAGTTATGATTACCGACTGGAAAGTAGTTCTAGTGTTTTATCATTGAAGAATTGTCTATCTTTTAGTATTATATATAAAGCAAATCTTTGATCAATTAATTTGATATTTTATGAATAGCTAAGTTAATATGAATCATTTTAAAGTGCAGTTACTGCAGGGAATACGCTGTCCTGTAAGTGGATTTCAATTTTAAAAAGTGAATGAGAACTGAAAAGTAAATGAGAACAAGTTACAGTTGTGGTTTTGGGACCTTTTTTTTTTTTTTTTGGGGTACGGCAAGTGTTTGGAAGCCAGTCTCTAGCCATTAAGAACGGAATTGTGGCACTTCTGTTTTGAATCGGCACATATATGTCTGTGTTGTTTGAAAGAGCCATCAAATGTTGAGTCATCTTTTACAGATAAATCTTATTTCGAATTTTGAAAATTAACAGAACCAAAATGCTGAGATAATATTTTATTCAGTAATTAATAAGACTTAACATTTTCTTTGTCAACTTCAATTTAAACATCATATTAAACTTGTGTATAATTTAATAAGACAAGTTCACACTAGTCCACACAGCAAATAGGCTGGCATTGAGAAATTTGAGACAGTGAATGAAATAACAATGTGGAAAATAATATACTAAGGGACTTATTTTGTGAAAATACCAAAAATTAAGAGATAAAGTTGAACCGAAACTTTTTACATTTTTTAAAATTATTTTTTTTGATTTGATGAAAACAGATTACAAAAAGAGGACATAGTTTTTCTTACATAAGGAGTGGCTCTGTGATAGTAAATACAGAAGTTCTCTAGTCCATTTCCTGCAATCCGATTTGAAGAGAGCTACTCTGAAGGTCTGAAACTTCTTCCTTACTTCCTGGATATCCTCCACCATCGGAAGTAATAAGTAATTCGAACACTGAGTCAAGCCAATTTTCCCTCTTCGATTTGCACTAAAGAAACCAGTAATCAAGCCATTTTGGAACGCCAAGTGACAGAAACGAATCCATTTTAAGGAATAGATGAGAAGCAAACCAGATGCTTTTACAAAATTCACAGTATAAAGAACGCATGATCCAGGTAATTTTGACAAGATTTTTTAGAATTCCAAGGTTCAGTTCTGCTAGAATATTTACTAAGAATCCATTTGGTCATGATTGACTAGGGATTTTGGGTTAATCTCCAAACGGTCTTGCTGAGTAAAGCTTTGTTTACCAGAGTTGCATTTCTAATGCCCAATCCCCCAGAAGATTTAGGACTGAATTTTATATTTTGACAGCAAAAAAATCCTTCGTTCAGGATTCTTTCCAAAAGAAACTCAGATTTGCAGCATCGATCATATCTGCATATCTGAAAAACTGATTATGGATATAAAGGTAGGTTTCCAGGATGTAATTTGTCATTACTCATTAGAGTTGGGACGAAGTGGACTTTTAATGGCCCGTCAAGGCAAGCAAGAGCATAGGACCACAACTATACAAGTCCCACATCGCTGAAACACATAAAAGCATCAGAAACCCATAGACTATATAAATCCACGCTTATTAATTCAGTAGGCACGGAGCCGCGCGGTGAGCACAGAGCGAACTATTCTTTCGCCTTTTACTAAAGAATACCGTGTGCTCGCCGTAAACAACGGCATACGCCTATTTTTGGAGTGGGATCTTCTCTGAAGTTCTCACACAATTCCTAGTCATAAATTTACTACTGTCTGAAGGTTTTGTGATTCTTTTTTGATGAAATTCAACCCTAGGTATTGAATTGAATGGTTTGATCGGTGGAAATTGGTCATTGTTCTAGTCTTTGACATTATAAATTGGAGGGGGTTTGAAAATTGGTATGGAATTGGCGGAACTAATTGGATTATCATTTTCTCCGGTTCCTTCTCTAAAAAAAAAAAAAAAGAAAGCTATTGAACTGTAAGAACAGAAACAAAAAGCGAGAATTGCTTGGTAAGCAGGCAAGATGAAGCTTCTTTATTCCTCTGAGTCTCTGACCGTTGAAGTCATCGTTAGTCGCTTGTCCTCTATGTAATTGTGAAGTCATCACCAATCATTTGTCAAAGCTTCAATGGTCTTCCTCTTGCACCAATCAACCATTCCTTTTCTCCATGCCAATCATATATTTGTCGAAGTAGAAGGTTTACACCAAGGAAGAAAAAGAAGAATGAATGGAGATAGAGGGAATGTGTGTTTTAATTAGTATTGTTAAAACGGACTGGACTATTTTTTGAAGAGCCAGTTTGTATTTTTTTTAATTTAAATAAGATAATATTAAAATTATTTTAGTAAAAAAATTAATAATTTTTTTATTGAAATACAATTTATACATATAAAATATTATTTTTTAATATGTTTAAATAATCAATAATTTTAATTTTTAATATATTTTTTTTGAATTAATTATATTATATTTAAATTTGAAAATTTCTATATTTATCTTTAAAAAATTACAAAAGTTTTCATATATAAATTTATTATAATTATTGAATATAATGTTATAAAATATAAAAGTGTGATAAGATATGATTATTTATATACTAAATAATATAATTCTGTAAAATTAAAAAAAAGTGCTAGTCTGAATATAATATTCCAAGAATTTATATAAATATTTAAAATCTATTTGGAAGTTTATTAGAAAATTTAATTACATAGAAAATGTTCTTTTTGAATTAGTGAAAGAAATTTGGAAATAGAAATTTCACATTTTTAATTTGAAAATTTTTACAAATTCTCAAGGACCTAAGTAAATAAATCTTATAAGTTAGAGTGGCTATGAACAATTTTATCCAATAAAATTAGTAGGGCCCACACATATACTCAAAACACTTATCTTCCTCTTTTCCTATTCACTCCTTCTCTTTTCTCCCCGTCGCTCTCCACCTTCTCCTTCATTTACCATTTTCTCTCATTTCCTTCAATTCTTTCTCCAATTTTCTTTCGGTGATTTTGTATTTTCTGACCATACTTCCAATTCTCAAGAGTTTTAGAGGCAAAGAGGTAAATTTTATCTACTCTATTTCTCTTTTTCTCCATTTTTGGATTTAGTTTTGCCTATGGAAGAGAATTAGGATTTTGAGTTTTAATAAATGAATTTAAATGTTGATGTTAATTAAAAAATTCCTAAATGGTTTATGATGTTATTAGAACAAGAAATTTAGAAAAAACTAGGAGAAATTCAAGAATTTGAAAATTTGAAGAAAGTTAGGGTTCTTAATGAAAATTTGAGGATTGAGACTTTGTTTGTGGGTTAAAATTGAGGATTTTTCTGTCAAAAGATTTCTTAGACATTAAGGATGAAAACCCATGGAAGAAATCAAGAGAAATGGTGATGATTTGACCTCAAAATCATGAAAATCTAAGAAGAAAATTGCGGATTTATTGTAGCAGTATTGTAGCATTTATAAAATTTTCTGATTCGGGGTGTTGTAGCAAACCGATACTGTAGCAAACCGGTATTGTAGCATCAATTTTAAAATGGTTATATCTTTTTCATCTGGACTCCGTTTTTAGTAAATAAGGTATCATTGGTAAGCCCTTTGAGTCTATCTTCAAATAAAATATTTCATTTGAAAATTCCTTACCATTTGAGAGTTATGTCTAGAAAAGTACTTAAAGGTCATAACGTAGTAGGAAATTTCTCTATTTTGTGACTTTAACATATTTTTGCATGATTATCTTATAGGGATGGATTTTTTGATGCATCTTCCACATCTTTTGAGATGTTGTGACTAATTTAGAATAAAGGAAATTACCTTCTATCATATTACACATTTACGAGAAAGGTTCAAGGTAAAATTGGGCAACGTCAAGGTGAGTGGGCAACCTTATAAAATAAATTTATTAAATTAGTCAAAGAACAATATAAATCACATTTGCATTATTTGTTAAATCGAGAAGATTACCGGTGTATATTCAAGTTGAAAAAAATCACAATATTATTGGGAATTATTTTATTAGTTTATGTGAATTAATTTCTCTAGTTAACTAAATAACTAGATGTAATAGTTCCTTGAATAAGTTGGAACATTTTGTGAGAATATGATTATATGTCATATGATTGTGATTATGTTTGATGCATGAACAAGGTGAGGGATTGATCACCCAACAGACCTAAATAAGGTGAGTGATTGATCACCTAACAGACCTGAATATACCAATTAGTAAATTTATGGATAAATATTCCTAAAGATGAACATTGGAGAGCGTAAACTTATTGAGTACCAACAGATTTTTGGGCTTAATATAGTTGTGAGAACGTAAGCTGACAAAATTTTCAAAAATAAAAGAGCATAAATTTATTGAATACCAATGATTTTGGCTCAATATAGTTGTGAGAACGTAAGCTCACAGAACTTTCAAAATTGACATAAAATGTTGGTGTCTATACATACAAATATATTGAATGTATTGAATTAATTGATACCTTTTGATTAAATCAGTAATGTGATATTTGTGTTTGTGATATTTTCATGTACAATTGTTTACTCATTGAGTTTTGATTAACTTACACTCTCTATGATTATCTTTTCAGATACAGTGGTTGAGAAAGAGGATTAATAGCCTCTAAGGTTATACTCCACTTTTTTCTGGTGAACAAATAAATATAGATTTGGTAAGGATTAGGAAATGCTCTGTAATCTAATAGGTGACATAGGCTTATGAGATTGTAATGTATAAATGTTGAATATTTCTAAGTATGTATGTAAAATATCTTTTTTAAAAAAAGAAGAAGAAGTTATGTTTTACATAATTGTGAATACTACGAATGTTCAAGGAGATTTAGGAATACCACACAAGTATACCCTAGGTGATATATGTTTAATTCACATATCCAATTTTTGGGATGTGACACTGAAAGCCTCACCCATTTAGCTCGCGGGCTAAACAGCCATCCCGTTTTTAAATGGGAAAAAGAAAAATTCATGTTTAAGCCCACCCATTTAAGGGCGAGCACAAGCCAGTCTACGAGCTTTGACCCGTTTTGACAGTGCTACTTTTAATTAAAGCTATTTATCTTTAATTAATTGTGTTTAGACAAATAGAATATATGCATTAGGAAGTGAGAATGTTGAAAAAAATTATTTTTAAATAATTTTTAATATAATATAAATATATAATAGTATTTCTTTTAAAAAAAAGAGTAATTCTTATTTATTAATATATATATATATATATATATATATATATATAATTAGTACTATATATATAATTAGTACTACTCTCTAAATCTTAAATCTATTGGAATTAATTAAAAGATGGAGTCCTACATTGCTTAAAACCAAGAAGAGAAGTGTGAAGGGATTTAATCCCACATCACCTAGTTTGCAATGAGGGAGGAGGTGGCCAAAGCCCTTGTTACAAAGTGCACTAATACAAGAACATTAGCTTATATTTAATTCTTCCTTTATACTCTTGTTTTAGGTATTGAAATATGTTAATTAAATACTTGCTTGAGAGTGTTAGGTGTAATGGGATGTTTGGTATTTGAGAAAAATTTCTGTGTGTTATGAAAAATTTCACATGATGTTTTTTTTTCTAATTATATTTTACAACGATTGTGACTTTTTCTCCAGTTTTGAAATTTTCACGTTATTTTCTTATGTTATGATTGTGTTTATATTCCATTTTATTTCTCTAGTTTATTTGCGTCAAGGTAATTTACAAGGAGAAATGGGATTTTTCCCAACAAGTGGTATCAAAGTCTATGGTTCGGTGGAGTGTTAATTTCTTAGTATGCTCTTGTAGTTGTAGCTTTGTCTGATCTTCCATAATCAGAAAAAAAAATTATTCCCAGTTGTTTGAGAATTGCTTGGTTGCTGGATTGCTAGAACGAAATGTGGTACTGTTTATAGTTGTGTTTACTGTTCTAGTATATGGTTGAACTGTCAAATATTTCCAGCACAATGAGATTTGACATAGAGAAAATTTGATGGGATGATCAATTTTGGCTTGTGGCAAGTACAAGTCAAGGATGTGATGGTACAATATGGGTTACACAAGGCTGAAGGTGGAGTAGGTTCGGTACAAGGCTCGAAGGTAGATGCTAGCTCTTTCTCTCTTATTACGGGGAGGATGACATTTTCTGAAAAGTGAGAAATCTATATCCTCACAGCAAATTCACGTTGCCATATAAGAGGATGAGTTGCTAGCGGGTCTATAAATACACATGAGCATGAGTTGGCATTGATGTAAGATGTGTGGTGGAATGATGTCGATAGCTGTAGAACTTCCAAGAAAAGTCAATATTGGAGGTTGCACCATAAATTTTTCAATAGGGACTTTCGACATGCACTGATGTGAAATTTCTAGAATTGATTAATTATGGGTAGATATATTCTTTTATGGTGGAGTATGATAGTTCTTGAAGCTATGATTGTCGGTATAGACAATGAAGTGAAAAATGTGATTATTTTTCAATCAAGGTGGAGATTGTTGGAATTGATTGAAAAATAGAGTCCCACATTGTTTAAAACCAAGAAGAAAAGTGTGAAGGGATTTAGTCCCATATCATCTAGTTTGCAATAAAGAAGGAGGTGCCAAGCTCTTGTTACAAAGTGCACCAATACAAAAACATTAGCATGTATTTAATTCTTCCTTTATACTCTTATTTTAGGTATTGAAAGGTTAGTTAAATACTTGCTTGAGAGTGTTATGTGTATTGGGGTGCCCGGTATTTGAGAGAAATTTCTGTGTCTTGACAACGATCGTTGTCACGACCCATTTTCTAGGCACATGACCGGCACAATGATGAATATCCCATCACTGTAAGCCTTTCGATAAATTCTTCCCACAAGTAAAATCGTTAGTCATTATCTCTATATTCTCAAAATACCATTCCTTAATAAATACAAAGAAAATACATCAGATTTTCTTAATTAAAAATAATAGATCCTCAGTACGAAATACATTATCATACTGAAATACAAGCCAAATACCAAACCCTTGACCTAGATGTCCTAGACGGTTACAGAGCAACATACTGTATAACAAAAGAAGGGCCTACCCGACAGCGGGAAGGTCCAACGTGATCTACTCCTCTAGCGGATGTACTTCGGCGGCAACCTGATCTGAACAAAAAGTTTGTACAAACAGTGTGAGCTTTTAAACTCAGTGAGCAAATCGGCCTTGCGTTAATAAAATTCAAATACATCACCAGTCATGCAAGCATATCCGAAGGCTCAAGCTCAACCAATAGACATAGTTAGAAATTACATACAAGAAAAATTCATCCAATTCAACAAACGATACTAGTACTCGTCAATGGCAATATATCCCGGAGAGCGCACACAGGCCGGCTCACCAATTTTGTATTTTTCCGCCATGACGCACAGCCTCATCCTCTTAGCTAGGGCGCCTCACGGATTTATCACCAATCCGGGCTATATCCCTACTGAGGGAATCGTTGTCTCCACACTCATTGGTCAAGACACCCTTTAACCCGGGTTTTCCGCCTTGCCGTGAGAGGGGGTACTGTACCGCTCAATCACAATCAATAGTACAACAGTTCATATCATAATCAGAAGCACAATATAATACTCATCCATATAACAGGTATAGTATATAACTATATGATTCAAATTTCATATCATCATGAGATACTTGCTTTGTCTTATCCATACTTCTGGATTAATTATCTCATTATATTCGTCATTCTGAATCCAATTTCTCCCTATGAATCTTGGGACTGTCCTACGACATACTTTTTATCACCAGTAATGCTAAAACTCTATTAAAACAGGGTCGTTTCACTCACCTGGATTCCGTACGAGTATCACTTCTCTAAATCGTTACGGACAAGAGTACGCAAGTGAATTTCAGTGTTCCGCTACAGAGATATTCATACGTACGGGTACTATTCATACCGGAAATACAGAATACAATCTGTAAAAGAGTACACCAGGTAAGTTCCCAGGAAAGAGTAGAGGGTCACACTGGACACACTTAAAAACCAGGTCTTTCCTTAACCAGAACTTTCCTAGACATGTATTCTCCACAGATTATATTCTATTTCGGTAATCAGAGAATCAAAATAACAGCTAACGACAGTTTTTCTGATGTGGAAGATCGGCCAAAGCCGCAACCACAGAGCATACTTAAGAAAATAACTTCTAAAATTTGAAAGACATAGAAAGGGCATAGTATCCTTACCTAAGCAAAAACGGAAAGGCCCAAAATCTCAGAAGCCTAGCGTCGGAGCAAGAGAAACTTAAGGAGGGAAGAAGAGAAGTTGAAGGTGTGAGTTTAGAAGTGAAATGGAAGGGCCTATTTATAGCAAAAGTCAAGGGTACTATTTGACACTATGCACTAATAAAATATTCAATTTACTATTCATGAAAATGACATTTCTAATAATGCAGTTACTGTGCACCTTACGGTTTATTTATTATTAGAAACTTTAAAGGGAAAACTATCCTTTCACCTTAAACCTTTAAGTTTCTTTTCAATTCAGTCCTTTTAATTTAGTCCCTGAGGGTATTTTTACACATAAAACGTCATTTTCTCCTACAAACTTCTTTCTAGTTTTCTCTTATAACCAAACCACATCTAGTATTTGACATTTTGATTGTATAAATGAACAGTACCATATACGTAAATAGTAACAGTAGTTTGAAAACACGCATTTATATTTTATTTTTCATGGGTATTACAATCGTAGTTTTTTCTGTAGTTTTGGAATTTTCACGTTATTTTCTTGTGTTGTGATTGTATTTATATTCTATTTTATTTCTCTGGTTTATTTGCGCCGAGATAATTTTCAAGGGAGAAATGGGGTTTTTTCCAACAAAATCATAAATCCTAAATTCTAAATTACAGTTAAACTAGTAAACTTTAAACTGGTATATCTCCGGTTTAATGATAGGTCTAGTTTTTAAGACATTGCTCGAAAGCTTAGTAGCAAACCAATATTTCAGGGAACTTTTGGTCTGTGCAAAATGCCACATTTCAGTTTATTCGCGCCTACAGATCTTAACAAGGCAAACCGATTAGTGTACAATGTATCGAATATGCATTGCTTTGTTAATTATAAAAATTTCATAGAACTCCATCTCATCGGCAAAGTTAAGATTTCCCTCGATATTCAGTAACTGATATAGAATTCAAAGTCTGTGAGCAAACCTACTTAAATGAGAGCTGAGCAGGTATGGGATTCTATAATTCTTATTCACTCGAGGAAGCATAATTGATTTTTGAAAGAGACGAGTTCCATAAGAGAGATATAAGAAGACGAAGAAGAGGAAGAGAGAGCATCATTTGCCATAGTTTTACGATTTCGCAAACCCAGTGGCTAACAGAGTTGGTTATCTGTAAGACTAGGACCAAATATTAGCAAAATTTTCTAAGTAAAATAAATTGAAGATTCAGCTAATCAAGGAGTTCAAACTATATGACGTTTCCTTTCAGTGTGTTAAGCTATCAACATTATTCACAAAAGACTGAAAAGCAAAAAAGGTACATAGTATGTTTGTTCAAAACATGAAAATAGAAAAGAAAAGAAAAGAAAGGATTTCTGTGGCAGTTGCCTTGCGGGTTTTGGTATAAACAAATCATAAAATCTGAACAGTTGATCTTCAGTCCAAATAAACTAAATAAGGATTCATTAGTTTAGACATTTTATATTTTCTTTGTCAATTTATGAACTAATGTACTGTATTACTATTGTTCTTTAATATCATTCCCCTTTTAACCAAAAAAATAATTGTTCTAAATTTTACGGCAAAAATATCTTTTGATCACGCAAAATACTCTCAATTTATATAATATATTTCTATCATTTTTATTTTATATATTTATAAAAATATTGTAAAAATATCTTTTGGATCACTCCACATTTGTGTATCATAACTAAAATACACAAATTTCAATGTGATTCAATAATAGAATATTCAACTTCTTAAAAAATCAAACTCAGCCTATACTTATCCAAAACTAATTAAATGTTTATATATTATTTACTTGCATCTATCATTTCCAACGTTAGAATATGAATTTTTATTTTTATTTTTAATCACCATAAATTCCTAATAGTAAGCTGCCACTGAGCCAATCTTCGATAACTTCAGTATTAGAGCTGAGGCGGAGTCAAATTGAGATGGTCCCATTGAGTTTCTATGGCCTTTGTTATCTTCCTTGTTTTTTTGCATCATTTGCATAATTTATTTTATGGTATTTTTTTTTTCAAAAATTACTCAAAACTGAACTAAATTATCTAATAAAAATTAAAACAAATCATCTAAAGTTGAATTAAACTGTTCAAAAATAAAATCAAATAACTTCATATTTTTCTAAAATTAATTGGTTGGATTTGATTTAATTTGGGCTAAAACCGAGAATCAAATTGAATCTTCTAACACCTCTAGTCATAATATCCAGCCATTAAGAACAGAAATGTGGCACCCTGTTTCGAATTAAATGTATATATGTCCGTGTTGTTTGAAAGAGCATCCAGATATTTCGAGTCATATTTTACAAATGAACTTTATATTGTCGCAATTATTGGTAATTAAGTAGAATATTTCCATCATTTCTCCAATTAACTTTCATATTTCAAGAATTTTTTTTTGTCTATTTTTTGTTAATAATATTAATCTAAACATGACATCAAACTTCTCTACTTAGACAAGTTCTCATTTGTCACAACAACAAATAAGCTGACATTCAGAAATTGGAGATGGCGAGTGAAATAATAATGCTGAAAGCAACATACAAAAGAACTTATTTTGTGAAATATAAAAGTGGAGAGGTCTATTTGTTCGCTTCTGAAAATTCAACATCCTATTTACAAGTCAGATAAAGTTATTTTAAATTTTAGGATGAAGTGGACTTCAGTATTGATGGAACGTTAAAGCAAGTCGGAGCAAAGGACCACAACTACTGAAGTCCCACATCGTCGAAACATATAGAAGCATCACTGACCCGTCTACTATATATAGTCAGGCTTGTCGCACGGTGACACAAGAAACCGCGCGGTGAGCACAGAGCGAACTATTCTTTCGCCTTTTACTAAAGAATACCGTGTGCTCGCCGCAAACAGCGGTATACGCCTATTTCTTGAAGTGGGATCTTCTTCGTAAAGATTTTACACAATTCGTAGTCATAAGTACTTTAAGGTTTTTATCAAGTTTTGTTGTCTGAAGAAACCTACGTTTAAGAGTTCATAATATTGCAGTGAAATACTCTAGATGGCAAGGGAAATACGAACGCTATTTACAATATGCTGGAATAGTATAGGGAGTAGTGTTCAGAAGTCCTAAAGAAAATAAGATTGTGATGACTGAAAAGAGGACCTTTTTTATTTGGAAAAGTTGGTAATCTGTAAGACAAAATATCAGCAAAATTTTCTTAGGAAAAAAAAAAAACGAAGGAATAGCTAATCGGGAGGAAACTACGAAGGAATTTATAGATTATTTCTATATATAAATATTGCGGATAATTTTATAGCATATATGAATAATAACAAAAATGTGTACCTAGAGGAGCAGCAGAACTCATTATGATAATTGATGATCAAGTATAAATAACATAGAAAAAAAGAAAATAAAATACTTAAAGGAGAGTAAAACTATCATCTTGGCCGAATATGCTTTCATAGGGTATTACTTCAATGGGGCTATTATACTACATATATAGGTAGAGAATAGGGACATCTCTTTATGAAATCCTAATGGGCTTACCTTCCCATCATTAGTTAGCGCACACAAGGTCCATTTTCAATTTAATAAGAATTACATAATTTATAAAAGAAATTATAATTAACCTCTTATTAAATCTAGATAATACATATAAATAAATAAATATATATATAGATAAACATGATTTAGTGCATGTTTGGGAGGGCGTTGAGATGAGGCTCAACCATGTTTCAACTATCTAAACTTGGTTTGAAGAAAAATGAAGATGTTTGGTTGTGCGTTGATCATGGCCGGTGAATCACGTTTTCCATTTCCAACCACGTTTCACCACCACGCCATATTGTAGCTTTCTCGGTCCGTTTATATGGGTTGATATGCTCATTCCTCATATTTTTCCCCTGTTGTCCTTTCCATTTCTGTGTGCTTCTCTTACCTGCTCATTAGCAAGCTTGGAGTACTCTGTTTTTAGGCACAAAAAACAGAGGCGTACAGAGGATATGGCTTGACAGGAAGAAGAAGGAAGAAGGAAGATGAGGGATATCATATTAATATGTGATTTTCTCCCACGGCTCCATACTTGGGTTCAGTAATAAAGATGATCGAAGAGAGAAAAGCACCCATTGCAATTGCCCCCCCCCCCCCCCCCGGTCGGAACAAGACTCTGCAAAGTGAATGAAGGATAAGACCAAATCCACCTAAAAGAAAGGGGAGTGAGGGTACACTTGTCACACTCCCATTGGACCACATACTCTCCCTTTTGTCTTAATTACACAAAACACTCCTCTTAAAATTAAAAATAAGAAATTAAAAATTAGTAATTATTTATTAATGAAAAATTTAGTCAATAATTCATTTTTCATCTAGTAATTAATTAACACTTTAATTATAATTCACCAATTTTAATAGCAATTTATTAACACTTTCAATTAGTCAATTATAAATAAAAAAAATTAGTCAATAATTAATTTATTAAAAAATTAATGAACTTTATTAAAATATTAAAGCAAAATTTTGACCAAGCACTTAAGTGAATAAACAGAAACTTTTTGGTAAATGTTGAAATTCAAGCAAAATTTAGTTTAAATTAAATTTATGGAGTGGACAAAGAAGGACTAAACTGAACTTTAATTTAAAACTAATATACCAAGTGAAAACTAATAATATGCATAACAGGGACTAAAGTGAAAGAAATGAAAAGTTTATAGAGGTTGATTTAATTTCAGAAAAAAATATATTTTGGGACTAGGAATCTAGATGAAACTAAATATGATCTAAGATCATGCAAAAGACAAAGGAAAAATATTAACCAATGACCTAAGTGAATAAGATGAAAAGTTGTAGGTTAGAAGTAAAATATTTGAAAATGAACAGAATTGTTATAAAAGAGATTTTAATTAAGATTAGAAGAAGTTTACCAAATTTTGAGTATTGTTGTATAGTTGAATACTAAGTTTAAACTAGTTAAGTAGGAAGTTAAAAAAATTTAGAAGTCAAATTTAAATAATGGATAAATTGTTAATTATTAAAAAAATTTAGAATTCAAATTTATTAAAGTGTTAATAAATTGTTAATTATAAATTTTTATAATAAAAAATTTATTAACACTTTAATTATAATTATTATTAACACTATAACTATAAAATTCAAAATATATATCCAAAACATCATGGTATATCAAAAAATGAAATATAAAATTCATGTCCTTTCTGGTAATTATACATCCAAAATCACATTTGCAAATTACCATCCAAACATCATACTCTATTCCAAACCATATTTGCTCAAATATCTCCCAAACATAAATCACGTTCATCTAAACCTAAGTTTTCTTCAACCACGTTCAATTAAACCTAGTTTGCCCTGCCCACGTTTACCTACCGGGCTCCCAAACACACCCTTATAGTAGTTCATATGAAAAATCCAACAATCTCTCACTTGGACAACATAAATCATTGGTTTAAAAGAAAAATAATTTCCAGATTCAATAATACAACAAAATTAATATATCAATTATGAGTTGTTACTTTAAGTTAACAATCCTCAAGTCAAATCAAAAGGCAATAAGTATTTGACAATATAAAAGTCATGTCCGATAGGGGCATTGACATCTTACATGTCAAGATCCTCAACAAAAGATTTGAGTAATATGTGAAATTGGTATCATAACATACATTACAAAGATGTGATTATTGTGCAATCTTGACCAATGGTTCAAGCATCTAAAAGTGCTCTAAGAGATATGATCATAAAAGTGACGTCATCTCAAACATATCTCATAAGAATGACATTAAGTAAATATAAAATTTCAAACTCCCACTAACCCAAAATATCAAAAGACTTAGCTAAACCCAAATGAACTACATGATTCTAAAGAGCTGAAATAGTTAAACCTTTAGTTAGTGGATTTATTAACATATTTCCCATAGCAATAGGCTCAATACGAGTTTGAATCTCTAGAATTTTTTCTCTAGCAAACAGATATTTAATATTAATGTGCTTTGATCGAGAAGAGCTTCTATTGTTTTGAGAGAAAAACACAACAGTAGTATTGTCGCGCAATATATCACAAGTGACCTAGAAATACTTTTAACAATATGAAAGCCAGAGTTTAAGATTTTTAGCCACATGGCTTGACAAGTAGCCTCATAGCAAACGACATACTCTGCCTCCATGTAGAGGTAGCTGTAAGAGTCTGTTTAAGACTCTTTCAAGAGATAGCTACTCCTGTTATTATAGAAATAGAGTCAGAAGTAGAGTTTTGGTCATCAGGGCAACCATGCTAAATAAGAATTAGAATAATCAATGACCTAAAGTTGATCAGACTTCCTATAGGTCAACACATGATCTTTGGTTCCCTACAAATATCTCATGACCTTTTTCACGGCTTTCAATGATCCAAACCTTAGTTGCTCAAGTATATCCTTAAAGCATTAATAGCAAAAGTAATATCGAGACGAGTACAAACTTGAGCATACATTAATTAGCAGAAGCATATGGGACCTTTTTGGTCTCTGGAATACTCTATCTAATTGATTTCTCTATAGTGTGTTTCAACACCATGAGACACACCCTATTTGAGTGTTCCCATTTTTCACGAGAAGCCTTTTTAGCAGCAGTGGATGAGATTGTAAGAGCACCGAGCTCTTATTCTCTCAAAGTCAAGTCCATATTAGTGATAGTTAAATAAAGATCTAAAGATTGTTTTCAGTCCTTAAAACTGGTCCCATTCAAAGTTTTGACAGAAGTCAAGCATAGGCAAAGAGGTTGGTATAACAACAACAAAAAGAAATATTTAATATGCATAATATCATCATGCAATAAGAAAATTAAATGATTCCGTATGCATAGCTAATCATGCCCTTTAGAAAAAATCCTTTACTTATCATGGTCCTGCCTAAAGGTCCCGAACCATAATAAATAAGAAATGTAATAATTACAATGCACAAATCTTACTTTACCAAAGTTTCAAATATGATAGGGTACTCGAAAGATAATTGACATAAGCATAAAACAAATAGTGCATTGTACAACAAATTACATTAATGATAACACACCGATAGGGTATAATTATTATTAATGTAATAAAATAATAAATAAAACAATTTAATCATTCCACTCATGAAATTTGCATAATTGTACCAACGATACGTGAATTTACAATTATACAAATCAACAACAATTATATTCAAAAATATAATAAATACATATCATGCCTGATGAAATCATTCAATTCACATATAGACCAAAAATTAATTCCTTGACTATGACACATCAACAGAGAGATTATAATATACCAAAGTGTCACTAGTAGAATAAGTAATATTCATAAAATTTTAGGCCCAAAAACTAAGAGTACAATATTTAAAATCACAAACTTACTCCCACTAGTCATCATATAAAAAAACAATGATGAGACACATTCTTCTTGAAGCTGATCAAAGTGATAACATGGTGAAATTTTATGTACCATTACCTCAAGGCCTATTTCTGTCACATCCCAATTTTAGGCATGTAAATAATTCTATAAACTCGAGGGTATACCCCTATAATATCCCATAAAATCTCTGCATAACATAATTTTTCAGGAAGGATATTTTTACATATATACATATAAAAGTTCAACATAGTAAAATAGTAAACACAAGCCAAATATCATACAGTATGATACAATTTTTCAAGCCTAGGTGACATATAGAGATTACAGAGCATTCCTAAGCTTTTGGATTCATAAGCCTTCCAGATAACATGAAAAGTATCCTTAAGGAATACTAATTCTCCTGCGAATTTTCTTCATTCACATCCACTGTATCTAAAAAAAATGTTCATGGAGAGTATAACTTCATCAAAACTCAGTGACTAAATGACTATGCAATAATAAATGAGTCACAAGTACAAATACCATAATCATAATCACAATAAGAACAGTTATATTCATATTCAGGGTTTCTATACCTCTTTATTTGATTTATGTTCAGGGATTCAGTTCTCATTATATTTATGTTCATAATTATTACATATATTGGTATCTTGGGAGATCAAGCCCTCAACCATTCCATGTGTATAATTTCATGCATTGGTATCTTAGGGAATCAAGCCCTCAACCATTCTATATGTATAATTTCATGCATTGGTATCTTGGGTCAAGGTCTAAACCATTCTATGTGTATTATATACTCAATCATAATTCTCATCAATATAATCTTAAATCAAACAATAAATTTCTTTATCTAGCAATCATCATTAAATATAGAATCTAATTACGATATGAGATGAGATTTATATTGTACTTGGAATAAAAGTAAATAAAGTCGGTTAGCAAGGTCATTCACTCATATAGATTCCGTATCCAAGTCACTTTTTCGAGTTACTACACAGAAGAGTATGTAGCTAGATTTCAGGTTCAGCTACGGAGATTTTCATGAAAATCAGATATAGAAGGTCATAGTTGCTTTTGTACCAAAACACTCTTCATACGTATGATTACTATTCATACATACGGATACTATTCATACATATGTTTACTATTTATACGTATGATTACTATTCATACATATAGTTACTATTCATATGTACAGATACTATTCATACTGAAAAGAGCGAATATAAGCCGTAAAAGAGTACACTAAAAAAGTTTCCAAGAAAGAGTGAAGGGTCGCAATGGACACACTTAAGTACTAGGTCTTTCTTTAGCCAGAACTTTCTTAGACATGTATTCTTCACAGTTTGTATTCTATTTTGATAATCAGATAATCAAAATAATGTATAGGCGGCTAAGAATAATTTTTCTGATATGGAAGATCAGCTAAAGTTACAACTACAGAGCATACTTAAGAATATAACTTCTAAAATGAAAAGGCATAGTATCCTCACCTTGGATTTAGGTTAAGGAAAAAAGACCTAGAATTTCATAGCCCTAATGTCGGAGCAAGAGAAGTTTTGAGGAGAGAAGAGAAGAGAAACTGAAGGTGTGAGTTTAGAAGTGAAATGGAAGGGCCTATTTATAGGAGAAGTCAATGTACTATGCATTAATAAAATATTCATTTTACTATGTACTTTAATAATTCAATTTACTATGTGCTAATAATTCAGTTTGGCACTATGCATTTTAATGTGTAATCACGAGGCGGCTTAGTGATTGATTACTATTGAGAACTAAAGAGGAAATTATCCTTTCTCCTAAAGCTTTAAGTTTCTTTTCACTTTATCCCTTTTCAATTTAGTCCTTGAGCAGATTTTCTCATATAAAACATTATTTTTCTCCCAGTTTCTTTTAGATTCCTCTTATGCTCAAGTCATATTTCATCCAAGGGATAAATTTTATATCGTAACATCCATCATATCCCACAATTTATGCAATCTATAAATGAAAATCCCTATTTTCAACAATATGTACAAAAATTAAACAGATAGAAAAATTATTTTCTGGAAAATAAATTTATCATAATTTTTGAATACTTCTAACTTAAAAATATAGCGGGCATTACATTCTACCCCCTTAAAAGAATTCGGTCTCCCGAATTCAAAAAAACTTAGCTCATGATTCGAATAGGTGTGGATATTTCATCTACATCTCATCCTTTGTTTTCAACGTGGCCTCTTCGTGAGAATGATTCCCCCACAGAACTTTGACAATGGGAATCTCCTTGGTGTGAAGTTTCTTGACCTGCCTATCGAGGATGGCTATTGACACTTCTTCATAAATAAAGGTCTCATCAAACTACACGTCTCGTGGCTGGATGACATGAGCGGGGTTAGGAAGATACTTTCGTAGCATCGATACATTAAATATCGGGTGTACTCCCTCTAGGTCCGAGGGTAAGGCTAGGCGGTGTGCCACGTTACCCATTCTCTCCATAATCTCATAAGGACCAATATATCTTGGACTGAGCTTCCCTTTCTTTTTGAATCTTATTACTCCTTTTATCGGTGAGATCCGTAAGAAAACCATATCACCAACAGAAAACTCTAGGTCACGTCGTCGGTTATCTGCATAGGACTTTTGCCTACTCTAAGTGATTAATAACCTCTCTCTGATCAGTTTAATTTTATCCACGGCCTCCTGTATCCTCTCGGGTTCCACCATTTTGGGTTCGCTTAGTTCAAATCAAACAATAGGAGATCGACATCGCCTCCTATATAATGCCTCGAAAGGATCCATCTTAATGCTAGCTTGACAACTATTATTATAAGTAAATTCAATAAGTGACAAGTGATCTTCCCATCTTCCATCGAAATCTATTACACATGCTCTCAACATATCCTCTAAAGTCTAAATAGTCCTCTCAGACTGACCATCAGTCTAAGGGTGAAAAGCTGTGCTCAAATCTACTCTAGTGCCTAGAGCTTTCTGAAAAGCTCTCCAGAATCGGGAAGTGAACTGGGGTCCTCGATCTGATATGATAGACACTGATACGCCATGGAGCTTTACTATCTCTTTCACGTATAGTCGACCAAGTTTCGCTACACTGTAGGTGGTATGAACAGGAAGGAAATGTGCCGATTTAGTGAGGTAATCCACAATGACCCATATAGAGTCGTACCCATTCAAAGATTGGGGCAAACCCACCACAAAGTCTATAGTAATCCGTTCCCATTTCCACTCGAGAATCTCAAGCTTCTGCATTAACGCAGGTGGTCTTTGATATTCGAATTTAACCTGCTGATATGTCAAGCATCGAGCGACAAAGTCAGTCACATCTCGCTTCATACCCTCCCATCATGCGCCAGGATGAACAACATATGGTGCTCCATGAGCTTCTCTTAAAATCTCTTGCTTTAACAGTCCAATGTTTGGAACACATAGTCTCCCGTTAAACCATAATACTGTAATACCCAAGAAAAATAAAATATAAATATTTGTTTACAAACTACTGTTACTATTTCAGTATACGGTACTATTCACCCGTATAATATTATTTACGTATACGATACTGTTCATTTATACAATCGAAATGTCAAGTACTAGATGTGGTTTGGTCATAAGAGAAAACTAGAAAGAAGTTTGTAGGAGAAAATGACGTTTTATGTGTAAAAATACCCTCAGGGACTAAATTGAAAGGACTGATTTGAAAAGAAACTTAAAGATTTAAGAGAAAGGATAGTTTTCTCTTTAAGTTTCTAATAGTAAATAAAAGAAAATTTTCAGCCGTTGCCGCGATTTGTACAGTAACTGCATTATTAGAAATGTCATTTTCATGAATAGTAAATTGAATATTTTATTAACGCATAGTGTCAAATAGTACCCTTGACTTTTGCTATAAATAGGCCCTTCCATTTCACTTCTAAACTCACCTTCAACTTCTCTTCTTCTCTCCTTAAGTTTCTCTTACTCCAATGTTAGACTTATGAGATTTTGGGCCTTTCTTTTTCAGCTTAGGTAAGGATACTATGCCCTTTCTATGTCTTTCAAATTTTAGAAGTTAATTTCTTAAGTATGCTCTGTGGTTGCGGTTTTGGCCGATCTTCCACATCAGAAAAACTGTCCTTAGCTGTTTATATGTTATTTTGATTGTCTGATTACCGAAATAGAATGTAAACTGTGAATAATACATGTCTAGGAAAGTTCTGGCTAAGGAAAGACCTGGTTTTTAAGTGTGTCCAGTGTGACCCTCCACTCTTTCCTGGGAACTTACCTGGTGTACTCTTTTACAGATTGTATTATCTATTTCTGGTATGAATAGTACCCGTACGTATAAATAGTAACCGTACATATGAATAGTATCCGTACGTAAAAATAGTATTCATACGTATGAATAGTAACCGTATGTATGAATAGTAACCGTATATATGAATAGTGACCGTATATATGAATAATACCGTATGTATGAACAGTATCTGTATGAAAACAATCCTAACTTGTTTTCTCTAATCTTTCATGAAAATCTCCGTAGCAGAACACTGAAATTCATCTGTGTACTCTTGTTTGTAACGACTTAGAGAAGCGATATTCGTACGGAATCCAGGTGAGTGAAACGACCCCGTTTTAATAGAGTTTTAGCATTACTGGTGATAAAAAGTATGTCGTAGGACACTCCCAAGATTTATAGGGGGAAATTGGATTCAGAATGACGAATATAAATGAGATAATTAATCCATAAGTATGGATAAAATGAAATAAGTATCTTATGATGATGTGAAGTTTGAATGTTTTCAAAAAATGGATTAATTGTTATCTTGATATGTGGTTTATAAATCCATAATATAGTTATATACTATACCTGTTATATGGATGAATATTATATTGAGCTTCTGATTATGATATGAAATGCTATTGATTGTGATTGAGCGGGACAGTACCCCCTCTCACGGCAAGGCGGAAAACCCGGTTGACAGGGTGTCTTGACCAATGAGTGTGGAGACAACGATTCCCTCAGTAGGGATATAGCCCGGATTGGTGATAAATCCGTGAGGCGCCCTAGCTAAGAGGATGAGGTTGTGCGTCATGGCGGAAATATACATAATTGGTGAGCCGGCCTGTGTGCGCTCTCCGGGATATATTGCCATTGACGAGTACTAGTAACGTTTGTTGAATTGGATAAATTTTTATCTTCTGTCTATTGGTTGAGTATGAGCCTTTGGATATGCTTGCATGACTGGTAATGTATTTGAATTTTATTAATGCGAGGCCGATTCGCTCATTGAGTTTAAAAGCTCACATTGTTTGTACAACCTTTTTGTTCAGATCAGTTTGCCATCGAAGAATATCTGCTAGAGGAGTAGATCACTTTGGACCTTCCCGTTGTCGGGTAGACCTCTCTTCTGTTATAGATTATGTTGCTCTGTAATCGTCTAGGACATCTAGTTCAGGGGTTCGACATTTGGCTTGTATGTCAGTATAATAATGTATTTTAAATTGATAATCTATGATTACATGCAAATCATCTCTATGATTTTCAGATAAGAAAATTTGATATATTTATCGGAAGGCTTACAGTGATGAGAGATTCATCATTGTGCCGGTCATGTGCCTAGAAAACGGGTCGTGACAAATACACCTTCCTTGTCCACCAAGAAACCCTATACTAATCCTTTTCTAACCTTGTTTCTAATCTTAACCATTTCATCATCATTTTCCAATGTTGCCTTCACTCTTTCTATAAGGGAGGATTTAGCCGTCAAGTGAGCCAAGAAAGCACCTGACTTGGTAATCTCGAAGAATATCCCACTAGCCTCTAACTTATGCAATTCCTAAATCAAGGACCTTCTTACTGTAGTTGTAACATCTGCTAAAATAATACTAATTTTATACAATTTAAGAAAATTGTAGTAAAGATTTTGTAAAACTTATGGTTAAAACCATAAGACTTTTCTAGAAAGCTTGGAAAAATATTTGATTGTATAAAAATAGGGCAACTTTGAAACTTTTTTTTCAATTTATAATTTTAAACTGGCAGAGGACAATCGGTCAACTGATCTGAGGCTATCAGTCGACTGATAGTCTTCAAAGTTGCATATATCTAAAATCGAGAGGTATCAGTCGACTGATTCATGGACATCGGTCGACTGATGTGCTCTGAACATCAGATTTCAGAAGATATTAACTTGAAAACATGATAAAATCAACTAGTTTCATTATACATATAATTTACAACACTTCTTCAACTTTTCCTTGCAATTTCTCTTCTAGAATGAAGCTAAAGTACAATGAGCTTACATATACCTCATACCTCTATGCATGCATACAAATTGTGCATAGGTTTCTAAAGGTTTATATAAGAAGTTAAGTTTATATTCCTTTTCTATGTATAACTACCTAGCAACTATGCTAGCTTGTTCCTTGCTATCTTTTGCTTCTTCAAATCTTGAAATGGTTAGTTAAAACATAAAACATGAGATGTATAATCTCACTAGCTAGTTTATCTAAAGAAATCATTTCAAGGACCATTTCAGTCATAAAAGCAATTCTTAGTGACTAATTCACACTTCCATGAACATAAAAGAATTATTATAAAAGCAATCTCAATAGGGAACTCATTCCATGAAATATAACTAACATATTAGCACATAACTTGCATCTTAGTTTCTTTCTCAATATAGTACACTATTCTTTGTCTACTTTTGCTACTTTAACTACTTTAGCTACTCCAGCTACTCTAGTTGTTCTAGTTATTTTAACTACTCTAGTTACTTTCTCAGAGAAAGTACTCAATGTCCCATGAGGAATTTCTGTCATCCCACGAGGAATTTCTAGGGCTCTGTCTTCCCATAAGGATTTTTACATCATATGAGGTATTTCTGTCATCTCATGAGGAATTTCTAGTTCTGTCATCCCATAAGGACATAATCTCTACTTTTCAAGAGAGAGTTAACTCTATGTTCTCATGGAGAACTTCCACATATCTATAATTGCTAAATCATGGACAATATGATAAACAACTAAATTATCTTGCTTTCTAGCCCTCTTATGAAGAGAACTCTTCATCCTATGAGGAATTACTACATCCCATGAAGAGTCAAGTCCCATATTCATAAGAAAACATGTTCTCAAATATTCATGGATAGCTATACCATAAATAATAACATATCATACACAAGCATGATAAATAACTGAAATTAAAATGCTTTTATGAATAACCAGCTACCTTGGATTCTTCCTAATAGCTGAATTTGTGGATTCTCTCTTAGTTTCTCTTTAGCTCCATTTACTTCCTCATCTTTCAGACTTCCCTTTCATTTATTTTCTTCTTAGTCTTTGGTGATTTCCTTGTTGGAAACCCTACTAGGAGTCCCTTCTCTCTCTTCTTCTTCTTCCCCATGTTTCTCTTTCTCTCCTCTCTAAAATTTCAAAAACTCAATTTTCTCTCTCTCTCTTGTGCTTTAAAAAGAGTCTAAGGAGTCTTCTTGCCATGGAAAACCCTCTTTTACCCATATTCTCATATTTCTAAGCTTCATTGACATATTAGGGGCACTCTAGTCAATTTCCCACTGATTTTTCAGTTGAAACCGACTTACTTTCGCACTCCAACAGGCGATTAGTCGACTGATTGCTCCTGGACCCAAAATTTCAACATAACAGAGAATCATCAGTCGACTGATCTCTCCTAATCAGTCGACTGATTGCAGATATCAGCAATCTAGTCCGTTTTTGATGCTATCAGTCGACTGATTTATTACATTAGTCGACTTATTCCCTCAAAACTTCAGTTTTCTTCTATTCTTAGCTTATTTATCCTAATTTCTCATGCCTTTTCTTGATGACTGAATTTTAGGCATTCAAAATCATACTTTGCTTAGTTCTAACATTATTTCTAACTAAAATAAAGAAAATATAATTCTAACAGGAGAAAATCTGGGATGTTACAGTGGTAATATAAGCTAGACTGCCCATCGACTTTCAACTAAAGGCATTCGTTACCACATTTACCTTCCTTGGATGATAAAGGATGGTACAGTCATAGTCCTTTAAGAGTTTCATCCATCTTTATTGCCTTCAATTGAGATCCTTTTATTCGAAGATATACTTAAGGCTCTTATGATCTGTGAAAATCTCACATGTTTCCCCATACAAGTAATGCCTCCAAATCTTTAAAGCAAACACTACAGCTGCCATCTCTAGATCATGAGTGGGATAATTAAGTTCATACTTTTTAAGCTGTCGATAGCTATAAGCAATGACCCTACCGTGTTGCATTAGCACGTATCCCAATCCTACCTTCGAAGCGTCACAATATACAGTGTAACCCCCCAGTCCCGATGGTAGAACTATAACCGGTGCCAAAGTCAGACACTTCTTCAACGTAGAAAAACTTTGCTCACAAGCATCATCCCAAACATACTTAGCATTCTTCCTAGTCAACTTAGTCAGTGGAAGAGCCAGCTTAGAGAAATTCTTAACAAAGCGACGGTAATACCCTTCTAAGCCAAGAAACTCCAAACTTCAAATACAGTTGTTGGTCTAGACCACTGCTTCGTTGCTGCGATCTTACTTAGATCTACATGAACACCTTCCTGGGAAATTACATGCCCCAGGAATGTTACTTAAGTCATCCATAATTCACATTTTGAGAACTTAGCATATAACTAATGTTCCCTCAAAGTTTGTAGTACCGTCCTCAAATGTTTTTTATGATCCTCCAAACTCTTAGAGTAAACCAGAATGTCATCAATGAAGACGATCACGAATCTATCAAGGAAAGGTTTGAACACTCGGTTCATAAGGTCCATAAATGCTGCTGGCGCATTAGTCAACCTAAATGACATTAGAGAAATTCATAATGCCCGTATCACGTCCGAAAGGCGGTCTTAGGTATGTCTTCCTCCTTAATTTTCAGTTGATGGTAACCAGATCTCAAATCTATCATTGAGAAGCATTGTGTTCCCTGAAGTTGGTCAAACAAGTCATCAATTCTTGGTAAAGGATATTTATTCTTTACCGTGACTTTGTTTAACTGACAGTAATCTATGCACAATCTTAGAGAGCCATCTTTCTTCCTCACAAAGAGTACTGGGGCATCCCAAGTTGAGAAACTTGGGTGAATAAACTCCTTATCTAGTAGGTCTTGTAATTATTCTTTAAGCTCTTTCAACTCAGTGGGTGCCATACGGTAAGGAGGAATTAAAATTGGTCTAGTGCCCGGAACCAATTCAATATTAAATTCAATATCCCTCTCTGGTGGTAAATCAGGTAGATTTTCTGGAATTACATCTAGAAATTCACTAACTATTGGTATTTGTTAAAGACTTCGTTCCTCCTTGTCTGTATCTTTAATAAAGGCCAGAAATTCATTACAACCTTTTCATAACATACGTTGGGCGGTTAACATAAATATTATGTTACAGGGTACCTCACTTCGGTCTTCCTGAAATATGAAATTATGTCCACCCGATATACTAAAAGAAATTGTCTTGTCATGACAATTCAATGTAGCATGACATGAGGATAACCAGTCCATGCCTAAGATTATATTAAAGTTTGTCATACTAAGAAGCATGAGATCTATCTCCGTCTCCATGTCTTTAACAGTTACCTTACAAGAATGATATCCAGATCTAACTACTAGGGTTTCCCCCATTGGTGTAGCTATCAGAAATGGTTCATCTAGTATAACTAGCTCAAACTTGAACCTCTTGACAAATAGAGGTGACACATATGAATGTGTAGAACCAAGGATAAACAATACATGTACAGCTAAAAGCGCCAACTAATAAAGTACTTGTAACAACGGCATTGGATGCCTAAACATCTTGTCGAGTCAAGGCATATACTCTGGCAGTTCCTCTACCAGCTGCTTGCTGCCCACGACCTCTTTGGCCTCTGCCAGATCCTCTCCCAAAGCTTCCTCCAGTAGAAGTGGTCGGTGCACGAACGACTGGAGTAACTCCCGGTTGGGTGTGAGATGGAAGAACGGATGCTTGACCAGATCCAGAAGTAAGTTGAGGGCATTCCCTCCTGAAGTGCCCTTCCTGTTCGCAATGAAATCAACTTAATGTTCCCATCTTCCTGAGGCATTCTCCAAAATGAAAATTTTCACACTCAGGACATTGAGGCTTCCCTCTTCTTGCTTGAGAACTACCCCTGCTCGAAGAACTGTAACCACCTCTATATTTTTGAGCGGGGCTTAGCTGCACTAGCCGTGGAAAATGTGGGTTTAGATGATGCAATCGGAACATGCTGTGAAGTGGTAGGAGGCTTCGAGGTTCCTGAGTTCCCTCCTTGGTTAAAATACCTCCTGTCTCTAGACCTCTTTTTGTTTTTAAATTCTTCCTTCTTATTCCATCTTTTTTCCATTCTATGTGCAGTATCGACAGCGGGAAAATAAGAGTTATAATTAACCATATTCGGACCCACCTGTGAATAAAGATAATCGCGAAAACCTTCCACAAACTTTTCCACTTTAGCCTCTTCAGTAAGCACCATTTATGGAGCATATTCTGCCAACTTAATAAACTAGGCATTGTACTCATCTACCTACATGGATCCCTGTTTCAAATACAAAAAATCTCTTACTCTAGAGGATTGAACACTTTTTGGAAGGAATTCATTGATAATCATTTTTTGGAATTCCGCCCATGTAACTAGTGGTGCACTTTGGGTTCTCCCACTCTTCCAGGCCTTCCACCATTTACCGGCTCTCCCTTTTAGTTGAAAGGAGACAATCTCTACTCTTTGTGCATCAGAACACCCCAAAGCATCACAAATTACCTCGCAATCATCTAGAAATCATTGCAGGTCCTTAACTGTGCCTTCTCTAGCCTATTTGGTCTCAATAACAAGAGGAACCTTTTGTGTATCAACACGTATTGCTCGTTCTCCCTGCCTTTCCTTTATACGATCTAATCGATCATTTATCAAACTGAACATCTGCATGACAACAGCGGCATCAATCTGTTGAATGACTCCAGCTCCCTCCACTCTGCCACCAGTTGAACTTTCAATATTTGGAGCATGTGAATTATTTGCATGGTCAGAAGGGTTGTCCTACGTATTAACTGGTGGAATTAAAGTCCTCTCTGAGCCTATATGCTCGTTATGATTTGAGGATTCCTCTGACATCGTAGAGTCAAAAGTCTACAAAGAGAACAAATACTTCTCATATTAAACAAGATTACCTCATATTAACCCACCAAGGAATAAGTTATAAAAACAAAAGATACTATACTCTATAAGATCTTTCATAGAACCAAATCTCATGGTCATGCCGTGGCTCATGACAATGAGAAAGGGCCTACAAAGAACACTTTGCTTTGAAATCTATAGGAGACCTAAAAACTGAGCTCTGATACCAAAATTTGTCACATCCCAATTTTAGGCATGTGAATAATTCTATAAACTCAAGGGCATACCCTGTGATATCCCATAAAATCTCTGCATAACATAATTTTTCAGGAAGGATATTTTTACGTATATACATATAAAAGTTCAACATAGTAAAATAGTGAACACAAGCCAAATATCATACAGTATGATACAATTTTTCAAGCCTATGTGACCTATAGAGATTATAGAGCATTCCGAAGCTTTTGGATTCATAAGCCCTCTAGATAACATGAAAAGTATCCTCAAGGAATACTAATTATCCTGCGAATTTTCTTCATTCACATCCACTGTATCCAAAAAAATGTTCATGCATCAAAACTTAGTAACTAAATGACTGTGCAATAATAAATGCGTCATAAGTACAAATACCATAATCATAATCACAATAAGAACAGTTATATTCATATTTAGGGTTTTTATACCTCTGTATTTGATTTATGTTCAGGGATTCAGTTCTCATTGTATTTATGTTCATAATCATTACATGCATTGGTATCTTGGGATATCAAGCCCTCAACCATTCCATGTGTATAATTCCATACATTGGTATCTTGGGGAATCAAGCTCTCAACCATTCCATGTGTATAATTTCATGCATTAGTATCTCGAGTCAAGCCCTCAACCATTCCATGTGTATTATATACTCAATTATAATTCTCATCAATATTATCTTAAATCAAACAATAATTTTCATTATCTAGTAATCATCATTAAATATAGAATCTAATTGCGATATGAGGTGTGATTTATATTGTACTTGGAATAAAAGTAAATAAGTCGGTTAGCAAGGTCATCCACTCATATAGATTCCGTATCCAAGTCACTTTTTTGAGTTACTACAGAGAAGAATACGTAGATGGATTTCAAGTTCCGCTACAGAGATTTTCATGAAGATCAGATATAGAAAGTCAGGATTACTTTTGTACCAAAATACAATTCATACGTATAGTTACTATTTATACGTATGGATACTATTCATATGTATAGTTACTATTCATAAGTACATATACTATTCATACTGGAAAGAGTGAATATAAGCCGTAAAAGAGTACATTAGGAAAATTCCCAGGAAAAAGTGGAGGGTCGCAATAGACACACTTAAGTACCAGGTCTTTCCTTAGCAAGAACTTTCTTAAACATGTATTGTTCACAGTTTGTATTCTATTTTGATAATCAGAGAATCAAAATAATGTATAGGCGGCTTTTTCTGATGTGGAAGATCAGCTAAAGTCGCAACCATAGAGTATACTTAAGAATATAACTTCTAAAATGAAAAGGGCATTAGTATCCTCACCTTAGATATAGGTTAAGGAATAAAGACCTAGAATTTCATAGCCCTAATGTCAGAGCAAGAGAAGTTTTGAGCAGAAGAGAGAAGAGAAATTGAAAATGTGAGTTTAGAAGTGAAATAAAATGGCCTATTTATAAGAGAAGTAAGAGTACTATGCATTAATAAAATATTCATTTTAATATGCGATTTAATAATTCAATTTATTATGCGCTAATAATTCAGTTTGGTACTATGCATTTTATTGTGTAATCATGAGGCGGCTGAGTGATTGATTACTCTTGAGAACTAAAGAGAAATTATCCTTTCTCCTAAACCTTTAAGTTTCTTTTCACTTTAGCCCTTTTCAATTTAGTCCCTGAGGAGATTTTCTCATATAAAACATTATTTTTCTCCCATTTTCTTTTATATTCCTCTTATGCTCAAGTCATATTTCATTCAAAAAATAAATTTCATATCATAACATCCATAATATCTCACAATTTATGCAATCTATAAATGAAAATTCGTATTTTCAACAATATGCACAAAAATTAAACAGATAAGAAAATTATTTTCTGGAAAATAAATTTATCGTAATTGTTAAATACTTATAACTTAAAAATATAGTGGGTATTACAATTTCAAACCATATATGGATCTCTTTAATTTGCATGCTGGATGCTTTTGACCATATTTCTAAAAAAAAAATATCCGATTGATTCATGCACACATCATTTAAAAAATCATCGTTTAAGAATGTTATCTTAATATCTATTTGGTGAAGCTCTAAGTCAAAAAAGCCACCAAGCATTGGGAGAAACATAAACCAACTTAGATTCAACCCAAATACAAAATTGCAACATCAAAAAAGGGAAAAATTTATTTACCATAAGAAACACGCATTAATGTCACTCCAATAGGGTGTATACACTAATAGTATTTCAAAACAAATTATTTATTGTCACCATAATTACTATTTTTCCTTTTTTTTTCAAGTCATAATTATTTTTGAAAAAAATAAAAAAATGTGTGTTTGTGTATATATTATTTTCAAAAATAACACTAAATATTGAACCTGCAATAGGCTAGCTCAAAACCTCACAAAATTATTCAAATAGTATCTTTGGATATCCAAAATAATTTGGTAGAATGTATAGAAACAATTTACAATAAAAGAATACAATTTAAGTAATCAAATAATTACAAATTGTCTCTAAAATAATTAAAATATACAATGGTGCTACCAAGAGAGAGTGTGAGGAGTATTTAACAGACAATAATATCTACAATGCCTATAAAATTTTCAGACCAAATTTCAAAAATACAATATACTTCAATTGTGATCAAAATTTTTGTAATCATATATATCAATTCAATTTTCATCCTCAATCTCCTTATCTCAATCACGTCAATTTATACTAAAAAAAATCACCAATTAAATTGAAAATACAATCATAATTACTATATATATATATATATATATATATATATATATATATATCACTAAGAGAGTAATCGACACAGGCGCAATCATCACAAAATGATGAAAAACTAATCATCATATATTCACGGTCACTAAAAGTATATTAAAGCATGTATATTAATTTGGGAGTAATTTATGTTACATATTTATTTGATAATATCCCAAATATGCTTTAAGTCACAATAATAATGAATACATATCACAACTCAATTGAAGGAAAATGTTACGTCTATTTATATATATGACAGTTTCAAAGAAGGAGAAGATGACGTCTCTAATCAGTTGATTCAATTGATTATATATGTAACCAACATATCTACATTCAATTGGAATTATATGGATGACGTTATTTGAAAATACATCCCTGAAGTGTTTCAAAATAAGAAGTATTTAGAAATCGAATTAAAAGTCCATTCGACATAATTTATTGAAATCGATCATAAATTTATCAAATTTGGGATTACGTAATCCAACACATAATCAATCAAAAAATTCTAAAATTTCTCTCAATTAGAAACAAAACACAAATTTATAATCATAATTTTGGGCTGAATTTTTAGAGTACAATATTTAAAGTAAGATTCTTGACAGATCTAGTTCCAAATTCACAAGAAAATTTAAAAAAAAAAATTGATCAATACACTTATGATCAAAATTATTCATATATACATATAAAATTGAGATAAACATAATATATAAATTCAATCTCAAATATATATATATATATATATATATATATATATATATATAACTACAATCCTAAATTCCAAATCTCAAAATTTCAAATCTCAAAATTTCAAATCAAAGTAATCGATGTTAATTATATATTTATTGAAATTATATCATAATTTGAATCTCGATCACTTATATACTATTCAATTGACAATTAATCATATATATAATTACGTAGTGAAATAGGAGAATTATGTAGTGTACGTGATTGAATCTTTAACAATATAATTTGGAAGTATTTGAAATTTCCTTTAAATTCTTGTGGGTCATATCAATCTATCATATATATATATATATATATATATATATATATAATATCTAAATATCCTTCTGTTTGTCTTTATTCATTCACAATCATAAATATGAAAAAAAAGGAAAAAATAAGATTTTTAACCGATTAAATAAGAAGATATATAACGCATGAGTCAATGCTATATAGTTAAGAATAAGTGGGAGAATCACGTGGGTATTTAAACAAAATATTCACGTCACATATTCTCATATAGCAACGAATTCATGGAGTCAATTGGGATTGAATAAATTAAATCCCATCAATTTTTATGATTGAGATGAAAATTCTCCTATTCAACATCTATATGTTTACATAATTCTCTTAATCGAAATTGTAAATTCAGTATTCTATAGAAATACTCCCTTGTAAACTCTAATACAAATTAATTTAGATTTGATAAAAAAAATATTTAAACTAAAATAACGTCAAATCTAAATTAAAATAAATATCCAGCTACTAAAAATGGTTGTTTTGATTTCGAAAAGAAGGGACATAAGTCATGAAAAACTTTTTTTAAAATAAAGGTAATTTACCTTGATCACAATAATTTTTTCTAATCAATATGAATGAATATATTAATTGTCATATTATTTTAATTTCATATAATTATAAAACAATATGTTAATCAGGCTCTGATACCAATTGAAGAAATTTATAGACAATTCTTATATACAAGTATTGTAAATAATTCTATAATATATGTGAATAATAACAAAAATATGCATACCTGAAAAAGCAGTGAAACTCATTATGGTAATTGATGATTGAATATAAATAACATAAAAGAAAAAAAATAATTAAAGAAGCCTAATATATTTTTAGTCATCCCACACAAAGTTCAGTTTTAATTTAATAAAAATTACATAATTTATTAAAAAAACTTATAATTAACTTATTATTAAATCTAGATAATACATCTAAATAAATAAATTAGGTATAAATAAACATAATTTATAGTAATACATACAAAAAATCCAACAAACTATTGTCATTTTCTTTGAGAGTATACCATATTATTTACAGTAGACTAAAAAGTGCATGGTATGTTTGTTCAAAACACTCAAGAAGATTATTAAAAAAAAAAAAGTAAGAAAATGTGCAGAGGCAAAGCGAAAAGCGAGGGTTCCTGATTACTAGCAGCTGCAAAGTTGAAGGGCATAGTCGAGCCTCTTCTGTAGATCAGAAGGCTCAGCAGCAAGAGTGTGTGTGTGATTATCAGCTGAGGCAGAACCTGCTTCGAAGATGGGACTATGTAATTTATCAAGCCACCATTTGTGGACCCAATCTCTCAACTCAAAACTAGTAGCAGATATAGGTGAGGATGGCGATGGCGATGGCGATGGTGATGGTGATGCTAAAGCAACAGAGGATGTGCGAGATTTAGCATGGTGACAGAGCAGGAGCATAGCAGCTGTGGGGGCCATTAGCAACAATACAGAGTGATTTGAATTCGGGGGAGATAGGAATAACTGTGTGGTTACGGAAGTGCCTCTATATGTAGAGAGAGAAACAGACAGATAAAGAAGATTAGAACAGAACAATCTGTGGGCGGCGTTGCTTTGCCGGTTTCGGTTTTCTTAAACCATCGAAAATACTCGAATCCGTTGTCTGGGTTTACAGGTTTTTGGAATTAATTGTTTTAAATTTTACGGCAAAATTCTCTCATGGTCACGCAAGATATTTTTAATCAATTATATATATATTGTAGCCAATTTTATTTTATATACTCATGTTTTGTAAGGAAAAAATATTTAGCAAGAGGAATGATTTAACGTAAAAAAATTTAAATTTTACTGCAAAATTATCTCTTGGTCATGTAAGATATTTTTTAATAAATTAATAATATAGAGTCAATTTTATTTTATATACTTATAACATTTTTTAAGGATAACATACCTAGTTAAAAAAGTAACTTAATGTGAGAAATTTTATATTTTATGACATATATTACAGTAAATTTTATTGTATATACTAATAATGTTTTGTAAAGAAAATATATCTAATGAGAGAAGTGACTTAATATGGCGCACATATTTCTCGCTCTAGACCCCTCCAAACCTCCCCCACCCTATCTCTCAACCGTTGGATAGTCTCTTTCAATGCATACCACATATTTTTTTGTTTTTTAAAGATAAAATCTTTATGAGAGGGTCTAGAGGGTGGGGGTCTGAAAGGGATTCAAATTCTTTAATATGATATGTGAGGAGAAAAAATAACTACCGATATATTACAAATAAATGGTTTAGAGTAATTCATTAATCATATTTTCTATAAATTTTGTATGAATTGATTATGTATTAATTTAAATAATTGATTTGTGATCTCATCATAATAATTTTCTTCTCTTACTTTCACGTTAATTCACTCCTTTCAGTATGTTCCATTTTTTTTTAGTATCTTAATTCCCAATATCATCTATATTATAATAAAATTATTTAAATTGTCAATTATTCAATATTCTAAATTTACATATCTATATAATTTAAGACAATGTTGTTTTGTATTTTTTATCTTAATTTTTTTCCTCAAAGTTATATAGATGGAAACTTTAAACACAACAAACAGTGAGGAGAAAAAAATAAAAAAAAATGAGAAAAATGAGTAAAAGAAGACTTTCATGCTTAATGAAATATATTTTTTTTTATAAAAAGTGACATTTATTGACAAAAAAATAAATAGTAAGAAATTTTTTTTTTTGCAATTTGTATATCAAATGTTAAGGACACATAATTATACTTTTGAAATAATAAAAATATCATATATAATTTCAATTAAAATTTTGAGAGATTAATGTAAGATACTGCGAGGGTTCCGTTTATTTTGTAAGAAAATTGAAATTTTTACTTAAAAAAGTTTTTTCTTATACAAGAAAACATTTTCATAACATTTTTTCATTGTTTCTTTTATTAGAATAACTTTTAATTTAAAAAATAAGGTTATGAAAATAAGATTGAAGCAATAGTGATATTGGTTCAAAATTTATTGGTTTAATAATAATAAAATCATAGTTGAGCCAATAAATATATATTTTTTATTGTACACATTATTATCAAATGTAGTAAATTAGTAATTCCTTTCATGTTTAAGTTTGATATTTACATTTAACATTATATTCAACAAATGTAACAAATTTGAGAGTAGAAAAAGTTGTCATTTTTTAAATGAATACAAAAATTTTAAATTTATATATAATATAATTGACATAAAAAATATTAAAAAAAAATTAAGGTCTTTGATGATGTTTTAAAAAAAGAAGCTAAAAATATTTTTTTTGTCCTTAACATTTATATCAGATTTTAATTTCATCTCTAACATTTTTTTTGTCTGATTTTGTATCACATCTTTTATTTTTGTTTCAATTTTATCTTTGAAACTAATACTGTTAATAAAATAAATACAAAATATTGACATAAACTCTTCCATGTAACACATCAATGGCAATGTGTCACACACATGTTAGACGCATCATATGGACAAAATAAAATTACAAATTTTCCCTTCAATTCTTTATCTTCTCTCATCTCTCTCTCTCTCTCTTATCCCCCAAACTTACAAATCTAATGTAAGTCTTTAGCTACCATAAATAGGATGAAAGTGAAACCTATCCAACATACAGAGGACCAAATTAAAACTTATCCTTGAATGTTGAAATTGAAACTTAAAGATACATGTTGGCAATATTTGATAAGTCATTTTTCATGTGTTTAGGCATATCAGTATTTTCTATTAATGATTTAGGCAATATTAATAATTAGGACAAAATTAACATTTATTATTAAAAGATAAGACGAAATTAATAGAAAAAATATAGATATTTTGCCAAATATAAGGGAGAAATAGATATTTTGCCTTATTTTATTTTGTGCTACTCAGTCACATACGAAAAACCGTGAGCCAGAATGCCGCTGATTACAGCTTCCCTTCTCTGGCTCTGAAGATGTGCGCCGTTGAATTCGCTTGCTTGCTGCTGGGGATCTCCACCAACCGTCAGTATCAATATTAGACACGTCCTTTCTTCCTTGATCATATATTCCATATTATTACAAAAATAAAATTTTCAAATTATAAACCATAATAATAATTAAAACAATAATTACTCAAAAAAAAACACTTTTACTGTCATCAATTTTATTTTATGTGCATTTTATCTTCTAAAAATTTTAAAAGTTAATAAATAATTTTTTTCAAATTTTACAATTTATGTAAAATAACTCTTTATATTCCTGAACTAAACTAACAATTAATACATATTTGTTAAATTTATTTTTTTGATATATAATTTTATTTTTTAATCTTGACTTCATAAATTTTAATCAATGCATATATGTTAAATTTATTTTTTTTGGATATATAATTTTATTTTTTAATCTTGATTTCATAAATTTTTTATAATATATGTTTAATTATTAATTTATTTAAATTTTTTTTACTAATAAACAATTTTTATGTGTTTAAATGCTAAAAAAATCTTAATAATTTAAATTCAAAAAAATTATCTTAATAAAAACATGCTCCGTACTTTATTTCATTTATTTATTGTTTTTTTAACCGTCTCACTTCCGATGGCACAAAACCTTTATCATTTGATTGAATTGGAAGTGCTCATTTATTTTTTTAAGATTTATTGAAAATATTTTTTAATATAAAAATAATATAACATCTTTATTTATATTTGAAATAAAAAATAATCCTAATTTAAATTATCTTTTTATATTATATTCTATATTTTATTTTATATTTAACTACTGATGATAAAAAGATTAAAAATTTTTATATCATAATAATATGAATTTATAACATTAAAACATGCTTAGTAAAGAGATTAAACAAAAGAAAATTTTTTAGATGTAATTCTTAAAGGAGTTTTATTATCAAGTTAGAACCGTGAAATATTTTTTTTAGAAAATAGTAATACAATATTAAAACAAAAACTTATTTACATATATTTTTATAAAAACACCAGCAAACAGCCAAACGCTCGGAGGAGCAACTCCTACTGATTTTTATTGTTAAAAAAAAATAAAAAAATAAAATTACAAGCAAGGTGTCCTACACGGTGAGCAAAAAAAAAAACCAAAACTAGATAAAATCATTACTTACCCATGCTAAATGTGAAACTAAACAAAAAGAATACTATTTACACCAAAATGGGCATCTTTGCAAGTTGAATAATGCTTGGAGAGGCATCAGGAAGAAGAAATATGGAAATCAACAAAGTTAGTGTTGAGCAGAAGCAGGAGATGTTGCTGCTTCTCCAGTATTCTCTTGAAGCAATGGAGAGCTGTTAGAACTTTCATGCTCACTCTCTTCGTTAAATCTATCAACAGGATGCATAAATACTCCTGCAAAAACATACATGAATCACAAACCAGGTCATTCAGAAAACTCGAGTTTGAACGTATTTATATAATTTATTATCAATATACACCCTTGCTCTTATCATTATAATATGTCGAAGGCATTACAAATCGACTGGAAGTTAATATGATGATTGATGACTTACCTATAAACCAAAGTCCAGCTGCTAGAAAAAGTATAGATGTCAGAGACAGTGTGGTGGTTCTCCAGTTGTGAGCATGATCCTGCATTACCAGTATCACCAACATCAGAAATATGGTACATCGTCTTAATAATAAGAAACAGTAGCTTCTAAAGTTTTGTCCGAAACCTTTTATTTAGCTTGTGAGCATTCAAAGAATAGTTGTTTGTTAGAGATGAATAAAACTATAATAATTAATAAACCTTTTTCTGCAAACTCATGGCATATTAGCGTTAATATTATCGACTGACCTGCAAAATTCCTACGAGCGGTGAAGACGGGACATCCCCAAAGACATGAATGGCAACAGTAGACATAGCCATGGATAGTGGCCTCAAACTTGGTGTAACACAATGAAGGCATATATAGTTTACAGGACCCTGCAAATATAGTAGTAGGAAAGTAAATGCAGAGTAAAATTGCGACCTTGGATTGACGAAAGGTTGCTATTAGGATCAATGATTTTGAAAATCAATTCTAATAATCATATGCAATCTGCAGAATTATCTAAGTTGGACATTTTGTACAAACTTAACTCCCAACCAAAATTGACCTTTCAGGAGTCAGTCAAATCTTGGATGGAAAGAAACAGAAATACTACTCTGTATGTACAGGTGAATTAAAACAACGCTTTAAGTTAAAAAATTAAATCAACAGTAACACCATCATCAATAGGAAGAGACTTTGTGCTGAAGAGTAATTTTGAATTCAATTTCTAACATGTATGTTTAGGTGAATTTCTAAACATTTCTTCTAAATAATGCTAAAACTGAATTACTAAACTTTTCTTCTAAATAATAAGAATGTAATCAGTTAAATGCGATTTAATGGAACCAGCAAAGTTTAGTACCTGAGTGGCAAAAACAAATAGTTCACCAATGGAGAAAAGAGCCAAGAAGCCATACATGCTTCTAAATAAGAATGCACCAAAACAAAATGCTGCCCCAAGAAATGTTGTGAATGAGAGAAACTGCAGAAGTTTCAGAGTGTTCAATAGAACAGAGGAACTGAGCGTAAACAATATGCTAAGTGAAGGAGGCATTTACACATGTTTCTTGGATAAAAGGGTTCACTAGAATGCATATCTCTCTAGCACAATCCAGAATCTCAATGTCATAAAATACTTTGCACCATTAATAAACAGTTTTCTCTTGCGGCAGACCCTGATCAACCACACAATATTTTAAAATTATAACTACTATACATAAGCTAATTAATTTTAAAACTGCTACAATAATGCTGAAAACTTAATGTTGATTGACATGCTTTATCTAAAAGGCTGATCAGAACCTCAAATAAAGTTTTTTCAACAAAAAGCAAGCTTCAAATTCAAATCTTTACTGTCAAATGTATATGCCTCATCAGAAAGGCCATTCATATATGAAATTGACACGCAAATAGTTGATGAGGCCATTCATATATGAAATTGACACGCAAATAGCTGTTCTGCATGTATGATTAATCCATGAGGTGTTGGTTACTGGGACCAAAAACATTTTGCTGGAAAATATACCACTGCAATCTGGAACAAAGATTTTCAATGCATGAGAAGCATATGCCCGATATTTACAGCCAATCAAATCCAGTTCAAAGGCTACAAGTAATTGTAATAAATACTGAGCAGACGTTGCTGAAACACAGAAGCCAAATGGCAGTTTAAAGATGCAAACCCAGCTATCTAACTAGAAGTGGTCTTCAGTGCTTATAACAAGTAAAAATAGTGCGTTGGGCAACTCATAAACAGGCATCAAAGTAACACCGGAATTTTTCTATGAACTAGGAAATACCAACCTTAAATGCATTTGATATGGTGCTAGTCATGTAATCCAGAATAAGGCCTCCTCCTAATGTGCCAAATATTCCGCATATAATTGTAATTCCTCCAAATATCATATCTGCATTAGTCTGCCAAACAAACCTGACTTTAACAATTGACTGATTTTACTATGTTTTACCTAGATAACTGCTTTGATTTGCGAGGAGTAAATTTCATTATATGCAAGTAAAATGGATATAAAAGAAAGAATGAACAAAAATGTAAATGTAATCAGATGCACATGTGGTCATTAGGTGAAGCAAGAAACTCACCATGTTATATATACTATAACCAGCTTTGGGCCCCCAATATGAGTAAGCACCTATGACAAAGTTGTATGCTATGTAACCTGCAAGTAGCCGTTCATGGCAATATGGAATTAAATGAAGAGACATTGTATAACATCTGTAAAAGCAACATATACGTGACTGAGGTACAAAGTCCATAAGCTCTCCAGCAACTTCTAACATGAATGTACCAAATAAACCAAGTGATTTAACGAAAGCAGCACCTAGAACATTAATGACAAAAACCTTCTCAAGCAAAAGCACTTTCATATCTTTCATAAATTTTGAGGTTTGATCCCAAGCTTTGCTTGCAGATTTTGACCTGAAATAAGATAAGAATGGATAATGATGCTTTTTGTATATGTCAGCCACATATGATGGATGCCAGACGGTACAAGATACAAATACATAAACTAAAGGATAAAGAAGTTATTAGAGAAAGAAGTCAGGTTAATTAGCTCACTTAGAAGGAAACAATTCCAAACTTAATCATGATACTGTTAGGTACCTAAACAGCTTGGGGAACCCACCCTCAAAAGCTAGCTGTTAAGGGGGAAGAACCAAGCTACTTAAGTACCCCATCAAGCATCCCATACTACCCAATGTGGGACTTAGACATCCCATACTATCCAGTCCCTAACATAGCACCACCCTTGAGAGCCGACGTCCCGACAGCTGCACTCTACGACGCTTCACTCGGTCTTTCCGGTCAGCCCCTTCGTAGGTAGCCCTCTCCGGTGCATCGACAACCAGGCTCTGATACCAATGTTAGGTACCTAAACAGCTTGGGGAACCCACCCTCAAAAGCTAGCTGTTAAGGGGGAAGAACCAAGCTACTTAAGTACCCCATCAAGCATCCCATACTACCCAATGTGGGACTTAGACATCCCATACTATCCAGTCCCTAACAGATACATAGGAAGGAATAAATGCCTTTGATGGGCATTATAATGGCCCATCAACCATATGGAAAAACAAAAAAAGTCACTTTATTAATTAAGGATAAGTGTTACCACTTGGATGGTTGATGTGAGCTTTCATCTCTGAACTCTACCTTCGAGGATAACAACTTATCTTTGCCATTTGAAGCCTCCACATCTTGACATCAAATAAGTGGATTTTGTTAAGAGCAATAAAGAATTCGCACAATAACCAACCAACAAAATAGAAACCTAATTTCTTCAGCTAATTGCTAGACTTGAGGTGATAATTGAGGATTGGTTTTACTTGCCCCAAAGAAAAAAGCTATTTTCGCCAAACCAGGAAAGTGGAAAATAATGCAATGCAATCAGACTCCAAATAGGTCATCTTTAAGCCTTCTGAGTGAATAAGTAGTATCAGTTAGTATATTTACCATCTTTGTTTATAGACCATAATTCCACCCTTAACTTTAAAAAAATTGATTTTTTTAAAAAAGTAAGCCTTCCTTCATTAATGTACCTCTAAGGGAGAATGGTGAAATTTGATAGGAAATAGCTCAATTTGTAGACAGATCCTTACTCAGAAAGTCCACTCAATGTTTCAAGATTGTACGTTAATTTTTTTTTTTTTTAAAAAAAGCAAAACTACATTGAGAGAAGAGAAATATAAAGCATGAGGATTAGGAAGCCTCCTAAACAGAACAAATAGCATAACAATAACTGCAGATTAAATCGGGGAAAAACTCAACTCAAAAGAGGTATTGAATCTCTTTGCATATCCAACAAAGAGACCACTAGACAAAAGAACCAACGGACAGAAAGCCTAAGACCCACAACCAAGCAAGAAAAACAAACCCATCCCATGAAATGATTTGTTAAAAATCTTAGATAATATTTATTAGATTTTAACAGAAATTTAAATGATACAAATTTGAATACACACAGTTACAGTAGATATTAAAAAAAAACATTGTCAGTAGTGGGTGCTGAATATTGTTCTCTCAATCATGAGATAATGAAGTGGGTACTCTTGACAAGGAAGTGAGACATTGTACTCAAATAATGCACGATACATTTCTTATACCTTAATTCATAACAAAATTACCTTGAACTTTGGACACTACTGTCTCAGGTGCCACAGCCTTTATTGACTCAGCAGGAACAAAACCTGGATCCACAAGTAGTTTAGAGATGGACAATACTAATATGATCACAAAAATGCAAGACAAATGTGCACCTTTCAATTGCAAAGGCTTCATAACGAATCCCATAATAACAAATGGAATCATCACTACAGACTCCACCCAGAATGCAACACGCCAGCCAAACTTAGTTCCAACCTGTTTATCGATGAAGTGCAAGGAAATTATTGCAGGGCCACATAATATACAATCATGAGATGGCAAAGCAAGAAACACATAAATATTGATTTTTTTTTTCTACGGAATGAGTCTGTATAGATAATTAAAAAGTATAAAAACACATAAAATCAGATGACAACTTACCAAACCACCATAGACATAGCCAAGAGCATATCCCGTTGGTATGCACATGTAAAATATTGCAAGCCATGCCGTTTTCTGTTGTATACACCAGCAGCAAAAGTTTCCACCAGATTAGAAAATAAGCAGCAATTACAATTACAATTAAGATACCTACTACTTAAAATGGAAGAAAGGATATCTGATATAAACATTGAAATGTTTTTAAGAAGAAAGCAACCTTTTCCCAACTCACGATGATCAAGTGACTGCACTGATATAAGCCAATATTCTTTATGTAAAGCTAAATTCCATTAAAGATCTGGTACACCAGTTTGATTAATCTACATTGTGTTAAGAAGAATCTAATAAGTCTTACAAATTAAGGTATTTAAACTTTAACGTAATACATCTGGATGGCGTTTGGTATATGGGTAATTTAATATTTCTAATACTTAGAAACCTCATCTATAAGAAATTTGAGTATGAAATGTTTGAAATTATCAGTCTTCCTATGTCATTTAAGATGCGTGAAATACAGAAAAATTTTCACATTTCTTATACCCAAATATATTATATATAAGCCTTCAAGTGCTTGGGAAATTAAAATTCCCATGTACCAAACGTTCTCCTAAAGACAAGGGTGTGAAAGTGGTTTTGTTTCCTTTGACCATTCTCTAATGTTTCCCTCTCGTATTTTCTGAACATGGCATCTGAACTTAAATACCATTCACCTTGAACTCTGACCCTAGATACCATCTAACTTGAATTCTTCTTCTGTTTGTTAGACTACCCTTTTTTCGTACGTCAAATATCATATTGTAGCTATAGACTTCGAACTGACCCGGGAAATTGATACCAGAAAGACGGAAACAACAGCCTCCAGCTATCAACTAAGACTCCAATTAATTCCACATACAATACAGACTGTACTCTTCCCCTTTTATAGTCTTTAAGGGTGGCATCACAGCTAGCAAAACAGAACTAACTAACATATAACAGGACTAACTAAAAAAACTACCTAATAGACCCAATCAACTAACAACTAACAACTAACCAGTGACCAGAACTAGTAGCAAACCAGTCCTTCAATTAGTAACAACTACTAATAATCCCATGCATCAGTATTCCCCTCTTCAAAACAATCCCTGTCCTCAAGGATTGATACAGTTTAGAAGTTAGGAGATTGAAATGTCAGGGCAGTTCTCCATCTTCACATTTGTATGCTTCAGAAGCTGTGTCTAGAATACAGCAGATTCTTGAACAATTTCCCACACTTATCCATGATCATTTGAATCCACCCTTGCAATGTATTCCTTGTTTCTTCTCCCTCATCATGCACCATTATCAAGAACACTCCAGATTTTTTACAGTGTTGTTCAAATGTGATATCTTGCAGTCTCGCCAAATACATGGAATTGATTAAAGCTACTGGGTTTAAACCTTCTGGCCAGGGTTTCTTTTTCATTCTTGACACAGCTTAAGGGAAGTTTCACCTTCAATTCAACTTGAGATTCTTTCTCATTCTTGCAACTTCCAACAGTTTATGGCTAGTTTCTCAGTCAATTCAATCCGAGACAGCAATCCTTCAAACTTTTCTTGGTAATCAGTCATTCCTTGTTGCTTTACGTTCTTTAATATTGCAATGGAATCCACATGCAGTATTTCATTACTCCAAATCTACTTTCCAGGCAATCTATGCTTTCTAGCCAATTTAACTTTCCTATTCTTTTTGTCTTGCTTCAAGCTTGATGCTGTTGCTGCTTTCCAGCAAATCTATCTTCATTCACATTTGTTAGTGCATGTTTTCCATTCTCATTAGAGCTCAATCCTCCATTCTTTTTAGCTTTTTGCATCTTCATTGGAACTCAATCCAGCCTGAAGAAACTTTGATGCTAATTTAGCAAGCATGCCTTCTATCCTCACCATCAAATTTTGCAGCTCATTCACATTCTGATGAATCTTCCTGATTTCTTGCTCCAATTTCTTGAAGCAGTCTTGAGATCTTGTCTCCACTACCATGGCTCTCCAAGACCGATGCTCTAATACCAATTGACACCAAAACAAACAAACAATGGCCGCAAGCAATCACCTTAGATTCCAATTATATTCCTCACACAATACAGACTTAGCTCTTCCCCTTTCATAGTCCTTAAGGGTGACATCACAGCTAGCAAATAAAACTAAACAGAATTAACTAAAACATGACAGGGCTAACAAAACATAACAGAACCTATCAACTAACAACTAACCAGTAACCAGAACTAGTAACTAACCAGTCATTCAATATGTATCATAAGTTTGCACAATGCAAGGCATATTGCATGCTGAGAAGTCACATATTGTGACTGAAGCACTGGGCTTTTGACATTGCACGTTTCTGTTTGACAGGTGCTGATGGGCAGGGTCAGAGATGGAAGTGCTAGTTGTTTTAGCTATTTGTTGACGGTTGAGTTTAGAGTGTCCTACTTTATTTATTTATTTGTGATAAGACTGAGGTAAATAGGAGAAATAGAAAAACAAGGACTGAAAGTTATAGGTGCTAGTTGGTTGGTTATTGGGATCTTTTAAAGGATGAAGTGCAATGGCTGGAATTTTTTTTTTGTTGGGGGGGCGGGGGGGTCAGGGACTTTGGTGAGGGAGTGTTCTAGCGACTCGGAGGTCTACGGTTGTTTGGGAGTGTCCTACCAACTTGAAGGCATAGGGAATTATTTTCCAGTTCTGTCTTTTGTTTTCTTGTTCTGTAATAGAGAGGCTCTCTCTATAAAAGCTTCCATTTTGGGATTCTGTGTTCCTACTCTGCTATCTTGTGCATTGGGTTCCATCAGTTAAGTTAGGATTTTTTTTTCAGTATGCTACAAGACAGAAATTTTGAAAGCTGAAAAGCTTCAGAGTGAGAAGGAGACAGGGAGTGTTAGAGAACATTTAGTAGTCAGGGAAGTTATGAATTAGGTAAGAAGTTGTAAGGGTTTTGATAGTTCTTAAGTAGTCATTTTATATAGAGGGTTAAGGATCAGTGATTTAGGCACAATTTTTTAATATTTCAAGGATATATTTTCTGTTCTTCCTCACTTATCTCTCCAGCTTTTTCCTATCCCTATTTTCTCAACACAGTATTAGCTTTATGAATATCAACAAATGGCAAACTAGGGACATTCTTACATTTCTAAAGATTTCATCAAAGCCAAATCTTGCTTAGGTTTTTTATGCTGAAAATTCAGAGATCTTTTAGAAAATGAAGGCTTTGACCAGAACCAACTGAAACCACTGATTACTTCAGGGATTGAAAAAATTACTTTAATATATCAAGTATAGAAATTGAAAGTAAAGCATTGAACAAACAAAGAACCATCACAGTTGACAAGGTAATTAATTACTATTACACGTAGGGACATCATACTTGTGGATGCAGATACAACCCACCTAAATTCACAAATCATTGCTTCAAAATTCAGATAAATGGAAGACATGAGGGTATGATACTGAGAAGAAAAATAACAAACAACAGATACTTTAAAAATCTGAAAGCAGGAAATGATTAAAAGGGAAAAGGCAAAAACCTGAGGAGCCGGGGCATTGTCATCAATGAAAGGAGCTGCAAGACTTATGAATGAAGCCTCACCAACACCGACCAGCCTATAAAAAAGAATAACAAAATCATAAGGAAAAAGTAAACCAATTCATAGATTCTGTCCTCTTTTCTAAGACTCAAACAGAAGCAAAAGGGAATAAGTAACCCAATTCATAGACTGTGTTATCTTTTTTGAAGTATACAAATTCTATACCCAGAACAAACAACATTGAAAATTAGGGGGATTAGAACACTTACACGCGACATAGTGCAATGAACCAGAAACTAAAAGCAAAACCACAACCTGCGGTTGAAAGAGTCCAAACTGTCATTCCAACTCCAATAAGTCTAAATGGATTTACACTGAAAAATATAAGAATGTGTAAGAACTCATGTAGATAGTTAATGATAGAAAATATAAATCTCATCAATGGTGTTCTACAACACCTACATGGAAGGGGGAAAAATGTTAAAATTTTTCTTCAATTATTATGCCCAATAAACATGGAATGACACTATAACTCAATTGACAAAAGGTTATATAAATTGAATTGACAACTAACTTCAATGCACGCAAAGCATGTTAGACATATTGTCTCATAAAACTAAATGTGCTTTTCCTTGACACAACTGAAAGTCATACACACGAAGATTGGACCAAGTACGCTTAAAGATTGCATTGCTTTGATTGCACATCAAAAGGATAAGTCATCTCAATTAAAGAAGATCGATGATGGTCAGAAAGAATGTTCAGCTTTCAGAAGCTTCATTCTTTGGGAAAGTATCTTCTGAAGCAATATTAGGTTGGATAAATAAGCAAAATAAAGCTGGGGATAGCCATAATGTAGCTAATTTCATTTTATAGCATCTATTGGGATATTGTATACCGTTTGCAGTTCCAGTATACTCATGCAAAAGAAAGATTATAAAGCCTCAATCATTTAGGAATATTATTAATATAATTTTCAATTATGTCATGAATCAATTTTTTCATAGAATTTACTGAAGAACTTTGCAGCATTTGGTCTTTCCTACCACCCTTCTGACTACCAACTCCAGAGTTTAAAATCTATAAATTATAATAAGGCTCAATAATTAAAATAACATGTCACACCTATTAAAAAGTATCATAGAAAGCACAGATTAGCAACTAGTGCAAAAGGAAAGGCTATTACCTCTTAGCTAGCGCTGCAAATATTGGAGAAGCCACAAGGAGTCCAACCATAAAAGCGGATGATAGCATTCCATCCTCAAAATTGTTCAAGTTAAAGTGCCCCCTACATCACATGACAACAACAAATAAATTCCTGAAAATTTAGTAATGCATAACACAGTATTTGATGTAATAGAAAAGAACTCAAGGATAAGTTCATACATGCAACAACAACAGTTATCTTGCAGTCTGTAAAACTAAATTCTACATCATGGAATACTTCTCATGCCATTCTGACAAGAAAGTATGACAATGGGGAAAACTATGTTTCTTAACACACAACATCCCTATTTCTCTGCCCATCATAATGACCATAATAATTTCTGCTTGTGTGTTATTGTAGTTCAGGTCATGCTTTGGTTTTATTCTAATTTATGTGGATAAATCATATGTCTCCACCCAGCTCATTTCAAACCCATGACATTGACCTAAATTTTTGTTATGAAAGGGGAAGGTCTGGAAAAGGTATTAGTTCAACAAATATGTTCCACTCACTCATGCATTAAGTCAAGAACTACTTTTAATGTGAGAGACACATAAAACATGTCACTCTATTTTATAACCAAAAAATGATTCAGGGATATACTAAAAGGAATTGATAATATGTAGCACATAGGCATTGGGTTTTTCAAATTAGTTTGTATTGTTTGACAACAAATGAGGTTACACATGCAGAATATAATTAATAATTATGGGTTTAGTTTGATTAGTAATTCAGTTACCCTATTATGTAAGAAAAACCTTTTATTATTATAGTAAACATTTTGATTTCCTGTTCCTATACGAATAAGCTGATCATTATATTCCTGGTAGAGCTGTTTGAGGTCCCATATATCAGGAAAGAATTATGGCACATTTTCATGATTCATTTTAATAATAAGTAATCACCCTACCATGCCTTTTTTTTTTCCTATCACTTCTGCGACCTTTATCCCTTTTCCCTTCACTTCTCCCTCCTATTCGATGTTGTCTTGTCCAGTCTCAAGTTTAATAGGAAAACCTTCTTTTCAACATCACATATTCCTCCAATTCTATAAGAACCTCTAGCAAGGATACCAAATCTTGATATCATGAACTAGCAAAAACAAAAACATCACCAACCTCACCAGGCAGAAGAAACTAATCAATGGTATGATGACAGTAAGAGTCAAAATGTAGGAGAAATTCTTGCTATTCATATAGAAGATTTAAGTATATCTTACTGTATTCCGCTACCACCTTTGCAGGTACCACTTTTTGTGCAAGTTCGTTGAGTTCCATTAACACCATTGCTTGCTATTGCTCCTCGGTCCAAATAGTTTAACAAGTTAATCAGGCAAAATACAACAAGTAGCCTACAAAAAAAATAGAAGAGCTTTGTTGAATTATAATGCATAATAAAAGCATATAATCTAGGAGAAAGATAAGAGAATTTGAATAAAACTGAATCACTTCGATATATTTGAATAATGAACCTCAAGCCTTATTTATACGGCAAAACAGAAAGGATAAGTACAGGATAATCTCATCCAAATAAATAAAAACAACTAACGAACTTTGCTATTTAAAATAATACTTATCATACTTATAACAGAATAATCGTATGGATAATATTCTAATATCCCCCCTCAAGCTGGATAGTATACATTATACAATCCCAGCTTGTCTACCATCTTATCATATAGTGGTTTGACAAAGCTTTGGTTAGAATATCCGTAGTCTGTTGTGAAGTAGGTGTATAGGAAATTGTTATGACTCCTTCGTCTATCTTCTCTTTAATAAAATGGCGATTTACCTCCACGTGTTTGGTTCAGTCATGATGCACAGGGTTATGTGAAATTGCTATTGCAGCTGTATTGTCATAGTAAATTTGCAGCGGAACTTGTACCTTCATTCCTAACTCTTCCAATAGAAGTTTCAGCCATAATGCTTCATAAACCCCAACAGCTATTGATCGCAATTTTGCCTTAGCACTACTTCTTGCCACAACGTTTTGTATTTTTACTCCTCCATGTAACCAAGTTCCCCCAAACGTAGGAACAATAGCCAGAAGTAAAGCGTTTGTCTATTCTTGATCCAGCCTAATCTGCATCAACAAATACATCCACATGCTTTTCTGTCATTTTTAAAAAATAGTCCCTTCCCAATTATGCCTTTCAAATACCTAAGAATTCGGTATGCTGCATCCATGTGACTTACAGAAGGAGAATGCATAAATTGACTTACATAGCTTACTGCAAATGCGATATCTGGTTTGGTGTGGGATAGATAGATAAGTCTCCCAATCAGTCTTTGGAAGTGCCCTTTATCTGTTGGAGGATCATCATCTTGAGCTTTATTTTTTTGGTTAGGATCCATAGGAGTCTCAACTCGTTTGCACCCATCATTCCAATCTCTTTTAACAAATCCATCACATATTTTCTCTAAGAAACAGAAATTCCAGCTTTGGTCCTTGCAACTTCCATTCCTAGAAAATATCTTAAGCTTCCTAACTCCTTCATTTCAAATTCCTTTGACAATTTCCTTTTGATTTCTTCGATTTCAACCGTGTCATCAACATATACAATCAGTATAGTCATCTTTCCTCCTTGGGATTTAAAAAATAAAGTATGTTCAGAATGAGCCTATTTGAACCCATGTTGCTAGAGCTGGACAACTTTAGTGAAACGTTCAAACCACGCTCTATGTGATCGCTTCAATCCATATAATGATTTTCTAAGACGACATGCTTTCCCTTGTTCCTTTTCTAAGTCAAATCCTGGTGGTAGATCCATGTAAACTTCTTCCTCAATTTCTCCATTTTTTTCACATCTAATTGTTGTAATGGCCAATCTAAATTTGCAGCTAGGGATAGTAAAACACAAATAGTATTAATCTTTGCTACAGGAGCAAAAGTTTCTTGAAAATCTATGCCATAAGCCTGTGTGTATACCTTCGCCACCAATCTAGCCTTATATCTTTCAATTGAACCATCTACTTTATACTTCACTGTGAAAACCCATTTACAGCCTACTGTTTGTGTCTTTGGGTTGCTGGACAACCTCCCATGTTTTATTTTTTATCAAGAGCTTGCATCTCCTCATGTGCATCTTTCCTCCATTCATCTTTACTTAATGCTTCATCAACTGTTCTTGCTATTTGCTCCTCCTCTAATAGCTGAGAGGCAAAGCATTTCATAGATTGAGATAGGTGAGAATATCCAACAAAATTAGATATAGGATATTGTGTACAGGTTCTGGATCCCTTCCTTAATGCAATAGATAAGTCAAGTTGATTCAAGTTTGGATCTGCATAGAAATCAGGGTTAGAGGTGGATTTTTCTAAATTATCTTCTTTATGAATATGCTTCCTCCTGGTCTAAGTTATTGGGGAATATTTTACTGGTTTAATCATCTGCTTCTCACGTTCCGTGAATAGCCAGGACATTGAGGAATATCCAGAAAGGCATTTAGGGAATCGCTCTGATTCTATCTCTGTTCGTTCCGTTTGAAGAAAGGAAGGATCCCAACAAAGAATCGATCTTTTTTTTAGTTGTTGAATCTCTCTTAGATTGATCAATGTGTGATATTCCGAATCCTCATTACTAATGGAATCGAAATGATCTCTGGATTGATCAGAAGATCCTTTCAATTGGCTAGAATCCGTTACTTGAATGAAACTAGATCTTGTGGAATCATATTGAATATTTGACGATACATTCCGTACCTTGCTAAAAAACCGATCCTTGTTTACCAACCACACATTGTCTAACCAAATCCAATTCTCTCTCGATATGTTCTTCCAAAAATCCGATTCGTGCGGATTCTTCCCCCAACTAACGAAGAGATCTTGTTGGAATTGCCACATATGAAATTGAGCACAATTTTGCAAAGAAATAGCCCGCTTGTTTAGGTTCGGTTAGAATGGCTTGAGTTTCATCAAAAGGCAAGAGAGGTGTCTGACAATCTGAGCTGTTTATCTGTATAGACATTTAAGGAATAGGGTTCAGATTTTAAGAGTCAGGATTTGTCAAACAGAAAGCTTCCCAATTTTGAATAGATGTAGGTTGACCATATTCAATAATTGATCCTTTTTCAGAATATTCTAGGAGATTATTTTCCCAAAAATTAGAGTCATAATCTACTCCCCCCCCCCCCCCCCCCGAGATGAATTTTTTGTGAAATAACGTTGGTGTTCAAAGGAGGTAACATCTCTAGAGATGAAGTACTTTTTTTTTTTTTCAGGTGAGTAACATCTATAGCCCTTTTGGGATGTTGCATAGCCTAGGAAAATACACTTGAATGATCTAGGATCCAATTTACCCTGGTTTATGTCATGATTATGAATAAATGCAGTACACCCAAAAATCTGGAGATCCAAAGTAGAGAAAATTGAAGGGTAGGACAAAATTTCTGTAGAACAGAGAGAGGTGTTTGAAAGTGTAATACTTTAGATGGCATTCTATTTATAAGGAAGCATTCTGTCAGTAATGCATCACTCCAAAAACATTTGGGAACATTGTGCATAATAGTAGGGAGCGAGCTACCTCAAGTAAATTGCGATTTTTTCTCTCGGATACGCCATTTTGTTGAGGAGTGTTAACACAAGTACTTTGATGAAGAAGACCATTCTTTAGAAGAAAGGTTCTAAGAGAGGTGTTGAAATATTCAATCTCATTGTCTATTCGTAAAATCTGAATTTGAGTGTTATATTGGGTTTTGATCATGTTATAGTAATTTTCAAAGGTTTGCGCAACTTCAGATTTATCTCCTAAGATATACACCCAACAAACTCTTGTATGATCATCAATAAAAGAAACAAACCATCTTTTATTAGATATAGAATTTATTCGAGATGGACCCCAAAAATCACTATGAATAAGGGAAAAAAGGTTTGGTTTCTTTATAATGATGAGTAGGTAAAGAAGTGCGAGTATGCTTTCCTAACTAACATATTTCGCAAGAAAAAAATTCATTGTGACGAAACAAGGGAACAAATGTTTCATATATGAGAAACTAGGATGGCCAAGATAGTAGTGAAGAAGCATAACTTGCTATTTGTGAGGAAGGTGATCTGAACTAATAGTAATGTTGCACCGAGGAGGCATATTCATGAAGCAGTATAAGCCATTAATTTCCTTAGCATTCCCAATCATCTAACCAGAAGTCTATTCCTAAAAAACACAAGTGCCTGGTGAGAATTTAACAATACATTGCAAATCCTTTGTAACTCTACTGATGGATAGCAAATTAAATGTTAAGGTAGGGACATGAAGAACATTCTAAAGAGAAATTTTAGAGTTGAGAGGAATAGAGCCAACACCCAAAACAGGTATAAAGGACCCATTAGCCACTTGAATAGTCTTGTTATTTGAACAAGGGGAGTAAGATGTGAACAAATGACATGAATGACACATATGGTCAGATGCACCGGAATCTATAATCCAAGGTTCACTTTGATGAGAAATAAAAGAGGATGGATGTACAATACCGTTTGCCATTAAGGAAGTAGAAGGTAAAATGTTGGAACCAGAGAGAAGTTTGCTGAGTTGTTCAAGTTGAGCTTTGGAGAAAACTCGATCCATAGCAGATTCTGGAGGCTTAGTAGATGCAACTCGAACATTGTTATTACCAGTGGACTGAGTATTCTTGCCATTTGTATCTCTGAGATGTCGTGGGACCCAATTCGTAGGTTTGCCATGAATCTTCTAGCAGTAGCCTTTGTATGATTAGGACGCTAACAGTGATCACATCATAGTTTGGTTTGACTATTACGCCCAACATGTTGACGAGTAGCCATGGCAGATGAATCAGAAATGGGAGACAAAGAGGACGAAGAGCCCAGCATCACTTGTTTTCTATGTTCTCCTCATCAGATCATGGTGAAAATTTCATCGATATCCAACATAGGTTTGAGACCCAAGACACATCCTCTAATATTATCCAAAGTAGAATTAAGACTGGCCAAGAAATCATGAATCCGTTCTTTGGCAAGCAACTTGCGATAAATTTCTGCACCAGTGGGATCATACCATTGCTGATGATTGAAGAGGTCCAATTCTTGCCATAACCGTTTTAAAGAGACGTGTTGTCTTGGTGTAGTTTTCGTATGCGAGTTCAAAGAGAAAACATTTGAGAAGAGTCTTCGAAATCAGAATAAGCAATTTGAACAGCATCCCAAATTGCTTTGGATAAATAAGGTAAATTTCAGCAATAGATGGTTCCATAGAATGTAGTAGCCACAACATTACCATGCAATTACTAATGTCCCAAGTGGCAAAGGAGGGATCATCTCTGGTAGGTTGCGTGACTGAGCCATTAAGGTACGCAAATTTACCTTTCCCACAGACGACTATCTCAATTGACTGAGACCAATGAAGAAAATTATGGCCGTTCAATTTGAACGAAGTGACTTGCAAGGAGAGAGCGTTGTCGGACGATGAGTAAGGGACGATTATAAAGACATGACCAGTGGCATCTGAAGATACCTCCGATTGTTTGTCTCTGCTAGACCCAGAATTGGCCATGGTGGCCTAGTCTTCCTCAACCAGAATTATATGCTTATGATTGCTCTGATACCATAAAAGCATATAATCTAGGAGAAAGATAAGAAAATTTGAATAAAACCGAATCACTTCAATATATTTGAATAATGAACCTCAAGCCTTATTTATAAGGCAAGACAGAAAGGATAAGTATAGGATAATCTCATCCTAATAAATAAAAACAACTAACAAACTTTCCTATTTAAAATAATACTTATCATACTTATAACAGAATAACCGTATGGATAATATTCTAATACATAATACTGTTTATGAAATTCTACATGATTTCACAGTTAAAGAATATGAAAAACATATTATCTAAATTTCAAAAGAAGAGAGGGTAACAAGTGACAGATGTTCATATCAGTAAGCATGAATATCTCATGCTTACACACACTAGCCATCATATTACCACTAAAGCAAAAGGCACAAGCACCTAACAAGTTGGGACCAGAAGTTGGCCAATATGGTGATGGTGATTTAGCAATGTGTAATTGAGCATTTTAACTTCCCATGTACATGGAGACCTATTTATAAGATATTTTGGGGGTTTGGGTCTTGGTAATTTAGTGTCTAAAAACCTCTCTCTTTTGGCTAAGTGGTTATGGAAGTTTCCTCTTGAGCCTAACTCTCTTTGGCATAAGGTGATTAAGGCCAAGTTTGGGCTTCATCGGAATGGTTGGGATGCCAGCTTAGGGGTTGCTATTCCGCATGGAAGTCCTTGGAAGGCGGTTTCTCAGGTATACCACTCTTTCTTTCCTTTGTTGTCTTTGCATGTTAGCGATGGCTCTTGTTTTCGCTTTTGAGAGGATTGTTGGATTGGTCATATCCCCTTTAGAGAAAGGTTTCCTCGCCTTTTTTCTTTGTCCTCTTTACATAATGCTCCCATTGTTGGAATTTCCATTTTTCTAGAAATGTAAGTTATAGACTTGTGGATGACGTTTCGTCATTGCTGGACATTTTGTCTCCGTTCCACGTTTCCTCTTTTCCTGATAAGAAACTGTGGAAGTTGGATTCCTCAGGATTATACACCTGTGCTTCTTTTTTCTCCTTTTTGATACATAATCCACTTGTTGTTTCATATTTTAAAAGATCTTTTTAGAAAGTTAAGGTGCCTTTAAAGGTTAAGGCCTTTTTGTGGATTACAGTTCTCAATAGAATTAATACTAATGATCTGCGTCAAGTCAGGCGGCATTTTAAGGCTTTATCTCCTGATATTTGCATGATGTGTATGAGGAACTCTAAGACTAATAACCATTTGTTCTTACATTGCAAGGTGGCTTGAGATATTTGGAATGGGTTATTTGGTCTCTTCGGTGAGAATTGGATTTGCCCTGCAGACATTGGTACTCTTTTTGTGACTAATTTTAGTGGCTTTGGTTATAGGAAGGAGAACAAAATTTTGCGGAAAGCAACTATGTTCACGATTGTGTGGTGTATTTGGATAGAAAGATATGCCAGGGTTTTTAATGAGTGGTCGTTGCACCCTCACTTGCTATGTAAACGTATTCGCTTTGTTGCTTCCTTTTGCGTTTTGGCTAATGGGATGTTTAACGGGGTGTCTTTCTTAGATATTTATAGGGATTGGAGGGCTTTGTTGTACTGGCCTTATTTTGGGGCTTTAAAGGGTGTTTTTTTGTTTCGGCTATCTTTTCTTTGGAGTACTCCTTGTCCTCCTTTTCTCTTTTTTGTTTTTTACTTTTCCTTTGTTTCTCTCTCATCTCAATAATAATACTTCTATTTCTATCCAAAAAAAAAAAAGAGAAAACTGAAAAATTCAGAATTATATGATGTATCTTATATAGCATAGTAATACTTAGGCAAAATGATATTTTTTGGCCCTTTATCTTTATTTTAGATTTTATTTTAGTCTTCTAGATTTCAAATGTTTCATATTGATCCACTATATTACAAATTCACGCTATTCCGGTCCTTCTCCATCAAAACAATTAGCCACGCCACCTTATATCACACTATTTTGTATACATTCAACATCTAATTTGAGTGGATAAAAAGATTTCAAACCAAAAACAGATATAAACCCAAACGCACAAAAATCATTGTATTTTAAACAAAGACGAGATCTTAACCACCACCACCACCCAAAAAAGAAAATGTAAAAATGGAATCTGCATTGATAGAAAGTGAACACTTACAAAACGCAATGCACCTCATTAACAACAAATAACAGACCCAGAAAGAAAAAAATAAAATAAAGCACTTCACCAGATCTTAGAATAGCAGTCCACAAACAAACAGTAAAGATTCTCCAAAAACAAAAATTCCTTGCTTCATCCACAATTTTCCATCCCAGATTCCCCGCCCTTTTGTTGTTTGGGGGGGGGGGGGGGAGGAGAGCGGGAAAATGGCCATAGTTACCTCTTCGGTGTAAACCACGAATTTGCTGGAATCATGGACGAAGAAGAAGCTTTCGCTATGTCTTCCTCAGAAGGCTGAGGCTCAGGGGCAGAAGGTTTGGGCTCAGCTTCCTCACAATTTTCCATTCCAGTCATATATACTTCCTCTGACAATGGCGCTTCGTCCTTTACTGTTGGAAACTGAATTGAACGACAGTTGAGTGATGAGGAAACCAGAGGCGTGCTTTTCTGCTTCTCGACCCCAAGTTGTCGCCCAACGCTTTACAACACACAAGCAAATAATTCTCTTTCGCTTGCCCCACTTATTTCCCACTCGAAATAGGAATAAGAATACGCATCACGCGGTACACAGTTAGGATTCCTGGACCCACTCACGAACATTTCAATTCAGTTTATCTTATTTTTGTTTTTCAGTTTCTTTTCAATAAAAATAATTTGCAACAGTCAAAGAATATCGAATTTTTTTTTTGAAGGCTTAACAGTCAAGTGTTGTATTATTTTATTGACATTGAAAGAACATCTACTTTAATTAGGCTGAGTCGTAAGAATTCACGTCCCTTAAGCAAGTTATTGAAAATTCAATTTTAGAATCGATTTAAATTTTAGTGACAAAAAATTAATTAAATTTTTAATTGCTATATCCACTATTCATTTAAATTCTTTCACAACAATTATTTTTATTTTAAAATTCAAATAAATTATAAAATGTGCTTCAATATAAAAGATAAGATTTTTTAAGAATATACTTCATTTTATTTTATTTTTCAAAATATTCTTTTTTACTTCATATTTATTACTTTTCACTATTAGAAAATGATAATTTTTTATAATTTTAATTACTATGTTGTCATAGTATCCGGCTATATGAGTGAGAATTTCTTACTTATATTGCCGTATATTATAAAGACATAAGCGTTACATAAGCACACTTATATCTTCATAATATACAAAAAGTTTTTCATTGTTATAAAGTGAAATTTTTCTAATTTTTAATTACTACATTGCTATAATTGCATATTTTTCTCCATAATATGCGGGGAATTTTTTACTATTAGAGCAGTGATAGCCGTATACTGTGAAAATATAAATGCAACTATGCTCCGTAATATACGGAAACATAATTCACAAATCGGATAGTCGCGCATAATTTGTAGAAGATATACAAAATAAGAGTCACAAATATAATTAACTGTAATTTAAAATACATTAAATCATTTAATGTGAGACTGAAGTTAGTTACCTTAGAAAAGATTGAAAAAATGTTTTAAAATAAGTAAAGAAGAAAAGCTGAAACATCTTATATACAAAATTTTATGCAGCTCATTTGAATACAACAATATTTTATTCAACCCCAAAAAAAACTATATTTTATTCAACCCAGTTAAAAGGACAGTACGAATCCAACTTGTGAGAAATTAAAAATACTAAAATGGGTCAAACAGACAACAATTTGGATAACTTTTTTTAAAAAATCTCATTTATGAAATATGATAAAACTCAAGTTCGTTTCTATACGAAACTACAAATACTTATAATAAAACTTCGTATAAATTTTATTTAATCGACCTTACCCAATTAAAAATAGTTGTCACGAGCCAAACTACCTAACAACATAACTAACAACCAATACAATGATAATTTGTTAAAAATATAAAGTTATTTTTTAAAAATTATATTTTTATTATATTTTGATGAAGAACCACACATTGAATATATTTTTATTGAAAGAATTGATGACAAATATAAAAAATTATATCTAAATTTTTTTTCCATATTCTTAATGTCCTTATTATTCTCGACACTTTTTTCAAAGTTTTGGTCTCCGTAATTTATAAAAAAGTTAAAATATAAATTTAGCCTTTGTAATTTTATCAAAATTGTAATTGGTCCTTGTAGTTTCATAAAATCTAAGAAATGGTTCCCGCCATTAAATCATAAGTAAATGCCATTAAAAATAAGTACACGTGGCAGATGATATGAAATTTTTTTACATGCAAACAAATCATATCAATTTTTTTTATTCAAATCACTCTCATCACTCTCAGAAATAAAAAAAATACTTTCTTTATATTCTTCATTGTAATTCAATTTTAACAGTGAACCAGGGTTTGATTTCGCAATCGAACTCCCTTTCGGCAATTCAGAGTTCTTCAATTTCGTGGTCATCGACTTATCCACCTTCTTCGCCTTATTCTTCTTCTTATTCTATCCAGAGACTTGTGTTCGCCATGACTACTCACGACGTTGGAATCTTCGGCCTTGCTCCCCATGATGTTATCATTTCCCTCTCTTATTTCCTCATCGAGAATCGATTCAACATGGAAATCTTCCCAGCAATCATCCTCATTCGTCGATGAATTCCAGAGTATTCATTCGTGAGCTAATCTTGCTGTAATCAAGACTTTGGCATGATTTTTCTTGCAAATCAACAACTTTAGGCTCCATTGAAAATTGGGCTTGTGTTGGGGCAGGAAAGAGGAGCCATCAAAGACTCGAAAAAAGACATTAGCAATTATGGAGACTCATCCCAAAAATTAGCATCATTTGGTTTGATGAATTTTCTTGGTTTTTTTTTTAGGCTTTTGGTGGGGAAGAGATTTGGGTATGCTAAAGAAAGCATCACATCAGCTTCATTGCAAGTTTGGTTCAACATATTTCTAGCAATTCGAGGTTTTAGAGTGGAGAATCACTTGATTTAGAGATAGTTGAAGAAGGAGAAGATGCAATGTTCAAGTCGATGTAGATGGAGACTTACGAATTTGAAATCAAACTCGTAGGTTCTTCCACTGGCTCCACTAACAACATTTGTAGCGACGAAGAATTTGTAACAATAGGAGAATATAAAGAAAATATATTTTTTTATTTCTAAGAGTGATAAGAGTGACGGGAGATCATAATATAGAAATGAGACCAAGCACAATAGAAAGAAGAGTAATTTGAGTATTTTATTTTAGATGCTGACTAGGTTAGATGATTTGGATAAAAAAATAAAAAAAATATATTTTAACTTTCATTAATGTACAAAAATCTCTATCAATTTTTAAAAGAACAAAAAACCTCTAAACTTTCTATTATGTTTAAAAAAAATCTGTCATCTAATTAACCTTTAGTCAATTAACGGTCAATACTAAATTAAATCAGGAAACATCACATCACCTTATTTTTTTTATAGCTCAGCATACCACATCAGCTTCTTCTCCATCTCCATTGCGTCTTTTTCTTCCACACATTCTGTCACGACCCGTTTTCTGGGCACATGACCGGCACAATGATGAATCTCTCATCACTGTAAGCCTTCCGATAAATATATCAAATTTTCTTATCTGAAAATCATAGAGATGATTTGCATGTAATAATAGATTATCAATTTAAAATACATTATTATACTGACATACAAACCAAATACCAAACCCCTGACCTAGATGTCCTAGACGATTACAGAGCAACATAATCTACAACAATAGAGGGGCCTACCCGATAGCGGGAGGGTCCAAAGTAATTTACTCTTCTAGCGGATATTCTTCATCGGCAACCTGATCTGAACAAAAAGGTTGTACAGAGAGTGTGAGCTTTTAAACTCAATGAGCGAATCGGCCTCGCGTTAATAAAATTCAAATACATTACCAGTCATGCAAGCATATCCGAAGGCTCATACTCAACCAATAAACATAGTTAGAAATTACATACAATAAGATAAAAATTCATCCAATTTAACAAACGTTACTAGTACTCGTCAATGGCAATATATCCCGGAGAGCGCACACAGGCCGGCTCACCAATTATGTATATTTCCGCCATGACGCACAACCTCATCCTCTTAGCTAGGGCGCCTCACGGATTTATCACCAATCCGGGCTATATCCCTACTGAGGGAATCGTTGTCTCCACACTCATTGGTCAAGACACCCTGTCAACCGGATTTTCCGCCTTGCCGTGAGAGGGGGTACTGTCCCGCTCAATCACAATCAATAGCATTTCATATCATAATCAGAAGCTTAATATAATATTCATCCATATAACAGGTATAGTATATAACTATATTATAGCTTTATAAACCACAATTCAAGAGGTTCAATCTTCACATCATTATGAGATACTTGCTTTTTCTTATCCATACTTCTGGATTAATTATCTCATTATATTCGTCATTCTGAATCCAATTTCCCCCTATGAATCTTGGGAGTGTCCTACGACATACTTTTTATCACCAGTAATGCTAAAACTCTATTAAAACGGGGTCGTTTCACTCACCTGGATTCCGTACGAGCATCGCTTCTCTAAGTTATTACAGACAAGAGTTCTCAGGTGAATTTCGGTGTTCTGCTACGGAGATTTTCATGAAAGATTAGAGAAAATACGTCAGGATTGTTTTCGTACAGATACTGTTCATATGTACGGTTACTGTTCATATATACAGTTACTATTTATACGGTCACTATTCATACGTACGGTCACTATTCATACCAGAAATAGAGAATGCAATCTGTAAAAGAGTACACCAGGTAAGTTCCCAGGAAAGAGTGGAGGGTCACACTGGACACACTTAAAAACCAGGTCTTTCCTTAGCCAGAACTTTCCTAGACATGTATTCTTCACAGTTTACATTCTATTTCGGTAATCAGAGAATCAAAATAACATATAAACAGCTAAGGACAATTTTTCTGATGTGGAAGATCAGCCAAGGCCGCAACCACAGAGCATACTTAAGAAAATAACTTCTAAAATTGAAAGACATAGAAAGGGCATAGTATCCTTACCTAAGCTGAAAAGGAAAGGCCCAAAATCTCAGAGGCCCAGCATTAGAGCAAGAGAAACTTAAGGAGAGAAGAAGAGAAGTTGAAGGTGTGAGTTTAGAAGTGAAATGGAAGGGCCTATTTATAGCAAAAGTCAAGGGTACTATTTGATACTATACGCTAATAAAATATTCAATTTACTATTCATGAAAATGACATTTCTAATAAAATAATCCACGTTAATCATTTACAGTTACTGTGCAATTACGGAAAAGTCGCAGGCGGCTTACTATTAAAAACTTAAGGGGAAAACTATCATTTCACCTTAAACATTTAAGTTTCTTTTCAATTCAGTCCTTTCACTTTAGTCCCTGAAGGTATTTTCACCCATAAAACGTCATTTTCTCCTACGAACTTCTTTCTAGTTGTCTCTTATGACCAAACCACATCTAATACTTGACATTTTGATTGTATAAATAAACAGTACCATATACGTAAATAGTATTATACAGGTGAATAGTACCGTATACTGAAATAGTAACAGTAGTTTGTAAACAAATATTTATATTTTATTTTTCATGGGTATTACATTATCACCCCCTTAAGAGAATTCGGTCCCCCGAATTCAAAACTCCTCTCAAGACTGAAATAAGTGTGATTACTTCGTCTATATCTCATCCTTTGTATCTCTTTCTTTCCAAACCTCTTCACATCCTTGGTAAGAATTACAAGAACACTATACTATCGACTATGAACTCTAGACCGCTTTAACAATTATTTTGCATAGGACTTTTTCCTTTTCTAAACAGCAAGTAATCTCTTCCTCATCAGTTTGATCTTTTCCACAGCCTTTTGTACCATAAAGTGTCTCATCCCCATAACCTTTACCAAACTTAAACCATTTAATCAGATATCCATATAAAACCTCAAATAGATGTCGTCTTCAAAAGTGGCACGTGGTCTTTCCAGTTCACATTGAATATCAGAACACATGATACTACACACATAGCTTATAACTTTTATGATTATAAGCACCTCACCCGAAAGCATCATTTTGGTCATAGGTAATACTCTTGCCCGAAGGCGATCCTTCTACCTTAAGGCGACACTCTCAGCTGATGGCGTCATATAAAATGAAATCATTACATAAATCTCTAAGAAGAACAATTCTAGAAAATGTGTTAAGTAAATAACATATTCCTCACGCATAATTATAAAATAAATATATATAGAAATTCCTCTCACCTCAATGACTCATATAGAGTCGTATCCCTTCAATGCTTAGGGCAAACCCATAGTTCTCTATGTATAGGTTCATAAAATACTTATTTAGCACTCCTCCATAGCTCAGAAATGCAATGAAATATTATTTTAGTAACTCTTCTCAGTCAAAAGGATATTACCATACTCTGCTTTAGAATTTCCATAATCAAGTACGAAATATAAGTCCAACATCTTCTCATTCCTCAAGTTCTTTCAGTAAAAGTAATCACTTCAACAAAGAAGATCTAAATACTAACTTAAATTTTATTTCTAATACATAGATAATTTTAATACATGAAGCTTAGACCACATATAGCTTTAGGTACAAACAAAAGAAAGAATAAATTAAGGACGAGGAGGCTTTTGAAATGTAAAAAGTGCTCCAGGTCTAGAAGAGGAAGGTGCTTCAGACCTTAAGGAGGAAGCTAATCGTTGCAGCCTAGAAAGGGTTTCTGGAGGAAGCGCCTGAGAAATTTGGCGAAGAGCAGAAGTTACTCCGTTCATACAGTCAATACACCTTGCTTGTTGGTCACGAAAATTTTGAGTTGCAAACATTGAATGTCTATCAACTCGATTGGCCAGTTCCCCGAAACGACGATTTATCAGTTTCTCTTGGTTTTCAAAGAGACGACTTATTAGTCGCTTCTGGTCCTCTATCTTGTATTCCAGGCTCTCTATCTTACGCTCTAGGCATGCAAGCTTATTTTCTGAGGATGTTGCAGTGCTGTCCTCCTCCATCTCTATTACATCCTTCTTTCTCTTCTTAATTTCTGGTGACCTATCTACAGGTCTCTTCCCTTTGTTATCTCCGAGACTTAGATTTAAATCAAGCTCTACATTGCCAGTCTCAAAATTCAAGTTGAAAGACTTATTATCGGCCATTGCTCTAGGGATATCAGAAATAACTTCGAATGAGAAAGGAATGGAGATTGAGAAATAGGTATGTAATGAAAGAAGTAGGTTTGCTTGGTGCGATGAGTAGGGTAACGGGCAAACAAGATTTATAGACAACCCGAAGCCCCTGGAGCTAAAGCCACCACAACCTATACGCCGCTCGCTAGGAGGTTTACAGATCACATACGTCGCAATGCCAGCAATTAATGTCGGACATGCAAGTAAATAGTAAATATAATTTAATGCAATTAACATAAGTCAAAGATTTCCTCAAAAAATTTTCGGCTAATCTTGACCTTTCTCAAAATTTTCAACTAATCGCCGTTTCAATCTATAATTTCCTCACTCTATACTTGTCTTATAGTGTAATCTCAGATCACGATATCACTCTATGATCGGGTAGTCTTATATTAGCCTTATCTTATATTCTAATCGGTGTTTTTACTCTAGACTTACACATAATATATATGTAAATATATATATTTTAAAACAAAGTTAACTGCTTACGGTCGCATGCCTTAAGCATTATCATGATGTAAGGAAATCACTGCCTTTCATTTGCCCATGAGAGCATTATATGTAAGTATGTGTAACCATGAAGATGTATTATCCTCTACACATTTCATTCTATCCAAGTCATTTTGATTTCTCATTCTCTATGAGTATATGTAGGATCATCACATATTCTCCTTGGTCGTAGCCTTCACTCATTATGCATGAATAACATACATACATGTAATTACAATATGATTCAATCTATTATGTATATTATACTCAACTGAAGGCTCTTAAGAACAACACAAAAAAACAGAGAAATGCATTTCAGTTCATCATAAAAGCATCCAAGGCAATCTTTAATGGCTATATTATTAACTTCTTTGAATTTCAAAAAAATGCCAACGGGAAAAATGGGAAAACCAAGTAAAATCGGCCGCAAATCCACCGAATACTGACTTTCGTGGTTTTGGCATTAATGCAACGCGCTATCGGTGTGCACGCCTACCCTAGACTTCTGGCTTCCAGCTTGCAGAAATCCATAGGTTGATCGTGTAGGGGTGCGGTGAAGAGATATCTTCTTTGTCTCTTAGTCCAAAATTTTTTTCTCTATAAAAACCTTCTCAGCATTCTCAGTTACCACACCACAAAGAGTAATAATCTCTGAGCCTACAATCCCCCAGTATTCCTCTCGCCTCATACTCTTACAAAAATTTCTAAATTTTTCCAAATCATGGCCTCAAGGAAGTACATTGATCTCACAGTAGAGGCTAAGGAAGAAGAGCTCGACTTAAACTTAAGTCTAGGCAAAGACAAGGGCAAAAGACCTTTTGAGGGGTCTCTAGAGAAGCAGAAGGAGAAGAAAATGAAGAAGATCGAGGAAGCTGAGGAGACTAGCACGAGCCATACCTCGGAGGACAAAATCGCCTGTCTAGAGCAGGAGGTGAAAAATCTGAAAAAGATGATAGGAGACCTAGAGAAGTTAACTAAACGCAATCATGCAGAAATGACTTCAAGAATAGACAGGTTCTTCTATTGGTCCACCCAGTGCTTCTGCAATCAACAGCAAAGAAGTGTTGATTGTATGAATGGAATTTACACTACCCTCCGCGACATTGCTATGTCTCTTGCTCCAAGGAATGGTCGAGGGGTAATGATACAATACAACCCTCCTAATCCGAGACTACCTCGCTTTTAGATTACTCATACATGAGTAAACTTCTTCTCTTTTTGCTATGTAATCCTTCAGTTTTTTTTAATGCAAGTGGTTTCTTTTATTGGCTGGTACCCTAAAATAATATAGCTACACAAAATCAATCATGAATTCAGCTTATAAAACCCACCATATAAAAATTTGATCCGACAGCAACGGAATCAAAACAAATAACAACTTTTCCTTGACTAAGTTCAAAAGTGTAGCCACATCTATCTAAAACTAAAACTGAGAACATAATTCCTAAGAAGAGATAAGTCTCAGAGGGGAAAGGAAATGAAAACATCCTACAGGACCTTCAGTAGAGCCGTCACTCTATAGTTGTGCTCGGGTTCACAACGATAGAGGAGGTCCTACTAAGGTTTCCTTGCTCTGTAATCACTAGGAGAGCTAACAACCATTGCTTTGATACCAACTTTGTCACGACCCGTTTTCTGGGCACATGACCGGCACAATGATGAATCTCTCATCACTGTAAGCCTTCCGATAAATATATCAAATTTTCTTATCTGAAAATCATAGAGATGATTTGCATGTAATAATAGATTATCAATTTAAAATACATTATTATACTGACATACAAACCAAATACCAAACCCCTGACCTAGATGTCCTAGACGATTACAGAGCAACATAATCTACAACAATAGAGGGGCCTACCCGATAGCGGGAGGGTCCAAAGTAATTTACTCTTCTAGCGGATATTCTTCATCGGCAACCTGATCTGAACAAAAAGGTTGTACAGAGAATGTGAGCTTTTAAACTCAATGAGCGAATCGGCCTCGCGTTAATAAAATTCAAATACATTACCAGTCATGCAAGCATATCCGAAGGCTCATACTCAACCAATAAACATAGTTAGAAATTACATACAATAAGATAAAAATTCATCCAATTCAACAAACGTTACTAGTACTCGTCAATGGCAATATATCCCGGAGAGCGCACACAGGCCAGCTCACCAATTATGTATATTTCCGCCATGACGCACAACCTCATCCTCTTAGCTAGGGCGCCTCACGGATTTATCACCAATCCGGGCTATATCCCTACTGAGGGAATCGTTGTCTCCACACTCATTGGTCAAGACACCCTGTCAACCGGATTTTCCGCCTTGCCGTGAGAGGGGGTACTGTCCCGCTCAATCACAATCAATAGCATTTCATATCATAATCAGAAGCTTAATATAATATTCATCCATATAACAGGTATAGTATATAACTATATTATAGCTTTATAAACCACAATTCAAGAGGTTCAATCTTCACATCATCATGAGATACTTGCTTTTTCTTATCCATACTTCTGGATTAATTATCTCATTATATTCGTCATTCTGAATCCAATTTCCCCCTATGAATCTTGGGAGTGTCCTACGACATACTTTTTATCACCAGTAATGCTAAAACTCTATTAAAACGGGGTCGTTTCACTCACCTGGATTCCGTACGAGCATCGCTTCTCTAAGTTATTACAGACAAGAGTTCTCAGGTGAATTTCGGTGTTCTGCTACGGAGATTTTCATGAAAGATTAGAGAAAATACGTCAGGATTGTTTTCGTACAGATACTGTTCATATGTACGGTTACTGTTCATATATATAGTTACTATTTATACGGTCACTATTCATACGTACGGTCACTATTCATACCAGAAATAGAGAATGCAATCTGTAAAAGAGTACACCAGGTAAGTTCCCAGGAAAGAGTGGAGGGTCACACTGGACACACTTAAAAACCAGGTCTTTCCTTAGCCAGAACTTTCCTAGACATGTATTCTTTACAGTTTACATTCTATTTCGGTAATCAGAGAATCAAAATAACATATAAACAGCTAAGGACAATTTTTCTGATGTGGAAGATCAGCCAAGGCCGCAACCACAGAGCATACTTAAGAAAATAACTTCTAAAATTGAAAGATATAGAAAGGGCATAGTATCCTTACCTAAGCTGAAAAGGAAAGGCCCAAAATCTCAGAGGCCCAGCATTAGAGCAAGAGAAACTTAAGGAGAGAAGAAGAGAAGTTGAAGGTGTGAGTTTAGAAGTGAAATGGAAGGGCCTATTTATAGCAAAAGTCAAGGATACTATTTGATACTATGCGCTAATAAAATATTCAATTTACTATTTATGAAAATGACATTTCTAATAAAATAATCCACGTTAATCATTTACAGTTACTGTGCAATTACGGAACTTACTATTAAAAACTTAAGGGGAAAACTATCATTTCACCTTAAACCTTTAAGTTTCTTTTCAATTCAGTCCTTTCACTTTAGTCCCTGAAGGTATTTTCACCCATAAAACGTCATTTTCTCCTACGAACTTCTTTCTAGTTGTCTCTTATGACCAAACCACATCTAATACTTGATATTTTGATTGTATAAATAAACAGTACCATATACGTAAATAGTATTATACGGGTGAATAGTACCGTATACTGAAATAGTAACAGTAGTTTGTAAACAAATATTTATATTTTATTTTTCATAGGTATTACACATTCCTCTGCTCCTAGTCATGCCCCTCAGCCACACGGCCAACGATGACATGCCTCACGACATTTTCGAATTCCTGTGTTTGTCTTCTTCATCGTCGCTCCTAGATTCTCCATCACTCTTGATATGTCTCCACTCTTGACGTTGGCAATGGAGGGCGAATATTTATGACACTAAACGACGTCCCTTATGAAGCTTCATTAGTCTTTGATGGGTACTTTGGTGGGACCTACTCAAATTCCCAATTTCCTTCTTCCCACTCCCACGAAGCGAAAGGAACAAATAGAAGTGATGAACTACTGTTTCGAATTCTCGTTTAATGATGATCCTACTAAATTTTAAAAATTGTGGTATTTCCCAATTTATCATCTTCGTCAAAACACACAAATACAACCAAGGATATGGGACAGAGAAAGAGGCACTTACTGCTTCAATGTCAATTTTGTAAACCAAAAGCTTTCGTCTTTCTCTGCAACTCGATCTATAGGCAACGGTGACATGCCCCACGGCCAAAGCGCGGGAACACACAAACAAACAGAAGTAATGAACTGCGAATATTTTGTAGCTTTGGGTCGGAGCCGATGAAGCCGAGCCACTCTTGAAGCAGCCGACCCCTTCTCTCCATCCTAAGATTAGAGTAGAAAGGGTTCAAAATCTTCGAGGCTCTGTCGCCAAACGTAGGAAGGGTAGCTAAATGGGTGTACTTCTGGTGGTCAGGTTCGTAGTTGCTGATCTTCCATACCCTGATTTTGTAGTCTTGGTGAGCACTGAAAAGCTCATCATATTGAACTATTAGGGACTTCACTGCACCTTTTTCCTGCAGTTACCATGCTAGTGATTGAATTTGAATGTTGAGGATCGAATATTTCCGAGCGAAAAGAGGCATGATTCCAGGACCTGATTTCTCTGTCGGATAATCCCGTATAGAGGAATTTCCCAGCAAGGGTTATACAGAATATGTAGGAGTGTGGCCCTTGAGAGTCGCAAGGCACTTATGATAGGTGGTGGAGTCACGGGGGTGAGACTGTGAGTTAAGGGAGGGAACCGAAGCGAGGCTGCGTTGTGAAGACAGAGAGGATAGTATAGTTTGAAGATGGTTAGAGGAAGAAGACAAAGAGCCACTATAAGATCGGTGGAATTCCATGATTCATATGTTTAGGTGAGAGAAGATGGGACGGTCAGCAGGAGAACCAGAGTGAGCTGTATATATATGGAGAAGAGACGTATACGGGATCAGGTCTTGCTGATCATTTCAATGCTTTTCACTTTTAGCAACGGGTTTTATCGTTGCTAACAGTTATAGCAGCAGTTTTTTTGTTTCAAAACTTGCAGCAGTAAAAATCGTTGCTGAAAGTGAAAAGCAGCATCAACAGTAGTTTTGATCAGCAGCAAATCCAGATCCACATATACGGGGCGTTTGCTTGGCATACCTTCCATGGAAAGGAATTCCGTGCAACAGTATTTTTTTTGGCGTTTGCTTCATCTTTTAGTTAGGCGACTTTCTTTTCTCGATTGCATTGTTTTTTGTTATTAATGATACGAATTTTTCCTCCTTATCACCAATGGAATACTGCCTCTCCCAAATGAAAAATATGCTACATTTATATCACTGTCCTTGAGAATAGAGAGGAATTCTAACCGTATCCCCATCTTGACCCATCCACCTCCGCCAAATCAACTTGTTCCTTCTCATGTACTCGAGCCACATCAGCACCACATTAACCCAGCACAGCACTGCTTAGTTGCAGATCCAGAGCCGAGTCAGTGTGTTGGGCTTCTTGTCGAGCGTACAAATCAGCATCATCGTCAAGCGCCACCACCGGCTTCAAGTAGCCCCAATCAACTTGACGCTCCTCTAGCTCACGAGACGCCATCTCCTGAACCACCATGAAAGGCACATAGAATTCCTAGAAGAAGCGCGAGTGTTGGGGTCCGAGAGGCATCGAAGGTACCCTGTCGAGAACGAAGGAGCGGTGCATAGAGCTCCACCGCGTCTCTAGGTTGAATTTTTCGATGACACGGCTAGAGGGAGAAAAGGTTGTGCATAATTGAAATTGAAAAAAATCGAAGAAGAAGTTGCAGCAGTAGCAATAGTATGGGGGCAGCAGCAAAAATGAAAGTAATTTAATAAATGAGAGGTAATTCAGTAAAATTATCTCTCAAAAATATTTTATTTTTATTTAAAAAATATATAATTAATAATTTTATTTTCTCTTTTTTTTATTCTATACTAAATAATTTTTTTTCTTTTTCCTTTCATTCTCTCTCTTTTTTCATTTTTTATTTTTTATTTTTATTTTTGTATTGTGAATCAAACAGACCCATAAGATATAGAAGCATGCAATGGTTTTTATTATTTTAAAAAATTTTAATAATAATTTAAAGTGTTGTTAAAAATTTTAATAATAATAAAAATCCTTGCTAAAAAGTAATACACCACAAAACTAATGCAAAGGTTCTGGATCCAAAAGTAGATAGTGAGATTGCTCCAGTTATATTAGAGATGGGTATGCGGGGCCTTGAGGGACAAAGTGGGGAAGCAAGATTGATTCACTTGAAGTACACCCATGTCGTCGTTGGCCATGAAGCATGACTAGGAATAGGGGAATGTGTTGTCAGGGGAAGAAGAAGACACAAAGGAGATGTAGAAGACGCTGATGTGGCGTGCTGGTGTAAAAGTTAAGTTGATGTGACGTTTTCAATCAGTATTGAGTTAGGGATAATAGGATTTGTTTTTTTACAAAAAGTTTATAGATTTTTTTATCCAATTTTAAAATTGATAGGAATTTTTTATATATTAATAAAAATTTATAGAGATAAAATATATTTTTTTTAAAAAATTAATATGACTTGTTGACATCTAAAAAAAGTCAACATCATTTATCACATATATCTATTTTTAATGGAGTTATCTATAATTAAACAGCGGGAACTACTATTTAAGATTTATAAAATTATAAGGATCAATTTATAATAAAATAAAATATAGGGACTAAATTATAATTTTAGTAAAATTATAGGGACTAAATTTATAATTTAAACTCTTTAAAAATAAACCTTTTTTTTCTTTATATTAAGTGGCAAAGACGAAAATAATAACTAGTAAAGCAGTAGTTGTTAGGCATCTGCATGTCAATTTTTTTATTATAGTTTTACTCTTGTGGGATAGGAAAAATAATAAAAATTAATGAAAATTAATTAACTTTTCATTCTTCAATCTTCACACGTATTTTAATAAAGATATATATTTATATATGATTTTAGAGTCTTCTAATTAATAGTTAGCATATTTATATAAATATATATAATAGTATATATATGTACGGTATTAAGTTTTAATCAGCATTTAAGGTGTAACCATTCACACATCAACACGTTGGAGCAGAAGATTGCTTGTGGAACTGAAATGCTAATGCAATAATTTTGTGGTACTTAATGATTGATCAGCAATAATATACAAGAAATCATATTGTTTTTTGAATTAACATATCAGCTGAAATGATACTGTCCTTCTAGCTCTCCCATATAGGAGGTATATGACTTAACTAAATTTTTTTTAATGTTTAAATTATTAGACATATCAAACTTTAAAAGAACAAGCTTAGTGGATGAGGTTTCCATATGAGGAGGGTAACTGTACGTAATTTTATCCTTGCAAGCGAAGATGTTAGTTTCAAAATTTAAACCCGTGACCTCCAAATTATAAAATAATAATTTTATCGTTACGTCAAAGCTCACCCTCTTAGACATATCTAACCTAATCTCCGAAAACTAACAAGTGCACATATTTCATTCTAAAAAATACCAAACTCACTCTACTTCAAAACTTTCAACATCTTTAAACCACTTGAGAAAAGAAGTAACATATGATGAGTTTGTTATTCTAAGTAACTAATTAGCACACTAATTAATTTCTGGGAGACTGAAGTCACATAAACCTAACAATAAAGAGAACAAAATAATAAGTTTAATCCTTACTATACATTTATGGCTGATTCTGCAACGAAAATTGATGACTTTCTGAACATAAGCTATTGGGTTAAGGGAACAAAATTATGGGGGCATAAGGATTAAGGAGCGACCTCTTAAGATTGTCCTGGAAATAATTTAGTCTCTGGTAAAAACCGAAGGTACTTCTTACCATAATACCAAAATAATAATAATAGTAATACTAGGAAGAATCCTTGAAGCTCTAGGGTTCCTCCATGCTTGTACGGTAACGGGTTGATGGGTCTACCAGATTCTTCTCTCCTAAATCATCTGGGTATCCAGCCACTGAGCTTTCCTCAGAAACTTGTTTGCTATATAGAACACCATTTCGTTCTAAAGTCACAGCTTGATTTAGTTCATAATCTTGTTCATCAGAATCTACTTCTGTATGGATTCTAGCCAACAAAGCTTCATCTGTCTGGTTCAGCTCCGGTAATTCGAACTCTGGTGAAGTTGTTGCCATAGGTTCACTTGACTCAATCAAATCACCAACTTTCACCTAAACGTGCAAGACACGATAGTTTCTTCTTGTACTAGTGTGGCGATAATAGTAGTAATGATAAGGAAGAATGATCATGCATGTGTAGAATACTTATCTTGAAATCCATGTATAGATGTTGGAGCTAAATAAAAATTAATCGTGCCAAAGGCTATATTCAACTGACGGCAAAACATGTATGTAAGCAATTATAATAAAACTATTTATGAACTTTCACTTAATAGTTGAATCTTTTGAATTGAAGTGATCCTTGACGTTGTATGAGAGCCTCGGAAAGTGAAAACCATGTAAAGGACCGAAGACCAATGATTAGTTTCATTATAATCTCTAATATGCTCCTTTACACAAACCAATCAGGTTTGAAGCATATGCAGAGCACAGGGACTGAGACTTCATTTAATTATGAAAACTGGTAGCCACCGAAATCAAACTCTGAACCACTTCGTCATGGAGACTAATATCTCAGGAATCATTTCAACTCAAAAACTTAAGTGAAATTCTTTAAATAATTCTATTATAATCAATCTCCAACACATTTTATTAAAAAGAGGGGGGGGGGTTCTTTCGTCCAAGTTCTTTGTCTAATCATCCTTATAACTCAATTTAAAAAAAAAAAAAAAAGAAAACCGCGGGGGGCGGGGATGACAAACAGTTGAAGAATATGTGGCTAAATTTTAATCAAGCATGAGGATCCATGTATGCCTTCGACAAGACCAGATTTTTAATCAGATGCTGGACTTCAAATCAAATTTTGAAATACCTGAAGTGGTTCCATCACATCAAATTCACGGTACTCAGACTGGCTGAGTGCTTCTTGAGCTTGTAGTTCCATGGAATCTCGAATGAGCTGACTCAGAAATGCTACATCATCAGACATCACACCTAGGCCTTTCAGAAGCTTAGAACCCAGCTGTAAGCTAGTCTGCATGAGTGATTTTTAATATTTAGCCGTGGTGTCCATGAGATATTTAAAAACAATCATCCCAAACCCTAACTATCAGAGAGAGAGAGAGAAATCACAGTACCTCTGCATCTTCCAAAATGGTATCTGTTGCACCTGCTTTCTTCAGATCTAAAAGATGCTTGAGATCCTGAGCTCTAGCATAGATTGGAATCTGCCAAATGAAATTTCATCTTGTCAAAAACCATTTTAATATATATGTTTAAACCATTAAAGTGAAGGTCCATTAATCATACGTTCCATCACATGAAAGCCCATTAAGCTTGGCAAGAAGTGAACTCTTGACCACTTGGTCATAAAGACTAATACTATGTCAAAAAATCATTTCAGCTCAAGATCAAGCTCTTAAGACCAATAGACAGTTTTTATTATAAGATCTAACAAAACTTAAGGTAATTTAATAAACCATGAGTTATGAGAAAAGAAACTGTATGCCGGACTGGAGTTATTCAAGAGACTTCCAATAAGATATAAAAGATCTTCTCTCAAGTTTCCTTAATTATATATGTTGGAGCTATTCAATTGAGGTACAATACAGTATAAACCAGAGCTTTTTACACTATGGCTTGTCTTTTTCTTTTTTTATCCTGAAAACATTTACATAATCTCTTACTTACACACATACTTGCACACACAAATACCAAACTGGGAGAAGGCAGAAGGGATATTAAGAGATTATTACTGCAGGGAAAGTGAACCGTAGCCTTTGAACAGCTTCAATTGTTTTTTCCTTCCCAGTGTACATAACCATGACAGCTTTTGGAGAAGAGATACCAGCAGATTGAAGAACAGCTGGGCGTGATCCATCCCCATATAGAATTGGAAACCCGAGGTTTCTAGCTGCCTGTCCAGCAATTTGATGGCAAGAAAATAAATTTTATTCAGTATGATATCTTCCTCAAAGAGAAAACTGGCAAATGAAAACAGAAGTGCAATCATTTTCACAAAAATTTAAATAAAAAGAAAAGCTAAGAATATAGAGATGGTTAGCTTAAAATTGGAACTTATTAGCCTGCCATCCCATTTTTCTGAACATGATTTGTGAGGAGAAAACTTTACAACTGGTTTATATTTCCGCATGTGTAAAGCATCAGAGAGCATGTCCTGAGAAATAAATCCTCAACGCCAAATTAGGAGATATTATGCATAGCAGCCTTCTACTAGAAAAGATTTAAAAAAGAATCTCTGCAAAATAGAAGGTAAATTCGTTGCACATATTTGTAGACAATGGGCATGCATGCACACAATGTGGCATAAACACCGACCTTTACCGCTCTGGGGTCAAGATCAAAAGCTATGTAAGGCCATCCTACAGCATCACTATCTCCTCCTGAAGCCAATGGGTTGGAGAGGAAATTGGCAAGGACCTCCATATCGGAATCAAAAGGAGAAAGTTTAGAACAAAAGCCATATAAACAGAAGTTTTCACAGTGTAGTGATTGATTTACCTGGCCCATCTGTCCAAATCCAAGGATAACAACAGGTTCACTGGCATTGAAATCAGCCCTCTCAGAAGGTTTCTGCAAATAACTCAGTGGCCACCCAATATGAATTGGCAGTAAAAAGTAAAATGGTATAGAGTATGACAGCCACATATATATCCAATAGATATAGGCACATTGCAAGAAAACATAGCATGCAGTACATTAGCTTGAAGTCATGAACAACCATTGAGATATTACCTGAGTAATACTAGTTACATTCTTTATATACAATACTTTCTTCTTGAACATTGAGTTGAATAAAGAACAAAAGATAAATGAGAAAATAAAAGGCACTTAGAATCTAAGGAAGGCATGAAATTACATCAAACCTAGCAGAAATATAGCATCTTAATTGTCTTGTATTGATTAGTTATGATGCTTATGCAGAAAATTTATTTCAACCACTCCTCTAACCCACCATTCTTATATAAATTTTAAATTATCTTACAATAAAGACCTACATTTTCAGCATCAAATTTGTCATCAATAAAACCAGCAGCTCTTCGTCCAGCTTCATTAAGAAGTGGGGTTAACGCCATTGACAATACAACAACAATTATGAGCAGCTTGTTGAGCTCAAGAGGCAGCACCCCAAGCCTGCTTCCAGGGCAGAAATATTTATGATTAAAAGAAAACCCAATATTTTTACTTATATAGTTAAATGGCATCTGTGCATTTGGTTTAATTTTTACTTACTGATTTGCTAAAGAGAAAACCACAAATCCAAACTCGCCTCCTTGGGATAGAAGCAATCCTATTCTTACACTTTCTTGTAAAGTAAGTCCAACACGTGGACCTATAGCCGTAATAATCAATGTCTTGATGACAATTAAACCTGCCAAGAGTGAAAGTACATTTGGCCACTCTCGGGAAAGAAGCTGCATCGAAAAAAAAAAGTTAAGAAAATATATGAGAAATCATATTTCTCAGCAGACTGCTTTATTCATGTGTATGGTAAAAAACCAAGCAGGTATGTATTCCTTATTGCAAGGATCTCACAGTTATACTACCTAGTTATATGACTTTACTATTTAAAAATTGCATGGATGTACAGAAACATAAAGTCGAACTAACAAATAAAGCTCCCAAAAAAACAGAAACAAATAACACATTACACGATGCAGTTCACCTATACCACATGTAATAATCATATTTACCTGGAGGTCAATGGAAGTTCCGGTAGTTAGAAAAAATAACCCAAGAAGTAGGCCTCTAAATGGTCTTATATCTGCTTCAATCTGTGTCCTGAAATTTGTTTCTGCTAAGAGTGCCCCAGCTAAAAATGCTCCAAGCTGCATTTTGTTATTACATCCAATTGTCATGTTGATATTCAATGCAATGACTAAAGATTTTACACTATCCTATATCCAACACAAAATTTAGGTTGGAAAATAGCATACTGTATCACTAAAGCCCAACTTCTGTGTAACAAGTGAAGTCCCAGCAATGGTCAGCAAGCAAAGAGCAACAAAAGCTTCTGAGCTCCTTGCATCTGCAACAACCTGAATTTAACCAATAGTTAACTGTTCAGAATAGATTATGTGGAAATGAGTTCTGATGTTTTCTCAGTTTTGGAAAAAATATTAAACATATATGATAAAGACCTCAAATACTCTTCTAAGAATGTATTTTCCCCCAAGAGAAAGCAGTCCCAATCCACCTAATGCCTTTAAACTTTCCTGAGCAAGTATTGGCCAAATGCTGTCCTGAGCCAGATTCTAGAGAAAAAAATCAAAAGGCACAGGGTCAAAAGTCAATGAATGACTTAATTCAACTGATAAGCAGAATGACCAATTTACTTAATTCCTCAATTTCATAGACTTCCTGATGAAAAAAATGAGACAATTTTAACATTTAAATGAAAGAAGAACAAAAGTAGCACATTGCTGCAGATGATTTATAACATAAGACAGACACGCACAGACATAGGTAAGTACATAGTACATACATATATTAAAGAAAACTATCTACGAGATGTGGTGAAACACAGTATAAAACTGAATTTTATTCAATTGAAAAGAACAAGAAACCCAGTAGAAAACTTTCCAGAGACTAGCTCGTACAGAAATCTTCCCAGAGGAATATTCTGTCCCTTACAAAAACGTGACTGATTTCCCAGACTCTTATTGATATCCTACTCTCCCCCTAACAGACTTGCCAACTCAGCATTTCCCTCCCCTACCACTTTCTTTCCCTCACTTTTCTTCTTTCTATGATAAACCTTCCATATCTTGGGCCTAGTCATCGGCCCATCTAATAACAGGTCCCTTTCCCCAACATTAATCTCATCAAGGCCCATTTTTCTATCAGTACCCCCATACCCAATTAGAGCCTTGTCCTCAAGGCGAAAGTGAGGAAACTGACTCATCAACAAAAATTCTTCCTCCCTTGTAGAGTCTGCATCTGACATGCCCTGCCATTTAATGAGGTATTCCGTAATGTTTTGTCCAGCAACAGTGTTACGTCTGATTCCCAACACAGCTTCAGGTTCAACATCTAACTCAACTGATAATTCCTTTGGAAGCTCTTGTTCTTGAGTGTACTGCCCAATAGCCTTTTTAAGCAAGGAAATATGAAATACTGGATGTACCTTTGATGTAGGAGGAAGTTTTAACTTACAAGTTACTTCTCCTACCTTCTCCAAAATTTGAAAAGGTCCATAATATCTAGGTGACAACTTAGGATGAATTCTTTGAGCCACTAAGGATTGCCTATGGGGTCTCAATTTTAAAAAGACCCATTCACCTATTTCAAATTGTAAATCTCGCCTCTTTAAATCAGCATATTTTTTCATCTGCCCTTGAGCCCGCAGAAGGTGAAATTTGAGTTGCCTTAAGGCCTCATCCCTATCTTTAAGCTCTCTTGACACCGCTCCCACCTTTGAATCAGCTTCACATAACTTCACTACAGTGGGTGGCTTTCTTCCATACACTACCTCAAAAGGAGATGACCCAATTGAATTATGAAAGGTTGAGTTATACCATAACTCAGCCCATGACAGCCAATAAGACCAGTTCCGAGGTTGCTCGGATTGAAAACAACGAAGATATGTTTCTAGACATCAATTCACCACCTCCGCCTGCCTGTCAGTTTCAAGATGATAAGCTGTTCCCATCTTGAAGGTAGTTCCTTGGAGTTTGAAAAGCTCTTTCCAAAATACACTGACAAAGATAGGATCCCTATCACTTAACAATGATAGCGGAATTCCATGAAGGAGAACAATCTCTTCAACAAAAACTGCAGCAACAGTATAAGGATGTTTAAGTAGTATAAAGTGGGTATATTTAGACAATCTATCCACCACCACCAAAATAGCATCAAATCCTTGAGGTTTAGGCAATCCAATAATAAAGTCTAATGATACATCTTCCCAAATCTGATTTGGAATAGGGAGAGGTTGAAGCATGAAGCAAACCTGCAGGAGAAGTAGTTTCATATTTATTGCGTTGACAAATGTCACAACTTTGCACAAATTCCTTCATTGACTTTTTCATTCCCTTCCAATATAAATTTCCTGCCAACCTCCTATATGTTCTGAGAAACCCAGAATGTCTCCCAGTTGTGGTAGTGTGAAATTCCGTCAACAGATTAGGAATCAAGGCAGAAGAACTAGAAATCACCATCCTACCGTTGTATAACAAAACACCATTTTGCAATGGAAATCCAGGATAAGATTTACTGTGCTGCTGTAGATCCGAAATGACATGCTGCAATTCAGCGTCTCCTTCTACCTTCTTGTCCAAAAATATGTCCCTGGAGCCATACAGGAATAGAGACAATAGAAAGCAATTCCCCTTCATGCATCCTCGAGAGAGCATCCGCAGCTTTATTATCTCGTCCTGGCTTGTAAATAACTTGGAATCGAAATCCCAAAAGTTTGGCCACCCAATTTTGTTGATCCATACTCACTACTCGTTGATGCAGTAAATCCTTCAAACTTTTCTGGTCAGAATAAACAATGAACTCCCTTCCCAGCAAGAAGTGACGCCAATGTTGAATAGCAAAAACAACAGCATTAACTCTTTCTCATATATAGATTTATTCGAGTGTGCACCCGAGAGAGCCTTACTGTAAAAAGGCAATAGGCCTGCCTTGTTGCATTAACACCACCAATTCCACATCCTGAAGCATCACATTCCAGTTCAAAAAGTTGAAGGAAATTAGGCAGTGATAAAACAGGGGCAGTTGACAGTCTTTTTTAGATGCTCAAATGCTGTATGAGCTGCTGCAGTCCACATAAACTCTCCTTTCCTAGTCAAATCCGTTAATGCATGTGCAATTTTTCCATAATCTGCAATGAATTTCCGGTAATAACTGGTAAGGCCCAAAAACCCCCGAACTTCTTTAACATTTTGTGGAACAGGCCAATCTAAGATACTTTGCACCTTGGATGGATCCATAGCCAGGCCTTTACCCGAAATGACATGCCCCAAATACTCAACTTGACTTCTACCAAAACAACACTTCTTTAAATTGACCACAAATTCATACTGTTGCAAAACTTGTAGAACAGTAGAAAGATGCTGAAGATGGGACTCCCAATCTGAACTAAAAACCAACATATCATCGAAGAAGACTAAAACAAACCACCTCAAATAAGGCTTGAATATTTGGTTCATTGAAGCTTGAAATGTTGCCGGAGCATTCATGAGACCAAAGGGCATTACTAGATACTCGTAATGACCCTCGTGAGTTAGAAAGGCCGTCTTCCCTATATCCTCCTCCCTCATATGGATTTGGTGATAACCAGCTTTTAGATCCAGTTTACAAAAATAAGTAGCAGCACACAATTCCTCAATTAATTCATCAACCACTGGAATCAGAAATTTGTCTTGAATCGTGACTCTGTTCAACGCACGATAATCCACACACATCTGTCAAGTATCATCTTTCTTTTTGACTAAGATGACTGGACTAGAAAAACGGCTGTAGCTCAGTCTAATAATGCCCTATGAAAGCATTTCTTGAACTTGCTGTTCTATTTCATTCTTTTGGTAATGTGGATAGCAGTAGGGTCGGACACTGATAGGGGCTGTACCTTCCTGAAGAATGATAGAATGCTCAATTTTCCTTTTGGGAGGTAATCCCACTCTGTCCCTGAAAACCTCAGGATGGTCTTGTAAGGCCCTTTACAATTGAGTTTGTTGGTCCAAACACAACTCTGACCCTTGAAAAGCAGTAATCTCTAGTTGTGACTGCCATAAACACCCATCTACCATTAAGGGTGAATCTGTAGTGACAGAAAACAGTGTGACATGTTGCAATAATCCATCCTTACTATTTTGAAGTTCAAGCTCCGTTAGGCCTCAAACCACGTAAATTGACTTGTTTACCTTGCCAGAAGAACGACATGGACATCAACCGCCAATCCATCAACACCTGACCCAAAGATCGTAGCCAAGTCACCTCTAAAATCAAATCAATAGCTCCCAATTCCAGAATATGAGCATTGATCGAAAAATCAATGTCTTCCAACTTAAGAACCAAGGAACCACACTTGCCTTTAGTAGAAACAGTATGACCATCACCCAGACGAACAGAAAATTGACGTTTGCTATCGACAGAAAGATTTAAAGCCGACACAACTTGCGGAGAAATGAAATTGTGGCTTGCTCCACTATCTACCAAAATTAGAATTGGAATATCATCAATTACCCCGCAAATTTTTAATGTATTGCTGCCAACATTTTCCACATCAACGACACCCATTAGATTGATAATCGAACAATCTATCACCGTGGCTTCATCCCCGTCGTCACCCACAATTGTCGACAATTCCCCACTATCAGGAACAACAGCCTCGTCTTCACCCAAGAGAAGGACACGCAGAGACTTACTATTACATTGATGCATAGGAGTAAAACGCTCTCCACACCGAAAACACAGTCCCTTACTTCGCCTGTCCAAATACTCCTAATGCGAGAGATGGCTGAGCCCTCTAGAACGATCAGGAACCACTTTTCAGTCAACACCATCCCGTCGCTGGACTGATACCGCCAGTGATGGAGAAGTTGTTGAAGTCACAGAGGACGTCGGACGAAGGCCTTGAGACAATTGGTAGTGCGACGGAGGAGGCTTAGCAATACCAGACGTCGGAGTTGGACCCACTGCACTGGACGACCCATGTCCTTTTGCATAACAAGGCCCAAGATTACGACCCGTGCCCAAAACAGAATGACAAGTGCGATAGGAGCTCCGAGTTCCATTTCGACATCTCTTGCAAGCTGCATGACCATCCAGCGAGAATTAGGTCGCAGGGTATGGACACGTTGACGAATTTCAGTTCGCAAACCACCCATGATTAGTCCAATATACTGCGATTCAGTGAGTTTACGAATTTGCAAAGAAACCGTCTCAAAATGTTCAATTTATTCATTCACAGAAGCAAATTGGTGAATCATTTTTAGCTCCTCAAAAGGATTGTCATATATACTTCCTGTAAAACGGAGGAGAAGAATCCGTTTGAAAGCATCCCAAGATAAGCGTTCCTCTAACTCTTGTACCAAATTAAACCAATGGATCGTTTACCCTTCCATACATAAACGGGCAAGTTTAATCTTCATCTCATCTGAAGTATTGTGGACTTCAAAATAAGTTTTAGCTCGAGAAATCCAACCAACGGGATCCAGTGAAACCAGGAAGCTCAACCTTCTTAACCGAGAGGCAAAACTCATCGTAACTTTCACGTACTAGATATTAAGGGGGCGCGCGAGGTTGACGTTCAAAGGCATGTTCAGAAGCACGGGGAAGTGAGGATGACCCATCCCCCTGATTAGAAGAACTAACTGATGTGGATATCTTACTGGATAAACGGTGAAGTTCCTGAAGCAATGCTTGGTGCATCGACGCTTTTTCTTCCTTCAAAGTAGCAATAGAGGACTCTACAGAATCCAAACGACCACCCATAGGATCAAGGTTAGTAGAGAACTCTGGATTAGCTGGTTTCGGAGGCATGACGCCGACGGCAGGTCGGACCAGTTGGTTAAACATAGTATAAAACTGAATTTTATTCAATTGAAAAGAACAAGAAACCCAGTAGAAAACTTTTCGGAGACTAGCTCCTACAGAAATCTTCCCAGAGGAATATTCTGTCCCTTACAAAAACGTAACTGATTTCCCAAACTCTCCTACTCCCTTCCCTTCACTTACTGATATCCTACTCTCCCCCTAACAGACATGCCAACTCAGCATTTCCCTCCCCTACCACTTTCTTTTTTTCACTTTTCTTCTTTCTATGATAAACCTTCCATGTCTTGGGCCTAGTCATCGACCCATCTAATAACATGTCCCTTTCCCCAACATTAATCTCATCAAGGCCCATTTTTCTATCAAGATGAGTATAAAGACAAATTCTAAATGCAAAGTTTTTTTCATGCTAACCAGGACAGGATGGCTGGATGCCATACCTTCGATGAAACACCCTTTCAAGATTTTGAATGAGAAACTGAGTTTAACATGAGAAGAAACTAGAAAAGCTGCTTCTTCTTCTTCTTCATTTTTTTTTTCCCTCTTTTTAGTGGGGTGGGGTGGGATGGTTGATGGTTCCCAATCTGTATGTACTACTGCCTATCTGGGACCTTAGCACTATAGAAAGAAAATATCACCATCAGACAAAATATATGTAAGTCAAAGTAGTCTTTGATCCATGCAATAGTCAATGACTGGAAAACTGTTACTTCCATCATTGTATATGGTAATGGAAGCAACCAGAAACAATGCACTAAAAAAAAAAAAAACTTGATCTTAATAATTCATTGTTTACATCTTACCTGGCTCTCCAGTATCGGAAGAATGACTAAAAGAGGGACAACAGCTATGTCCTGCAGATACCAAGCAGAAATGTGAAAAAAGAATTTATACCTAAATTATACTTCTCAAGTCGATACACAATGGTTTGGCAGCAATTACCAACAGGTAAACTAAAACATACAATTTTTTTTATCAATTACATAATTATTGGACAAAGACATTGTAACCAAGCAACAGAAAGACAAAACCTGCAAAAGTAGAATTCCCAGAGTTGCTGAACCGAATCTTGTAGGAAGCTCACCTTTCTCTGCAAGAAGCTACACACATATATATGCCAGGTAAGCTACAATGGGCATATTACGTATCAAGGTGGTTTGCACATACATGGGGCACAATTTAAATCTCACAAATAAATCAGACTCAATATTATTTTCATCATGATTGCTTTCAAGAAATACAGTATACAAGAGCAAACAATGGCTTTAATACATATAAAACGAAAACAGAACTAAAGGTGTGTTTGGTTAGTCAAAAAAATGAGCTTATAGCTTATTTGACTAACTTATAACTTATTTAACTAGTTTATAAATTTATTATAAGTGTTTGGTAAATGAGTTTATTTCAGTAGTTTATAGCTTATTTTGAAACGTTACTTTTAGTAGTTTATAGTTTATAACTTATATATTTTTCTTTCTATTTTACTCTTATTATTTTATCCAAATACCCATTCTACCCTCCTCCCCCAAATTGCTTTCACTACGTTACTTCCTCCATTGTCTGTGTCGTCTATCTCCTCTGTCCATCTCTGTCGTCCATCTCCTCCATCCATCTCCGTCATTTGTCTATCTCCATTGGCCACTCCATCGTCTGTCTATCTCCACTGGCTACGCCTTCGTCTGTTGCTTCCATCTGCGTTGCTTCCTCTGTCTCGCTTCTCTGTCCATCTCTATCGTCGGTCGATTCCTCTATTTAGCTTCTATCTCTGGCTTCTCCTTGTGTTGCTGTCCGTCGTCCCCTTTCTCATTGTCATCTCCTCTGCCACTGTTGTTCAGTCACCGGCATCTGCGATCTCCTCGGAAGCGGGTTGTCTCTTGCAAGGGAGACTCCTTAGCTCCCAGCAAGTGCCCACAGCTCTTGGATGGCTATGGGTCCCACTTGTCTGTGTGGGGCCCACAAATATTCAAGGGTTGTAGGCACATGCCTTCTCTCCTTGGAGTTGAGAGAATTGAGATCCGATCTCTTCCCGCCATATATGTATAATATAATATATTTAAATATATTATATTATATATATATAAAATAATAATTTAAATTGATTTAATTAAAAATTTCTTTATTTTGTATTATTTTAAAATTATAAAATATATGCTCTTTTATGTCATTTTATATTTTTTAGCTAATTCAACAGCTATTTTTACCAAATACTTTTAATTTAATAAGCTAGTTTAAAAGCTTTTAGCTTTCAGCTAAAAATTAGCTTATAAACTTTCAACTAACTTATTAGCTATTTTTGCCAAACACACTCTAAAAGAAGACAAATTACTCTAAGAAAAAGATCAACATGATGTGATAAAGCAAGAGGAGGAAAATGATATAAATTGCAACTACTAAAGGAATATCATCTTCAAAGAATCAATGAGATCTAGGATGGAAAGTATATTAGGGAAGGAAGAATGAAATCCAAATTTTTAATATGGCAATATCTTTTGGTGTTGTATTAATTGTAGAAACTGAGACCATAATCTCATGCTTCCTACAGACTGTAACATCCTCAAATTTCTCAAAAGAAGGATGCAACTTCCTGAAGCTTATTACACTTTATTTTTTTGAGCTTGAAAAGAAAATCATGTTTTTGAAGTTATACTATTTTTAATGATCCTAGAAGTACTCATACTTATTCAAATTGATAGGAATGGGAATAGGGGTGAGGCGGTAAACCAATTTTTGGGCATCTCCTTCTGTTCTTTTTCATGTCACTTTGTCTATTTCCTTCAAAAACATTTTCTGTAATTTTTCTTGTGCTTGATGGAATTTCTCCATCATTGACTTCTGTATCTCTTGCTGTGACTGTTGCATTTCTATAGGAGCTGCCTGTTGTGACTGCTACATTTCCACAAGTGCTATACGAAACTCTCCCATAGTGGATTCAATCCCTTCCAATCTTGGGCCCATAGCTTCCACATTTGCTATACGTGCTTCCAGAGCATCCCCTCTCTCGGTTAGCTTAGGCAGCATTGCGAATCCAGCAGGTTGAACCAATGATGGGAACTCAAAAAGAAATAACTAGTATTATTTATCAGAAAGAAGGATTACGGAATGAAATCCCACCCAGAGCCAATGGCTCCTACAAAGTATCCTGGAACCAGGCACCTTGCTTTCCCCTCAAAATTGATTTCTTCTTTCATACCCCCCTCTGTACATGGTACTGTTCCATATATCTCACTAACTAACCACTAGGCAATTACACATATGCCCATGCTCTCTTCTTTCTCTCATATACCCTCCATATTTTGGGCCTCTTTTCATGGCGCAACAATTGGTTTACAGCCTCACCCCTATTCCCATTCCTATCACAAACCCTACTATCTTCTGAGATTATATATCTAATATGTGTTTTTAAATAACTATGAGATTCTAGCTACCAGGAGGCTGGAGGAGGAAACCATGCTTAATGACTTGCTTTCTATTTGATATTTATGGTTGTAGACATTTGGTTATTGTAGTTTAAACTGGAAGTATTCTAATTGCTTCAATAGTCGCAGATTACAAGGGTTCAATATATAGATACTAGGACTAACTAACTATCCTATAAAGTAGGGATTTACATCAGTATTGAATATAATTAAAAGACTATTTATATCTATCTAGTATTAACAAAAGAAATATCTATATTAATCCAATATTAGTCGACACTCCCCCTCAAGTTGGTTTGTAGATGTCAAGCAAACCCAACTTGCTAACAAGTAATTCAAAAGTAGGTTTGAATAACCCCTTGGTCAGGATATCCGCCACTTGCTCTATACTGGGAATAAATAGAATGCAGATTTCTCCTCCTTCAATTCTTTCTTTAATGAAATGTCTATCCACCTCTACATGTTTCGTTCTATCATGCTGAACTGGGTTATTTGCAATACTTATAGCAGCCTTGTTGTCACAAAATAGTTTCATAGGATTCTTCTGTAATAATTTTAATTCAATCATAATCCTTTGCAACCATAGTAATTCAGCTACTCCATTTGCCATTGCTCGGTATTCAGCCTCAGCACTGCTTCTAGCCACAACGTTCTGTTTCTTGCTTCTCCACGTAACTAAGTTACCCCACACATATGTGCAGTAACCACTTGTAGATCGCTTGTCAGTGATGGATCCTGCCCAATCAGCATCTGTATAGGCTTCAATTCCTCTATGCTCAGTTTTCTTGAAAATTAATCCCTTCCCAGGAGTCCCTTTAAGGTACTTCAAGATTCTATATGCCGCTTCAAGATGGTTTTTTCTTGGAGAATGCATGAACTGGCTCACAAGGCTCACAGCAAATGCGATGTCTGGGCGAGTGTGAGACAGGTATATTAATTTCCCAATAAGTCTCTGGTACATGCTTGTATCAACTGGACTTTCTGACTCTCCTACGCCAAGTTTCACATTAGGATCAACCGGAATTTCAACTGGCTTACACCCCAACATCCCAGTACTTTTTAACATATCCATAATATATTTCTGTTGGGTGACTATGATTCCTTTTTCTGATCTAGCAACTTCCATTCCTAAGAAATATTTGAGATTTTCTAGGTCTTTAATTTCGAAGTCTTTTGCTAGATTCTTTTTCAATCTATTCATCTCCTCCATATCACTACCAGTTAGGATAATATCATCAACATAAACTATCAACACTACTAACCTTTCTCCCTTCGTTCGTTTAAAGAACATTGTATGATCAGCCTGTCCTTGTTGATAATTTTGCTGCTTTAACGATTCTGTAAATTTTTCAAACCAAGCCCTCGGAGATTGTTTGAGGCCATACAAAGACTTCTTCAATTTGCATACCTGTGAATTAAATTTCTCCTCAAAACCAGCTGGGGGGTCCATATATACCTCTTCCTCCAAATCTCCGTTAAGAAATGCATTCTTAACATCAAGTTGTTGAAGTGGCCAGTCCAGATTTACTGCCACAGATAATAGCACTCGAATCGTATTTAATTTTGCCACCGGAGCAAATGTTTCCATGTAGTCTACTCCATAAGTTTGTGTGAACCCTTTTGCAACCAATCGAGCCTTGTATCTTTCAAGTGAGCCATCGGCATGGTATTTCACATTGAAGACCCACTTACACCCGACGGTCTTCTTCCCCTTTGGTAAGTCAACAATTTCCCAAGTTTTGTTCTTCTCTAAAGCCCTCATTTCTTCCAAAACTGCATCCTTCCATGCAGGAACCTGTAGTGCATCTTGTATATTTTTTGGAATCTCAATATTAACAAGTTTAGTCAGAAAGCATGAAAAAGACGGGGAAATATTCTGATGAGACACAAAATTGGAAATTGGATACTTAGTGGAGCATGATCTTACCCCTTTTCTAAGAGCAATAGGTTTAGACAGATCTGAATCAGAAGGATGAGTACTAGATTGATTCGGTTCTGACGACGAGTTGGAAGATTGGCCGTGCTGAATTGCTTGAGATGGATTTCTCCTCTGGTAAGTCTGTTCAAAGTATTCAAAGGGTAATCTCTCTTTTTCATGCAATGCAGTTTCAATTTCTAAGGGTTGTTTTTCCATATTTAAATTCAGACTTGGACTAGTTTCAAAGTGATTTTCGTTATTTATAGAAATTTCTGGAAAATCTAGATCTACTACCGAATCTTCTTTACTCTTAATAACCATATCTGGATTTTGAATCTCCCCCTGAAGATGAGGAGTAAAAAAAGGAATTTTTTCCAGAAAAGAAACATCCATTGTGACCAAATACTTTTTCAGCTCTGGGATGTAGCATTTGAATCCTTTTTGAGATACAGGGTAACCAGTAAATAAACCTTTGTAAGCCCTAGTATCTAATTTACTTTTTTGTTTATCAGGATTATGCACAAATACTGTACAACCAAAAACTCTTAGAGGTAAATCAGATATCATTTTAGAATTAGGTTTTAATTGCTGAAAAACTTGTAGTGGAGTAGAAAAGTTTAACACCCTAGAAGGCATTCTATTTATTAAGAAAGCTGCATGAAGAACAGCATCCCCCCAAAATTGCTTAGGAACTGAATTTGTAAATAACAAAGCTCTGGTAATTTCCAAAAGATGCTTATTTTTCCTTTCAGCAATGCCATTTTGCTGTGGTGTGTCGAAACATGAGCTTTGTTGTACAATCCCCCTTTTTTGAAAAAAGATTCCCAAAGTTTTTGAAAAATATTCTCTTCCATTGTCACTTCTAAAAATTTTTATTTTTTCATTAAATTGTGTCTCTATCATGGAAGAGAAGTTCTGAAAAATATCAACAACTTCAGATTTTTCTTTCATTAAAAATATCCAACTCAACCGGGTATGATCATCTATAAAGGATACAAACCATCTTTTGCCTGTACTAGTAGGAACCCGAGAAGGTCCCCAACTTGAAAGGGTTTGGAGGGAAGATATGGTTTTGGAGCATAAGAACTACGATGATGTTTAGCCATGACACAAAAATCACATTGAAAAATAGATGGATCTTTATTGATAAATAATTTTGGAAACAATCTTTTTAAATATTGAAAACTTGGATGCCCTAATCTATAATGCCATAACATGACATCTTGACTTCTTACCTTAGAAACTGAATTTGAAACAAAATTTGAGCCTGACAGATAACTCTAAACAGGTTTACCCAGGTTGTATCCATCTTCAAAGAAGTATAAGCCTTCTTTTTGTTTAGCACTGCCAATCATCCTCCCCGAGGCCAAATCCTGAAATTCACAGCCAAAATGAGAAAAAACAGCCTTGCATTTTAATTCTCTGGTTATCTAACTAACAGACAACAGATTATATGACAATTTGGGAACATGAAGGACATTTTCAAGAATAAGAGAGGGTGAAATTCAGATTGAGCCATGACCAGCAATTGTAGAAAAAGACCCATAAGCTATCTTAATTTTCTGGTTACTTGCTGCAGGTCTATAGGATATAAAAAGATGAGAATTACTGGACATATGATCAGTAGCCCCTGAATCTATGATCCAAGGGTTAGCCCCAGAATTGACATTAAAAGATGAGTGAGATAAATTACCTTGATGAGCTAGGGAACAAGATGGTGCAGTTTGAGAATTTTGAGAGGTTAATAATTTATACAGATGCTCAATTTGTTCCTTCATAGAAGGATAAATTTTGGAACCTGTGGAGGTAGACGGCTTCTCATGAGTTTGATCAACAGTGGTAGTCATCCTGAGTGAAGGTGAATGTGCCGTACTGGTCAATAATACGCACCCGAGGCCTCAGTCGAAGATGAACGGTGCAGTGGGTTAGTAATCAAGGGGTCGAAAGTCAATTGCTACTTGAAGTTCGAAGCCGAAGCCAAAAAACGGAAGTCGACAGGGGCAGAGAACCTGAAGTCGAAGTCGAAGTCGGCAGAGGCAAAGGAACCCGACACCAATAACCTGAAGTCGACGGAGGCAAAGGAACGGAAGTCGAAGTCGGCAGAGGCAAAGGAATTGAAGTCGACACTGGACACTGGAGTCGAGGTCGATAGAGGCAAAGAGCGACGTCACCAAAGGTTATGAAGGCTCTGATACCATGTAGTTTAAACTGGAAGTATTCTAATTGCTTTAATAGTCGCAGATTACAAGGGTTCAATATATAGATACTAGGACTAACTAACTTTCCTATAAAGTAGGGATTTACATCAGTATTGAATATAATTAAAAGACTATTTATATCTATCTAGTATTAACAAAAGAAATATCTATATTAATCTAATATTAGTCAACAGTTATGTAAATGATGTTTAATGTATTTGATAGCTAATAGTATAAACAAATGTTGGTTTGTGAAGAGTCTTGTAGCCCAAGGAGGTTTATGTACCATGTTTTGGATTAAGTAAACCAGAACCATGAATCAATTTTGTAAAATCTCACCTTTTCTCTTTTATAATAAAGGTCAACCAAAGAGATAAAAGAAACAAATAAATCACAAACTCTATTGAAATTGGAGTAATAAGTGCTGAATTGCATAGGAAGTGAATTTGAAGTTAAGGTGTTACAGAGTCACTTTTTTGCTAAACTTAAAATGCAATATTAGAAGGTGAATACCTCAATAGATATTATAAAAAAAGCATGGGAGGCTCATGTTTGCATTAACTTTAACCATCCCTCTTTAGCTCCTCAAATTTTTCTTATGGCCATGTAAGCAATTTCATTTCTCTTAGTCACACATTTTTTATCTTTAAATCCTCATTATGTTCACATATCTTTCCTAGTTAATGAAATTTTGATATATTTCAGAATGAAAGTACTAGGGGAGAAAGATATTTGTATAAGGCATAAACAAAAATTTGAAATACCAAGTACAGTAATCATAGCTTGAATGTATATTAAAAGGTTATGTACTTTCTGTATATGCAAGGCAATGGAATCAGGCTTGCTTACTTTCAGTCGACATTTGCAATTGCAAGTACCTGTAAAACAAATGCAGAAGAAGACAGGGAAAGAGCAGCACCAATCACTACAGCTTCATCAATGCTTCTTATGTTTACCTGCAATCAAGTTGTAATTTAATGTCTCAATTGAAAGCTAGGCTTTTTTTTCTGAGAGCATGAAAATTTTGACTTAGGTAGAAATTCCTCAACTAATAAAATAAAACACTGGAAATTTCAGATCAGAACATTGAGCATATTACCAAGGATGTCAAACTGACATTGTTCAATATTTGTCTTATGCAAATAGAAGTTTTTGGACCTATGGTCCACTAAGGAATGAAGCATATAATAGCAGTTGATACGAGCAAGTTAAAGACAACCCATCTCATATGAAGGAGTTAAAGCAGATGAAGAACCAAGATGGCATAAGGTCAGGTAATATACATGCTAAATCCAAGCTTGCAAAAACGCAAATCAGTTGCATCATAGACAGACATATAGTTGCGTTAATGGCAAGCATGCACTGTCGCTTCAATTTACTTTTAAATAATTTTTTCAAATATAAATATTCAGTTTTATTTTTGAATTTTTTTAAAATATAAAAATGAATTTTAATAATTTTTATCATATTTTAAAAATAATAAAAAAGTAGTAGTGGAAATTTATTTATCTTCTCCTTCTTCCACATGCATTTTAACTTCTCTATCTACTGACATATGGTTTTGGAGACCAATGACTAGAAGACCCCAAAGCCATATATATTAGTATAAATACTTCAAAGTTTTTCAATGAAATTTCTCATTTTAATTATACTTACATACACGTGCATATATTTGTACATACACACGTACATAGTGCGTTTATGCATCTATGTTTACATAGTTCATAACAATGAAAGATAGTGACATGATACAAGAATTAAATATGTCAGATGGAGATCTCACCAGATCAGGCCTTGAGTGGAAAAGGAACTCCAAAATTTTTGTTCCAATAGCCCCATTAGGTGGAAGTTCAAAAGCAGTAAATGCTAGAGTGGATAATACAACCTTCAAATGAGTTTCCATGAAAAAAAAAAATTAAGGGTAGGGAAGGTCAAAAGATAGAGAATAGCTTGTTAAAAAAAGAAATGAGTACTTTCCGAACAGTTTGTAGAACAATAACAAAAAATGCACAAAACTAAAGATAAAGAATCAAGAGAAAAAGGCCTGATCTAAGACAGCTAAAATTTATGGGCGTCTGATCCCAAAACAAGAAGTGATTTGAATGAAATGGCTAAAGATATATCATTTGCTCATTATCACATGCATAGCGTTCTACCTGAGCCAATCCCATTCCAAAGGCATATTTAGCAAGAGCCTTCAGACGTGCAAGTGAAAGCTCCAAACCCATCTCAAACAGCTGATAAGAGACATGAATTACTTCAGAACAATTATTCACCATGTTTATAAGGAAATTTGCAGCATATATCGAAGAGTTCTAACAGATTTTACCAAACCTTCAATTATAGAAACTACCTTGTCAAAACATGATGTGAAACTAATAGAAAGGTTGAAGTACAAGCAAGAGTTACTGTTTTGAAAAAAAAAGGTTCAGGACAATCAGAACCACTCAGAACTAGTTTTGCGAACTACGAAGAAAATGAATCAGAAATTCAAATGATAAGCAAGAGTGTACGCACAAACCATATTTCCAAACATTTCATGACAAAAATTATTAAAATTTGCAATCCCAGAGAAAAAAATGAAAGAGGAAAAAGCCCTGACGATCTATTCTTTTGATAAGGGCTATTTAAACCATGCACACTATGAGAATTCTGGTCAAGGAAAATCATTGAAAGTCTGACTACAGTGTCCATGAGTCCATCTTGAATATATTTTTGTTGTTTGTTGTTTTGTAAACCATTGGATATTGATTTCACTGCTAACTATTAGTTTCGAAGTACTATAGCAGGCTTCACTATGCTGTATATATCATGGTTTTAATGCTTAATTTGAGAATGCCAAACAATTAAAACTAAACGAGTAGAAGCAATGGCACCTTAGGTAATTGAGATAGTGTAAACATACCAAGAAAAGGATGCCCCATTCAGACAGAATTTTCACATCTGTGATGTTTCTTATCAACCCAAACTGATTGAGTACCACTCCAGCAAAGAAGAAACCAAGTATCTGGAAATAAGATCACTAAATTTACGTCAGTAATAACGATTAGAAAAAAAAGTAAATGAAAAAAAAAAAAAATTTATACTTCCACAGTCTTACTATTCCGTGTCTGTGCTATCTGTCAACAAATGATGCTATTATGTCATGTTTGAAACATGCATGTTTATGAATATTAATATGTTATGTACACTCAGATTTATGTTTTTTTTCTCCATTCAATATAAATGCAAACTAGTTGTTTGCACTCTGCATTACTGCATTTATTAATTTCAAATATCTAGAGAGCTAGATATTTTGCAATACATCGAACTGCACTTTCAACTATATAATTTCTGTCAAAATAAATCAGATATAATATATGCTGTAGAAAATAGTATTTTTCATCTTCATTCTCCTGCTTACTGTTGAGAATTAAATTCTTCTCCTCTCTGTTTCTATGTTCATTATGTAAACAGTAAAAAATCATACAGGATTTACCCAAATGAATACAGCACATGTTGGGATAACAACAGCTATGATGATTCATATATGAGATTATCAAATTTGCAACAGAAGAAATTACTAAACAAAATACCAAGAAATTCTTACAGGACTGGCTCTCATTAACTTGAATGTGGGCACAATTAACACAGTCACAGCCAAGAATGTAAGGGTGTCTAATCCTAAATCGTTGATGACTTCAACAGCATCGGCAACATCATATGCAGCGCTTGCCCGGAACCTTTCCCAGTGCAATTGCCTATTCTTTGAGAAATAGATTCCTTTGCAATCAGGGAATGTGGTTGCAACAAAAGGTGTGCCTTCAAAGAAAATTTCCGGCATAGAAGTCTTATGTGTAATACTGTGTGATAGTAGTGCAACTTGCTTGTTATACGAATATAGCATGAAAACAGAACTTCTACAAATCCGTGAAATAGCTTGAGGCAAGGCCAAATTCTTGTGTTTGGTAATGCCATAACCCTGCAAGGAAATATTCCAAGAAAAACAAAATTTGCTAAAGCGATTGCTACTTGAATATGCATTAGATGAAGCAACAAGTTCAGTTCATAATTACAGTTTAAAACTGTCAGCCGCTGGCTTCTCAAGGAAACCAATAATGTAAGCAAATATTAGTTCACAATCAGCAAAGAGTATCCAATAAATTAAGCAACAAGGGAATTTGTTTCTTACAATGTTTTCAGTTTTTATTTTCTATTTTCATGTGTAAGTTTTATAATTTAAAAAATACGTTTGTTTTGTGAAGTTAAATTTTTTATTTTTTTCTGTTTTCAAATAAATTGACTTAAATGGCCATAAACTTTACTTGATTTAGGACAAACCTGGTGCTACAAAGCTCCCGCTATGCGCGGGGTCCAGGGAGGGGCCGGATCCACTTTGTGGATCTAATGTAGGCAGCCTTATCTTGCAATTTTTGCAAGAGGCTGATTCCACGACTCGAACCTGTGACCTCCAAGTCACATGGCAGCAACCTTACCGTTGCGCCGAGACTCACCCTCAAATGGAGAGGTTCATATGATTAAAGAGCAATGGGAGTGCACACATTCTAGAAAAGTTGAAAATAAATAAATAAATACTGCAAGTCATTAGTAAAATCGCCGAAGCATGCTTTTGAATTTTCCTATTCTCAACCAATTTTAGAAAATGGTTCCGGAATATGTTTCCTCTAAAACTCCACTGAACACATCTTGAGTCATCTTTTCTATTCTCAATGAAAACGAAAGCAGAAAATGAGGAAACCGAACAGTAAACATCTTTAATTTCCATTTCCGCCTTTTCCTTAGAGTGAAAGTTTGGTAAGAAATAGGACAATTTTGCAGCTCCATCAAATAACACAATCCAAAACCCCATATCTACTACACTAAACACAAGAAACAAACTAAATTAACCTCAGAAACACCAGAAGAAAAACGAAGAAAAATAAGGAAGATGTAACCTTAAAGCTTTGGCAATAAGCCAGTGACTCCAGCATAGTGCTAATGCTCTCACCAAGCAGCAATGAAATCCCACTGGAAGAAGCTCATTTACACTTCATTGTTCTCGCTTATTGAATACTCGGATATAATCCGCAGATAGTAGAGCAAAGTATGTTGAGCTTTTGTCTTTAACCGTGCCTCCCTCACATATACATATACACAAGGCCAAAAAATCGAACGAAAATTTGAGGACGATAAGTGCACACGTTCAAGCACAGAGAGTATAAACTTTGGGGAAAGCGAAAGCATCGTGTAAAGGAACCAGCAGAACCGGTCCGCGGATGAAACACTAGCACTTCAAGGCCAGTTAAGTTCTTTTAACGTCTAGTGCTGCGGATGAATTATTTGATGGAGACGAACGAATGAATAGTGAGCATGAGAATTTTGAAGTCGAGAGCTACTAGTGTCCACGTGGAAGGTTCCATTTACATGGATTAGATATATTATTAAATTTATTAAAAGAGAAATCTTGCAAATATGGAATGTGCCCGGCATGATGCTGATAAAAATTTAGTTAAATTATAAATTTAGTCCCTATAATTTTACTTAATTTATAAATTGGTCTTTACACTTTGTTTTGTTGTAAGTTAATTTCTACACTTGGTAAACTTGTTAAAAGATATCCCTACCAACCAAAGTGGTTAAATAGATATTAGAGCACTTTTAATGGGAGTTTTTATTTCTTAAAGGGTTATTAAAAATAAGAACCGATTCTTATTAAGTTTTACTATTAGAATTTGTCAGTGTGGTTGTCACATATAAAAATCATTCTTATATAAAAATCAGTTCTTAAGCCAAAAAAAATAATAAAAAAATTAAAAAATAAACATTACATAAATATTAAAGTAGTGAAAAGTTTCTTATAAAACTCATTCGTTATTTCTTGAGAGTTGTATTGTTAAAGTAAGAGTTACTTAAAGTAGTGGAGAGTTGTTTAAAACCAAAAGTGGTGATATAACATTGTAGGATCCACAATAAGTAACTTATTAGAATTGCACTATTAAAGATACTCTTAGTTGGATCTTATGTGACAAATGAAGTGGCACACATTTGCCAAATAAGCAAGCCACGTTATTAATTTCTCCAAGTTAGCAATATTATGGCACCTCCAACATTTAGACGAATTTGGATGGTTTGCCTTTAGAGTCTCTGCCTTTGTCTATTGTGCACCAATGAAGCTGAGCCACGTGTGAGGACCTTAAAAGTCTATTTGTCTATTATCAAACAAAATTTTTGAAATGGCTTAAAATAAATCCACTTCCATCCAAGTTTCGAACTCTAGACCTCTTATCACCTCCGCCTCCCATTTTTTCCTCCAAACCTCACCCAATCATAAAAGGACACGTGGCAATGGCTGAATATAAACCCACTTCCATAATAAAAAACACAGGAACCTCACAAGAAAAGTATCAGGAAAGCTGCAGCACGTTAGGAACCTTCATTATTCTTGTATTGGCTAGGGACAAATGTGAGTATATTTTGTCTCTTCAATGATTTTATTTGTGTCTTTGTCTCTATTTTTATTGACTTTGTTGCTGCTCTCTTTGTATTTTTTTTTTCTTTTTCAAATTGTTACACTACTGAGGAAAGAAAGAAAGGAAAAAATGGAGAGCTGAGAGTTTCAAGTAAGAATATTGTTTATTGTTTAAATTTATTGTATTGTTGGCTAAATATTTGTATTCCTATTTTGTTGAAATATTTTTATTTACTAGTTGGAATTTCTTTTTATTTATTGCATTGGGTTCCTTCCAAACATGTAATTGCGTCCAAGTAACCAAGAACATAGAATTAAAATAATATGCTTTTACAATTTTTACAATTTTGCAAGTAATTTTTTTATATATTTGATTTTGACATACATAATGAAAATTGACAACGCTTGGAAGCCTAAAGTAGGTATGGTGCTTGAAAATCTAGAAGTGGCATGAAACTTTTGGCGAGAATACGATAAAAGGAGTGGATTAGGAGTGAGGAATAGGTATGCCAATCTAGGAAAAGAGGGAATGAATACGTCGACATGGTTTGTTTGTTTCAAAGAGGGTGTTCGATGATCAGACAAAAGAGATGTGAAAACTAAAAAGTCACATCTTGAAACCAAAACTAATTGCATGGCAAAAATTGGATTGAGACTCTTGAATGAGAAGTATAAGGTGTTTGAATTTGTGGAACAGCACAATCATGAGCTCCATAGAAACTAGCTACTTCTTTGCGTCACAACAAAGAATATTTGAGGTTCAAGGTTATGAACTTGAGTTGGCAGAGGATTTTGATGTTTGACAAAAGACATTATTTGACCTTATGAGTATGCATTCCATGGGGTAGGGGGAGAAAAAATCTACGATATACTCCATTAGACTAAAAAATTATTTGAAGAAAAGAAGACAAAGGAATATGCAATACGAGGATGCAGATGCTTTGTTCCAATACTTCCAGAAGCAATTGGTGGAAAATCCTTCCTTTTTTCATGTGTACCAAATGAATTTGGATAAACAGATCACAAATGTATTTTGGGCTGATGCGCAGATGTTGATGTATTACATATATTTTGGTGATATAGTATCGCTTGATACAATCCACTATACTAACAAAGAGAACAGACCGCTTACAATATTTTGTGGGTTCAATCTCTTCAAGGGCATGGTGGTATTTGAAGCTGTATTGTTATATGATGAGATGGAAGACTCGTTTAAATAGGCTTTTTGAAACTTTTTTAGAGGTTAATAGACAAAAAATGGTCATTGACGATGTTTACTAACCAAGATACAACAAAGACAAAAGCATTGCATGAAGTAATGCAAGATACAGAACATAGCCTATGCATATGACACTTACTACAAAACGCCACTAAATACTTAAGCAATGTGAGACGAGATAGAAGGAGTATTTTCAGTGATTTCACGCAATGCATGTATGAATATGGTGATGTGGAGCAATTTGATGCCGCATGGATTCGATTGTTATTAAAGTATGATGTCCAAAACAGTCGGTGGCTTACTTCAACTTATGATATTAAGGGGAAATGGGCGGCGTGTTATATGCGAAAAGCTTTCACTCTCGACATCTGAAGTATTCAATTGAGTGAGAGATTAAACTTAGACATCAAGAGCTTTTTAAAGCCCGACTTAGACTTAATACAGTTCTTTCAGCACTTTGAGAGAGCTATTGATGACAAGCGTCATAAAGAATTGAAATAAGAATTTGATGCAAGGAAAAAAATACCAAGATTGAGAATGTCGCAATCACTAGTGTTGCAATAACTCTCTAGAATTTATACTCCCTCCATCTTTAAGTTGTTCCAAGAGGAGTATGATGATTATGTGGCTGTATGTGTGAAGGAGAAAAATGAATGTCCAGATATATGGGAATATGTCGTCTTTTTGTTCAATAAAGAGTGAGATTACACTGTGACATTTGACCCACGTGATAAATCCATTGCATGTAGCTGTAGAAATTTGAAAGCACAGGCATACTTTGTTGCCATGCTCATAAAGTATATGATGTCAATGATGTGAAGTTGGTCCCTGATAAATACATTCTAAACTGCTTGACGGGAAAGTCAAGAAAAAGTGTGGTTTATGATGTAAAAGGAAAAGCAATTGAAGAAAATATAAGGTTAGAAAGCACCTGACGATTCAAATGAATCGGTCATAATTATATAAATTTAGTATCACAAACATCTTATTCTAGTGCGGCAAGTGACTTCTTGGACAGTGTCTTGCCCGAGTTGACGAAAAAGGTGAATAAGCTTAACTTGATGGAAAAAGGTTCAGACAACAATATTGACACTACCATCTCACCAAGCCAACCAAGTCATTTCCCTCTTCTTGTAGCAAGATTGAAGAAGAAGGTCGGTGTAAAGACTAGGAGATATATTAGAAGTTGTCTTGAACTTCAAGGAAATAATAGAAAAGGATCCACAAGAACTACAGTCAATCTAAGAAATATTGTTAGTATTTATTTTATGTATTAACATATTATATTATAATATCATATTGTTGTCTATATGGATTAATATAATGTCTATGTTAATCATGTAGGGGAATGAAGCTTAGAATCAGATGCCATCTAGAGTGTCATGCTCAGCACCCTCAATACCCTATGAGCATGCTCAACACTCCTATGGGTTTCACCAAATTGCTACTGGTAAGGTTTCACCGAATTGTGTGATTTTACTTTTTACAATTGTGTTTTATAATTCAATATGCTAATGGCAAGGTTTGGATGCATTAGGCACCATTTGATGATTCTATGTTGTCACTTGAAGAAATTGAGTTTAGTCCCAATTTTTAAAATGATAACCAACATAACATAGGTTAGTTTCAATTAGAAATGCATCTAAAATCATTATATTTGAATTATTTAACATATCAATTAAAAATTTGTTAAATCTTCTTATTCTTTATATAGGGATGCAGTGAGTGCTAATTGGTGTGCTAGCATTGAAGCATTGAAGGATTGATCCAGATAATTAAGAAGTTGAATTTGTTTGACAAAGGCAACTTTTGCATTCAGAATTTGTTTGAATAACTGTAACCATATACACAGAAAATGAGAATGGCAACTTTTGCATTTAGTAAGTAATTTTACAAATTATATAGAAAATGAGTGATTTCACTTTCTCATATAAACCACAGGAATACACAACAGGACTTTATACATAGTCCTATACAATGCACAGACCCCTATACCCTTTACAATTTACACAGCCCTTTTCCAAGCACAATAGGACTTCCAGGATTCATATTCCAAGCATAAGAGCACAACGGGCCATTCCAATCACAGTAGCCCATCTTTCTTACACAGTTTTGTATGTAACAAAGGCAATTGAAAAAAAAAATAAAGCAGATCTGTGTGTGAATTATCAACCTAGAAAAAAAAAAGCAGCACAAGTTGAAAAAAAGTAGTTCTATGGGTGAATTATCAACCTAGAAAAAAAAAGCAGCACAAGTTGAAAAAAAGTAGTTCTGTGTGTGAATTATCAACCTAGAAAAAAAAAGTAGCACAAGTTAAAAAAATACAGTTATGTGTGTGAATTATCAACCTAGAAGAAAAAAGTAGCACAAGTTGAAGAAAATGCAGTTCTGTGTGTGATTATCAACCTAGGGAAAAAAGCAGAAGAAGTTGAAAAAAATGCAGTTCTGTTTGAGTCAATTTCAATGTGTTTCCAGTGTTTCCATTGTGATTCTGGTGTGTAAGTGTGTTTCCAGGTAGTTCCACAAGCACAAATTTTCAGTGTTTCCAGTGTTTCAGTCTGTGTATGTATTTCTACAGTGTGTTTGAATTTCAGTGACGGTGTGTGTGTGTTTCCAATGTATCGCAATAGCTAAAGACAACCAATTTTTTTCTTCCATACCACCCCTGGCAAAATTAGTGCCTAGAACAAGCTCGGGAAGCTCTAGAGGAACTTCTTCAGCAGGTAAATTTACTTCCTAGCACCACTAATGAAACCTTGCCCTATAGCAAGAACACAATATTTCGAATAAATTTACTTCCTATACATTTGGAATTACTAACTTAAAAGCACAGTATTTCGAGTAATACCTTCGTTGCTGAAGTTGAAGTTTTGTTTCTCTAGCACCACTAATGAAACCTCGCCCTCAACTTCCTTTCCTGAAACTTTAAGCATTCTCTTTATAATTTGACATTGTAACAAAGGTTTCACTATTACAATAAATCGGCATGGAGAATATACAGAGAGTAGTACAAGATGCATGCAGACATGTATGTCTAAGATAGGATTAGTAATTGTAAATTTAAAAAAATTATATTTAGTATTAACCATGTTGCATATCGACCTCTGCATTGGAATACTATATTAGATCATATCATTCCTTTTGGCTAAACAAAAAACAAAAAATAAGAACTATAAAGAGGATCAATGATATGTCTTAGTCGAAATGGTCTAAGGGGATGAATGGCGGTTTGCGGATGTCGGTGAATCAAATCTCGGTGAGTGAGGGGGAAAAGAAGGAGCAGAGGGAGATCAGTGAGAGGAAAAGATCGGAGAAGATAGCAATAGAGAGCTTCCCTTCGGCTTTAACAGAAAACTAGGAGGACCTTCGCCGCCACCACCAGGAATCAATAGGAAAACCTCTCCGTTGGCTGCTCCCATCGTCAGTCGCCCCTTAACTCTCTTTCTCTCAATACCCTGAAGAAGACGGTCGAAGAAGACATTTGGGCTTAAAAAAAAATGAAAGCCACATGTCAGTGGATTGGTGGTTGTAGAAAAGGGAAAAAAATTAAGCGGACATGTGGACACACTGGATGTTGTCCATCCCATGTGATTTGACAACTCTGGTGCCACGGCAGAGAAATGCAAAGACTCTAAAGGCAAACAATCCAAATCCCATTCAGACTCCATCTTCACCAAAATGCCTTGAACACTTGACACTTTTTATCCAAGCATGTGTGGCAGATCACAATGTCTCTCAACCAAGTTTTTAATCCTAGTGTGTATTAATGATTTACTCATTAGGAAACTACCATTCCAACAAATCCTTCCTCTGCAAGCTTATTTGAACACAATTATTTCTCACTTTGTTGAACCCATTTGTGATTTCCATATCATATAACTCTGACATCTTTGGTACCCACACATCTGCATCGTAATCATATCCGTTTGCAATGACATCGTCGTAGGGTATGTACTCTATCCACACATCGTCAAAGATCTCCATCGTCTCAAACGCAAGGCTCTGTACTTGCAAAAGATCTATCGTGTTGTACTATCATGTCTTGCATATTTTATTATTATTAATATTATTATTAATAATAATAATATTATTATTATTATTAATTTACAGTTTTTATTTTTAATTCTAAAAATTAGGCATTATGTAAACTGCACCATGATGTGCACTCATGATCTTAGTGGAAAGGTATTAGGAGAATATGACCATACTGTCACAACATGGGGAGGTATTACAGAGAGGAAATTGTAGTATAAATAGTAGGAAGAATGTACTGAAAATATAATTATGAATGAAATTTAATACTCATTTCCTTTAACCTATTGTCTTCATTTTCTTAGCTAAAATCTCTTCTTTCTCATATCATCTTATTATTTGAATCTTCAACTCTCTATCGGCTTTTCTTTCTATCAATCTCAATTCCTTAGATCCTTTCTCTTCATCTTACCTCATCTCTCTTATTATCATGTTCTAATTTCTTGACTAAATATATATAAAAGTGGTCATGACTTCATTGAAAGCCATCCACCATTTTTGGGACATCGCAAGTGGTATCAGAGCCAGGTTCTTAGGCCAACACGCTGGCTAAAACTAGAGCAGCACACATGGTAGATAAAACTACTGACAAAGGAAACGAACCTGCTGATCTAGAGACAAGAATTGATGCAAAACTTCAAAAATTGTCAAATGAGTTTTATGAGCAACTCAGAAATATGCAGCAACATGTAGTAGACACTTGCAATGCATAAAATAGTAAACTGGATCAGCTTATCTCCACCTTTCAACAACTAAAGACCAGACAGATAGAGAGTAGTGTATAAGGAGAAGTAGGCTCACCTTCAATGGTTGAACGAATTTCAACTTTTCAATAATTAAGTGCTAAACAGATCGATGGTAACCCACACAAAGTAGGTGGCCCATCATCAGCAGTCAAACGGGGCATTCTACGAACCCCTCAGCTAGAGAACCCCTCATTGGGCAAACCTGTATGATCTCCAATATACACTAGCCCTACCGGCGGTGGCACTTAGGTAGAAAATGAAGGTTACAAGCATCATCATTTCTAGCCTAAACCTAAAGTTGAATTAACTATGTTCAATGGTAATGATTCAAGGTATTAGATACGACAATGCAATAGGTATTTCGAGTACTATAATACTACTGAAAGAGATAAAATTCTAGTAGCTGCTTTATATTTCGAAAAGAAAGTTGAAAAATGGTTTTATAACCACCTAGTTGGAAGACCATAGATATTGTGAAAGGAATTATCTAGGGCTATACTTATAAAATATGACAAACTAGACTACGGTCAAGTTGTGGGTTCCATTAATAAATTGAGACAGACTGCAAGCTTGGAAACATATGTTGAAAACTTTGAAGACATATGGGCCAGTATGCTTGAATTTAACCCATATTTGTCTGAATCACATTTTCTCTATAGTTTCATTAGTGGATTACAGGAAGAAATCAAACATAGGGTAGCAATGTTCAAACCACATTGGAAACAGCTTATGAGTTAGCAGAGAACGAAGAAAAGAAACTGGAAGCCTTACAAAGAAGAGGACTCTATTTTAAGGAACCTAATGATGAACAGAAACTAATAACAGACCAGAGGAATAACAACACCCCTACTGATATCAAAAAAGGGCAGTGCTACAGATGTGGAGATAAATGGATACTAGGTCACCAACGCCAGAAAAAGACATTTCATTATATTGAAGGAGAGTTACTGGATGAAGAAAACAAAGACAAAGAAATTATTGCAAAAGTATGCCTAGATGGAGATAATTTCCTTCATTCAATCCTTGAGACAAGGACTTCCTAAGGGGGAGAGACTGTTATGTCCTGCATATTTTTTTTTATTATTATTAGTAATTTACAGTTTTTTATTTTTTAATTCTAAAAATTAGGTATTATGTAAACTACACCATGATGTGCACCCTTGATCTTAGTGGAGAGGTATTAAGAGAATGTGGCCACACTATCACAACATGGGGAGGTATTACAGAGAGGAAATTGCAGTATAAATAGTAGGAAGAATATATTGAAAATATAATTATGAATGAAATTTAATACTCATTTCCTTTAACATCTTGTCTTCATCTTCTTGGCTGAAATCTCTCCTTTCTCATATCTTCTTATTATTTGAATCTTCAACTCTCTATCGTCTTTTCTTTCTATCTATCTTAATTCCTTAGATCCTTTCTCTTCATCTCGCCTCATCTTTCTTATTATCACGTTCGGATTTCTTGACTAAATATATATAAAAGTGGTCGTGAATTCATTGGAAGCCACCCACCATTTTGGGACATCACATGTACTCGGTCGGCAAATATTTGAAGATCTTCAACGACTTCGTCGCAAGACTTTGGCAAGTGGGGGTGATGGTGAAAATTGGAGAAGAAGGAGATGTTTGGATGGTAAGAAAATCGGATGAACATATAGAAACGGACTTAGAAGAGGATTAATATAATTGTGGAAGAGAGGAGGAAGCTGAGACTGAATGCAAACATGCCTAGTCTTTTTGCAACTCTTCCTCCATCCTTTCTCACCTTTTACAGGAAAAAAAAACTAAACACTTCAAAGAAAAATCAAAGCTAGAAGCACGTTGAGATGTATTCGGATTCGCTGCCTAGAAAATCTCATTCCTGGTTTGCTGCTGTAATTTTTTTTTTGTGTGTAAAATCTTTTTTTTTCGAGTTTTTGGTGGTTTGCTGCTGCTCTGATTGTGGTGTGTGGTTGTCTCTGGTGGTTTGCTGCTGTAACATGCAATGTAGCTTTTTCGGTTGATTGGTGGTTTTCTAAATGTGACAGGAATGAATAAATGACTCTTAAATGTAACAGTATTATAAATTTATATGTTCATATATCTTTAGATTGCTTAATTAGAAAATTTTGCTGTTGTAGGTTTAGCTTCCAGGTGAAAGATTGTTATTAGTCAAAAAGGACAAAAAGTGGTTGCAATTTGTTGTAGATTGATGACTAAGAAAATTTTGTTGACATAGATTGCAATATGGTGTGATTCTTCAATTGATTTAATTTTGTATTTGTGATTTCAATTCTGTGCTGTGAATGGCTGTGAACATATATTAAGGAATTGGGATGCTGTCAAAATTTATTTTGCTATGCTGTCAAAATTTTGGAATTGGGATGCTGTCAAAATTTTGCTGTCACAATTTAGCTCATGTGCTGTCAAACTTTATTATGATATGCTGTATTTGTACAAGATCAGATTGATGCATAATGGTGAGAAAAGAAATGACCAATAGCATGACCAGCACAAATGTCAGATTATGCATAATGCTGCACATTTGTCCACTTACAATCTTACGCTAGCCTGTCATCTCTTTCTCAAATTGTAAATGCTTTATACGGAGCTACTTCACAACATAGCAATTAGTTTACCCAAGAAAAAGAAGTCACTGGAGGAAGATAAAATGCAGATTAAGGAAAGGAACGAATTAATAGATTTACTTTCCAAGGTACTCAATCTCTTATATTTCGTGCTGATTTCTTTTGGTTAATTTTAATTCTGTGGCAGCGAATTTCAAGCAGTTTTTGGCTGTTTAAATTTGAGCTTTCTGTCATGTTTTTGCTTTCAGATTCCTTACATCGAAAATAGGATGATGAGAATAGATTTGAGCTTTATGTTTTGTTTTTTGATTAATGTAGCTTTCTGTTGCAAATTTTCTTTGAATTCTTCCAAGTTTTCCAATAGCCCTGCCTAGAGCCTACTGCGGTGATATTGAGGAAGGGGACATCAGTTTTTAATGACTCATCCCAATTTTCTTTACCTTTCTATGTCATCCCAATGGTCCCGGTCAGTTCTCAGCTTCCATTTCAATCTATTGGATAACCTTCAAATTCTGCTTTGAATTGGGGTCCCTAAGACCAAAAGAGAAAAAACCATATAATTGGGTTCATGACGTCGTGCTCCGTTTTTGCTAGCTGTGTGGCTTCTCTGGAAATGGAAGCTGAGATTAATGGAAACGCCCAAGACTAGACTGGAACCATTTGTCTTCAAGCTCGGCTTTGAATTGAGGTCCCTAAGACCAAAAGAGAAAAAAAAAAAATCTGAAGGTTCATGCGTTCACGTCGTGCTCTGTTTTGCTGCCCTGGGTGGCTTCTCTGGTCTAATGTGCATGGCGTCGCCGGTCGAGTCTTCAGGGATGCGGGGATGCAGGTCAGGCAAGGGTCGGACGCATCTGCCACGTGGGAATATGGGAATTTCACTAACCCAATTGTAGCTCCAACGGTCACGAAAAGACTCTCCGAAATGCATTTGGACCGTCCCATGCCTTTCCTTTAGTGCCATGCAGCCAATCCTTTTGCCACTGGGATATAATGGAAGTGTTCATAGCTTTTGGTGAAGAAAAATAGTGATGTTAGTGATGAATAATGCCACTGACTTGGATGAAATTGATGTCGTGGCTTGCATATTTGGTCAAATATGTGCCACATTATTTACCATATTATACTCAACTAACAGGCTAGCCATTTAATTATTTTGGATGGTAGGACTATTTTTTACCATGACTAAATTAAAATAAAATAAAGTATAAGAATTAATTTATAAATCGAGAAAAGTTATGGGATCCAAAACTACAACTCAACCTAAAAATTCATTAGGAGTTCATTTGTATAATCTAATGTTTATTGTAACACCTCAAAATTTCACAAAACTATCTCCAAGATAAAAGATTTTTAAGATAAGGTTCTTTAGTAAATAATTATGGCAATTTTCAAATCTTAAATTTCAAAGATATCCAGTCCATAATTAAAAGCAACTAGGAACCATTGACATTATCACATGCCTACTAACTCCCCACTGCAACCCCGCTATTCTCACTTTGATTTGCACCTGAAAATGATTAATACAGTACAAAATTATGAGACATAGAAATCTCAGTAGCCAATAGTTAATATTTGAAAACAAAAATCATTCCTAGTCATAAAAGCAAGTTCATAACTCTATTCATAATTCAGTCTAACTCATCTATGCCACTATCATGCAGAGATTATCCCCAGGTCTTAGTATCACAGGAGTCTGTTTCACCTCAAGTGGTGCCAAGGGTCATCACTATTCTCAGTGCCTACCACCAGGGTCTGATTATACCCTGTGGCCCAAAGGTCAGCAAAACTAACACTAGCATGGTCATGCATAGCTGCTTCTGCCCTAACCATGACAAGTCTTATACTGGCGCATACCATCGTACCCCAGATGCTTAGCGTACACTGCCTTAGCACATGAGTATAATAATAATACAAATATATACATAACAATGCATAGAGTTGAATATCACATAATTCATAATTAAATCATTTTCAGTATAAAACAATTTCAAAATATATGAACAGCGCTTTTATGAAATGTAACTGGTTACCTGAATTTACCGTCTCGTACCAATTCCACTCGAAATTATTCCAAGGTGCTGATAAAATAAATTAGCTATTAAAATCATAATATGGAATACTTAAAATACTATTCCATTTTTAAATACAATTTTTATGCATTAAATATTAATTACGTATTATTCGCAATCTTATTTCAAATCCCAAAAATAATAAATATAATTAGTTAAAAAAAATCCTAATAGGGAAGAGATTAAAATTACTATTTCATAATTAATTAAATCTTGTGCCTCAAAAATTAATTACGTAATATCTATAATCTCATTTATAGTCCTAAATTCAAATAATTATAATAAGCTAAAATTTCTTCTAATTTCTTTCTCAAATTCCACCCTATTTCCTTTTTCTACAGAAACTGAGTTAGTTCGCTTTGGTCCTTAATGCAAACTTTAATCATATAAATAACTTTCAAAATTTGATAAATTCCATTAAATTCTAATTAAAATCTCATATATACTAAATCTGGACATTTTCAGAATTTTTACTCTTTCCTGTCAACTTTTCATTTCATTTAGTTAGGTCCTCAAAAATTATTTTTCCTTTATCTTTCTCATGATCTAAGACCACACTTAGTTTCATCTAAGTCTATAGGTCACAAACATATCTTGTTCCAAAATTATAGCTACTCCTACAAACTTTTGATTTTATTCACTTTAGTCCCTATCATGCATGCATACATCTAGACTCCATGTTTTTCCATTCTTTTTGCTGCATGGCTCTCCCAAACTCATCTAGGGACTCTCTAAGACATGTTTAATCATTTCTTAAACACATGCGAGCCTAAAAAAAGAATTAAAGTTTACCCAAGATTTCCAAGCTTACTTTCTCTCCAAATTTTTTTGCACTTTCCTATTATTGTTTTTGCTGCTGTGAAGGTGTGCTTTGAACCTCAAATCCACTGCTAAGAAGGTCCTTTGGTCAGTACCAAAGTTGCCCAAGGGTGGCTTGTTGTTTTGGGTTAAAAAGAAATATGTAGAAGCTTCACGTTTTCCATTATAGCAAGATAACTCTCTTCTTCTCGGTTTCTATAGAAACAAAGGCCTTTGATTTTATTCTCTTGCTCTTACGCAATTTCTCTCTTAAGGTAGCAGAAAATAGAGCTAAGGTCACCCTTTAATCCCATGGGAGGTGGCTCACGTGGCTGCAGAAAAAGGAGAGGACACAGTCATGAATTTACTGCACATAAGTCCTCCCTTTCTCGGTTTCACACTTCCTGCAGCAAGGTAGCATCACGTGTTGCAGCAGATGGAGGTTTTTTGGGTTCATGGTGGCTCTCAAAGGCATAGACGGCAAAGAGGGATGCTCAACGTGGCTTTTCCTAATGTTCCCTAAGCTCTCACCGAAACATTCCTTCTACTGCACCCACACACATTGGCCAAAAAGTTCTCATAGATTTCTACTGCACATGGAATCTCTCCCAACATCACACTTACTTTCTCAAAGTGGAATTCATGTTGCAGCTTCCTATTGGTGCAAAGCTAGGTAAAGAGAAAAAGAGCCACGTAAAAACACTTAGGTATAAGCATCAGAATTTCCAACTAATATGGTCTAGCTAAAATTCTACAAAGTCCCTACAACTTTTTAGTCCTTGTCAGTGGGTCCTTGGTGTAAATGAAAAAATTTTATTTATCACAAAAATTATTTCTAAAATTTCATATGATTTTCTCCAACCTCAAATTTTTGGAAAAGCCACTTTATTTCCATTTACAAATTTTTTCCCTTTGAAAATATAGATTAATTTGCATATATTTAATAAACGTAAAAATTTGAGATGTTACATTTATTTTGTATAAATGGGTCGTAGAAGAGGTCAATTGGTTGAGATAGGGGAGTGTATTTATAAATTAAATGATTAATTACTTAAAAAAATTATTTATTTCCAAGTTATAATCTTTTTTATTTTTAATTAAAATGAAAACAATATTTCAATGATAATATATATATATATATAGTTAATGGAATTCTAAAAATATAAAATACAATTTTTTAGAATCGTTATATTTTGATTACCTTTACAATATTTTTTTAAAAAAATTAATGAAGAAAGCACATGTCTTGATAATATAATATAAAATGTATGTATATCTGTTTTATTTTTCCTTAATAATATCTTTTTAGCTTTGGTTTTTATGTTTGGTTTAAGTGTCAACCTCGTTTTATGTATTTGTTTTATTATGTTAATTTAGTTTCATTTATTTACATAAAGATGTTAATTTCATTTCAATTGTTTATACCATCTAAATTATTAATAAAAATGTTAATGTATATGAACATATAGATAAAAGCACAATATATATTATCAGTGTGTAAGTTTAATTTTTAATTGTATCTTTTGCATTTAGGATAAATTTCAATTTCATCCTATATATTTACAAAAAAAAATTAAAAATCAATTTTGTCCCGATCTTGAGGTGAATGAATTTATTATTATTTTTCATTGTTTATCAATATTCTGAAAATTGGACTGGTCATTAAACCAAAAGAAATAATAGTTCAATGATCAATAATCAAATCATAGTTAAATTGTAGTTGAACCTATATACTTTAAAATAGTAAAAAAATAATATATATAATTAAATATTATAAACATAAATATACAAATAAAATTTAATTTCAAATTACACAAAATAACGTCTCTAATCAAAATTTTACAGTAAAAATGACCAAATAATAAAGAACTATTATTAATCAATATAATATTAATTCATATCAAATCCATCAAATGTCAATAATATATTAGCATCTCCACTAAAATTGATTGATCAGTAATGTTAATTTCTTCATTATTTTATTATAGAATAAGCAAATTTTAAAAAAATAAGAATAATAAAAAATAAATTAAAAAAATTCAAGTGAACTTATTCAACCAATTCATTTATTTCTGATTCTTATTTGATTTGTCCGGTTCTTCACCAATTTGATTAATTCTTTACTGGTTCGATCACTCAATAGTTTTAGAAGTTATTCCAAACCCAACATTTGGTTGGGTTTAGATCCAACCAATCAAATCAGCTAGTGCAATAATTCTGAAAACAATATTGTTTATGCACCAATTCTTTCTCTTTTTTAATATTATTACTGTAGGCAACAATTTGATATAATACTTTGAATTAATATTTTAAAAATCAAACTAATTATTAAGCCAATACGTGTACTTGTTCAAAATTCATTGGTTCTATAATAGTTGAACCAATAATAATGAAACATATACTAATTTTATATTGATAATTTAGAAATCAATCTTTATTTTTTATTAAAAAAATATTATTTTTTGTGTGTGTGTGTATACATATAGTTTTATACTAACAAAATTAAAAAACTAATTTTTAAATTTTAAAAAATTAATTTTTTATACAAATTTACAAATCATAAGTGTTATTTTTCCAATTTTCATTTAGAAGAATGGATAATGAGAGACAGATGCCAAATTTTGAATGCATTTGTGAATTAAAAAAATAGACTTCCAGACTGAAAAATAGATGTCCAGTACTCCAGTGTCTCGTACACGCAATGCATAAATTGAAAAGTAAATGCCTTTCGATTCCAAACTCTACTTAGTACACACTGATGTGGCTTGCCTCTCTACTTCTTTGGCTTTGAGATGTTTGGTATGCATTAAAGATCATAAGAAAAAAAAAAGAGATTGAAAAAAAAAATATTTAGTATGATAATGACAATGAAAAGAGAATGAAAAAAAAATATATTTAGTATGATAATAAAAATGAATAAAATAAATGATTTACCTTATTTGGTATGAAATTTAGGAGGAGGAAAAAGAAATAATTTAAAGTACAATTTATCAAAATATCCCTATTAAAAATATAATTAAAAAAATGTCCACATGATATAAACATAGGCTAAAGATACCAAAGGATTTCATGGGCAGTAAAGGAACCGACTTCCCAAAGGATTTCATGGGCAGTAAAGTAATCTACTTGCCCCAGCAATCCAATTCTAATGCTAAAATAGCATACCAAACAAGATATTAGTGCATTTCCTTTCCCTTTCCACTACAAAATAGCATACCAAACATGCCATTTCTCTAGATCTAAGGATCTCTTCTTCTTCTTCTTCTTCAATGGCGACCATGGAAAATCCTTTCTTCTTGTTTGATGGCAACCATGGCAAATCCTTCAATGGACGGAAACAACAAGCAACATTGGAACAATTCATTGCATTGATCTTTTCTTTTTAAATGGTAAAACCAATCAATTGACTAACTTATGTAGTTTTTCACTAGTTTTCTGAGGTTGTTGGTTTAATGGCTCAATTTTTTGATTAAACTGACTAATTTCGTTCTTTAATTATTGCTCTGAACACTCTTTTTTTTTTATTAAAATGAAAAGTTAGATTAAAATACAAGGAACAATCTATTATGTTACAAATATCGCAATACTAAAACAACACTAAATTAAAATCTCAACCCTCATCATCTTGTGACAATTAAAAACTGAAATTCAAGTTTACTGACAAGTGAAGAATCAAAGGAACAGACAATTAAAAGTCATTAGGTGGTGAGCCAGTAGTGAGAGGTGTGGGTAGTTATGCAAGATGTTATAGGTTTAAATCCTTACTTTTTTTTTTATAAAAAAAAAAAAGGAACAACAATTAAAATAGGAATAAGTGGACCCGTTTTAGTTTACTTTTGGAAGTAAAATGATAATATCTAGTCCAAATTATTATTCTCCAATTAAAATTACATACTAATATTGTCAAATGAGTCATTTAAGTTAGTAATTGGAATGAAAGTGACACATATTTGTAAATAAGTGGCATAAAATTTACACATTTTTAAAACTTACTTAAAACATGAAAAAAAAATTGAAACTTAAAACTTATATATTGTTGACATCTAATAAACATTTGTTCACATATTTGGATACGTCATACTTTTTTTTGTTAATAAACTAGAAAACGTTAAAAGTTGAGATGAAATTAACTAGTTTTGTAATTAACTATAACAAAATTGAAGCTTACACAGCCTATAAGAGACATACTTTTACCATTATCATGCCTTGAATATATTTTAGACAAATGAATACTAAGATGTTGGATAATTTTTCAATAACGTTTTTGACAAAAAAACTATTTTTGGTCTCCTAATTGAAAGGAATTTAGCAAAATACTTAAGCCAAACAACCATAAACCGTGAATTTCACAAATGCGGGGCTTATAATTATTAGAACATAAATACTCTAATCATAGTTTAGTTGTTTGTTAGATTTTGATAAGCAAAACACATTATAGATTATAATGAAAGAGCATACTTTAATCCAAATGGTCTAGTCACAAATAAGGAAGGTTTTTTTGAAAAGATATGAGGAATCTCTCACTCAAAGTTTTTGGTTAGATGAATAGAATGACACACACAGGAATAAATCTAAAAATTTTGATTAGTGGGAGCAAGAAATAATCTATAAATATTATTATCAAAAATATTATAAATATACATAAGGTATAAAAAATAATATAAAATACACAAGATGAAAATTTTTTTGGGGTAGAATACTCTTAATAAGATGAATGATCATGATATACTATATGGGGACAAAAAAATTTAGATAATTGGGGTGGAGTACTCTTGATAAAATGAGTGATTATGATTTAATATGTAGGGACAATATCTAAATTTTTGTAGAAACAAAAAAAAAACCACATATATTAAATTAAAAAAAGATTTGTCGGGGCATTTGCCCCCATTCCTTTCAACATGGATACGTCCCTAAACACACACATATGCCTTTATAAAAAAACTAAACAATTTATATAACTCAGAGAATTACTATATATTCATCATATCTATGGATTGTTGCATAAGTTGATCTCTTTTATAATATTGCTCTATTATCATTATTATTTAAATTTGGGTATCTACACACATAATTATTTTCACTAAATGCCCCAAACTAACTCATAAATATATCAAATAGGTTTTTCAAACACAACTTTATAAAAATCTTAATTTGGACCTAATTAACAAATAACAATATATATATATATATATGTCTAACATATGTACACATATACAATAATTAATATGTAAGTTCACCCAAATAATTGTTAGCATTCAATATAAATTCATAAAAATAATATATACACACACACATAAAATAAATTAATGCTAACACTAATTTTATTTTAAGTTTCACATTGATCTCTTAATTTTATTTAATTTCAATTTAATAATGTAATTTTATGTAAAGTTTCACTTTCGTCTCATATTTAGTTTTGATTTGATTCTTAAACATTGCATTAGGCTGTATTTTTATTTTATTTTATTCTAATTAATTTCTTCAACTTCAAAAGATAACTTAAATGTTTATGCTCTATAGTATAGTCAAAATCTTTTGATAGACATGAGTAGCAATCCCTAATATTTTTAGTGACAATATTACAGAAATTGAAAGAACATAATTTAATGAAAGTAAAGTTAGGGAATAAAACTACATCTTAACGGTTTATACGATTTTATTTTGCCTCACTTTTGCAATAAATTTATCTCTAATCCAGTTATACTTATTTTCATTTAAAAATTAAATTTCTTTGAAAAATACCAATTTTTTGATAAGATTAATTTTTATTAGGATATGTTTGGTAGGAAAAAGAAAATAAATGAACTGAGAATGAAAATAAAAATAAGAATAAAATAAAAATACTCCAACTTAAAAAAAAACTTAATATTTTTAAAAAAGATAATTTAAATAAATTATTATTATCTTTCCAACTATTTTATCGATTATATCAAGATTTCAGACCAAACGTCCTGTAAATTCTCACTACTTACTACTTACTAACTACAATACTACTCAAAGGAAATTATTGCCATGTGTCAACATGGCCTCATGTTATTTTGACTTTTGACAACTCAGCCTCTGCGATCGCCTGTGACTCTCCACTGGGAATAGAAGGGTATAAAAGTAAATTGATAAACTGGTACGGGGCAGTTTAGTCCCAGTAATTATTTTCTCGCACGTGTGACTGCCTACCGCTCCCATTTAGATTTCTTAGTCGCGCTCGCACGCCTGCATTCGTCGCCTCTCTCGTACGTCTTTGCTCTTCTCCTCCCACTGTTTCTCAGGTAACAGAAAACCGGAGGCCTCTGGATTTTTTTTTTTTTCTAAAATTTTCCGCGATTCACTTTCTGATTTAATTTTTTTATTCTATTAACTTCATTCAATGATACAAAGGAACTGTCTCCATTTGTCTCTTCGATAAAATAATTGAAAAATGAATGGGATCAATTTCGTATTTTGATTCTTTTCTTTGCTTCTGTCTCTTCTTAAGGTGTTATACATATTGAATCTGTAGTGCCAAAGAAGTGAGAATCCATCATAATATATGTCAAGCATTTGTAGGCAATCAGAGATTGTGATCGGTTTAGAAACTGACAATTTGGAGAAGAAAGTGGATTGTTCCCTGTTTGTCTTTCGTGATTGCATTCTATGGAGTTTGATTCGTGCTGTTGAAAGAGACTTGTTTTGTTTGCACCTATTTGAGAAGAGTGTTAATTATGAGAATTACATACGGGAATTTAATATTTAACCTTATATTTTGTAGTACATACTCTGCAACAGTGTAATCTAAAGGATTTTGAACATTTAACTACAGGATTCACTGAAAAGAGAGAGAGAGAGGGGGGGAAAAAAAGGAAAAAAAAACAAGAAAGCGCTACTCCTAGAGGAAGGACGATCCAATGGATAATTTGTTATTTTAGATTACTTGTTTTCACGATTTCAGATTTTATCTCTGATTAACCATGGATAGGCTTCTTTTTCAGTCCTTTCTAATTTAGTACTGATTATAATGTAAGAAATATTCCTAAGGGTGCATTTTGGGTTTCAGTCTTCATTTTTTTTCTATAATTCTTACAAAATGTCAAGGAGAAACTACCCATTACTTTGCAAATATGACATTGGGAAAGTACCATCAGTATAAGACAGCAAATTACCTTAACAAGCAAATAAGCTTTGGCCTAGGTTTGGAGGAGCTTATATCTTGTTGGGAAAATTGTGCTTATCCACCCTAAACCGTAGATCCTATCCTTTAGAAGAATTGCAATCAACCCCTAATGTATTTGCGCCATTGCAATAAGCCCCTAACTGTCTAAACTTAGAAACTTTAACTATGTAGAATTACCTTATACGATAAATATTAGTTTTGCATTTATCTTCTTTCCAAAGGAGATAGTATGAGCCCATAGCTTTGTTGAGTACCGAGGATGACAATTATGAAAACTAGAATCAGAAGTACCAATCTAAAATGCATCCACTTTCTGCTGCTGCTCTTTTGGTATTTCTTTGCTGTCTACAGATTCTTAGTCCCATTCTTGACACAGTGGGAAGCATGAAGTGTGATCTTTGATCAGACTCCTGAATCTACAGATTATTCCGTAAATCCTCACCCAAACTCACAAGCAAAGCAACTCCATCTAGTCACTACAAATCTAGAATTTATTGTAGAAGGTCAGGACAAGGTTGCCCCACCAACTGCACTACATCCCAACATATACCAGATTATACTGTATCTTTGGATCTTTCATTCTCATCATCTTTTTCATCAAGAGTCCTCTCTCCACTTGGTGTACACAGGTGCCCTAACTCCACCATAGGGAAAACCCAAAGTTGTCATTTGGGTATTCACATGTTACTATAAAATAGCATCTTCCTATTATATCATTGTACTTGGTCATCGTTCTTTGCCTTAGTACCTGAAACTCCATCATAATCCCCTTCAGTTTCTCGTCAAGTTCATTGGTGATTATGATTCCAGTCCTGTAATTTGCTTGGGTTCCTCAGGAAGGGTATTTTAGTAATTTTACATAGTTGGAATTTCCAAATTCAGACAGTTGGAACTTACAGCAATGTGGTAAATAGATCTATTTTTTTCTTTTTTTTTCCTTTTTTTTTTGGGTGGGGGGGGGGGGGGGGGAGGGGTTAAATTGCCATTTTTCAAAGATTCGAGGGGATATTGCAATTGAAAGCAAAAATTAGGGTAGGAAATTAAAATTTCTTCTATTTTGTTTGTAGTGGCTGATTCTGGCGTGCATTACTTAAAGCTTTAAAAAGTTTTTATAATTATGTTCTCGGCAGATTCATATTTGGAGCTGATTTCTCGATAAGAGAATCCTAACATTTATGTTTTTCTATCTCTTTTTGCTACATTTCTTGGTTGTCTGATGTCCTCCATTAGTTCCAATTTTAAGATGCTTACTTCTGAACTCATATGTCAGATGAGCTTGTAGATCCTCATGCAAAATGAATTAGGTAATTTGTTTGTGCAAAACTGGAATGATAGAAAAGCTGTTGATAGAAATGTCAGATTAAAGATAGGCAAAAGATTTATTCTTCTGATCCAATTTCTTACAAAACTGGGTTCCAATATAATATGAGACATGAGGAATATATGGAACTAGAATGAGCCACTAAAGACATGATTGGTACCTTATTTGTATATGTGTGGTTTCTCTTCAGTGAATTTAAGCTCTTCAGATTCATCGTTACTAGGGCTGTTTAATCCAAATGAAAGGATCCTATGGGTGTAAGTCTGCTTAGAACCTAACTCTGAGTAGCCTTTTTTCTTAAATTTGGGAAAATATGGCCACATATCCAATTTGTGGTCCTCTACAATGGCCATTTGGAGACTCAGATGCAGTGAAATTTAGGATCAATTGGAGATTATCTATGTGTGGTATAGGGCTTTCAAAATCTCCGATTTATGACTTGTGCATATTGTCAGTCTCTTCATTGGAGATACATTGATGTCCTCACTAAGCTTGGAAATTGGTTAGCCTCTTCAGTTAAGCTTTTAAAAAGGTGGTCAAAACAGACAGGAAGGGAAATAGTTTCAACATTTCGGCTTGCTTATGAATTTTAATTTTTGATAATTTTGTTTAACTGTTTACCATGCATTTTCATAGTTAGAATTCTCTTTGCATTGGTGGAGACTGCTATCACACATGAGTAAACAGTGAATGCGCAGGAGTATTTTCTTTTTTGTTGTCTTCTTATTGAGACAAGATGAGTTATATGATATATTTGGTGGTTCTTTTTGTTGTATATATAATTATGTGATGCTTGCCTCCTTTCACTTGTACAAAAGAGAAAACAGGAGTAACTGTTCTGTGTCATATTTCTGTAGGAGTGACCAGAGCATAAAGATGGAGCTGAATAGCATTAAAGATGCATTTGATCGTGTATCTAAGAAACAAAAGTTATCTTCTTCCAAGTCCCAAGAAGTCATTGATCAGGTGGGGCTCAAAATTGAAGAGGCTTTAGCAAAATTCCAGTCAGCTCATGACTCCCCAGCCACTGCTGACCAAAAATCTATTCTTACAGAACTGAAGTCTAAGCTTAATGCTATTGGAGCACTTCAACAGTTAGAAGGACCACAGAAAGAACTGAACATAAGTCTTACCAAGTACCAAAAACTCCTGGAAAAATCCTTAAATCCTGATGTATCCAAGGCTTACAGAAATGTTGACTTCGACTTTCACATTCTGAATCAGATTATTGCAAACCATTTTTACCGTCAAGGTTTATTTGATCTTGGAGATAGCATCATAAATGAGGCTGGGGAGCCTAATGCAACTGTACTAAGATCTCAGTTCTTGGAAATGCATCAAATTCTTGAAGCTATGAGGGTTAGGAATCTTCAGCCTGCTCTCACATGGGTCTCTGCCAATCGAGAGAAATTAGTCCAGAATGGTTCCAATCTTGAGCTAAAGCTTCACACCTTGCAGTTTGTAGAGGTCTTGCTAAATGGAACTCGAGCTGATGCCTTAAAATATGCCCGAACTTATCTTGCTCCTTTTGCTTCTCTCCACAAGGATGAGTTCCAAAAGCTTATGGGTTGCCTCTTATATGCAGGAAGGCTTGACAGCTCCCCTTATTCTGAGTTGATATCTCCAATCCATTGGGAGATGACTACTGAAGAGCTGACTCGGCAGTTCTGCACTCTTTTGGGGCAGTCCTACCAGAGCCCACTAAGTGTGGCAGTTGCCGCTGGAGTTGAAGGGTTGCCTACACTCTTAAAACTGGCAAATGTAATGGCAGCAAAGAAGCAAGAATGGCAGACTATGAAACAATTGCCAGTGCCTGTAGAATTGGGGAAGGAATTTCAGTTTCATTCAATTTTCGTTTGTCCTGTGAGTAGGGATCAAGGGAGTGACGAGAATCCACCTATGCTGCTGCCATGTTTACATGTTCTTTGCAAGCAATCAATAATGAAGTTGTCGAAAAGCAGCACCCGAACGTTCAAATGTCCATACTGTCCAGTAGAAACCACAGTTGCACAATGCAGACAACTCTATTTCTGATTTCTGTTTGTGGCACTCAAATTTGCTGGGTGCAGTGCATATTTGGCATTTAAAGCCTGCTGGTTTGTATATAAAATTACTTACTAAATTCCCTTTTACATTTGACAAGATCAATGGAGTAAATAAATGTTGAACAAGCTGTTCATATCCTGGTGCTGTTATCTCAGTGTTTTCCCGTTAGATTGACTTGTAGATTGTAATTGTATTAGTAAAGCATTCAGGCAACTGCCCCTACAGAAAAATCTTTTATGTTCCGTTCTTTGTTATCAATACAATTATTATCTTCTGCCCTTTTTTTTTTAAAAAATTTTTGGGTCCCGCAGATTGTCCGGTTTAATAGATTAATTGGTCTGAAGGATTTAAGTGATTCGAATATGAAAGAGCATCACCTTGTACAATATTATGTCTGCCCCAACTATAAGTTAGGTTGCTCAATTGTTCTTGTTAAATTCAGTCCCTTATAAAATTGTGCAGAGTTGTCATTGCATTCATGATTTTGATATACTTTGTATTCGTCCAGGATTGATCTTATATTTTTGTTTTTAATTTCGATTTCTCCAAAGTAGTATTCTGAAATTTATATATTCATGTCGTTAGAGTTTTAAGATCTGCTTCGTGCGTATAAGAAATGAGAACTGATTAGGGTATTCTAATTGTTGCCTCGCATTTTTTTTTCGGTGATTTAATTGTTGCCTGAGATTAAGAATAATAATTAAAAAAAATGCTAATTTTTAATTTTGTATTAGGTCCATGGGACTTGACGCCCCAACACTCAGGCTCTCAGGCACGGCAAGCTTTCAGATTTTTTCAAAATTTTGAAATCCAACAGTCTAAATTAATTTTAAATTTTTATTTAACTTTTTTTAAAAAATTACATAATTAGTTTTAAAAAAATAAAAATTAATTTGGACGTCTAAATTTGATCTGAAAGGAGCAGTACTTTTTAGAATCTTAAAGAGAATCCGAATTCACACAGCAAGAAGTTTCTCGAATCGGGTGAACGTACGTGTCATGTTCTTTTAAAATTAAAGACAACCATTAGGCCATCATCATCGGTCTACTAGAACATTACTTTGTTGAAATCTCGGCCCTGACAGTGAGTCCAGCCATTTGTGTCTGTCAGAAAATTTGGGAAAAAGAAGGAAAGCAAAAGGAGAAAATGTGCTCTAAGTATATTCTTTTCTGCATATTTCGAAAAGTATAAACAAAAGAACAAGGTCAATTACCAATTTTTCTTCCTTGATTTTCTTAAATTCTTGTGAAAGACCATTATTCTCCTTTTAGTACAAGTCTTGTGTCTTTTAAATATGGAGTTCAATTTTCTATGGGGCCACGAGGAACGACAAAAATGCAAACATGTGGTCTTAAACTCTAATATTCGTAATGTGTAGAATATAATTCAATGCTGAGTTTCTAGCTGGATAATATATGCAAAGCATTGTAAATCTGATTGTGACATTCACAGCTCTAGAGACTAGAATGTAGGGAAAAGGACGCCCCTTTCAGTATCAATTATTCCTTTTGATCCAATTAATCAATGCTTCAAGTTCCATCCAAGACAGAGCAGCAAACATTTCTTCCATGGAGATTCTATTGGCATTAAATCTTGCATCAGGCTAACACTTCCATGAAGACCTCAAAATTCCCATACCTGAACGCTGAAATGGTGCGCCAAACTCTCTTGAGAGATTTTGGGTTTTCGTCCTTGCATTTCCATCCTCGACCAATTTTATTTGTCAGACTAAAAACCCAGCTCTATGAAACTCAGCTTTCCATAGAATCACCAAATGATCCAATGTCTATTCATATTTGCCTAGCCTACAAGAATCTTTCTGTGTTCCTTTTTCTTTTCAAATCCACTGGTTCTTCATGATGTATTATGGATCAGTTGTGCCAATATATCAACCCATGTGTCAGGAACACCAGGCAGACACCAGTGCATGCAATCCTGACCCCAGATATTCACTGCATCCTTCCGTCCCAACCAAATCGCTGGATGAGCATCGCCTCTGAATTCACTCAAATGAGTTAAATCAAGCACTTGGATGTCTGTGCCTTGTAAAGCCTCTTCAATCAGAAGATTCAAATGCCTTGCGTCCTTGTTAACTCCGTTGTTCCTGGGTTCAAACCATGAGTCAAGCTGCTGAGATATTAGTATCTAATTCTCTCAGTCAATGCATGGAAACACATGGTTCTCAAGTCTTTTAGTTAAGGTGATTTTCAAATGCGAGCTAGAGTCGAAAAGTTTACGTGAGATGTTCAAGAATATGTTAATTGAGTCTAGAAAAATAAAAGATTGTGTTGGGAAAACTACTATCTATAATGCCTAACGCCGTACGAGGAGGTATAAGATGACACCATTGAAGGGTATAGTTGGGAAAACTACTATCTATAATGCCTAATGCCGTACGAGGAGGTATAAGATGACACCATTGAAGGGTATACCGTGGGGATACACGATGCTTTTAACATTTACAAAATACCAATTTTAACCTTTCTATGGCAACTTTCAACTGTCATATGGATCAAGAAAATATTAAGGTAGAAGTATCATTTTCATCTATAAATTTTAACCCAAGTTTTAATTTCAATTTTGCCCTATAACTTTATTTTTTGTCAATTTTATTCCACCTTTTTCTAATTTATATCAATTGTGTCATTGAGCTCAACGCTATCTAAATTGTTAACAACAAGCTGATATGACTACTTCTATGCACACATCAACACTAACTTGTCCAGTTAGATATGTTTTACATCAAATTTTCTTTTAAAATGACAAAATATCCCTCCATTATTTGAGAGAATTGAAAAGGGCAAAGTGAATAATGGAGGACAATTTTGTCATTTTAAGAGAATATTTGATGTGGAATGTGCCAAACTGGATGTGTTGGTGATGATATGTACTATAAAAGTAGCCACACTAGCGTCTGTCATTAACAATTTAGATAGTGTTGAGCTCAAAGATAATAGTGAAACTAATTGAAAAGATATAAGACAAAAATGATACAAAATGAAGTTTTGGGACAAAATTAAAATCTAAGTAAAAAATTTAGGCACGAAAATTGTAGTTTTACTTCCACGATGTCTTACCTAGGTATCCTTGACTACGGTTTTCAAGAATCAATATATTAGAGATTAAAATGTAAATGGCAGTGTACCAATAAACTTTGTCGAGTTGCACATTGCAGTAGAATAGAAAAGTATTTTGCCTAGTGGCAAAACTCAAGGCAGGTTTCAGAAATACAAACCTCATGCTTCTCAAGGGGCTTGTTGAACAGGCAGCTTCCATTTTGATTCCAGTCTCCACCATAGAAGTGCCTTGGAGATTGTAAACGCCAGAACTTTAATGTCTTTGCTGGAACTTGGTCTTGTATGTATGAAATTGTATTGTCAAGAATAACTTTAAGTCCATCTAACATTCCAAGTGGAGGAACTATTCGCTGTCCTGCCTTATAAAAGACAAGAGGTGTGTCTTTTGGGAATTTGTCATGATTCCACCTATTCAAGACAAGAATTTCCGAGTAATTCAGATGTTTTAAATTAAGGACTGGACTTAGATAGTTTAGGTCTTTGCTGTCATTTTATCCAATAAAAATATAATGTGGATATGTTTTTACAATTCATTGCCACATTAATGACTCTAGAAAAGGTTTCTCCACATGTCATGCTTAGAATAAAAAACCATATAGCAAACTGTTAGGCCCATGGATAACCCATTTGTGAATGACCCAATATCGAAGCCCAAAATATGAAAAGTGTACTCTAGGAGAAAGAAGGGAGAGGAAACAGGTGCTGAGCTGTAAGGTTGTTAGGTTTACTGTATTTAGGGTAAGGGGGAAGAGAGAGAAACTTTTGGACAGATGCTTCCATTGGGAGAATTTCTGTAGGAGCCATAGGCTCTGGTCAGGTTATCAAACCTAGTTGCTTATCACCATTAATAAAGAATATCTTCCTCTGATATAGTCTTCCATCACAAAAACCTAAGAACCATACCTAAGTATTATCCTAACGTTTACTAGAGACCAGCTGGGTCAAATATATACTTGCAAAGTCTCATTTTGTGTTCCATCAAATGTTCGCTCCATTATTAGATTCAACAACTCTTTATTGATGCATATAGGCAGTATTTTATTCCATTATTTAACAGTTTCAGAGTTCAGCATAGGGAACAAGGAATTACCAGTGGCCAGTGTTAAACACAAGCACATCATAGAAGCCAGTAATGTTAACCCAACCATCTGCAGGAACATCAACATCTACTCGATAAACACCTTCTGATCCCTCTTGATCTCCAGGTCTCTTTGGCTGCCACCTTTGTATAAACAGTGATGAGCACATTAGGTTGCCATTCCAATACTCATAAAATAACAAATAGCTTAAAATAAGACAATATTTGATGAAACTTGCACAAAGCTAAAACAACAACAACAATAAAGCCTTATCCTACTAGGTGGGGTCACCTATGATGTAATCAAGGATAACCCCATTACAGCCCAAGAAAGGGAGAACACTTCAATTGGGCCTCTAACTCATTTAAGGGCTAAAAGGCTTGGATTGGGCTTAACCACTTTGTTGAAAGTGGAAGAAGTGTGAAAAAGATTGCATGTGGGATAGTTGCATTTGTTGAATATAGTTGTAGTCTATTACCTATACATTTATTGTCTTTGACATTTAGCTACCTATGCATTTATTGTCTTTGACATTTAGCCTACACTACTTGACTTTTAGTTGATGCATTTAATGCATTAATTGGAGTCTTTTGTCCTTTTGTTTTGGAGACCCTCTATAAAAAGGGTCCTTGCCATTTGTTGTAAACCATCTTTGAATCATATATGAGATATTGGCATTTTGCTTTCAAGAGGATTCTTGAGTTCTTTCTCTTATCTAACTTGTGTTAGTGGCGAGAGCAACTAGATTTCTTATCACTCACATTCTTCTTTCTTGAGTGTGGCGAGATCAACCCATTTCTCTTAGTTGTGGCGCCCTTTGGCTTATCAATTGAGTGATTTGGTTTTATTTGTTTGTTTCTTTCAACCTATCCAAAAAATCGATCAAGTGTTTTCCCTCCGGAAATCACATCAACCTACATGGATCGCACGACGTCATTGAACTCTATCAATGACCAACTCTTTAGGTATCTTATTTACCAGAAGTTATTGCACATAGCTAAAACATTTAAAAGAATTAAGTTATAGCATAGGAGAACATAGCCCAACTAAATAACATGAGTTATTATTGACACATTGACACCTGATATATTTAACCTCCTCCATAATCATTATATCGATCAAGAGTCATGTTTCAGAAAGCTTTTGGGAAGAACAAGTTGATTGATCCTGAAAACACTATAATTCAAGAATGACACATGATGGAGAAGCATAACAAATGTCCCAAATCCCACACATAATATTTATAAAAACAAAATGATGGCACATGTATCCTTAAAATCCTAATAATGGACAGCACCATATGTCACAGTTTCATATGCACGTACATACTAGATATAATGGAATTAATATAATGCCAGCTAGATAAATGATTGTTTCGAGCGCTCCTTATAGAAAATGTAGCTGAAATGTAATGCATCTCAAGATACGGTCGGTATTCAAGAAATAACAGTAATGGCAGTGTCACTTTCAAAATGGCCAATGACAGGTAGGGTAGGACATGTAGCTACATTTACAACCCAACTGAAATATTAAACAACATATAGTGACTATAGCCTATGGCTTAGACACTAATGTCAGTATTCATGAACAAGCTTGGCTTTAACATTTGTAATGTACCCACTAACTAAAATTAATTTGCTTGCACTCCCGATGATAATGATGAATGCATCATCAAACATGAGATACAAAATACCTTTAATCTTAGTCCTTTGGTAACATTTTTGGTCTGTTGCTACAAATTTTCCACCATCAACTCAGTACATAAAAGATCACGCAAATCTCAAGTTCTAACTTAGTGTTCAATTAATTTGATCCGAAAGTGATTTAAATTGTGACATAAAGTTACAGCCACTTCTTCCTATATAAAATACAAACTTTTTACCTTTAGATGCCTAATTCTAGCAACGAGTTCCATACATATAAATAAGTGCTGTTTTTCCTTGGCAATCAGTGAGCAATAGATTCAAAAATATTATTATAACAAAACTAACAAAATTTTTGAGTAAATTGTCCTAGAGCTGTATAGCTCATTTAGCTTTGGTCCCCGAAAATTAGTACAGTGCACCTGGAAATAAAATAACATACTCATGGCTATTTACTTCCCTGATCAAGCAACAGAGAAACCTTCAGGCAATAAGTTTGTTATGTCCAACAATTAACTCACTAATTTTCGACGATCACAGTTAAATAGACCTAACAATTAGGTAACAAATTGTAAGTTAATAAAAAGATTTGCTAATGCTAGTTGTTGATCACGGGAAAAAGTAGTGCAGAAAGCCAACTCATTTGCAAAATTCAATATTAAAGAACTTACGCAATGATAACCTTACTGGTATTTGGAAAGCAAAACAGCACGATGATAACCAACCGTAACATTGAACTTGGGAAAATAAGCTCCTCTCCAAGCCCCCTTCTTCTTCCACTTCTTAGCACCCTCATCAGCAATTCTCAGAATGCAGAGAAACGAAGTCAAAAAATTCTCATTCAGAGAGTCCCCTATAAACCCAACATTCTTATTCCTGATCACACCCAGAAATCGAACCGGGTCGATTCGCGGTAAATCGCAGCCTTGGGGCACCCATTTCCAAGAGTTGATTAGGGTCATGTTTTCCCTCTTGTTCCTCAAGCAATTAAAGGCGTTTCGGTGAAATGGACAGGTCTCGTCGTAGAATGGCTTGCGATTCGAATCTAAGACCCACTTTCCTCTGAAGTAATTACAAGAGGGTGATACTGAAACTGCGAGCGATCGCGAGGATAACGAAGAAGGTCTATAGAGAGAGATAAATGAATAAAAGGAATAGAGGGAAACAAGGGTTAGCAAGATAAGCCACGGGAAGAGCGTCGAAAGGGGTTTGGGCGACATTGCTGAACCTGAACATAATCGACGCAGAAGAGACACTGGAGAGTAGAAAAGCGTCGTCTCTCAGGCCATGACGGAGAGTAAGGCATATTAATTTAATTTGAAAAGAATAAAACTACACGGATAATTCATGTGAATCTCACTTTACGCAGCACATTTTAAGCCTCAAATGAGATCGATAAAACATGGACAAAAATTATACTTTGCATCACATTTATTTTACCCCTTATTCATTTATACACTGAAAAATGCAATAAAATTAATATGCTTATCGACAAAACAGGGGCAAAAATTATATTTTACATAAAAAATTATAATAAAATTTATTTGGTAGCTCATTTATTTTCTCTCATATTTTTACCAAGCATGTCTTTTTTTTTTCTTTTGCATAATATTTCCTCTGCACTTTATCTTCTTTGCTTTCTTTCTCTTCTACACCATCTCTTCTATCCACTCTTTCTTTATCTACTTTTTTTTCTCCTCCACCTTATTTCTCCTATACTATCTGCTTAATTATAATTATTAGTTGACTTTTCTTTAATTAGTTATTAGTTGAATTTTCTTTAATTAGTTATAATTATATATTAATATTAATGTAAATGGAGCTCTTTTAAAAATTACCAACTTTATATGTAATTTTTAAATATTAAACTTATATATAATTTCTTATTTCTTTATTATAACATGCACTAAAAATATTTATATATATATATATATATATATAAAGAAATAATTATGTAATGATAAGTTATAAAATGTAGACATCTATTTTTAAAAGTATAGACTGTGTTGTGTTGAAAATTTAATTACAAATTATAACAACCACAATGATATTTTCTTTCAAGCCTATTGTAGTATGATTTGCCCTACTCAGTAGAGCTGTCAAAATGGACTAAGTTTATTGGGCCGAGCCGAGTTGGCCCTGTAAATGAGGTGGGACGGGCTAAGAATTTAGTGGCCCATTTTTAACAAGGGTTTTTAGCCCAGCCCATTTAGGTCCATAGGGCTGGGGTGGGCTAGGACGGATCGACCCTATAGGCTTTTTTAATAAAAAATATTTAAAAATATTAATATTTTGAGTTTGTAATTTTTTTAATTATTTAGGTCATGAGTTGTTAAGGCCGTTCAAGTATAGAAAATTCAACATAATGTTCTATTCTAAAAGAGAAGCTTCTAAAATTAAAAATAAAATGTAATAAAAATCTATAAATTTGTATTTCTGTTTTGAATCTTTGACACTACTTTTTCATTGAGATTCATTAAACAAAAATATCATGTATAATATATTTTTTTATTTTGTTATGTATTATATTTAAATTATAGATAAAAAAATTATTTTTTTTAGAAAAAAGGGCTGGCCCAACCCAGTTAGGTCAGAATTTTCAGCCAAACTAGTATTAAAAGCCAGGCTCGGCCCAGCCCGACCCTTATTTATTAAAAGCCCTAGAGGGCTTGGACTGGGCCGACCTAAGCCCAGCCCATTGATAGCTCTACTCCTCATTCCTCACATACTTGCTACGTGTCATTTAACTTTGGTTTCTTAAATTGTGGCGTTGATGCCTCATTTAATTTATCTAAACTATATTAATAATTTAGAATTTACAAAATATATGGGTCAATTATATTAAACATTTAATTCACATAATTTAAACGCGGTCAAGAAATTAATTCTTCAAAAAACAAAATGCAATTTGGTTTGTAGAAAAGTTTATACTAGACTTGTAATTTATAAAAACTATTTATTTGCAAAGACTAAATAATAGAAACGATATCTTTTAAAAACTAATTTGTATATTCACTGAAAAATACAATAAAATTAATATGCTTCTCGACAAAGTTAAAAAAACCACTAAAAAGACAAAATTGAAAAACATTTAAACATATATCTGAAAAAAATAGTGTTTTATTGATTTGTACGTATGACTCAGTATTGAAAATTTTGCAAAAATAACAATAGCCTACTGAGTAAAGAGATTATTTTTTTTTTGAAAAAAACCGATAGTAGAAAAGTAAGTGACTAATGTAATGGCAAATAATGCAATTATAGCAAAACAAAACATTATTTCTAAAGTTAACTAGATAATTTAAATTTGAAAATTCGCATAATATTAAATGTTTATTTTATTTATTGCGAATATAGATTGCCCGGCACTGTTATTGATAAGCCCCGCTTTGGGTGGCCTATAGCCCTCATTTGCTCTGATGAGTTATTTCTTGGTGCTAAAAAAGACTGAAAGAATCAGAAATTCTGCATAGAGGACGAATTTGGACAGCCAAATGTGACTGGACACAACGCGACGCCTAACTAACCGAAAGAGAGCGAAAAACAGAATAAATTACTGTGCATCGCCAATGTCCAATGAGTACTTTTAGTGCTGTCACTTCCACTCATTTTCGTTCACTTTCTCTCACGCCCTTCCGATCTGCTTCTGTTTCTTCTTCTTCTTGGTCTTCGCTGCGTTATTGCACCGATTCTTCTCCGAGCTTCGGTGTCAACAAAATTCAGCCTCGTACTCGTTCTGCGGTCTGCATGTCGTCGGTCTGCTTCTCTGGTACTTCCTCAGATCTCTCAACCTGCGTATGTGTTGTGTAATGTTTGACTGATTGGTGTTTTGTTTTAAGATGCGGCGTTGTGAGAATCTGAGTCTATTCTTTGGAAGCATCTTTAGGACTGTGTAGTTTGTTTGTGGTTAGTCGTTGTGTTTTTGTGCTGGATGCTGTTGAAATGGTGGTTTAGGATGGTATTTATTCGTGTTTCGCTTTTCTTAATGCATTTTTTTTTCTGAACGGTAATGGAAAATCTTCTCAAGGTGTTTATGAAAGAAATTTTTGGTGCACTTTATTGCTAAAAGATATAACGAACTCTTCTGAAGATAGTGATTTAAGCTTTGAGTCAGCCAGAATTTGCTCTATTGTGCTTTACTGTGTGCTATCTAATAGGTTGGCGATTATGATGGAGAATAGTGGCGTGTGCGTATTGACAAGTGTAGAGTGTGTTGGTAGTGAGAGTGAAGTAACGGAGCAAGTGAAAGGGTGCATAAACAATTATAAGACAAATACGGTGGCACTACTTAAAAAATTAGGGAAAAAGTAGTATTTGGTAATTGCAATTAAATTGTTAAAGGATACCAATCTAGTGATAGCTATTAATTAACTGTACTCTGTTCTACTTCTAGTAACAGATAATATGAATACACGCACTTGTTGTTGCCAATATTGTGTTGGAGTTCTGATGCTTTGTTACTGTGTTTTGGGTTATGTCACTGTTGTGAAACCAAATATTTATTAGGTGCATCTGAGTATATGGATTGTGGTGCTGGTCCAAGTTTGTATCCATTGCATCGGTGCAAAACCATTCACCTGGTTGGTATCAAACTCACTTTTCAGCCAACACATATTCTTTGTGGATTTGAAGCTGCTATGTATTTTATTTCAAGGACATTCAAGATTGCCTTCTTTCTTGGTCTTTTGCCTGCAAAAAGCATTTCCAAATTCCAACTTATAAAATCATACATTCAGGTCAGGCATGCACAGGGGATCCACAATGTAGATGGAGATAAGAACTACAAAGCATACTTGAATCCTGATTATTTTGATGCACATCTCACTCCATTAGGGTGGCAGCAGGTAAACCATGACTGCACAACTTATTTTGCAGCTTGTCATGCTGATTCTGTTCTTCAAAGAAGGCTTGCATTAGTCATGTGACTTTTAGAGATGAAAAATATATTTTACTCTTTACGAAAGTGAATCACAATTCTCAGCATTGCCAGGTTGACAATTTGCGTAAGCATGTTCATGCTTCTGGGCTCATAAAGAGGATTGATCTAGTAATTACATCTCCTTTATTGAGGTACTATGACCTTTTTTCTGATCTAGTGATGTCAGTGACTCAATGCCTCTATCATAGTTTTATAAGCCGTATGGATTTCTACTATGCTTAAGAGAATACTTAATTCTTATTCATGTCTGATAGACTGATACTATCACCTTAATTCTTGTTGCAAACCCCTTCAAGTTTTCTGTGAAATTGGTGGGTTTGAAAATGTTGTGCTTGCCATGGCTGCCAGAGATTTTCTGTAATATCCTTTCCCAAATAGATGTCATATATATTTATGATTATATTGATACTTTGTACCAGCAGGATGTTAGCTTTTCTAGGTTGACTAGTGTGATAGTGTAAGTATTTGACTACGTGCAACATCAGAAGGAAAACTATTGATTTCTCAAGTGTGGAACATTGGTGCAACTTATGTAAATATAAATGTTTGTAGACATGCTGGTGCGTGTACTGTTTCATCCATTGTATTCTAGTGATCTGTAAAGAACTTCTTCCTCAGTCTGACCAGCAGTGGATAGCGGAAACAACAGAATTCCATAGATCTAGTATATTATCTTTGAAGACTACTAATTATGGAGAAACATGCTATTTCTGAATTTATGAGAGTATTCTATATGTTAGTCTAGCCGACCCTAAGGCTATGTTGTTGTTGTTGTTGTTGTTGTTGTTGTTGTATTCTATATGTTAGTCAAATGTCACTCATTGATAGCAGGCTTTAACTTCTCTCAGTGGACCTATCTAAAATTCAAGTTCTTAAAGCATGAGGGAAATTAATGGATTGCTTCCAGATATAGTAGGCTACTGTGGAGAACATAGTCTGGAGATTTTTGAAATTTGCTGTTTGGACGTAGAAATGATGAGGGGGAAGAGGAAGCTACTTACTATTTAGCTGAAAGTCTCTCCCTGCCCCCATAATCAAAGATACTAACACTAAACTGGGACTTAATGTAGAACTTAGAGAAATGACAGATTGACAATTGCTGGTCAGTGGATGCTTCAGCTGTCATCTTAACAAACATAAGTAGGTTTGGGAATGAATTCAGTAGTAATGATACCATAACAGAGTTTAGGAATTATAATTCATTTATAATATAATAATGTTATATTTAGGCTTGTTTCATATCATGTGTTTCTTCTTGGCTAAATATGGTATCCTACTAGGATTTCTTGTGGAGATATATTTTTCTTGTCTGAATTCTTTCCAGCGAGTTGAGGCAGAAACAGCATCAGACTAGCATGGCCGATGGTTTCTTTGGCATTTCAGGACTCTACAAACAGCTGTTGGGGTATTTGGTGGTGAGGGTTACACAGATAAGATGGATATACTGCCACTAATGGTGGCAAATGCGGGAAACAGTAGCCGTGCAGCAATTTCAAGTCTGAATTGCCCACCGATAATTGCTGTGGAACTTTGTCGTGAACATTTGGTAGGCAATTTTGCAATTTAAACCCCTTTTTTATATCTGTTGGCATCACAATAAATCTGTTCAAAACAGTTCACATCATGTACTGCTTGCAAGTTCAGTCGTCTTGCCATCATGGGGGCACTTTGTCTTGGTAAAAAAAAAATATTAAGGAGAGAAGATAATCATCAATATACTTTGTCTACTGCCATGTATTGGACAGTTTAGACTTTAGCTGCTCGTAGAATACTTTTTCTAATTTCTTGTTCATCAACAAAGGATGAAATTTAAATCCCTGCAATGCCAAAACATTTAGACTCATTTCTAGAGGTTTTTATTATATAAATGATGGAACTGTTGGTTTGTATTTATCTCTTGTAGAACACTTGCAAAAGATAGCTTTCTATAATCCAAGAAAAAAGAGATTAAAATGAGCATAGCGGCAGTCTAGTTGATTTAGAAGACAGGTTTATTGTATCATGGTCCAATCATAGTTGGTCCTATGGTCTGAACAGCGTATTTTGAACATTGATCCAAAATTTTCCTTGGTCATTGATTAGTATTAAAGGTCAAAATACACAGCGAGATATCACATGTAATGAAAATAAATAAATAAAATCAGTTATTTATGAATTACTAGAAGAGATGCAATCGTATGCTCCACTGTGAAATCAGAAATTTATTTTATACAAGAAAATAAACATAGGTTTTATTAAGCTTTGATATTAGCATTCACATAAGAACCTCTGCATAATTTCCAATGTTTTTCTTGTGCAGGGAGTTCATCCTTGTGATAAAAGAAGCAGCATCAACGAGTATGAGTTTGCTTTTCCTGCAATTGATTTCTCACTGGCAAGTATTGCACATTACAACATGAACGATATTTATAATTTAATAAAAGATGGTTGACACCTTTCCCTAGCTGTGAAAATGAGGCTAATTTTGTTGCTCTCTTGGGGTTTATCCCAAATCCCTTTGAATTTCTCTTCAGATAGAAAGTAATGAGGATATTTTGTGGAAGGCCGATGTGAGAGAGACAAAGGAAGAACTTGCAATGAGGGGTTTGAATTTCATGAATTGGTATGAATAACTATACTGATTGTTGAATGTTGACTCTCTTGAAAGTTCCACTAAACTAATGTAGTTCTAGTACAAATGCAAAGCAAGATTAAGATCAACTTAAGTCGTCTTGTAATGTGTTGGTCATGTCAAATGATTATAGAATAGCTGTAGATTCCTTGTTAAATACAATACAAGGTGCTCAAACTTCTTTAACTTGTAAGCTTCCTGAGTTGAAAGATAAGTTCATTTCTTTGATAGCTTCCTTCGAGGTATTGTGAGCAACTCATGCATCTTACCTCTTAATAATTGGAAATTTTCTTAGAAACGTGATTACTACCTTGTGTTTGTGATTATTAGAATCTGAACCAGTGTATTGGCATTGATTTAAAGAGCTAGTGTTTATAAAAATTTAAAGATTTTTGTAATTCTCTGTTCTGAGAAGGTGATAAATCCTCGTCCATTTTCTTTTGCTTATTTCTTTGTTCCTTGCGACTTCTCTTTTGTTATTTAGTCAGAAAGTTGAAATTTCCATTGAATGCTGTCTAATCCAATTATGAGGCTCTCGTTTTCTACTTAATGATAGGTTGTTCACCCGAAGAGAGAAGGAGATAGCTATAGTGACGCACAGTGGATTCTTGTTTCATACTCTAAGTGCATTCTTTGGAAATGATTGCCATCCTATGGTGAAGAAGGAAATATGCAAGCAGTGAGCTTTAATCTACTCAAATTTACTAGAGTCTCCTCTAAAATGAGTTAGACAATGATTTATCTGCTATGAAGCATCTGAATGGTTTCTTTTTGGGTTGCATAATCCAACGTATTTCCTACAAATAATATGGAAGAAATTCTTCAATAGATTTGGTGTTTACTAAAAGTAATTAGATCAAACCAATCATGAATAAATCCACTAAAAAATATTTTGGTTTATCTATCTTTTATAAACCACATCTACTTAAGAATTGTTCAGAAAATAGATTCTTTAACTGTAGTAGAAACTGAGCCTTTTCAGCCGTGAAACATAAGTTACTTTTTTATACCATGATTATATTATTTTTCATTCTTCAACTTCATGATGAAGCAAGTAATTGACTACTTTTACATATGCTTTTGCAGTTTTGCCAATTGTGAGCTTCGCTCCATGGTCATCGTTGATAAAAGGTGAGATTACAACTTGTAGTGAAGAAGCTCCCTTCATCTTGATCAGTATTTTTATAATTAATCTTTCAACCTCCAGCATGACAGGATTGGAATTGGATGCACCAACCACTAACTATCCAGGCAACATACCTTCTGGGCTGGATCAACCTAGTGATGTTGCCGATGAGAACGTAGAGAAATAGGGGGTCTGGTTTTTCTACTTCAGATTTGTTTCAGGCCATTGCAGCATTGAGTTTGTGAATAGAGCTCAAATACTCCATTATTATGTAAAGACAATTTCATCTTGACTCGAGATATCTAATGTGATTATTTCGGAGATATTGTTGGCGGAAAGGAAGAAATAGTCTAGTTGCGTGAGGATTAATGCTGTCTGTATGGATTATTATGCCACACCAAAGTTAAATTAAACTATGAAAATTTCCCAAAATTAAACAAACCTTTCTAGATTTTTTTTTTTCAGATAGCAGAATAACAAATAATAATAATAAGTGTAACCCAGGGAGAAATCTATAGAAAAATGCAGAAAATTAGATGAATTTTGAGGAAATAATAGTAAAAAATTAATTAAATATATTAATTAGAAATTTGAAAGTGAATGCTCTCATATCTGAAAGTATAACTTTAAAATGCGGCAATTTTGGGAAGGTAAGAATTAATTTAACAAATCTCAAATTTTAATTAAAAACAGTATAAGCCAAAGAGCAGTCTATAGAAAAATAATCGTAAATCGGATATTTTTAGAAGATAATGGTAAAAATAAATAAATTAAATATATTAATTTAGAATTTGAAAGTAATTGCTACCATATCTAAAAGTATAACTCTAAAATTTGACCAACTTCTGGAAAATAAGAATTTATTAGAACTCAAATTTTAATTATTTCAACAAAAAATTTCAAATCACTTTTTATCGCACACCAGGAGAGGTACCTGGCCCACGTATTGAGGCACTTGAATCCTAAACTTCCTCGGCTCTTCATAGACTCAGTAATGAACATGGATAAGTATTTTTGGATCCACCTGGACGGTGACTTGAAGTTTAATCCAGTTTGAGTCTTTTCATTAGATCATGATATAATCAATTTGGTCAAAACTCTATCGAGTTTTGATCGAATATACAACTTAAGTCAAAAGTTTTTATTTTTTTAATTTAACAAAAGCGTGTATATATATATATATATATAAAATGACCTAACCACATTTTAATATCAAATAAGTAAGGTATAATTATTATATAAGTACGTGAAAATATATATATATATATATATATATAATAATGTTATTATGAAACAAAATATTATTATTTTATGTATAATATATCATTGTAGTATCTAAAATGATTTTAAATTGCTTGTATGGTTTGTACGTGTGTTTGGGGGAAAGACCATATGCGTGCTTTTGGGAAGCTTGGTGTTATCGGGGTATATTCCTGATGTGGGAGAATGGACCCTTGTGTAAAGGTTACGTGCATTTATTTTGTGTAGTATATATATATATATATATATATATATATATATATTGTATATCTATGTAGATAGGGCTGATAGTGGTGAGTCCGTGGTTTAGACTCACCCCCTCACAATTACAAGTGTGATAGGACGGCAATGTGAGGGCTCGCGGATCGAAGATACCTCCCCGTTGTCTGGGGCAAGGTAATTTATATTTATTTATTTATATTACTCTAGTGTTTTTTGTAATCATATAGGCCACCATTTATGATCATGCGTTACTAATTTTAAGCTTGCAGCAGTGCTGGTAACACACTATCTACGCCGGTCACGGGCCCGGATTCGGGTCGTGACAGAATCTTTCCAAAACCTTTTCAATGTAGGTTTTCTGTGACAATCTTAATGTCTTTAAGGATCTATGTCTGTGAATCTCTATGCCAAGGAAATAAGATGCTTCACCCATATCCTTTATATCAAAGTTTTGAGAAAGAAATAGCTTAGTCTCACACAAAAACCCTACGTCACTACTTGCAAGTAAAGTATCATCTACGTATAGGACTAAGCATATGAACTTGCTCCTACTAACCTTAAGGTATATACACTGGTCAACGATGTTTTCTACAAAAACCATAAGAGAGAACAATGTTGTGAAATTTAGTATACCATTAACGGGATGCTTGCTTTAGCCCATATATTGATTTCTTTAACTTGTAAACGAAGTGACTATTATTTTGACTTTCAAATCCTTCGGATTGATGCATGTTGTAGTATCGGTTAATTTCAGAGTATAATTCGCTTGAGAGTATTTTAGAATTTCACAACGTTACTTTAGTTATTTATTTTAGTCATTTTTAATTTTCATATTTAATTATTCTCTTTGAATATTATTTGTGAAAATTAAATTAAATGACTGGACTGGATATTTATACATTATGGGGTATATTCTTAAGAATAGTGGAATTTGTGAAAAAATGGATTGAATTTAATTAATTGAAGAATTAATTAAGGTATTTTGTATGTTGGGTCAAACGGGTTTGGACAGTGGATATGGATACCCATTGGGTTATCCAATTAACCCACTTTACTATTTTAAGTTTTAGCTCTCTCTCTCTCTTTTCTTCATTTCATTCTCTTGTTCCTTCTTCGTTTTCACTCTCTTGTCTTCTCTCAACCTGCAAGCTTCCCCTCTCAAGTCTCCCATTGATTTGGTGTTTTTTTTTTAAAATCGTTTGGTTCAAAAGCCTAGTAAAGATCAAAGGTAAGCTTTAATCTCATTATTTTCCTAAAATTTCAGTTTATGTGGAAGATTAGAGAAGATTTTGTTCTTGAAGATTTTGATGATAATTCATGGATTTGAGTTTTTTTGGAGGTTTTTGAGTTAAGATTGAGTTAAATAAGTTAGGAGAGATGAAATTTTAGTTTAGAAACAAGGAATTATAAGATGAAAAATTTTGGAAGATTTTCTGCAAAATTCAAAGTTACTGTAGCAACTGGAAAATCTGAAAATTTTCGAGTTTACTATAGCAGTCATGTAATACCCGTTAATTTCAGAATATAATTCGCTTAAGAGTATTTTAGAATTCTACAACGTTACTTTAGTTATTGATTTTGGTCATTTTTAATTTTCATATTTAATTGTTCTCTTTGAATATTATTTATGAAAATTGAGTTAAATGACTGGACTAAATATTTGCACAATGAGGGATATATTCTAAGAATGGTGAAATTCATGGAAAAGTGGTTTCAGAATGGTCAATTAATCCATTTATTGTAAATTGACTGGATGGGTTTGGATGTTGGGTTATGGATACCCATGGGTTATTGAATAACCCATTAGAAATATTTAATATAAAGTTTCAATAGTAACCCTCACTTTTTCACTCAGCCGAAGGAAGCAGAAAAGATTTCTCTCTCAGTTCTTCATTTTCTTCTCAAATCATTTCCTTGATCTTCAGAATTTCTGATTATTTGTTCGGTTCAAAAGCTTTGTAAGGATCAAAGGTAAGCTTTAATCCGATTATTTTCCTTAAATTTCAGTTTATATACAAGATCAGAGGAGGTTTTGTTCTTGAAGATTTTGATGATAATTCATGAATCTCAGTTGTTTTAGAAGTTATATTTGAGTTATAATCGGTTAAAAGAGTTGAGATTCTGGTTTTGAATCAAAAGAAAGGAAAGGATGAATTTTTTTGAAAGATTTTCTGCAAAATTCGAAGTACTGTAGCAACTGAAAATCTGAAATTTTTCTTCGAGTTACTGTAGCGACCAGAAATTTCGAAAAAAAAAATCTGGAAAATTTTCTTCGGGTACTGTAGCAGTACTGTAGTGTCGGCAGTCAACGGTACTGTAGCAGTCAACGATACTGTAGCGAACCGGCACTGTAGCGAACCGACACTGTAGCAAACCGTTACTGTAGCAAACCGTACTGTAGCAACCCGTTACTGTAGCAGTCAGAAAATTTTACGTATTTTCGTGAATTTTGTTTCCTTTCTTATGATTCCTTGTAATATATTTTACTAGGAAATTTTCCTACACAAATTCTAGTGTGGAACAAGGTAAACTTGGACAAACATCAAGGTGAGTGAATAACCTTGCTCAACTAATTTGATATTACTAGTCAAAGTACAATATAAGTCTCATTTACAATATTATTTGGATAATAAGCAATTAATTTTTCATATGGGAGTATATGATGATCAGTAGAAATAAGAGTATGAAGAAATTATTTATTTCATGACAATTGTACTATGTGATGAATTCTCACTATTTTATTAATGAGTAAAGATCTACGGGATCTAATACACGAGTTTGAAAGGGTTAAAGTCCCATACTACTCGGTGTATATCTAAGAAAGCTCATACACGAGTCTGAAAGGGTTAAAGTCCCATACTACTCAGTGCATACCTATGAAACCTATACACGAGTTGAAAGGGTTAAAGTCCCATACTACTCGGTGTATATCTAAGAAAGCTCATACACGAGTTTGAAAGGGTTAAAGTCCCATACTACTCAGTGCATATCTATGAAACCTATACACGAGTTGAAAGGGTTAGAGTCCCATACTACTCGGTGTATATCTATGAAATCTGATTCATGAGTTTGAAAAGGTTAAAGTCTCATACTACTCGATGTATAAGACAATTAAATATATGAGTAAATGTGGTATTTGTACTTTTGATATTTTATATAGTACAGTTATTTACTTACTGAGTTTTTAAATAAACTCACACTCCCTATGATTATTTTTTTCAGATACAGAAAACAAAGAACAAGAGTATCCGTTTGAAGAATAGAAGCCCCTTGAAATTATCCTCTATTTCTGTCTGGTGGGATACCAGTACTTATTAATGTGGATACTAGGAACGCTCTGTACTTACTATAGGTCTCCTAGGCTTGCGATGAGATAGAAATATCAGACTATGTATGTCTATATTTGCTTATCAGATGAATATAATTCTGTAGTGTGGAATGAATGATTAAGGTTGAATGTAAAACCTTACAGAATATATGTATATAACGTATGTTTGAGAATTATATCAAATGAGTAGTATCTTTTCACATACTCAATTTTTGGGATGTGACAATTTGGTATCAGAGGAAAGGTTTTATAGGTCCCCTATAGAGTACAGAGCAAAGTGATCTTTGTGGGCCCTTCCCTATTGTCATGAGCCGCGGCATGACCATAGGATTAGGTTCCATAAAAGACCTTGTAGAGTATAACGTCATTTTATAGATAACTTCTCAGTGGGGCTAGTAAGTGATATTTTGTTTATGTCTGAAAATTGTTTGTTATGTGTGTAGATATGTGACAGATCAATGTCAGAAGGATCTTCTAATAATAATGAGCATATGGGTCCAAGGAAGGCCATAAATCCACCAGTACATGTGCAAGATGATCCTAAACGTGGTGATAGTTTAGCAAGGAGAGTCGAACCTGATGCTCACGTTGGCAATGTAACTATTGCACATGTGATTAATTTGATGAATGAACGATTTGACCAATTTGAGGCTGAAATGAGAGGTCGAGCTGCACAAGCTAACCTGCCAGTGGATCCTCCTATTGTTGAAGCTGAAATTGTACCACCAGCTCAGTTAGCTGGAGGAGATAACGTAAGGGAGGTAAGAATGTCTGAATTCCAGAAAATGAGGCCTCCTACTTTTTCAGGGGAAGATCCCAAAGAGGACCCACAATGTTTCCTTGAAGATTGTGAAGCAATCTGTGATGCTATAGGGTGTTCTCCTACTCAAAAGGTAGAATTCACTTCCTTTCAGTTAAAAGGTAGGGCTGGTAAATGGTGGAGGAACTGGAAGAAAGCTAGAATTCAAGGCGCACCGCCAGTTATGTGGACAGAGTTTTACATATTGGTTATGGAAAGGAAGTCAAAGAATAAAGAAGAATATCGACAAAAGAAGAAAGCTAGATATAGGAGATCTTTTGATCAAAGGGAAGATTCAGGGACTTTGAAACCCTTTACTGCATCACAACATGCTCCAGCCACTCCTACTAAGTCATTTTATTCTACAGCCAGTGTGGCTAAGCCTCGTTCAGAGAGCAGGGGTGGTTTTAGTTCTTCTAGTAGAGGAGGTACTCAAGCTAGAAAGAAGAAACCTCAGTGTCCTGAATGTGGAAAGTTTCACTTCAGAGAATGCAGGTTAAACACTGTTGGTACAGGTTGTTTTAACTGTGGACAAAAAGGACATTTTATAAGGGAGTGCCCTCAGCTCATGACAAGACCAGGTCAAGGGTCTACTTTGCCACCTCGACCACAATCTATTACTCAAACACCAACCCCTTCAATAGGGGGTAGTATGGGAAGAGGTTCTGGAAGAGGCCAAGGTGACAGTGGAAAACAAGCTGCTGGTAGAGGAAATGCAAGAGTATATGCTCTAACCCGACAGGATGCTCAAACATCCAATGCTGTAGTTACAGGTATATTATCTGTTAATACTTTTGCTGCACGTATTTTGTTTGACCCCGGTTCTACTCACTCATATGTGTCGCCCCTATTTGCCAAGAGATTTGCATTTGATTCGATTATTCTTAAAGAACCATTCTTGGTTTCCACACCGATGAGAGAGACTTTGATGGTTAAAACATGTTATCATTCTTGTAAAATAATCGTTGGAGGCATGGAAACTGAGATAGATCTTATGGTTCTCAATATGTTAGATTTTGATGTGATTTTAGGGATGGATTGGTTATCTTCTTGTCATGCTACTATAAATTGTCGTGACAAAGTTATTTCCTTTAATATGCCGGGGAGGAGTAATTTTGTGTTTCAAGGAGATCGAGGTGATGTACCTTGCAACATGATATCTATGTTAAGTGCCCAGCGTATGTTGCGAAAGGGATGTCAGGGATTTCTAGCTTGTATTAAAGATTTAGAAAAGAAAGAACAGAAGTTAGAAGACATTCATGTAGTTAATGAATTCCCAGATGTGTTCCCAGAAGATTTATCTGGATTACCGCCAGAAAGAGATATTGAGTTCAGTATTGATTTGGTCCCAGACACAAGACCAATTTCTATTCCACCTTATCGTATGGCTCCTGTTGAGCTAAAAGAACTCAAAGAACAATTGGAAGATTTGTTAAACAAAGGGTTCATTCGCCCAAGTTTTTCACCTTGGGGTGCTTCTGTTCTTTTTGTGAAAAAGAAAGATGGTTCTATGAGATTATGTATAGATTATCGTCAATTGAACAAAGTCACAGTGAAGAATAAGTATCCTTTACCAAGGATAGATGATTTGTTTGATCAGCTTCAAGGAGCAAAATACTTCTCAAAGATTGATCTAAGGTCTGGATATCATCAGTTACGAATTAAGAGTGATGATATACCTAAGACTGCTTTTTGTACACGGTATGGACATTATGAGTTTCTTGTGATGTCTTTTGGGTTGACAAATGCACCAGCAGCATTTATGGATTTAATGAACAGAGTGTTTAAATCCTTCCTTGATAAGTTTGTAATTGTATTTATTGATGATATTTTGGTGTATTCAAAGAGTCATGAAGAACATACTGAACATTTGAGAATAGTGCTTCAGGTTTTGAGAGAGCATCAGTTGTACGCAAAGCTCTCAAAATGTGAATTCTGGATGAGTCATGTAACATTTTTAGGACATGTTATTTCCCAAGAAGGTATTCATGTAGATCCAAGTAAAATTGAAGCAGTAAAACAATGGCCTCGACCAACAACTGTGTCTGAAGTACGTAGTTTTCTTGGCTTAGCAGGGTATTACCGTCGCTTTGTCAAAGATTTCTCTAAGACGGCTCTTCCATTAAATAAGTTAACCCGAAAGAATGTTAAATATATTTGGGATGATTCATGTGAACAAAGTTTCACCCAATTGAAAGAGTGTTTAACTTCTGCACCAGTCTTAATCCTACCATCAGGACCAGGGGGTTACTCTGTATTCTGTGATGCCTCAAAGATAGGCTTAGGATGTGTGTTGATGCAACATGGTAAAGTCATAGCTTATGGCTCACGTCAGCTTAAAAAGCATGAATTGAATTACCCCACTCATGATTTGGAAATGGCAGCTGTAGTGTTTGCCCTAAAGATATGGAGACATTACTTGTATGGGGAAACTTGTAAAATTTTTACAGATCACAAAAGCCTTAAGTACATTTTTGAGCAGAGAGATCTCAATCTAAGGCAACGAAGGTGGATGGAACTTCTGAAAGATTATGATTGTACCATCCTTTACCATCCAGGTAAAGCAAATGTAGTGGCTGATGCTCTAAGTCGAAAGTCTATGGGAAGTTTAGCTCACATTGCCACTATAAGGAGGTCTCTAATACATGAACTACAAGAATTGGAAGCTGATGGAGTATTCTTCGAGATCACTGAGTCAGGTACATTTCTGGCTCATTTAACAGTTAGATCATCCCTTGTTGAAAAAGTAAAAGCAACTTTAGAAGGTGACATTGATATGGTCAAAATAAGAGATAAGGCAAGGCAAGGTCTAGCACCAAGTTTCTTGGTAGATGAAGAAGAAGTCTTATGGTTTAATGGTAGACTCTGTGTCCCCAACATTGAATCTTTGAAACATGAAATCTTAATGGAAGCTCATGGTTCACCCTACGTTGTACATCCTGGTGCTGTGAAAATGTATCAGGACTTGAAACAAGTTTACTGGTGGGAGGGCATGAAGCGAGACGTGACTGACTTTGTAGCTCGATGTTTGACTTGTCAGCAAGTTAAAGCTGAACATCGACGACCATCTGGATTGATGCAAAAACTAGATATTCCCGAATGGAAGTGGGAAAGGATCACTATGGATTTTGTAGTAGGTTTACCTCGGTCAACAAAAGGAAATGACTCAATATGGGTCATAGTGGATCGACTTACTAAGTCAGCACATTTTCTTCCTGTTCATACCACTTTCAGTGTAGCAAAACTTGCTCGAATTTATGTTAAAGAAATAGTGAAACTTCATGGTGTACCAATATCCATTATATCAGATCGAGGACCTCAGTTTACTTCTCGGTTCTGGAAAGTCTTTCAAGAGGCTTTGGGTACCAAAGTGAATCTTAGCACAGCATTCCATCCTCAGACTGATGGACAGTCCGAAAGGACAATTCAGACTTTAGAGGATATGCTAAGAGCTTGTGTGATGAATTTCAGTGGAAGTTGGGAAGATCATTTGTCTCTTATTGAATTTGCTTATAATAACAGTTACCAAGCCAGTATTCAGATGGCACCTTTTGAGGCTTTGTATGGGAGACGGTGTCGATCTCTTATAGGTTGGTTTGAACTTGGTGAAACCAAAATATTTGGACCTGAGATGATACAGGAAGATATAAATAAAGTTAAACTGATCAGAGAGAAGTTGTTAACTGCTCAGAGTAGACAGAAGTCTTATGCGGACAACCGACGACGTGACCTTGAATTTGCAATAGGTGATATGGTTTTCTTACGAATCTCACCTATGAAAGGAGTAATGAGATTTGGGAAGAAAGGCAAGCTTAGTCCGAGGTATGTTGGCCCATATGAGGTTGTAGACAGAGTGGGTAATGTGGCATATCACCTAGACCTACCTTCCAACCTAGAGGGAGTTCATCCAATATTTCATGTGTCCATGCTACGGAAGTATCTTCCTGATCCTTCTCATGTCATTCAACCCCAAGAAGTTCATTTTGATGAAACTCTCACCTACGAAGAGGTACCAGTAGCTATCCTTGATAGAAAAGTCAAGAAATTGCGTACCAAAGAAATTCCTACTGTCAAGGTTCTTTGGAGAAATCATTCTCGCGAGGAAGCTACGTGGGAGGCAGAAGATGAGATGTGGAAAAACTATCCACATTTATTTGAAACTTGAGGTACGATTTTAATTCGGAGGACCGAATTCTTTTAAGGGGGGTAGAATGTAATACCCGTTAATTTCAGAATATAATTCGCTTAAGAGTATTTTAGAATTCTACAACGTTACTTTAGTTATTGATTTTGGTCATTTTTAATTTTCATATTTAATTGTTCTCTTTGAATATTATTTATGAAAATTGAGTTAAATGACTGGACTAAATATTTGCACAATGAGGGATATATTCTAAGAATGGTGAAATTCATGGAAAAGTGGTTTCAGAATGGTCAATTAATCCATTTATTGTAAATTGACTGGATGGGTTTGGATGTTGGGTTATGGATACCCATGGGTTATTGAATAACCCATTAGAAATATTTAATATAAAGTTTCAATAGTAACCCTCACTTTTTCACTCAGCCGAAGGAAGCAGAAAAGATTTCTCTCTCAGTTCTTCATTTTCTTCTCAAATCATTTCCTTGATCTTCAGAATTTCTGATTATTTGTTCGGTTCAAAAGCTTTGTAAGGATCAAAGGTAAGCTTTAATCCGATTATTTTCCTTAAATTTCAGTTTATATACAAGATCAGAGGAGGTTTTGTTCTTGAAGATTTTGATGATAATTCATGAATCTCAGTTGTTTTAGAAGTTATATTTGAGTTATAATCGGTTAAAAGAGTTGAGATTCTGGTTTTGAATCAAAAGAAAGGAAAGGATGAATTTTTTTGAAAGATTTTCTGCAAAATTCGAAGTACTGTAGCAACTGAAAATCTGAAATTTTTCTTCGAGTTACTGTAGCGACCAGAAATTTCGAAAAAAAAAATCTGGAAAATTTTCTTCGGGTACTGTAGCAGTACTGTAGTGTCGGCAGTCAACGGTACTGTAGCAGTCAACGATACTGTAGCGAACCGGCACTGTAGCGAACCGTTACTGTAGCGAACCGACACTGTAGCAAACCGTTACTGTAGCAAACCGTACTGTAGCAACCCGTTACTGTAGCAGTCAGAAAATTTTACGTATTTTCGTGAATTTTGTTTCCTTTCTTATGATTCCTTGTAATATATTTTACTAGGAAATTTTCCTACACAAATTCTAGTGTGGAACAAGGTAAACTTGGACAAACATCAAGGTGAGTGAATAACCTTGCTCAACTAATTTGATATTACTAGTCAAAGTACAATATAAGTCTCATTTACAATATTATTTGGATAATAAGCAATTAATTTTTCATATGGGAGTATATGATGATCAGTAGAAATAAGAGTATGAAGAAATTATTTATTTCATGACAATTGTACTATGTGATGAATTCTCACTATTTTATTAATGAGTAAAGATCTACGGGATCTAATACACGAGTTTGAAAGGGTTAAAGTCCCATACTACTCGGTGTATATCTAAGAAAGCTCATACACGAGTCTGAAAGGGTTAAAGTCCCATACTACTCAGTGCATACCTATGAAACCTATACACGAGTTGAAAGGGTTAAAGTCCCATACTACTCGGTGTATATCTAAGAAAGCTCATACACGAGTTTGAAAGGGTTAAAGTCCCATACTACTCAGTGCATATCTATGAAACCTATACACGAGTTGAAAGGGTTAGAGTCCCATACTACTCGGTGTATATCTATGAAATCTGATTCATGAGTTTGAAAAGGTTAAAGTCTCATACTACTCGATGTATAAGACAATTAAATATATGAGTAAATGTGGTATTTGTACTTTTGATATTTTATATAGTACAGTTATTTACTTACTGAGTTTTTAAATAAACTCACACTCCCTATGATTATTTTTTTCAGATACAGAAAACAAAGAACAAGAGTATCCGTTTGAAGAATAGAAGCCCCTTGAAATTATCCTCTATTTCTGTCTGGTGGGATACCAGTACTTATTAATGTGGATACTAGGAACGCTCTGTACTTACTATAGGTCTCCTAGGCTTGCGATGAGATAGAAATATCAGACTATGTATGTCTATATTTGCTTATCAGATGAATATAATTCTGTAGTGTGGAATGAATGATTAAGGTTGAATGTAAAACCTTACAGAATATATGTATATAACGTATGTTTGAGAATTATATCAAATGAGTAGTATCTTTTCACATACTCAATTTTTGGGATGTGACAAGTCACTGTAGTGTCGGCAGTCAACGGTATTGTAGCGGTCAACATACTGTAGCAAATCGTCATTATAGTGAATCGTTACTATAGCAAACCGTAACTGTTGTGAACCGTTACTGTAGCTACGTTGACCGTTGACCGTTGACCGTTACTATAGCAATCAGAAAATATCGTATATTTTCATGATTTCGTTCCCTTTCTTATTTTTCCTTGTGATATCATTTACTAGGAAATTTTCCTACACAAATTCTAGTATGAAACAAGATAAATTTAGACAAATATCAAGGTAAGTGAATAACCTTGCTAAGCTAGTTTGATATTATTAGTCAAAGTACAATATAAGTCTCATTTACAATATCATTTGGATATTAAGCAATCAATCTTTCAGATGACGGTATATGATGATTGGCATATTTTTTTTACAGACATTCAAAGGAATAAAAGTATGTATAAATAAATTTATTTCATGGTATTTGTACTATGTGATAAATTCTCACTATTTTATTAATAAGCAAATATCTACGAGATCTAATACATGAGTTTGAAAGGGTTAAAGTCCCATATACTCAGTGTATAACTATGAAAACCTATGCATGGGTATAAAAGTGTTAAGTCTCATACTACTCGGTTTAAATAGATGAAATCATAAATATGAGTTTGAAAGGGTTAGAGTCCCATACTACTCGGTGTATATCTATGAAATCTTATTCACGAGTTTGAAAGGGTTAGAGTCACATACTACTCAATGTATAAGATAATTAATTATATGAGTAAATATGGTATTTGTACTTTTGATATTTTATATAGTACAGTTATTTACTTACTGAGTTTTTACATAAACTCACACTCCCTATGATTATCTTTTCAGATACAAAAAATAAGGAAAAAGAGTATCCGATTGAAGATTATAAGCCCCTTGGAGTTATTCTCTGTCACGACCCGTTTTCTGGGCACATGACCGGCACAATGATGAATCTCTCATCACTGTAAGCCTTCCGATAAATATATCAAATTTTCTTATCTGAAAATCATAGAGATGATTTGCATGTAATCATAGATTATCAATTTAAAATACATTATTATACTGACATACAAGCCAAATGTCGAACCCCTGAACTAGATGTCCTAGACGATTACAGAGCAACATAATCTATAACAGAAGAGAGGTCTACCCGACAACGGGAAGGTCCAAAGTGATCTACTCCTCTAGCGGATATTCTTCGATGGCAACCTGATCTGAACAAAAAGGTTGTACAAACAATGTGAGCTTTTAAACTCAATGAGCGAATCGGCCTCGCATTAATAAAATTCAAATACATTACCAGTCATGCAAGCATATCCAAAGGCTCATACTCAACCAATAGACAGAAGATAAAAATTTATCCAATTCAACAAACGTTACTAGTACTCGTCAATGGCAATATATCCCGGAGAGCGCACACAGGCCGGCTCACCAATTATGTATATTTCCACCATGACGCACAACATCATCCTCTTACATACAAGATAAAAATTCATCCAATTCAACAAACGTTACTAGTACTCGTCAATGGCAATATATCCCGGAGAGCGCACACAGGCCGGCTCACCAATTATGTATATTTCCGCCATGACGCACAACCTCATCCTCTTAGCTAGGGCGCCTCACGGATTTATCACCAATCCGGGCTATATCCCTACTGAGGGAATCGTTGTCTCCACACTCATTGGTCAAGACACCCTGTCAACCGGGTTTTCCGCCTTGCCGTGAGAGGGGGTACTGTCCCGCTCAATCACAATCAATAGCATTTCATATCATAATCAGAAGCTCAATATAATATTCATCCATATAACAGGTATAGTATATAACTATATTATGGATTTATAAACCACATATCAAGATAACAATTAATCCATTTTTGAAAACATTCAAACTTCACATCATCATAAGATACTTATTTCATTTTATCCATACTTATGGATTAATTATCTCATTTAGATTCGTCATTCTGAATCCAATTTCCCCCTATGAATCTTGGGAGTGTCCTACGACATACTTTTTATCACCAGTAATGCTAAAACTCTATTAAAACGGGGTCGTTTCACTCACCTGGATTCCGTATGAATATCGCTTCTCTAAGTCGTTACAGATAATAGTACACAGATGAATTTCAGTATTCTGCTACGGAGATTTTCATGAAAGATTAGAGAAAACAAGTTAGGATTGTTTTCATACAGATACTGTTCATACATACGGTACTATTCATATATACGGTCACTATTCATACGTACGGATACTATTTATATATACGGATAATATTCGTACATACGGTCACTATTCAGATGTATGAATACTATTTTTACGTATAGATACTATTCATATATACGGTTAATATTTATATAGTTACTATTCATACGTATGGGTACTATTCATACCAGAAATAGAGAATACAATCTGTAAAAGAGTACACCAGGTAAGTTCCTAGGAAAGAGTGGAGGGTCACACTGGACACACTTAAAAACCAGGTCTTTCCTTAGCCAGAACTTTTCTAGACATGTATTCTTCACAGTTTATATTCTATTTCGCTAATCAGAGAATCAAAATAACATATAAACAGCTAAGGACAGTTTTTCTGATGTGGAAGATCGGCCAAAACCGCAACCACAGAGCATACTTAAGAAATTAACTTCTAAAATTTGAAAGACATAGAAAGGGCATAGTATCCTTACCTAAGCTGAAAAAGAAAGGCCCAAAATCTCAGAGGCCTAGCTTTGGAGTAAGAGAAACTTAAGGAGAGAAGAAGAGAAGTTGAAGGTGTGAATTTAGAAGTGAAATGGAAGGGCCTATTTATAGCAAAAGTTAAGGGTACTATTTGACACTATGCGCTAATAAAATATTCAATTTACTATTCATGAAAATGACATTTCTAATAATGCAGTTACTGTGCACCTCACGCGGAAAATTTTTCTGTTATTACTATTGGAAACTTAAAAGGGAAAAATATCCTTTCACCTTAAACCTTTAAGTTTCTTTTCAATTCAGTCCTTTCACTTTAGTCCCTGAGGGTATTTTCACACATAAAACGTCAGTTTCTCCTACGAACTTCTTTCTAGTTTTCTCTTATGACCAAACAACATCTAGTACTTGACATTTCGATTGTATAAATGAACAGTATCATATACGTAAATAGTATTATACTGGTGAATAGTACCGTATACTGAAATAGTAACAGTAGTTTGTAAACAAATATTTATATTTTATTTTTCTTGGGTATTACATTCTCCATTTCTGTCTAGTGGGATATCAGTACTTATTAATGTGAATACTAGGAATGCTCTGTACTTTCTATAGGTCTACTAGGCTTACAATGAGATAAATACATCAGATTATGTATGCCTATATTTGTTTATCAGATGAATATAATTCTATCATGTGGAATGAATAATAGAGGTTGAATGTAAGACCTCACAGAATATATGTAAATGACTCATGTTTGAAAATTTTATCAAATGAGTAGTTGTAGATATTAAGATTGTCCAAGATTTCGGGATATCATTGAGGTTTTTTCTAAAAATAGTATCTTGTTACATATTCAATTTTTGGGATGTGACAATTTGGTATCAGAGGAAGGTTCTATAGACTATAGGTCCCTTATAGAGTACAGAGCAAAGTGATCTTTGTGGTCCCTTCCCTATTGTCATGAGCCGCGGCATGACCATAGGATTAGGTTCCATAAAAGACCTTGAAAGTAATGGTTGGAACCCAAGAGGGGGGGTGAATTGGGTTTTATAAATTTTTCACAAGAATTAATTGGAAGTTAAAATGATTTTCTGTAAAAGTACAATGCTTAGGATAATAAATACAATACAGAAAATCAATGTGCTGTCAAGATAAATAATTATAAAGATCAAGGAATTAAAGAATAGATATCAATATGCACAAATTAAAGAGTAAGGGATAGAGAAAGCAAACTCGGAGATTTATACTGGTTCGGCTAATCCAAGCCTACATCCAGTCCTCAAGAGACCACTTGAGTATTTCCACTATAATTGCAAGTTTAATCCGGGTACTTGCAAACCACTACAACCACGCAAATTCGATCCGGGTATTTGCGAAACCACAATGGAGAATTTATGAATCCGGGCTCCTCCTCAACCCAAAGCAAGTTTTTCCAACACCGGTATTTGCGAACCTCAACTCAGAATAATATATGTATTGATCAAAATCAACAATACAAAGAAACTCTCTCTAAAGAGTAGATGAAAACAAATGAAGCTCTAATAACTCTAATGATAGAGAATATGCAAGATTTGGCTCAAGAATGCTTTCCTTTCTCTCAAAGATGATAGAAGAAGTTAATATCACATTGTAGGACTTTGTTCTTACTCAAAATCGTGTATCTAAGGTCATATATATAAGATTTTACAAAACTAGCCGTTATATAGCCGTTATATAGCCGTTATAGTACAGTCCAGATTTTGAGCTTTCTTTAAAAATTCATAACTCCCTCATTTGAACTCCGTTTTAAACAAATAATATACCGTTGGAAAGTTCTTGGAGTCTAGTTTCAAATGAGCCAAGTTTTACTTAAAAATTATTTTTCTTTTAAAAGATATAATCAAAATACTGACTATAGGTCAGAACAGAATAATCAACTTTCAATTTTTCAAACTATATTTTAAATAGTTATATATTTCTCATTTGGACTCCGTTTTCAATAAATAATATACGTTTGGAAAGATCTTTGAGTCTACTATCAAATGAAATTAAGATACTTGAAAAAATGATTTTTCGTTTATGAGATATGATATAAAGAGTGACCAAAGGTCAAAAACTAACTTTTGTAAAATTTCATATCTCACTATCTTTTTGTTCAAAATAATTGAGCCAATGTATGCAAATCTAAATCATTGAGTTGCACAAATATACTAGCCTATATAAAATATACCTAATTTAAACACATAGGCTATCTTGATGCATCCAAGCTTCCAAGACTTCAAATCTTCTAATTCTTCATTTCTTGGAGCTTCATCCTTGCATGTTGTTTTCCTTGAGTGAAGCATGATATTGCTTTTCCTTATTCTTCAATACAATCCTCACTCTTCTTGTTTTGAACCAACCTATAAAATATATCTTACTTGCAAACCCAATGGTTAGTTTAATAGCATGATTCAATATATGCAACATACATATTAAATAACATAATCATGCTTAAGTACTTGTAGCATATATATGATAATTAATCTTTATATATATCAATGCTACTATTCAAATACATTTGTCATCATCAAAACTTATGGCATATAGCCTTAGGGTCAACAGACCTTGTAGAGTATAATATCATTTTATAGATAACTTTTCAGTGGGGCTAGTAAGTGATATTTTATTTATGTCTGAAAAGTGTTTGTTATGTGTAGATCTTTGATAATTTAATGTCAGAAGGATCTTCTAATAATAATGAGCATGTGGGTCCAAGGAGGGCCATGATTCCATCAGTACATGTGCAAGACGATCCTAACTATGATGATAGTTTACATGCTCAAAATACTGAGGGCGCAGCTAGTGACCAAGCAAGGAGAGTCGAACCTATTGCTCAGATTGACAATGCGACTATTGCACATATGATTAATTTAATAAATGAACGGTTTGACCGATTTGAGGCTGAAATGAGAGGTCAAGCTGCAAAGCTAACCTGCCAGTGGATCCTCCTATTGTTGAAGTTGAAATTGTACCACCAGCTCAATTAGCTGGAGGGGGTAATGTAAGGGAGGTAAAAATGTCTGAATTCCAAAAAATGAGGCCTCCTCCTTTTTTAGGGGAAGATCCCAAAGAGGACCCACAATGTTTCCTTGAAGATTGTGAAGCAATCTGTGATGCTATAAGGTGTTCTCCTAATCAGAAGGTAGAATTCATTTCCTTTCAGTTGAAGGGTAGGGCTGGTAAATGGTGGAGGAACTGGAAGAAAGCGAGAATTCAAGGTGCACCACCAGTTGTGTGGATGAAGTTTTACAGATTGGTTATGGATGAATTTCTCCCGACAAGTGAACGATCATCTAGGGTAAGAGATTTTCTGTATCCAAGGCAGGGAGCCATGATTGTTGATGAATATTCTGCTCAGTTTGTTAAATTATCTAAGTATGCCCCTGAAATCATTCCTTCTGAAAGAAAAAAATAGAAAAGTTTGTGGAAGGACTTCGTGACGCCTTATATGATCAAGTGGGTTCCAATATGAACGATTACTCTTCATACTCAGAAGCTATTGATGTGGCCCAAAGGATGGAAAAGAGGTCAAAGAATAATGAAAAATATTGACAAAGGAAGAAAGCTAAATATAGGAGATCTTTTGATCAAGGGGAAGACTCAGGGACTTTGAAACCCTTTACTGCGTCACAGCATGCTCCAGCCACTCCTTTTAAGTCATTTTATTCCACAGCCAGTGTGGCTAAGCCTCGTTCAAAGATCAGGGGCGGTTTCAGCTCTTCTAATAGAGGAGGTACTCAAACTAGAAGGGAAAAACCTCAATGTCCTGAATATGGAAAGTTTCACTTAGGAGAATGCAGGTTAAACACTATTAGTACAGGTTATTTTAACTGTGGACAAAAGGGACACTTTATAAGGGAGTGCCCTCAGCTCATGACAAGACTAGATCAAGGGTCTACTTTGCCACCTCGACCACAATCTATTTCTACTTTTGTTACTCGAACACCAACCTCTTTAATAGGGCGTAGTATTGGAAGAGGTTCTCGAAGAGGCTAAGGAGACAGTGGAAAACAAGCTGCTGGCAGAGGAAATGCAAGAGTATATACTCTAATCCGACAGGATGCTCAAACATCCAATGCTATAGTTATAGGTATATTATCTGTTAATACTTTTGCTGCACGTATTTTGTTTGATCCCAGTTCTACTCACTCGTATGTGTCACCCCTATTTGCCAAGAGGTTTGAATTTGATCCGATTACTCTTAAGGAATCATTCTTGGTTTCCACACCGATGAGAGAGACTTGGGTAGTTAAGACATGTTATCGTTCTTGTAAAATAATTGTTGGAGGTATGGAAACTGAAATAGATCTTATGATTCTCAATATGTTAGATTTTGATGTGATTTTAGGGATGGACTGGCTATTTTCTTGTCATGCTACTATAAATTGTCGTGACAAGGTTATTTATTTTAATATGCCAGGGAGGAGTAATTTTGTGTTTCAAGGAGATCAAAGTGATGTACCTTGCAACATGATATCTATGTTAAGTGCGCGGCGTATGTTGCGAAAAGGATGTCAGGGATTTCTAGCTTTTGTTAAAGATTTAGAAAAGAAAGAACAAAAGTTAGAAGACATACATGTAGTTAATGAATTCCCAGACGTGTTCCCAGAAGATTTACCTAGATTACTGTCAGAAAGAGATATTGAGTTTGGTATTGATTTGGTCCCAAAAACACGACGAATTTCTATTCCACCTTATCGTATAAGAACTCAAAGGACAATTGGAAGATTTGTTGAACAAAGGGTTCATTCACCCAAGTTTTTCATCTTGGGGTGCTCCTGTTCTTTTTGTGAAAAAGAAAGATGGTTCTATGATATTATGTATAGAATATCGTCAGCTGGATAAAGTAACGGTGAAGAATAAGTATCCTTTACTAAGGATAGATGATTTGTTTGATCAGGTTCAAGGAGCAAAATACTTCTCAAAGATTGATCTAAGGTCTAGATATCATTAGTTACGAATTAAGAATGATGATACACCTAAGACTGCTTTTCGTACACGGTATGAACATTATGAGTTTCTCGTGATGTCTTTTGGGTTGACAAATGCACCAGCAGCATTTATGGATTTAATGAACAGAGTGTTCAAATCATTCCTTGATAAGTTTGTAATTATATTTATTGATGATATTTTGGTATATTCAAAGAGTCATGAATAACATATTGAACATTTGAGAATGGTGCTTCAGACCTTGAGAGAGCATCAGTTGTACGCAAAGCTCTCAAAATGTGAATTCTGGATGAGTCATGTAATGTTTTTGGGACATGTTATTTCTCAGGAAGTTATTCATGTAAATCTAAATAAAATTGAAGCAGTAAAACAATGGCCTAAACCAACAACTGTGTCTGAAGTACGTAGTTTTCTTGGCTTAGCAGGGTATTACCGTCGTTTTGTCAAAAATTTCTCCAAGACGGCTCTCTCATTGAATAAGTTAACTCGAAAGAATGTTAAATATATTTGGGATGATTCATGTGAGAAAAGTTTCACCCAATTGAAAGAGTGTTTAACTTCTGCACTAGTCTTAATCCTACCATCAGGACCAGAGGGTTACTTTGTATTCTGTGATGCCTCAAAGATAGGCTTAGGGTGTGTGTTGATGCAACATGGTAGAGTCATAGCTTATGGCTCACGTCAGCTTAAAAGGCATGAATTAAATTACCCCACTTATGATTTGAAAATAGCAGCTGTAGTGTTTTCCCTAAAGATTTGGAGACATTACTTGTATAGGGAAACTTGTAAAATTTTCACAGATCATAAAAGTCTTAAGTACATTTTTGAGCAGAGAGATCTTAATCTAAGACAACAAAGGTGGATGGAACTTCTGAAAGATTATAATTGTACCAGCCTTTACCATCCAGGTAAAGCAAATGTGGTAGCTGATGCCCTAAGTCGAAAGTCTATAGGAAGTTTAGCTCACATTGCCACTATAAGGAGGTCTCTAATACATGAACTACAAGAATTAGAAGCTAATGGAGTATTCTTTGAGATCACTGAGTCAAGTACATTTCTGGCTCATTTAACAATTAGATCATCCCTTGTTGAAAAAGTAAAAGCAACTTTAGAAAACGACATCGATATGGTCAAAATCAGAGATAAAGCAAGGGAAGGTTTAGCACCAAGTTTCTTGGTAGATGAAGAAGGAGTCTTATGGTTTAATGAGAGACTCTGTGTCCCCAACATTGAATCTTTGAAACATGAAATCTTAGTGGAAGCTCATAGTTCGCCATACGTTGTATATCCTGGTGCTGTGAAAATGTATCAGGACTTGAAATAAGTTTATTGGTGGGAGGGCATGAAACGAGATGTGACTGACTTTGTAGCTCGATGTTTGACTTGTCAGCAAGTTAAAGCTGAACATCGACGACCACCTGGTTTGATGCAAAAACTAGATATTCCCGAGTGGAAATGGGAAAGGATCACTATGGATTTTGTAGTAGGTTTACCCCAGTCAACAAAAGGAAATGACTCAATATGGGTCATAGTGGATCGACTTACTAAGTCAGCACATTTTCTTCCTGTTCATACCACTTTCAGTGTAGCAAAACTTGCTCAACTTTTTGTTAAGGAAATAGTGAAACTTCATGGTTTGTCAGTATCCATTATATCAGACCGAGGACCTCAGTTTACTTCTCAGTTCTGGAAAGTCTTTCAAGAGGCTTTAGGTACTAAAGTGAATCTTAGTACAGTGTTCCATCCTCAAACTGATGGATAGTCCGAAAGGACAATTCAGACTTTAGAGGATATGCTAAGAGCTTGTGTGATGGATTTCAGTGGAAGTTGGGAAGATCATTTGTCTCTTATTAAATTTGCTTATAATAACAGTTACCAAGCTAGTATCCAGATGACACCTTTTGAAGCTCTATATAGGAAACGGTGTCGATCTCCTATAGGTTGGTTTGAACTTGGTGAAACCAAAATACTTGGACCTGAGATGATACAAGAAGATATAAATAAAGTTAAACTTCTCAAAGAGAAGTTGTTAACTGCTCAGAGTAGACAGAAGTCTTATGCGGATAACCGACGATGTGAACTTGAATTTGCAATAGGTGACATGGTTTTCTTACAAATCTCACTTATGAAGGGAGAAATGAGATTCGGGAAGAAAAGGAAGCTTAGTCTGAGGTATGTTGGCCCATATGAGGTTATAGATAGAGTGGGTAATGTGACATATCGCCTAGACCTACCTTCAGACCTAGAGGGAGTTCATCCAATATTTCATGTGTCCATACTACGGATGTAATACCCCAATAATTTTTACAAATATTCAAAATCTATTTTGAAGTTTATTGAAAAATTTAATTACGTGGAAAATATTCTTTTGAATTAGTGAAGGAAATTTGGCAATATAAATTTTAAATTTTTAATTTAGGAAATTTTTACAAATTCTCAAGGATTTAAGCGAACAAATCTTATAAGTTAGTGTGACAATGAGTAAATTTATCCAAGAAAATTAGTAAGGCCGGTTACTATTCCAGTATACGGTACTATTTACATGTATAATACTATTTATGTATACAGTACTGTTCACATATACTATCGAAATGTCAAATACCAAATGTAGTTTGATCATAAGAGAAAACTAGAAAGAAACTGAGAAAAAAATGACATTTTATATGAGAGAATTCTTTAAGGGACTAAATTGAAAGGAAACAAAATTAGCAAATTGATTATACTAGTAGATGAGATTTGTAAGTGAAATTGGTAGGTGAGACCAGTAAGTAAAATTAGTAGGTGAGACGGGGTAGGTGAAACTGGTAGGTGAGACGGGGTAGATGGAATAGTACCCCTAAATTTTCTTATAAATAGGCCATTCCATTTCACTTTCAAAATCACACCTTCAACTTCTCTTCTTCTCTCTTTAAGATTTCTTGGTCCAACGCTAGACCTCTGAGATTTTGGACCTTTCCTTTTCAGCTTAGGTAAGGATACTATACCCTTTCTATGTTTTACAAATTTTAGAAGTTATTTTCTTAAGTATACTCTGTGGTTGCAGCTTTGGCTGATCTTCCACATCAGAAAAATTGTCCTTGGCTGCCTATATATTATTTTGAATCCCTGATTACCAAAATAGAATATAAACTGTGAATAATACATGTCTAGGAAAGTTCTGGCTAAGGAAAGACCTGGTTTTTAAGTGTGTCCATTGCGACCCTCCACTCTTTCCTGGGAACTTACCTGGTGTACTCTTTTACAAATTGTATTCTCTATTTCTGGTATGAATAGTATCCATATATATAAATAGTAACCGTACGTATGAATAATGACTGTACATATGAATAGTACTATATGTATGAACAGTGTTTGTATGAAAACAATCCTAACTTGTTTTCTCTAATCTTTCATGAAAATCTTCGTAGCGGAACATTGAAATTCACCTGAGTACTATTGTCCGTAACAACTTAAAGAAGTGATACTCGTACAGAATCCAGGTGAGTGAAACGACCCCGTTTTAATATAGTTTTAGCATTATTGGTGATAAAAAGTATGTCGTAGGACACTCCCAAGATTCATAGGGGTAAATTGGATTCATAATGACGAATTTAAGGAGATAATTAATCCAGAAGTATGGATAAGATGAAACAAGTATTTCACGATGATGTGAAGTTTGAATCTTTTCAAAAACAGTTTTATTGTTATCTTAATTTGTGGTTTATAAATCTATAATATAGTTATATACTATACATGTTATATGAATGAATATTACACTGTACTTCTGATTATGATATGAAATGCTGTACTATTGATTGTGATTGAGCGGGACAGTACCCCCTCTCACGGCAAGGCAGAAAACCCGGTTGAAAGGGTTTCTTGACCAATGAGTGTGGAGACAACGATTTCCTCAGTAGGGATATAGTCCGGATTGGTGATAAATCCGTGAGGCGCCCTAGCTAAGAGGATGAAGTTGTGCGTCATGGCAGAAATATACAAAATTGGTGAGCCGGCCTGTGTGCGCTCTCCGGGATATATTGTCATTGATGAGTACTAGTAACGTTTGTTAAATTGGATGAATTTTTATCTTCTTGTATGTAATTTCTAACTATGTCTATTGGTTGAGTATAAGCCTTCAGATATACTTACATGACTGGTAATGTATTTGAATTTTATTAACGCGAGGCCGATTCGCTCACTGAGTTTTAAAGCTTCACTCTCTATGAAACCTTTTTTTTACAGATTAGGTTACCGATGAAGAATATCCGTTAGAATAGTAGATCACTTTGGACCTTCCCGCTGTCGGGTAGGCCCCTCTTTTGTTGTAGATTATGTCACTCTATAATCATCTAGGATATCTAGGTCAGGGGTTTGGCATTTAATTTGTATGTCAGTATAATAATATATTTTATATTGATGATATATTATTATATGCAAATCATCTCTATGATTTTCAAATAAGAAAATTTGATATATTTTCTTCATATTTATTAAGGAATTGTTATTTTGATAATATAGAGATAATGACTAATAATTTAACTCGTGGGTAGAATTTATTGAAAGGCTTACAGTGATAGAATATTCATCATTGTGCTGGTCATGTGCCCAAAAAATGGGTCGTGACAACGAAAGTATCTTCCTGATCCTTCTCATGTCATTCAACCCCAAGAAGTTCATTTTCATGAAACTCTCACCTACGAAGAGGTACCAGTAGCTATTCTTGATAGAAAAGTCAAGAAATTGTGCACTAAAGAAATTCCTACTGTCAAGGTTCTTTGGAGAAATCATTCTCACGAGGAAGCTACGTGAGAGGTAGAAGATGAAATGTGGATAAAATATTCATATTTGTTTGAAACTTGAGGTAAGGTTTTAATTTGGAGGACCAAATTCTTTTAAGGGGGTAGAATGTAGTACCCGTTAATTTCAGAGTATAATTCGCTTAAGAATATTTTAGAATTTCACAACATTTGAGAGTATTTTAGAATTTCACAACGTTACTTTAGTTATTTATTTTAGTCATTTTTAATTTTCATATTTAATTATTCTCTTTGAATATTATTTGTGAAAATTAAGTTAAATGACTGGACTCGATATTTGTATCTTGTGGGGTATATTCTTAAGAATAGTAGAATTTGTAAAAAAAATGGATTGAATTTAATTAATTGAAGAATTAATTAAGGTATTTTGTATGTTGGGTCAAATAGGTTTGGACAGTGGGTATGGATACCCATTGGGTTATCCAATTAACCCACTTTACTATTTTAAGTTTTAGCTCTCTCTCTCTCTTCTTCATTTCACTCTCTCGTTCCTTCTTTGTTTTCACTTTCTTGCCTTCTCTCAACCTTCAAGCTTCCCCTTTCAAGTCTCCCATTGATTTAGTGTTTTTTTTTTTAAAAATCGTTTGGTTCAAAAGCCTAGTAAATATCAAAGGTAAGCTTTAATCTCATTATTTTCCTCAAATTTCAGTTATGTGGAAGATTAGATGAGATTTTATTCTTGAAGATTTTGATGATAATTCATGGATTTGAGTTGTTTTGGAGGTTTTTGAGTTAAGATTCAGTTAAGTAAGTTAGGAGAGATGAAATTTTAGTTTAGAAACAAGGAATTATAAGATGAAAAATTTTGGAAGATTTTCTGCAAAATTTGAAGTTACTGTAGCAACTGGAAAATCTAGAAATTTTTTAGTTTACTGTAGCAGTCATTGTAGTCTTGGCAGTCAACGTACTATAGCAAACCGTCACTGTAGTGAACCGTTACTGTAGCAAACTGTAATTGTTGTGAACCGTTCCTGTAGTTACGTTGACCGTTGACTGTTATTGTAGCTACGTTGACCGTTGACCATTGACCGTTACTATAGCTATATTGATTGTTGACCGTTGACCGTTACTGTAGCAATCAGAAAATATCGCATATTTTCATGATTTTATTCCCTTTCTTATTTTTCCTTGTGATATCTTTTACTAGGAAATAGTGTGGAACAAGATAAATTTAGACAAATATCAAGGTAAGTGAATAACCTTGCTAAGCTAGTTTGATATTATTAGTCAAAGTACAATATAAGTCTCATTTACAATATCATTTGGATATTAAGCAATCAATCTTTCAGATGACGGTATATGATGATTGGCATATTTTTTTTACAGACATTCAAAGGAATAAAAGTATGTATAAATAAATTTATTTCATGGTATTTGTACTATGTGATAAATTCTCACTATTTTATTAATAAGCAAATATCTACGAGATCTAATACATGAGTTTGAAAGGGTTAAAGTCCCATATACTCAGTGTATAACTATGAAAACCTATGCATGGGTATAAAAGTGTTAAGTCTCATACTACTCGGTTTAAATAGATGAAATCATAAATATGAGTTTGAAAGGGTTAGAGTCTCATACTACTCGGTGTATATCTATGAAATCTTATTCACGAGTTTGAAAGGGTTAGAGTCACATACTACTCAATGTATAAGATAAATGACTGGGCTGGACATTTATACATTATGGGGTATTTTAGAATTTCACAACGTTACTTTAGTTATTTATTTTAGTCATTTTTAATTTTCATATTTAATTATTCTCTTTGAATATTATTTGTGAAAATTAAATTAAATGACTGGACTGGATATTTATACATTATGGGGTATATTCTTAAGAATAGTGGAATTTGTGAAAAAATGGATTGAATTTAATTAATTGAAGAATTAATTAAGGTATTTTGTATGTTGGGTCAAACTGGTTTGGACAGTGGATATGGATACCCATTGGGTTATCCAATTAACCCACTTTACTATTTTAAGTTTTAGCTCTCTCTCTCTCTTTTCTTCATTTCATTCTCTTGTTCCTTCTTCGTTTTCACTCTCTCGTCTTCTCTCAACTTGCAAGCTTCCCCTCTCAAGTCTCCCATTGATTTGGTGTTTTTTTTTTAAAATCATTTGGTTCAAAAGCCTAGTAAAGATCAAAGGTAAGCTTTAATCTCATTATTTTCCTAAAATTTCAGTTTATGTGGAAGATTAGAGAAGATTTTGTTCTTGAAGATTTTGATGATAATTCATGGATTTGAGTTTTTTTGGAGGTTTTTGAGTTAAGATTGAGTTAAATAAGTTAGGAGAGATGAAATTTTAGTTTAGAAACAAGGAATTATAAGATGAAAAATTTTGGAAGATTTTCTGCAAAATTCAAAGTTACTGTAGCAACTGGAAAATCTGAAAATTTTCGAGTTTACTATAGCAGTCACTGTAGTGTCGGCAGTCAACGGTATTGTAGCGGTCAACATACTGTAGCAAATCGTCATTATAGTGAATCGTTACTATAGCAAACCGTAACTGTTGTGAACCGTTACTGTAGCTACGTTGACCGTTGACCGTTACTATAGCAATCAGAAAATATCGTATATTTTCATGATTTCGTTCCCTTTCTTATTTTTCCTTGTGATATCTTTTACTAGGAAATTTTCCTACACAAATTCTAGTATGAAACAAGATAAATTTAGACAAATATCAAGGTAAGTGAATAACCTTGCTAAGCTAGTTTGATATTATTAGTCAAAGTACAATATAAGTCCCATTTACAATATTATTTGGATATTAAGTAATCAATCTTTCAGATGACGGTATATGATGATTGACATATTTTTTTTGCAGACATTCAAAGGAATAAAAGTATGTATAAATAAATTTACTTTATGGTATTTGTACTATGTGATAATTTTTCACTATTTTATTAATGAGCAAAGATCTACGGGATCTAATATATGAGTTTGAAAGGGTTAAAGTCCCATACTACTCAGTGTATAACTATGAAAACCTATGCACGGGTATGAAAGGGTTAGAGTCTCATACTACTCGGTGTAAATAGTGAAATCATAAATACGAGTTTGAAAGGGTTAGACTCTCATACTACTCGATGTATATCTATGAAATCTTATTCACGAGTTTGAAAGGATTAGAGTTTCATACTACTCGATGTATAAGATAATTGATTATATGAGTAAATGTGGTATTAGTACTTTTGATATTTTATATAGTGCAATTATTCACTTACTGAGTTTTTAAATAAACTCATACTCCCTCTGATTATATTTTTAGATACAGAAAACAAGGAAGAAGAGTATCCGATTAAAAATTAGAAGCTTCTTGGAGTTATTCTCTATTTCTGTCTGGTGGGATACCAGTACTTATTAATGTGAATACTAGGAACGCTCTATACTTTTTATAGGTCTCCTAGGCTTGCAATGAGATAAACACATCAGATTATGTATGCCTATATTTGTTTATCAGATGAATATAATTCTGTCGTGTGGAATGAATGATAGAAGTTGAATGTAAGACCTCACAGAATATATGTAAATAACTCATGTTTGAGAACTTTATCAAATGAGTAGTTGTAGATATTAAGATTGTCCAGGATTTCGGGATACCATTGAGGTTTTCCCTTAAAATAGTATCTTTTCACATGTTCAATTTTTAGGATGTGACACATGTATACCTCCTCCTCAATTTCTCTATTTAGGAATGTCATTTTCACTTCCATTTGATGTAGCTCTAAGTCAAAGTGAGCTACTAAGGTCATGATTATTCTAAATGATTCCTTCTTTGAGATTGGAGAGAAGGTTTCATGATTATCAAGGCCTTGTTTTTGAGTGAATCTCTTAGCTATAAACCTTACCTTGTGTCTTTCAATATTACCAGAAGGACCCCTTTTGGTCTTATAGACCCACTTACATCCTACCATAGATGCCATTTCTAGTAATTCAACAAGGTTTCATACTTGATTTCTAGCCATAGATTCCATTTCTTCTTTCATGGCATTATACCATTTTGTAGAATCTATATCATTCATGGCTTATGAAAATGTGTTTGGATCATTTTTAGGTCTTATATCATAGTCAATTTCTTGGAGATATGTAACGTAATCACTAGAAATTGATGATTTCCTAATCCTTGAAGATCTCCTTGATATCATTGTTTCTTGATTAGTAGGTTCTAGTACTAATTGTTTAGTTAGTTCCATATTAGTGGATTCTTCATTTGGTGGCATTTGATATTGTTCAAGATCAACTTGAGAAGGATATCTTGAGTAGGAATTAAATCAATTATAGTTAAAGGTACAATTGGAAATTCTCTTGTTTCCTCAAATACCACCCTTTGAGTGTTCTCACTCCCACTATCTTGATGATCTTCAAGAAACTTAGCATTTCTAGCCTCAACTGCTTTAGAAGTGTGTGAAGAACAGTAAAACCTATATCCTTTGGAGTTAACTGCATAGCCAATGAAATGACCACTTATTGTTCTAGGGTCCAGTTTTCCCAAATTAGGGTTATATATCCTTACTTCAACTGGACAACCCCATATGTGTAAATATCTTAAGCTAGATTTTCATCTGTTCCAAATTTCAAAAGGTGTTTTTGGAACAACTTTTGTTGGAACTCTATTTAAGACATACACAACAATTTTCAAGGCTCTACTCCATAAGGATATGGTTAGACTTGAATCATTTATCATGCTTCTTACCATGTCCATTAGAGTGCAATTCCTTCTTTCAGCTACACCATTCTGTTGAGGGGTACCAAGCATTGAGTATTGAGCAATAATGCCCTCCTCTTGAAGGAATTTAGGAAATGGACCTAATGCTTGTCCTTTTTCTATGTATCTGCCATAATATTCTCCACCCCTATCTAATCTTACGATCTTAATTTTCTTTTCCATTTATTTCTCTACCTCTACTTTGAAGACTTTAAAGGCATCAAGTGCCTTAGATTTATCAAACAAGAGATAAAGATACATATATCTTAAATAGTCATCAATGAATGAGATAAAATATCTCTGACCATTCAAACATGGGGTGGCAAAAGGCCCACAGATATCCGTATATATGATCTCAAGAAGCTCTTTCCTCTTATTGGCACTTTTAGAGGACTTGTTAGTCTGCTTTCCCTTTATGCAGTTCACATAAGTGGTAAGGTTAGCAAAATCAAGGTCCTTTAGGATCCCTTCTTTAACTAACCGCTTTATCCTTTCAATAGAGATACGTCTTAATCTCTTATGCCATAGTAAGGAGGAATTTTCATTTGCATTGATTCGTTTAACACCAACATCATTATTATTTAGGGTTAACAAACATATCTCAAATGTAAGGTTTAAATCAACTTTGAACAAATTGTCAATTAGACTACCAGAACCAACAACTTTATTATCATTGAAAATATCAAAAGTAGTACTATGAAAATTAAAACAATATCTATAAATTGTAAGTCTGAAAACTGAAATCAAATTTCTAGAAAAAGAAGGTACATAAAAGGTATTCTTAAGTTATAAATAAAATCCAATCTTCAAGGCAAGTCTATAAGTCCCTACAGCTTCCACTTGTGAATGCATTTGATTTCTTGAATAGATGCCTTGTTGTTCACTTCCCATTGGTTTCCTTAGGGTTTGGAAGCCCTGCAAATGATTAGCAACATGAATAGTAGTTCTAGAATCAATCCACCATGTGTTGCTAGGTGCTTCTATAAAGCAAGATTCATAACAAGTAAAGGTAGAGTTACCTTTCTTGGCAAACCATTTTTTGTACTTAGTACAATCTTTCTTCATGTGTCCAGGCTTTTTGTAGAAATAACATTTTTTGACAATGTTGTCACCTCGTTTCTACACTGAAAGATGTTTTCCTTTTCCAGAGACATTTTTACCCTTCTTGGCATTTCCCTTATCATGAGCCACCAGATGAACACTCTCAGGTGTCTCATGCTTCAATCTCTCTTCCTCTTGAACATACATGGTTAAAAGTTCATTGATTGACCATTTATCCTTATGTGTGTTATAAGAGATTTTGAAAGGTCCATATTCAGTAGGAAGAGAATTAAGAATGTAATGCACAAGGAATGACTCAGATATGTCAACCTTATGGGATAATAACTTTGAAGCAATATCCCTCATTTCTATAATGTGCTCATGCATTCTCTTACTTTTGTCAAGCTTCATTCTCGAAAGCTTATTCATCAGGGTGCTGGCTAATGCCCTTTCAGAGCTCACAAATTGCTCTTCAATTAGCCTTCGTATAAGCAACAACTATATCACATTAAGGGATAGAACCCCTAATGATCTTCTTTATATTAGATTTGATAAGCATCATACATAAGCAATTAGATCGATCTCACTGTTCATAGTGAGCTCTTTGGTCTTGGCTACTTTCTTCTATGGAAGGAGAACGTATCTTACTTACACGGAATGCCAAGTCCAAATCCCAGCATCTAAGAGTCAAATAGATTTATTCTTTCTAGTCAGAATAATTTTCCCCAGTTAACATTGGAACATTATGATTACTCATATTAGTAGGAAAAACTGCACATACCAAGGGCATTCATAAATATTATGAAGCATAAAATTCACAAATACTTTACATATAAATTTTAACCTTTCTATGGGTAGAGGTTGCAGAACATGCATGAAATTTATATGTTTAATAAGACTAGCAGATATTTAATTATTTCATCTAATATCTTATTATTAAAACAATTACTCCCCTGTAAGGCCAAGTAATTTTTTTTAATATTAAAACTTTATATATTAATCATAACCCTAAAGATGCTTTGCCTACTCTTTATGAGTATGATTTAATTTTATGTGATATTAATCTAATTTAATATTTATGAGATCAACATTACAAACTATAACCCTAAAGATGCTTTGGCTACTCTTTAGGTTTATAATTTAACCTTACGTAATATGGTCCACTAACTTAATAAGTCAAAAATAATTCTATAGCCAAACCTTAACTTTATTCCATACTAATTCATAAATAAGCAATTATATAGTTTAGAAAAACACTTTAACACTCTAGAATGACTACTAAAGAGAGTACGTTATATATGATGATAAAAACAGTGCAAGGAAAAATCACAAAAAAAAAATTCATGGCAAAAATCTGAGAGTGCAATATATTTTCTGTCCTTTAAAGTTTCCAAAATTTGAGAAAAAAATAGTTTTATATTTTCAAAGATTCTCAAAAATTCAAAGAAAATATATTCTGGCTAGTGAGGAAGATCTACAAAATTTGGTGAATAAACTCGAAAGGGATGATCCTCATGCACTTACATGCTCCCAAGCCATGAGTGGGCTTCGTCTAGATAGACCAAACTTCATCTTCTTTACCCGCTGGGTTTGCAAAATAGGTCATCCGACCCAGTTTCAAACCCGGTACTATAAGAGGGGTGGTTTTCCTCCATTTTTGGTCCTTTTTAAGTGCCTTTAACACCATTTTTCTTGGTTTTCATTCCTCTAGAAAATCCTTATATTAATTTGTTCAATTGTTCATGAAATAATACTTTACATGAATTGGGATTTTTCAAGAAAACTCCGTGAAACATCTTAGTTTTGCTTTTTACCAGCAGGCGTTAATATTAAATTAAATCTAAGCAATTTAAACTAATATAAGAACTTAAACAGAAGGGCTAAACATTGGTTCAAAAATTTTAAACATAATAGCATGAACACAAACATAGGCAAAACATACATATAAAGAATTGAAACTTGAAAAATAATTTCACAGATATAAGCAAGGCAGAGTAAGAACAGAAATTCAGCTTTGATACCAAATGTTAAACTTTTGTAGATATTCAGTCATGAAATTCATACTGTGTTCATACAAGCAACAGAAAAATAAATACATCTCACCATTACTTTCTAGTTGAAAGGGACAGAATGCTTCTAGCCTATGCCTATTCTTTATGTTATGAAATGATGGTGTTCAGAACTTGACTGTATGTCAGTGTGTAGGTTAGGCCAGGGACCCTGTCCTATTTATAGTAAATTGTGGTAACCTTCATAATCAGAATAACTACACAATTAAAAATTGTAACCGACTCATTTAAACAAATTTAATATGGAATAAAAAAAATTATTTCGTTATTATTCCATATATTGATTATTGATAAATGCTATCTTTAATAGTGGGCCACATTTAGTTAGCCAAATCATAACTGTAGCTAACATCCTAAACTCTCTTAGCTCTTTATACAGTCAATAATGACTGTGGATCTTCTCCTATTCTATGTAGGAACAGTCTTTTCCATCTTGCAGCTCATGTTCAATCTTAAGATTCTTTTTTTTAATTTCATTTTTTAATTAAAAAAATCATTGGATCAATTGTCTCTATGAATCCTCCTGTAATTGAATCCTCCAGTTCATGCAAATAATAAGAGAGTATCCTATTCCCAAAATAATAAGTTAAGGCCTCCCACTTTGAAAAAAAAAATGTAAGACCTAGATCTGTCAATCTTTTTTTTTTTTTTCATTTTTAGATATGCAAACCTCACAAGTATGATATGCAATTTTCTCACTGAATAGTAATTGGAAAAACAAATACTTTAACAATGGATAAAACACAAGTAGCAAAATTTTATAGCTTCAATTTGTCCTCAAAGCATTAAAGTATGACAAATATTTTTCTTTGACTCCCAATTGAGTTTGTGTATCATTCCAAGAATAGGGGATTCAAACTTAAGAGGTATAAAGTAATAAACGGATTGATATAAGAGAATTCCTGATAAAAAGGAAAAATAAAGCGCATTAGGTAAGGATTAAGTAAGACGAGAGATTATAACTTAATAAAATAAGAACTTGTTCTTATGAGAAAATGAGTTGTAGAGACAATAATTCTCTCAAAGTTCAATAATACCAAAGTTTGTGTCCCTAATGAATAATTTTAAAAGGGTATTTATATTAAAGGGTCTAACCTATCAGTTGAATGACATGATAGATATGTTTTGCAAACATGACCACAACTATGGATGGTATCTTGAAAAGGGGCTAAATTTGTGGGAGTGGCGAGATCATGGGTTCTAAATGACCTAAAAGGGGGAACTTGTGATTATGGGTGTGGTAGTTTATTAGAGTGGTAATGTGAGCCAAGCTAACAAGTTATGAAAAAGAGTGAGCCCTATAAAACAATAAATGTTATTTTATTAAAAAAATAATTCCTTACCTAGCTTACCTAGAGTTAGGGGTGAGCAGTGGGTTAGGTTGACCCTGTAATGCCCCAGGTATTACAGTGTAGTTAAAAAGTATGTAAATCCTTGAGGGGTGAAATTTTTTTTTCCTCGAATTAAGGAGTTCTTATTAGAGGGATGAGGGATTCTAAAGTTTAATAAGGACTAAGACTTACCCTTGATCAAGTAAAATTGTAACAGAAAAAGGAAACATATGTGATGAGTGTAGGGAAAGTGGTGGGCCCCATACATACACTAACTTAAACACACATCCTCATCTCTTCCTATTCATTTTGCTCTCTCCCATCTCACGCATATCTCTCCTTCTTCGTCGGCCAGCCACTCTTACGCCATCTCCTCTAACATCCATCCATGCTAATTACTTGATGAAGGAAGACATAGAAGCTTGGGAGGATTGGTAAGCAAGTGTTCTTCTTCTTCTTCTTCTCTTTCCTTTTCTTCCCAGAAGAAAACCCTAGTTTTTGGAAAATTTTATTTATGAATTCTGAAGGCTGAAAATGAATGGTTTTAACCTTATTAATGTGGAATTGTTGTTCTAAATTATTGATAAAGCCCTTGTAATACCCATGAAAAATAAAATATAAATGCGTGTTTACAAACTACTATTACTATTTCAGTGTACAATACTATTCACCCATATAATACTATTTACGTATATGGTACTATTTATCTGTACAATCAAAATGTCAAGTACTAGATGTAGTTTGATCATAAGAGAAAATTAGAAAGAAATTTGTAGGAGAAAACAACATTTTTTATGAGAGAATTCCTTGAGGGACTAAATTAAAAGGAAACTAAATTAGCAAATTGATTATACTAGTAGATGAGACTAGTAAGTGAGACTAGTAGATGAGACTAGTAAATGAAACTAGTAGATGAGACTAATAAGTGAAACTAGTAGATGAGACTAGTAAGTGAAATTGGTAGATGAGACTAATAAGTGAAACTAGTAGATGAGACTAGTAAGTGAAATTGGTAGGTGAGACGGGTAGATGGAATAGTACCCTTAAATTTTCCTATAAATAGACCCTTCCATTTCACTTTCAAAATCACACCTTCAACTTCTCTTCTTCTCTCCTTAAGATTTCTTGGTTTGAGGCTAGACCTCTGAGATTTTGGGCTTTTCCTTTTGCTTAGGTAAGGATACTATGCCCTTTTTATGTCTTTCAAATTCTAGAAGTTATTTTCTTAAGTATGCTCTGCGGTTGCGGCTTTGGCTGATCTTCCACATCAGAAAAATTGTCCTTAGCTGATTTTGTGTTATTTTGATTCTCTGATTACCGAAATAGAATGTAAACTGTGAAGAATACATGTCTAGGAAAGTTCTGGCTAAGGAAAGACCTGGTTTTTAAGTGTGTCCAGTGTGACCCTCCACTCTTTCTTGGGAACTTACCTGGTGTACTCTTTTACAGATTATATTCTGTATTTCTGGTATGAATAGTACCTGTACGTATGAATAGTGACTGTATGAATAGTAACCGTATGTATGAACAGTATTTATACGGAAACAATCTTAACGTATTTTCTATAATCTTTCATGAAAATCTCTGTAGCGGAACACTGAAATTCACCTGCGTACTCTTGTCCATAACAATTTAGAGAAGTGATACTCGTACGGAATCCAGGTGAGTGAAACGACCCCGTTTTAATAGAGTTTTAGCATTACTAGTGATAAAAAGTATGTCGTAGGACACTCCCAAGATTCATAGGGGGAAATTGGATTCAGAATGACAAATATAATGAGATAATTAATCCAGAAGTATGGATAAGACGAAGTAAATATCTCATGATGATGTGAAATTTGAATCATATAGTTATATACTATACCTGTTATATGAATGAGTATTATATTGTACTTCTGATTATGATATGAACTGTTGTACTATTGATTGTGATTGAGCGGTACAGTACCCCCTCTCACGGCAAGGCGAAAAACCCGGGTTAAAGGGTGTCTTGACCAATGAGTGTGGAGACAACGATTCCCTCAGTAGGGATATAGCCCGGATTGGTGATAAATCCGTGAGGCGCCCTAGCTAAGAGGATGAAGTTGTGCGTCATGGCGGAAAAATACAAAATTGGTGAGCTGGCCTGTGTGCGCTCTCCGGGATATATTGCTATTGACGAGTACTAGTAACGTTTGTTGAATTGGATGAATTTTTGTCTTCTTGTATGAAATTTCTAACTATGTTTATTGGTTGAGCTTGAGCCTTCGGATATGCTTGCATGACTGGTGATGTATTTGAATTTTATTAACGCAAGGCCGATTTGCTCACTGAGTTTAAAAGCTCACACTCTCTGTACAAACTTTTTGTTCAGATCAGGTTGCCGCCAAAGAACATCCGCTAGAGGAGTAGATCACCTTGGACCTTCCCGCTGTCGGGTAGGCCCTTTTTTTGTTATAGAATATGTTGCTCTGTAATCGTCTAGGACATCTAGGTCAGGGGTTTGGTATTTGGTTTGTATTTCAGTATGATAATGTATTTTGTATTGAGGATCTATTATTTTTAATTAAGAAAATTTGATGTATTTTCTTTGTATTTATTAAGGAATGGTATTTTGAGAATATAAAGATAATGACTAATAATTTTACTTGTGGGAAGAATTTATCGAAAGGCTTACAGTGATGGGATATTCATCATTGTGCCGGTCATGTGCCTAGAAAACGGGTCGTGACAGCCCTCTTGTTCAATGTGATTGAATCATTAGGAGAAAATTTGAGTTGTTAAAAGAACAAAATTTGAGAAAATTTCTTGAATCTTTTCTTCTTGAATGTTGCTTCGAAATCCTAAGTTTGGGGCTGTTTCAAGTGTCTTTAACTTACCTTAAAATATCCAAAAGGAACCCTTGGAGGATTAGAACAAAAGGAGAGGGGTTGGGCCTTGGAGGGAGCCATTTTCGAACTCCATCCATGGCTGCCCAGCCATGATGCCCCGGTTTGGTCAGCCAAGGGTTGAAGACGAGAGTGGTGCCAACTTGACAAAAAGCTTTAAGAGAGACACCATAGGCGCCACCACCTGCTAGCATGCCTAAAAGTGTGAATTGACCCCTTTTCTCATGTTTCTATGGTCCTTAAGTGTTAGATGTTGTCTTGAGCTTCTTTGGCCATTTTGAAGCTTGCAAATCCATCTCTAAAAAGAAGAAATTGGTCGGAAAGTTTTGAGCAAAGGTGAGGGATATATGTAATGATTTGTGTTACTAGGAATTATGTAATGATTTGTGTTAGAGTTTTGCAAATCCATTTTCATCTAAACTATTAAGTTTGAATATAGAGTTTAGTTACTAGGAATTATGTAATGATTTGTGTTAGATATCGATGTGAAACCTTGCATACACATGATATAATCACACATGTTGCTTGTGGTTGATTAGATAAGAATGGTTAATTCTTTGCTAGCATAATATATTACTATGTCATATGTAATTATGAATTGAATGTAAGGTTATGGATGGATTGAGTATGCAAGTATGCCATCCTAGTCTAATATAAATGTAATTAAATATAAAATAGATGTGAATGGTATCATTCAAATAAATTATTTGTCATGGATGTATATCATGCCTTGTATGAATGACTTGAGCGTATAATGTGGTGTGAAACCTTGCTTTTGTGCTTGTGGATATGTATGTGGCCTTCAGGCAAGGAAATTGTCCTTGGGAAAATATATATAAATCTCCAAATTTCTCCTTTTGATTGCCTAAAGGAGCACATTCCTATGTATCTGAGCTCATGTAATAATTGTAGTAATCAAGAGAGAAATGTCCGAGATGAATTTATGCCGAAAGGGCATATGTCAATAGGCACATTGCCAAAGGGCATCAGTGCATGTAAAATTCATGGTTCATCACATGCGAGGAAATAAGGGTGGGAAAATACTATGTATGGCTAAAGAGAGCCAAAAGATTGTTATGTAAATTCATACCCTATATGTAGACGTACATAGTGGGGGCGTGCGAGCCAATAAGGGGATACAATGTGATAAGGAAGAGAAGGGGGACTTGCAATGCTAAACATGTTGATGTATCAATGTGACTTAAATGGTTATGAACTTGATGTGTATGTTATGTTAAATGCAATATGTTGTGATGGTAAACGATTTCTTTTGGTTTATGCTTGCCTATGTGTGAGATTCCTTGAGTATAGTCTATCATAAATTGGAATATATGATATTATGATCCTGTATAAAGGTTAAATTGTTTATACTTGATGATGTTGCATGCATAGTCGTGTGTGTGGTGATAGATAGGGCTATTATTAGGTGAGTCTCGTGGTTTGAATTCACCCCTTCATAGTTTCAAGTACGAAGAACTCTACATCTCGGAGACTCGAGTATTCAAAGCACCTCTCCTTTGTTCGGGGTACAGTAACGTCATAGTTAGTTATATTTACATATTACGCATATAGGAAATTCTAAAGAGGCTCTGTAATCAGATAAGCTGTGCTACATTGTGCAAAATAATTTAAATTATATGCTTTATAAATGAGGATATTGGGAAATACATAGTAAGAACTGGAAATATGTATGTAAAATTGTAATAATGTATTTCACCATGTTTTGTTCCGTTTATGGTTATGTGAGGAAATGTTATCTTCATTTTGACACCCACATGTGTGGCAAGAATTAAATTTATAGTAATTAAAGATAATGGGTTAAGGGAAAGTTAAGCTTGTGGCGGTATAGTCTAAGACATTGTCCGCACTAGACATGTACCCAGATAGGGGTTGTGACAACTTGTAATGATCCAAATGATTTCCAGATTGACGATTATCCCCACAAGTCAACATAAGTCCTTACAATATGTTTTCTCCTTACTCACATGCTCCTTGGAAAAAATTCCCAGGGGATCACCCATTCTAGATGTCACGACCCAAAACTGGTATGTGATTGGTGTGGACGGTGCTTAGCCTGCACTGCTATAAGCCTAACTTTTACTTAGAATCCTTATACCTTTCATTTTCTTAACTAGCTTTTGGTTTGAAAGCGAATAACTTGCAACTGAGAAATAATGAAAATTCCTTTTCATTTATAACTAGCATTCATAAAAATTTAAGTACATGATACTTTTACACTTAGCTTTTCATAATCTCAAACATGAACTATAACCTTTTATGCTGGTTCCTACTATATCCTTTACATAAATACATATCACAGTGTGACCTATCCGATTACAGATCTTTACTAAGATTACCTAACTTAACATAACTCTAAAGTACTCTACCTTGCCCTGATCAATGGGGAGGTGTCATTGACATGTACGTTGTTATTCTATGGAGTCTTATGTACTTGAAACTGTGAGGGGGTAAGTTTAATCACTTGATTCACCATAGATAGCCCTACTAAGCAAACATATATAACCATGCATGCAACAAGCATATGAATACATAAAACATGAACATGCTAACATTCACAACCACCCAGTTCATGCAAGAGGTGATGGCAGCTAAACTTTTCAAGACACATACATGGATATCATGTGCTTATCAAAACTTATACTTGTATAATAGAAAGCAATAAGGCCCCATGAACATTTACATGTACAACATCTTTCTTTCTTATGTTTCTTTGTTTCATTCTTGCATTCATGCTATGGGACTACACTGAAAACATGATGCCATAGGCATTCAATGAGACTATTAGCACCCAATCATATCATATTAATCATTCTTCACAAGAAGGCATGTAAATGAAATAAAGGAATCTTGAATCATCTCATCCCAAATGTAAGAATTTAGTTGCAACTTATTAACGTTAAAGCTATATTCATAAATATCTCTTACAACTGTTGTACATGCTTAGTCGATTAGGTCACTATGGGCCATTGTCGTAGCCGGCTCTGGTAACCCAATAAGCCCTCTTGAAGAACTTCGAGTCACTAGGGAAATTGGACCCACCAATCCTTTTTACTAAAGGTGACGTTGTGGACCAAAGGCCTGCCAAGCCACTTTCGCTCACGAGGTTGCTGTAAGTCCTACTCAACCTAGCCCCTTGCCATGGCCATGACATTGCGGGAAAATCAACCACATCAAGAGTTCTTAAGCAGCATAATTACGCAAATTAATCAAGAGATCTTAGGCAGCACCACTGTGCATCAATGAAATACATACATACACATAATGCAACATCCACACACATGTATATATAAATATATACTTGTTTAACTTTCCACAATTGATTTCCTAAGGCGGAAGGACCCTCACACATTCTAGAAACTTTTCATTTGGTTCTCAACCACTTAAAATGGTATTCCCATGTTTGTTACTCCCATTTCAACTCAAGGAAAGATATGGAAATTTATTACTCATATCGATCATACTTCATAACACTTAATTACATGCAAAGACGAATATTCGAATTTCTTTTCCAATCCTAAGTCCTTGAGAAATTCATTAGGTCATTTTCATATTTATACTTACATTTTTATACACAAGCAAATTTAATTCACAATGGCCACAACTAACTTAGAATTCACTTTGTAGACACTACTAGGCTTATAATGCAATGGCTCCAACCCTCAACAGTCATATACAACTAAGTATATTTATATCTCAAACATGTGGTACTGCAATTCTAGACTTAGCATCATATCATTTTCATTTCATATTTACCTCAAATTAGCTCTAGTAAGAATAAATCTTAGAAATCAAAATCAAGCAAGATAGGGCTAGATCCCTCACCTAGATTTGAAGCACTTCTGGCATCTGAAGAATGTCTTGGCCAAGCCTCAAACCTTAACTAAACCTATGACATATTAGAAAGCATCTTAGAACTCAAAAACCATGAAATTCTCACATGATCAGGCTATAGCGCCTAGGCGCCATAGATCCTTCTAAGACACAAGGCACACTTCAAGCTTGGGCACCTGAGTTGCCTAGGCCTGAAGCTCTCGGCCTAAAGCCAAGGCACAAGCACCCCTGAACCTTGCTAGCTTCTGTCTTCATGGCACCAAACTGTAACTTCAATAGTGGCTCAGTTTTGGTCTAAAATTATTAGTTTCATTCTCAATGTTCCAGGACCAATTTGGCACCAATTTCCCAAGTTAAGATTGAGTATACAAGCTTGCATAATGAATTCCCAAATTAAAGCCCTAACTTTCTTCTTATCGCTTCCATTCCTTGAAATTCACTCTTAATCATGCTAAACTCATGAATTTTTGGTTCCAACAACAATCATCCTAGAGGGTTTTAACATGTTACCCAAGCTTTAAAATTCATCCTAGAGGCTTACCTTAATTTCCTTCTTTCTGGTGGGAGGTGGTGTACAAAGACCTAATCATTTGTCAGAGATTAATGACTAGAAGCTTGAATGGAGGATTGAAGGAAGAGAGGAAAGTGTGTTGTGAGAGTGAGAGGGAGGAAAGGTCACGTGAAAAGAGAAGGATAGAAAATGAGGGAGTGTGTATAGTCCCATGTATTTATACTCATGGAGTAAATTTACCACTTTACTCTTGGTCAACCCATGGTAATGTCAACTCGTAATTTTTTTCCCAACTCTGGTATTCTTATAATCTTGAGAGATCACAACATTTTCATCACTAACTTTCCCATCTTGCCAAGAAGCATCTCATTTTTTTATCTTTATTTCATTCTAGTCTCTTCATGGACTTAGTCTTCTCTGTCCTTCCATAAGCCACATGTACACCCTCACCCTTAGGTCATTCTTTAATTAATTAATTTTGCCTCTTCTTAACCTTACATTTCCTTCTCGATAAAACAAAAATATTTTTCCTTGTACTAGAATATTTAATTAGAATTTCCAACAAGTAATACCGAAAATCGCGAGTATTACATCAGAATTACCTCAAGTTAAGCATGCTTTGTTGTGGAGTACTTATGAAATAGGCTCCCAAAAAGGAAGGTGCACCTTATTGGTATAAGTAGTACCTATCAAATCCTTTAAGCTCTCCTCAACTGTACAGTTAAGAGAATCCCTTAACTGTGTAGAAGGGTAGTTTGGAAGAATTGGTCCAACTAAAGCAGAAGGGTAGTTTAACTGAATACCAACAAAGGTTTGAAAAGATTTCCTATAGGAGCAATCTAACAGAGGAACAAAAATTAGATTGTTACCTTGGTGGTTTGAAGGATGAGTTTGCTTGGGATGTAAGGCTGTTCAACCCAAAAACCATCCTAAAAGCTACATGCCTAGCCAAAATTAAGGAGATAAGTCTCAGAAGTGGAGTCAAAACATGGATAACAATGTTTAATCTTAAAAAAAAAACAATGTGACTACAGTTCAGGGACAAGAAATTCAGCAGGATCAGAGGGGGGTCTTGGCCAAGCCAGCATACAAGTTTCAGACAAAGATATCCCTGGTAGAGTTAGAAAAACACCGAGCCAAGAATCTTTTTTTCATCTGCCATGAAAGGTTCATGCTAGGCCACAATTGTCCATAGCGTCAGAGAGGACAATTGTTTTTTTTATGGAGGTGACAGACTTGAAGATTTAGGACAATAATCCAGTAGTGATCACGAATGACAAAGCTGAAGACACAAAGTTACAAGCCATAACAGCCCTTAATGCAATCATTGGTGATGCAAAGGAAGGGGTTAACACCATGAGAATTAAAGGTACTATAGGAAGTAAAACTCTGCACATTTTATTAAACACGAGAAGCTCACATAATTTTCTCAGTGACAAATTTAGCAAAGTATCAGCCCCCAAGACAACTGAAATACAACCTATGCAAATCTTTGTAGCAAACGAGGCAAGGGTCCATGGTACAAAAGTGATTAAGGGATCCTCTTGGTCCATGGAGGGTCAGACTTATTTAGCATATGTTATTTTATTTCCCTTAGTAGGGTGTGACATGATTTTGGGAATGTAGTGGCTCAAGAAATTGGACTCCACTGTTTAGGATTGTTCAAACTTGATAATTGAGTTCATAAGAGGAGGGTAGAATATTAGACTGTCAGCATGTAAAGGGGCAAGAAATCAATTACCTGAAGTAGACAAAGAACCATCTCAAGTAAAAGATACTCAAACTTATTTCATTCAAGTAGTCCCAAGGGTGAAAGCATCTCAGTGTTATGCCATGAATTTAGAGGATGAAACTTAAATAAGTTATGATACCCAACAGTTATTAGTGGGTGCAGATTGTGTATTGATTACAAGGCATTAAACAAACTGACTACAAAGAATAGGTACACGATCCTGTTAATGGAAGATTTGTTTAAAGAATTAGGAGGGGCGAAGATATTTTCTAAATTGGACCTTAAGTCCAGTTACCATCAAATATGACTCATTGATGAAGACAGATATAAGACTGCATTCTAAACACATGCCAGGCACTATGAGTTCTTGGTTATGTCATTTAGGCTATCTAATGCCCCGACAATATTTCATAATACCATGAACCATATATTTCAGGAATACTTGAGGAAGTTAGTAATCGTCTTCTTTAATGACATCCTCATTTACAGTGGAAGTGGGGAAAAGCATCTAAAGCATTTGGAAATGGTATTTAAAGTCCTTAAGCAGCATCATTTTGTCATTGACAAAGGGAAGTACACATTGACAACAACAAAAATTGAGTACCTAGTCCACTACATTTCAACAAAAGGAGTGTATACTAATCCCAAAAAGATAGAAATAGTTACTGAATAGCCTGTGCCGAAGAATGTTAATCAACTGCAAAGTTTTTTTGGGAATGACTGGTATTATAGAAGATTCGTGAAGGGCTACGGGGCATAGCCAGACGTCTCACCAATATGTTAAGGAAAGGGAGTTTTAAATGGGACCAAGAAGCTAATGATGCTTTCAATCTATTAAAGAAGGTTCTTACATCTGCACCAGTTTTGGCTCTCCCGAACTTGAGCAAACTATTCATGGTAGAGACGAATGAATCTCAATATGGAATAGGCGTGGTACTAATGTAGAACCAGCACCCAATAGCTTACATAAGTGAGGCACTCTCTCCTAAGAATCAATCACTATCGATTTATGATACAGAACCGTTAGCACTAATGTATGCAAGGGAAAAGTAGCACTCTTACTTGGCAATTCAATTGTTTGTAATAAGAACAGATAAAAAAAAGCCTTAGATACTTATTGGAGAAAAAGTTGTTAACACCTAGTCAATTTGGATGGTTGACCACGTTGATGGGGATGAGTTATGACATTCAATATAAGAAGGGTAAAGAAAACACAGTTGTAGACACTCTCTCCAAGGCCACTCACGAGGAACTTCTCCAAATGGCAACTTCTGACGTTCCATTTGAACTATGGAGATTAATCAAGCAAAAGTAGAAAGATGATGTGAAAATGAGAAAAATGATAAAGCAGGTGCAGCAAAATCCCAGTTAGCATCCCAAGTACAAGTGGACTAATGGTATCCTAACTAGAAGTAGAAGGCTAGTTATGGGCTTTGCGCTTTAGAAAAGTGATTCTGGAGTGGCTACACACATCTCTAGTAGGTAGGCACTCAGGCATTAAAGCAACAGAGAAAAGAATTAAGGCTATGTTCTATTGGAAGGCATGCAACGAGATATCAAGGCATTTATACTTCATTGTGAACCATGCTTACGCTGTAAGAATGAAAATATGGCATCACTTGATCTGTTGTAGCCTTTGCCAATTCCCGATGGCGTATTGTCATGCCTCCAAATCGAGTTAAGTGACCGACACAGTATGAGATCTACCCCATTACCATAAGCCTCTTAAATCACAATTAAACATAACAGGAGATTAAATTAATAGCCAATCATAGCGTTATACACACCGATATCTAATATTAAATAACATCCATATCATGAATATTGCAATATTACAAAAGTAGACTTATGTTTCTAAACTTTCTCTCTCCATCACAAAATAAAGTTAAGGAAAGATTTAAAAATATAGACTAACCATGAGTAATAAATATAAAAGAATTCCATCACAAAAGGATGCCCACTATGATCCTAGGAATCCTAACAATTACAGAGCGGACCACCCCTTCCCAAAAATAAAAAATAATCACCAACTAATTGGCAATGATGTGATGATATGAGACTCCGCTACTCCTCTTGTTGAGGCTCACCTGTAACGACAAATCTGCAATAGGCACACATAAAGGGAGTGAGTAAATTATTCAGTGAGTATAACACCACGAGAAAAACTTACCATGTGCCTCCTACAGGGAAGAGGGTAGCTATTTGCACATCACGTCCTAAATCCAACTCAATCCATCACAAAATTATACAACAACCAAGTGTACACAGAGGTATAGCTAGAATTCACACATAAATAAATACAAACGTAAATATTCATTTATTCCAACACAAACTTTAATAAGATAAGGAGACCAACAAGGCCAATTTACATTTGGGCAGTATAGGGTTTTTCCAAGAGTGTCACCATCTCAAGACACCTACTACCAAACATGATTTATTTATTTATCATCGTCTATCCTTCACTTAGACAATATCCTCGAGGGTTAAAGGATTATTAATCCATAAATTTCATAGGTTCACTATCCCAAGACCTCCTCCCTTGCTTTTCCATCCCCAAGCAAGGGAGGTAAAAGTGTTCCTTTACATTAACGTCACTTAGTACAAATTAGGTTCATACACAAAGTAGCATTCACAAGTAAGCAATCCATCACAAATATTATTTCTATTTCTCTTACTAAAATATCATGGTAAGGTGAACATGTGGCTCAACACTAGCCGAGGTATACCAGTTTTTACATAAGGGTAACTATAATCTCCGTACCATCCCAATTCAATTAATGGTAATAACTAACAAAATTAAAAGGCATAGTTTCACTTTCAAAAACATTCCAACATCTAAATAAAATTTGGTAGCGATAATCCCTCGTCTGTGGATAGGAGTACAACTATAGAAAGCCATGAAGCCACCACAAAACACATGTAGTTGAAGAGTACACCTACAATAAATGTCGAAGTTAGGTTTAAAGTTCATATGGAGACCTCAACTAAACACCCAACAACCCCCATTCACTTCCAAACTTGGGTGTTGGTGCCTCTACGAAGATGGCGCCCATGCGCCCGCCTCTGAACCCAAACCAGCAGCTTCGAAAAATCCTTCCCATCTCACCCCAAATCCTTTGCTTGATGCCTAAAGGCTTTTATGGTTGAATAGTAAACATTTTTAAGTGTTTGGGGCATCCTAGAATTTGCTCTTGTCTCATTAAAACAAAGAACAAGTTGTGCCATATAATCTCCAAATTTCACACCTAACACACATTGTGAGTTATGACCTCAACAACTCATCCCCTCACTCATAAATGCCCTTTCCACCTACCCAACAACAAGACACTCAAAAACATCATGCAAGTCATTTGAAGCAAAACCTAACTCACAACCCAAAAAAATATGGCATTTACACTCCAAGGTTTGGGGCTATTTGAAAATAGAGGAAGGAGAAGAGAAAATGTAATACTTACTTGATGTTTCCTCGGCCTTAGTCAGCCAAGAAATTCTCGTCATCCCTTCCAAACTTCCCAGACGACGCAAGAGAGGAGAAATGACAAAAGAGAGAAATGAGATGGGCTACAAAGAAAGCACACATGGGTATTGGAAGAGGGATGTAAGAAGGGAGGTAGGGCCCACGAGCTTTTCTCAAAGTCCTTTCTAGTCACTACATCCCACACTTAGAAAATTTTACAAAGCCACACACTGATACATTTTGCACCACCACATAGGATTCATTATGGTATGGCTAATAATTAAATTTCCATCCCTTTCTCAAAATTCCTACACATAGACTATCTTAAAGAAATCATGCCAAATTCCAATTTTACATAATTACTCAAACAAAAATTTCAGGAGTTTCATACATACCAACAAAATGATTTCGGGAAAATATTCTTTAAAAGAAATTAAAATTCATGGGTATTGCATGTATGGTACAGCGTGGCAATGGATTTTGTTGAAAGATTGTGGATAGGCTAAGAAAATATGCTTATTTTGTAGCTCTCACACATCCAATTATAGCAGCTTTATTGGCGCAAGTTTTCATTGATTAGATATATTGACTTCATGGGGCACCTGCTAGTATCGTAAGTGATAGGGACCCACTATTTATTAGTAATTTCTGGAGGGAAGTCCTAGGTCAATTGGGAATTGAGCAAAATTGCTCTTCATCATACCATCTACAGCTGAAGTGAGGTAGTTAACCGTTGCCTCGAGAACTATCTAAGGGCATTTACATGGCAATATCCTCAAGGCTAGAGTAAGTAGCTGCCCATGGCAGAATGGTTGTATAATACTTCCTATCACCCAGCCATCAATACAACACCATTTGAAGTGGTATACAGGGAAGCTCCTTCACTACACTTACCATATCTGCCGCATGATTCACGTATCGAGGCTGTTGACAGGAGCTTTACAGCACGTGAGGAGATGTTGAAGGTCTTGAAAGGTAACCTTCAAAGGGTTGTTAACCGAATGAAGCAACAGGCGAACAAGGGGCGGAGTCACAAGGAATTTTAGGTAGGGAAATAGGTGTTTTTGAAGTTGCAGTCATATAGGTAGAGATCAGTGGAGATAAGGGTATCAAATAACCTCTCTCCTCGCTACTACAGGCCATATGAAGTATTGGCTAGGATAGGGAAGGTTGCGTATACACTGAAACTGCCAGTAGGAGCCAGAATACATCCTACATTTCACGTTTCGCTTCTCAGGAAGTGCCTTGATCCGTTTATGGTTCCAATGCATCCACTTGAGGACATTTCTGGAGGCTGAGAAGGACGTGAGCCATTGTCTATTCAGGATCATAGGTTGGTGCAGAAGAAAGGTCGAACAGTCACTAAAGTTCTGGTTCAATGGAAGGGTGAAAACGCAAACGAAGCATCTTGGGAGGATTGACATGATTTATAGTTGAAATTTCCACAATTCACAAAGGATTCTCAGCATGGTATAATTGTCTTTGTATGTGGATTAGTGGGGACAAATGTGTCTTTTCATTGTAACCAGAAACCATTATCTCTAAGTGGATTGTATATGGGTCAAAGTGGTCAAAACGGTGTGTTGTTGTATGCATAATCCTGTAACTTGTCTTCTTCCCTGTTACAATCTACTCTGAACTTCTTGTTCTTCTTCTTCATTCCTCTTCTGAATTCTAATCTAACCAGCACGCTTAGTCGTATCATCCTTTTTCGTCTCTAATGCTCATCCCTGAGGATCGACTTTCTTTTCGTTCTGCAATAATCTTTGATTCAGATCTCCCCCTACTACTCCGCTATTCTTGCGTAGACGATGCAGTGGCAAGACCTTGGCCGGATTCTATGGCTTTCTTCGTGCTTCTTCTCGAAAGATCTTCCTCATGCCATCTTCCGTGCAGCGTTTCTCCGTCCCAATACAACATATCATTTTCATGAGTCTCATATAGGCATTGATACTTTGCAATCTACTCGTTGGCTTTATTATATATTGCATTCACGTGCCTTATGCATATACAGTTTGAATATTGCTTGGAATTCAATCAATGTAAAAAACATTTTCGTATTAAGTCACTAAAAAATTTGCACTAAAATACCTTAGTTTAAATCGTTAGCATGTTATTACCTCGTGGTTTCTGTTATCTTTTAAACTGAATCTATTAAAATTTGTCCTCCATTCTCAAATTTCCATACATGACTGAAATTCCATTAGCAGATTGAAATTTCAAATTTGATATACAGAACACACTACGTCTCAAAATTTTCTCTCAAACGGAGTTCTTAATTTTGTACCCAATTTTGCTATAAATTCATATATATTTTTTTCTCAAGCTTAATACTACATGATTGAATTTTTGGAAAAAAAAATGTTCACGATAGATTTTTATTAGAAAACTTAATAGGAAACACCTAAAAATTTTTACCAAGTCTTGTCTTTATTTTCCCTTCCCGTGTGTTTGTAGCTTTGCCCCACCATGATTATTGTCCAGTAGAAGCTGAACTTCCAAATGTCAAAATAGGTGTCACTAAACTCCATCACAACCACTTCAAGAGTTTAGTGTGTTTTTGTCAACTTCTTACACAGCCAATCAATGTATTATATGTATGTAAGAAAGAAGACTGGACCTAGCGAGTCATGTTGCATGAGTACAAGGAGAAAGATCTACTGTTCTACTTACACCATTGAGACATTGAATTGCTAACTACAACTATAGCACTCCACTCTTACTGAAACATTTATATTGACTCTTGAAAAATATGATTTTTGTGTCATAAAATAGATAAAGAAAAATATGATTTTTCTTCTCGTAATTCAAGATAAATGTTTTATCTTGAAATTATTACAATTATTATGAGCAGAAAACATTTCCTAGGAAATATTCGTGGGATCAACCATATCGTTTCAAGAAATGAGATGTCCCGAGAATGAAACATACAATGTATAATTACTGGCAAATAACAGAACAGCAAAGGCTTTAGCTGTGGATAAACGCAGCTTCAGTTTGCCCTCAGAACATCATAGTATGATACAGGTTTTTTCTTCGATTCACCGCAGAGTTTCTAAGTACATTAGACAGAGAGGCAAATTAACCATATTCACAGATGGAAACTCTAAGAAGGGCAAGACAGTACAGGTATAACAAGGAGAGTTTCGGAGATTGAGCTTTTTCACAATTAAATGTACTTCCAGATTCTCACTTTATTTTTTAATTTTAAAGGTGAAAATCTCTGCTTTTAATAGTGAAAAAGCTTAACAAAAGGCGTCTCCGTAAAATTATCCTGACGTAATTAGCACTTTTTCAGTTGATGCATGACAAAATACATACCTCCACTGCAGAAGCTAGACGCAGAATTGTAGCTTCACCCCATGGTCGACCTATTATTTGAAAACCTATTGGTAGTCCTTCTTTATCGTAACCAACCTAAATATTGAGCATGTTAACTAAAGGAAGAAAAACAGCATTACAAATTATAAGCACTTAAGCAGTAATTATGTACTCATTCATTTGACCAAAAGAATGAAAACTGCATTTTATAGTGACTGACTCCACTTTCACTCACCGGGACAGAAATGGCAGGGAATCCAAGAAGATTTGCGGTAATGACAAACCGCATAAGATAACCTAAAAATCAAGCCTCAAATTAACATATGGCAAGAGGCAGGAATATATTCATTATAGGCAGCACTGAAGCCGAATATCCAATCACCTGTAACCTGCATATCTGTCTCACCACTTTCAAGAGCATTAGGAGGTATTCTGGGTGCCGTCATGCTGTAAGACATAAAGGTAGTTCAGTTTCAGTTTCTCAACATACATATTACATAATTCCAGCTGCAACAACAAAAGCTTTAATCCCAAAAATAATTAGTTGCTCGATTTTGTCAAGAATTATTTCCTTATCAATGATACCCTATTTCCAGTCCCCTGCCATACCCCAATATCTTCTTCAATTATAATTGTAGGAAGGAATGAAATCATTATTACTTAATGGCAAGAGCTCCATAAAAGATAAACAAGAAGAAAACTCAATTCCCTTTTCGGTTTGGGGAAGGAAGACTGGGCACTATGTTCTAAATGACAATCTGAAAGTAAAGAAACGCATATAATATGTTAATTCATTTAACCTGAATTTTGTCATAGGATAAGGGACCATTACAATAGAGCGCACTTTTACCACAATTGTTTGTTATATATACATACCCAGTTGTTGGAGTCACTATAACATCAACTTTCTTGAAAATCTCCATATGGTAATACATGAGCCTTCGTCTGAAACAAAAAATAAACTTCAGAAGCTACATAAACAGTCATTTTTTAGTTTATGGTGTACATTAAATAAATAATCTACATCAGTAACTATTTCTGACAGTTGCAGCATATGATTCTGATGTCTATTTAAAAAGGAACCAAAGCTAGTTTTTTTTTTTCTTTTTTTGGGGGTACATATCTCTCTTGCATCACCTGAGACATTGGGCTGCAACATAGTCTCCTGCTAAAAATGATCGAAAAAGTGCCATATTTGTACGAGTATCATATGTCAATCTTTTACCTTTCCTACAACAGAAGAATTAGAGGAAACATCATATATCTCTCATTTACATTGCTAGGCATTGACAGCTACCAATTTTAAATACATTTAACAGTAGATGAGAACAAAGACTAGTTTCAATTACAAATAAGCTATACTATGCTGCATTGTTCCATTCAGGGACCAAGATGAAATTACGAGCTTTAAGCTTCAAAATACCCAGAAACATACCCGTCCTCACAATCGGGGTTCATTGAAGAAAAGCATTCAGAGCCAATGGAAACAAGATGGGCAGTTCGCATCTCGAGAAGCTCTGGTACAACAATTTCTATCACCTTCAAAGGTGATTAGATGAACAAGCAGGTGCTCAGCATTGTTCGAATCCATTATGCTAAATGTAGAATTTACTTTCTTTTCAATAGCAAACAAATTAAACTCCAATACAATCTTGAAAAGCATCCTACTATTGATAAACTTACTTCACAACCATGGTATTTTGACAGCAGATTAAGAGCATCCTCACACTTATCAGAGACTTCTGTCGAATGTACATCATTAAACCACTGCAGAGGAACAAAAACTTTTTTAAAAGAAAATATATCATATTGTAATATAAATATAATCTGTTTGTACAGGATAGGTTATTACCGGAGTGTACTTCCCCAGTCGTAATGATCCCAAAGCATTTGAATCATCATAGGATGCCAGGTTTGGCAAACAAGGTGGTGACTAAAAAGAGACAGAGAAAAATATAAAACAGTACAGTAGAAGTATTTGACAGCCTCGAATGAAATATAAAATGACAAGAATTCCTTAAATAGCTTATTATATCCCGATAGTATTTGACTTAGAAAGAGCCTTAGATTTGTAGATAGTGGCATTACATAAATATTTTTCAAATTGATTAGAATAATTGATGAAATTCTTTGTGTTTACGTGAGTTCATTTTGTCCTTTGTTGGATTATACCACCAGCCAATACATATCTTCTTTTAAAGTGGGTTTCCTTTCTAACGAAGCTGAAACTCCTAGTCTCCACTTAATAGTTTGACCTTTTGAATTAGATGCTTAAACAGAATAGAAACCAGTTCCACATGCTGAATCCTATAAATCGGTTAGCATTGGTGCTTTAGACTGACATACCAAGAGAGCAGAAAAGAATCTCATGTTTAGTAGAGGGGTTCCTCCATCAGAATTTGAATAATATGTTTTAAGGCACTATGTTGGGCTATTGATAGACAACAGACAATATATACTAAAAAGACTCAGAAAAATATTTTATTAGAAATTTGAAAATTGTCTCATTTTCTTTACCAGTTTATTTGTGCAAAAGTTATTCTTTTTCTTCCCATTCTCCAATTCTATATTAATGATATTATAGCCACAGACTACAATTAGTATGAGCTCACTTTTGGGCAGTCCATATTTCTGTTATATATAATGAGTCTGGTAAAACTACAAATTGAATTTTAACTTTAAATCTCAGTCTTTCTTACTATTACTAAGAATATTGATCAAAGGCTTAAAGATTACCGGTCTCATGCTAATTCTGTTTGCAGGTGATGAACCCAACATTGCCGCATACCTGATAAATGATTACCAATGAAGAAAAAAATATCCACAAACGAAAACTTAAGGTTTGGCATATATTGTTAAAGAAGCATGTTATCATGATCAAGGTTTTAGGACTAGACACAAATAATTGAGATGCCATATCAAACAATTAGAAGTGCAGACATATACTGTTAAGTCCCCTAGTAGTAGATCTGGTTATGGGTTTGGTTACGGTAAAATCAGCAAGAGAGTGAGGAGAATTTGACTTCTCTTTCCACCTGTTTTCCTGGTTCAGATTATAGAGAGAACCAAAATATCTTGTGTGTAAAATCTCTGATGCTCACACACAAGGTATTTTTATGATGAACTGATCTCATAATAATTCATTAATTTTTAGAAGAGTTCAAATACAACCTAAGAGAGCTTAACTTCCCATAACCAGCATAACTTCCTTAAAACATGGAAGTCGTAGAAAACTACTTCTAATAACTACTCACTTAAAACTAAAATATTTTAAAATATAAATAAACATAAATAAGTCTAAAAATATAGCCAAAGAAAAATAAAATAAAATAAAATAACTACTTCAGTAAAAGAAATAAAACACTAACTGCTGCAAGTTCCACGACCCCCACTCTGCTATTGCCCATTCTGCCTGTACTTCCCATGTTGGTAAACCAACAGTTTACTAACATACACATAAACTCTTAATATCATGCAAGTGTTCAATTGTAAGGCTGGAAAAGGGCACTAAAGTTTGGTCAGTTAATACATTTGATCCATGCATTGAAAAATATATCTATTTAGCCCATGCATAAATCATTAATGATATAGGAGAGATGCAAATGCACAGATGCTACCAGTAACTGTACAATGAGCACCAGTACTTCTTACATATGAATGGATGAATGAGAAATAATCAGGTGGAATGATTGCGAGGTGCAACATGCAAAAGATAATGCACTGAGAGGTGCAAGTCATGCTGATTACAGCAAGTAGGTTATTACTTGGTTTAGGCATTGTGCAATAAAATTCAACTGACACTTTATCTGTTCTCCCTTAATAGAGTAATTTTTTAAGTGCTAATTTATAGTGATTCAGATAGTCTATGTAGAAAGAAGCTAATTACTAGATTAAATACTTTTCTCCAATGAAAATCAAGGGCCAAAATTTTGTGTGTGCAAATACAACACCATTGAGAATTATGAACCCAATAAAAAATCAAGCATCTAGTTAATAATGAGAAGGTATAATTGCCATATTGTGAAGAAGACATTCTCCTAAGCTTTTTATCATGAAAAATGGCAGAAGTAGAATTAATACCTTAAGTTATAAAAAAAAAAAAAAAAAGAACGGAAACTGAATTAAATATGGAACTGGGACAGAGTATAGGTCATCACAAGTTAACAATAGCAAAATGACGGCCCTGCAACACTACATGTAGGACAATAATATATGTGGTTCACTTCATGAAAAACTTCTAAAATCTAGCATGTGACGGTGTAAACGGCGTATATATCAGCAAAAGCTGTGTCTAGATATGGACATCATGATTCGACTATATTTTCCTGGTTTATTATAACAAAGGAAAAGCTCCTGAGAAACTATCACAACTAGCTTCTCTTTGTTGACTGTATCCTGTGCGTGTGTGTGTTAGTGGCCACTATGTTTCGTAAACTTACGGCAAATATAGGAGGATCTGGCAAAAAATAATAGTAGAATAGCATCATTCCAAATTGCTACAGTTAGCATTAGTTATTTTTCTGTATTTTAGTTTTATAATGTCAGACTTTATTTAATTATATTATTAATATGTTTTTGTTTTAAATGGCAGTTATTAGGAGTGGTTTAGGATCATAAATCCAAGGGGAAGTTATTCCCTCTTGGGTTGTATTTAAATTGTTCTGTTAATTAATGAAAAGAACAGAGAAAAGTGTTAAACTCGAGATCTTGGTTCTCTCTTTCCAACAATGAACTATAACCCAAAACCCATAATGAGATCTTTCCCTAATAAGTGAGAAGCTTTAAAAGTACTGATTCATGTTGATTACTTTCAAGTATTTATATATCATGTTACTTCTTGATTTTAGTTAATTCAAACCAGCAGTCAAGAAAAATAGAACAGATAGTAAAAGAAAAAAAGAAAAAAAAAAGAAAGGAGACAAGTATGGTTTACATACACTAGCATGACATCCTCCACTGTTGAAGCAATGGGTCCAATAATTTCCACAGTCCCAGAATCACATAATGACCTGCAAAAAGAAATATTGCAAATGCGAGCATATATCTTTTCCATATATAAATAAAATTGTAATAGTTCTTGGAGACTTTGCAAGCACTATTCAGACATGTTTCTGTATGAGACTCTAAAAATACTACATATGATTTTTTTATGAACAAGATAATATAGTTACATACGAATTTGTGTGACAAGATCATGCAACCTGCACAGTTATCCCAACTGCAGGATATAAATAAATGCCCCTCTAACTAGGACCAAAAATCATAAACAAATATATAAATATTTTCTAAGAAAATATTTTTATTGAAAAAAAAGATTTCAATAGGAAAAACGAAAGTGGTGTGTAGAAGGAGGATAATTTAACCTCCTATGACATACAAGGAAAAAGAAAATAAATGAAATAAAAGAAAGCATATTAGCTAAGAGCTCTCCAGTCCCATGAAACGATTCAGAAAAGTCATGAGCTGGAACCCATAGAGAAGCCAAAAAATTTACTCTATCCCATAAACAGTGTGATGGGAGAAATCTCTACTTAAAAATTCCCACATTTCATTCTATCCATAAACATCACAAGCCTGCATAAAAAGCACATCACCAAAGAATCTTACTTAAAATGCTTATTGCTACGAAAACCTCCAAACCCGATGGATAAAAATATACCTAAGAAGGCTAGACAAACCCACTGTTAATTAAAATTGCCAACAAGTCTATTCCACAACTGCCACAAAGCTTCAGACTGAATAAAATGATGATGGTTTGTTTCCAACATCCAAAAGCAGAAAACACAGGCATCCAGAGGAACAACCTTTTAAGGCCATTCGAACTAATAAAAGCCTTCACCCTAGTATAATGATTTGAATCTATAAAAAAACAGAGGAGCCTCTCCTGGTATTCTCTATCAATGCCTAAAACAAAATTAAATTTTATGATTGATCCTACTGTGAAAAAAAAAAAATCTTTATTACAGCCTAAACAATTAATGTAGGAAACTTTCATCCAAAGAAAAAGGGGGAGAAAAATCTCAAGTAGGAAACTGGTATTGTATGATCTGTCATATAGGCTGAGAAATTACCCTTGCATGTCTGTCCGTCCATATGTTGTCTTTAATCCTACTACACCGCAAAGGGAAGAAGGAATGCGGACTGAACCTGCCTTTCTCATTCAGTTTTAAACACAAGAATAAGTACATAGGAAATATAGGAGAATAACATTCAAGTTTGTACATTGCATTTCCACAACCTCCGCCATCAGTTCCCAGTGCAGCAGAGCATAGTCCAGAAGCTACAATTGCAGCTGGACCTGAAGAAGATCCACCAGTATACCTTTCAGGTGCATGAGGATTTCTTGTAGTTCTGCACCTCAAGCAAATTTATTTGAAAGATTGACCACCATAATTAAAATTTTAAGAAGAAAATGAGGAAACTAAGAGCAAATCAGAAAATCCAGAGAGGGTATAGAAGATTCAACAAATAAACAACTACGTCGAAATTTGAAATTTACTAATACCTAACACTAAATCTGAGATTAATAACAGTTATAAGCATAGAGAGAGATTTTTCTCTAATTTCTTGAATGCCTTGACGTATGTCCTTCACTATATGGCATTGTGTGCCTTTCAGTGATAGTATAAAGCTTTTAAATAATCTCATAACAACCAGAATGAGTACATAGGAAACGAAAACAAGAACAATTTGCTTAAAGCTAGGATTGATAGAAACAGAAAATGACAAAACTGAAGCATCTGGCCTCTTTAATTAATGACTTTTTCACTTCGTCTAGTAGAGGGATCGGTAAGGTAAGCTTAGATCCTAAATATGTATCAAATCAGGAAACCAGAGACCCTCCAATACTTCACCATAAATTTGCAAAGAATTAGACAAAACAGTTTCTAAGTTGATCTGATTTCAACATGCCAAATGATCAAACTTTGATGTCGAGACAAGCATCCACACTTAAATTAATCATGGATCAAAATAAAAACTCACCCATAGTTAGAATTATTCCCTGTTGTTCCCATGCCCAACTCATGCATATTTGCCTTCCCCACAAATATGACTCCACAGCTACGCAGCCTTGAAACACAAATGGCATCCTTTTTAACAGTGCGTACCTCATGCATCCAAGTGGTAGCACCTGTTATCACCATGAAATCATATGAAGATTGTTACCCAAAAAGTCACATAAAGATTTTCTTTTAATTAGTCACAGAAAGAAATATTAACCTACCCTTAGATTGATGGGGTAAGCAGTCTATGTCATCTTTAATAGCCATGAAAATTCCATCCAAAATAGATAATGGATTTCCTACACAATAAAAAGCCAAATAAAAAAGGTGACTTAAATTGCCCAATCTGTTCCATAATGTGCCAACACAATCATGCTCTAAAAAATACCATTACAGCATCATCTGTGTAAGCCATAGAATCAAATAGCAATACCTGCTTCAATTCTCTGAGTAGATGCTGTTGCCTGCTTCCTGACTTCCTCAGCATTGAAGGATATCAGAAGTGGTTCCCGTGGTTTCTTATTACTAATCCCCTCTATAACTGAGATGATGCTCTCTGCGACCTACATATCCAAAGCAGAATAATTTCTTTACATAGTAAAAAATAAGTAGTTGTATAATCAAAGCTCTTATCAATTGAATGCTACTAACCATGGATGGTGTTACTTTTCCTGATCGATAAGCATAAGCATAATCACGAATTTTCCAATACCGAAAAGGCATAGATAAATTTCCCCAGCATGCAGCAGGATCATAATGTGGAAGACAATTCAAGGCAGCCTCAACTCGGTCTTCAGGTCTCCTATCTTCATCAATGATAACAACACCAGGTTCTCTTTCTGAATTTAGGTTACAATATATTAGGGCCAATTATACAATGTACTTCTTCAAATCCGATGCAAACAATTTCCAGCACATAGGTTCCTGTGTTTTTCTCTAAACTGAATATATTCCTTCAATTCTAATTAACCCAGAGATTTACTAGAAATTTAAATTCAATTAAGATGAAATCAGCAAATGAAATCTTTGCCATCATTTTTAACTTCTCTCGAGTATTAGGAAGCTATATAATCAAAGAAACACTAATTTTCCTTCCAACAACTTCTGTGAATTAACACCAAGTACGATCGTGTAGAAGAAACTACCTTGAGGTGGATATTCAGGTTTGAACATAGGCTCCTCTGGTATAACAGTGTTCCGCAACAACTATTGATTACCAATAAGCAAAACATTAGTCTTTTCACTTTGCAACTGTCATGTACTCATGTTTGCTATAATCATAAACCATAGTGGCCTCGCTGAGACTTAAAACCCAGCACATGAAATGTAACACCAATTGGACCCCCCCCCCCCCAACCCAAAAAAAAAAAATAAATAAACGAAACAAAACAAAACAAACCTCATCAATCTTATTCTGCTTCTTCATTAAAGACAATAAGAAAGGCCCTATCAGTGGGGCCTCAACTATTCGTACAAATAATCTAAACAGAAATCCGGTCAAGTGTGGAGCTGCAAAACAAGAAAAGACCAATCAATTGTGAGCAGAATATCCAAATCAGGTTTCCATTAGCACCATCTTGTTGAACAAAACCAAAATTCAGCCGAACACGCTTATCCAAGAAGCAAGTCACTGAATCAATGACCTTGGATATTTTCAGGTTCATATTTGACTGTGGATAAGTCAACCTCTGTGGCTGGCACCATCACACGCTTTTTCCCCATCTTCAGCTGCAGAAGCACAAATATTTACCTTGTGAAGAAGCAGGTGTTGAAACTGTATAATTCAGAAAGAGTGCAGAAAACCAAAAAAAAAAAATCTTCTGAAATATGGTTTAAATTATCGAAAAACAAATAGACAGACAAGCCAACGACGACCATGGAGGGAGCGAAGTTGACATTTTATCACTGGGAGCAGTTTTTCCCGAGCACTGCGAAATATTCAACAGGAGCAAGTTTTTCACGGGCAACGCGAATTTCAAACCAAAAAAAAAACACTAAAACGTGAGATGGAAGAGCGAACAAACAGACAGTGAACTAACTTTGAGTTCGCGAAATCCAAAACTTGAAACGATACCGCTCAGAACAATCACTTTCAAAAATGAAAAGTAATAACAAAAACGAAAACTAAGCCATGCGAATTCGGACGGAAATTTTCACGGACGACCAAACGCCATTATAAGTACCACTCGGAGCAATTTTTCACGAGCAGCGCGAAATTCAACAAAATAATAGTCAACTAAAATGCGACTTTACAAGCCAGAGAGCCAACCAAACAGACAAAGAAACGGACAGAACATGTAACTGACACTGAGTTCGCAAAATTCAAAACATCAAATTACACCGCAGAAATCAGAACGATCGATCACTTTCGAAATGAAAATGTAACAGTAAAAACGAAAACTAAGCTATCAATTCCGACAGAAACTTTCACGGACGATTAAACGCCGTTACTCCGAAACTCAGACCTCGCAGGGAATGCCTCAGTATCTCCGAGAAATGGTTGAGAGACAGAGAGAGAGAGATTGGAGGTAGGAATTACCGATGAAAGAGGAGGAGAAAGCAGAGTGCGAAAAGTCAAGAGAGGTGGTAGCTAAGTGGAAGTAAGTAGTAAGCATTTGTTGCTTTCGAAATGTTGCGGGAGGGGGATGGGGATTGGAATAATATAAATAATCTGGATTGCGAGACGGTTCCTTCTTTCTTTCTTTTTTTTTAAATCTTTTACTGTGTCGTTGTTAATATTCTACTTGGCGCAAACATGCGGTTTGATCACGCAAACAAACAATTCTTGGGATTCATTATTAATGTGGATTTCACCATGTTTCTCCTGTGTAAGACTGTTCATGTAATTTCTTTGGATTTTTATCCAGTTTAGCTGCAAAGAACTGTATCTCGTTTAAGTTGTCAAAATTGGTCCATTCAGTCAATAAATTGGTCCATACAGGTAAAACTAAGTCAAAGAAGATGGTTAACCTAGTTTGAATGCTCGTTGAAAGAGTTATTAATATTTAGTATTCAATAATATTTTAAATAAAATTTATTTTAATAAGAGATACTGGTGAAAAATTTTAAAAAAAAAAAAAAAGTTAAGACTGGTTAGCCTCCTTTTTAGGCAGAGTGAAAATGAATCAATCTAATCAGGGGTCTTAAATGAATTTTTTTTTAATTCCGGCTAATTAGATGTTAATTGATTAAATAAAATGAATCATTCAAACTTAATTATTTTACTAGTATCTTCCAATGTAACAGGATAAAAGATTTTTTTTAAAAAAAAAAACTATTGAGTACAAAGGATATCCTTCTAAAGTAAGATCTCCAAAATTAAATTATTGTTTTCAAAGGTTTTTTTTTTGAAGTTTTCTATATATATCTTTTAATTGAAACAATTTTATTCAATGCATTATCAAGCATTATAACCAGATTGTCAACTAACCTAACATTATACTGAGTCATTGTAAGTCATCCAATCAAGCGCTAAGTATGAGGTTCACATGGATTCTACTCTAATTAGATAGTGTCTATTGGCGAGCAAGCAATTTCAACTTGTCAAATACTAATGTGAACATCTCTCTTAAAAAATTTGAATCTTAATTTGTCAAGTTGTGAAAGACTAATAGATCAACTTTTCTTAGGCTAAATATAATCCATGGACATTGGATATTTAAAACTAATTTTAAATCTAATATAATATATATTGATAAGTCAATGAGTTAGACCCATTTTGCAGTTATGCGTCCCATCCACCCAAGTTTGCCGTCCTCACTTAAATTGTGAACTTAGACTTCACTCATTTTCTAATTTTGATATGTTCCCAACAGATTCTTCTCCTCATTGATGGAGAAATGGGTATCCGAAAGGAAAAAATAGATTGATATTTGATACGTTAGTTGGGGGGCCTTTATTAGTCACTGCCAAATACTCATGTCATACTCCCAAAGGGGGAGGATTAGATCCTTTCCTATCCTCTTCTGCAAACAAGAGAATCCTATTTTAACTATGAAAATCAATGGTTAAAAAAAACTAACTTTTCTTTTTTAAAAAAAGAAAGACAAGAATAAAAAAAATAAGTAAGATCTTGAGTTGTAAAAATTAATGATCTAATCAAACAAGATCTTTGTGTATTAAAGAAGATTATGTTTACTGGATGACCAAATTCCAACAAATGCTAGTTCAAAATGATCCCCTGTTTATTTAAATTAGATAAACAAAGTGTTTGTTTTATTTAAATTATTGAATTTTAGATTTAACGGTTTAAATTATAAATAATAATTTTCTCTTTCTTTTTATTTTAGAACAAAAGAAATTGAAAATTTAAATTGTTGATTATGAAATTCAAAAATTTATATATCTAGACAAGCAAGAGGTCATTTCTCAACACAGTTAGGCTAGAAATGAGTTTTTCTTGGTAAAAAGTACGCTTTTAACACGTTGTGCGTAGTTCTTGTTGAATTATTAGTTTGTTACCACTATATCATAAGTGTATGTCACTTCATTTTTTATTTGATGTTTATTTCTACATTTTTTGCCCAATAATTTATTTTTTGATTTTTTTTGACTCAGTGAAGACTGATAATTTAAGCGTAATTTATCCTGTTATTTCTTGAGAAATATTAACATCATACGGATTTTTTTCTCCATTTAATAATATTTTTTCTTTTGAAATTTAAGAGGGAATTATGTTAACTTTGTTTACCATAAGAAAAGTTACATTTATGTTTATTTTTACGAAAATATATTTATGTCAATTATTTGTATTATAAAAAAATATTAAATATAAATTTTATTAATATAAAATTAATCATTTTGTTAAGTTAATAATAAATAAATCTATAGTATTAAAAAAAACTAATGACATTGAAACAAAATTCAATAAAATATATTTTGGATAAGTTTATTCTTTCATTAAAATAAATTAATATTATCACTGAATGTATCTTGGCCATATATAAGTTTCATAAAATTTTGCATATATTTTTAAACTAAATGAAAGCGTCGTGTAATTCAAGTATATATGTCTTATGAAAAGGGAATGTAACTCTTATTTTGATTATCCAAATGTTTCATTTACCATCTAATTGAGTCCGTTGTCAGTAATTATGTAGTACTAAATAATTCGAAATACTACCGTTCATATTTCACCATGTAATTTGTTGTATTTTTTATAAAATTATAGAATCTAATCTTAAATTATGGTTGTGTTGAATCTTAATTTTAGATAAAAACTTATTTGTCAAAATATGAATAAAATTACTAGGAGACTATAGTAAATATTTTCCTAAATTTTAGTGATTGATGTAGTCCCCTTAATGATATTTGTTTTATGAGAAATTGCATCATTAATTACCAAGTATCAAGGATAAAAGAAATAGATTTAAAATATTCAGAATTTTTAAGAAATTTTATATTTAAGAAAAGTTACACATATATTACTTCTTCTGAATTAAGGCATAATTATACAATTAATACATTAATTCTAAAATATAATTAAAAGTTTTTGTACAAAATAAAAAAAGTTAAATTTCAATTTTTTTTCAAAATATTCCTCAATTCAGTTGTAAATACCCCAAAAATAATCCCCTTTAATTATGACTTATTTGTAAATATATATCCCTTAATCTATAATATTTTTTTATGAATACTTTTGCACTATGACGGGCTTATATTTAAATATATATGTTGTTAAAATTATAAATGGGTTACTAACAACATGCTTTACCAATTAAAACTCTATTTTAAACCTTAACCTGTAATACCCGTAAATTCTCTCTATTTTTTCTTTTTGCCCTTATTTATTTGAAACTAATTGTCTATAAATTGCTGGTGGTGTACACCATGGTTATTGTGATGATTGTGTAAATTTTAATTTACCTTGTATTATATGTGGAGAAATCTGATTTGAAATGAAGGAGTAGGTAATTTATGAGAAATTTTATAAACGTTGACTTATGAGGAATGAGACCCACACTCTTGAAACCTTCCCTTCCCTTTCTTTTTCTTTTTCTTCTCCCATGTGCAGTGGTGTGTGTGTGTATCCTATTGGCAGCCTTCTCCCTTGCCTCCTGCTTGTATGGCCGGTTGAGGTGAGATTAGGAGGAAGGAAGGGAATTCTGCTGATCTAGTTCTATAAGGTAAGTATTCTAGCTTCCTCTTCTCTTTCTACTCTCCTTTCTAGAAAGCCCTAACTTACCATATTTCTCCATTGTGACTTGAGTGCTCCTTGTGCCCCATTGACTTCCATGGTGTCTGTTGTAATAAATAGATTTGCTGAGCATTTGGATGATTGGTTAGCATTAATGGCTTAAGAGAAAAAGGAGGAGGGATGGTCATCAAAACCCTATTAAATACTTGATGAAATAAGATGAGAATTTTTATAATTCACAACCATACCCTTAGATTTACTTGGCTTAAGACCTGTTTTCTTGAGGCTAATCACCCAAATGTAGTAAATTTTTAATCATGGGAACCCTAAAGCATAAGGGGAGGGAGATTGGTTCATTTTGGGGGACCTGTTGGCTGGTTTTAATGATTTTGATGTCGGGGTGCCTAGGCACCGTGCGTGGCACCTTGTGCGCCCAAAGGTTGCTTAAGGCAGAGAGTTGGCACCACCCAGGGTGCCTTAGGTGCTCAGAAATCCTTCGAGATAGAGAGTTGGGTGCTTGGTGCCTAGAGCCGAGGCGCCCCACACATGAGAGCTTTATGGGAGTTCAGCTGAGTTAATGGCGGCCCAGGCGCCACCTCGTGGGTCTTTCTTACCTCTTGAACCTCAAAAAATTTCTTGCCTTTGATCCTAAGTGTTCCACTGTCACTTGTTACTCCTTCGTGCTTGCGTTCCCTCTCTTTCGCCTAACCCCAAGTGAGGGAGTTAACTTTAATCGAATACTATAGACAGTAGTCATTATGCAACTACTTTAATGACATATGCATTGTGGATTTACCCTTTAAAGAGCTGAACTCACAAATTATTCAAGATACCTTGATATTGATTTGTCTGAAACAATTTGTATGGTATTGGCATTTATGAAGAAGATGTTGAGATTCTATGTTCAAAGGAATACGAGTCTTGTTGAGTGGTTGAGATAAACTCGTTAAGTTAGTATTCTTAAATTATTTTTATTATTGCCCTGAAACAGTGGGCACCCCTTTAATTATTTTATCATTTCCCTGGAACGGCATGCATCTCTAAATTACTTTCATTATTGCCCTCGAATGGTGGACATATCTTAAATTATTTTTATTATTGCCCTGGAACGGCAGGCACCTCTAAACTACTTTTATTTTTGCCCTAGAATGGCGGGCACCTCTAAACTATTTTTATTATTGCCCTGGAATGGCGGGCATTGCTTAAATTATTTTATTAATTGCCCTGGAATAGCAGGCATTCCCTTAATTACTTTATTATTGCCCTGAAACGGCGAGCCTCCATAAATTATCATTTCGCATAGTTAGAATTTATATGGCGGTGACTAGAGTTCATGTGTTTATTATTGAGATTATTGCTATATGTGTTGATATATGTATGCATAATTCTCTATTGTGGATGACTGGGATTGATGATAAATGTCTGTAAGTTTTTGGTGGCTCTTCCATAATGGAAGATATGTGGTAAGCCCTCTTTTTGGTTTGTTCATTTAGTAAATTTATTCACTCCCCTGTGTGTGTTCCCTTGCAGATTCTGCAGTTGCCAGCGAGTCTCCGCGAGAGGAGTAGCGGAGTCTCACATCACCGCGACTTGTTCATCATCGGCAATTGCTTCTTTTGTTTTTCTTTTGATGGGAATGTCACTTTGTAAACATTAGGACTCCTAGATCTTGTTTGTATGTCTTTTGTGTAATTACCTATTCTTTTGTGCACAATGAATATGATTAGACTATGTTTTGATCCTTCCCCTCTTGTTTTGTGATCGGGAGGAAGGCTTGAAAACATAAGTTGTTGTGTCAAAGTGTATTATTGGAATGAATCTATTTAATGAGGTATATTTAGGTGTGATTGCACCCATATATTTACCGACTTATGTAGTTGAGGTTTAGGTTTACGATTAAGGAATATTTCTTTGATCGTGCTGGCTACTCACCCTTTTTGGATCGTGACATAACCCATGTTAATTCATGATGAGAAATGAAATCGGAAGTGTACGTGATGAATCTATGGAATCACGATCAACGAGTAACAAGATTCTTATTTTCCAATGTAATGTTGCCTTAGATATTTTTTTTTTTCTTTTTGAATCTCTTTGATAGGAAAGAAGAGAAAAACATATTGTATATTACAATTGTGGACCATAACCCTTTATGAGTAACTAATAAATTTTAGTTACTTTTCAAGTTTTGTACAATTTCTAATTCCGTCCCTTATCAAATTAGAATTTGCACTTTGATATATACATTTATATATTTCATGACAATTATACCCTGAAGTTATAAACTTTATTCTCAATTAGATCATTTTTAATTTTGGGTTATTTAAATGATGACCTAATACATTTTGATATTACATATGGGGCCCCTATTGGACAAATAAATCTAACAATCTACTATTGGGTCACATATGTATCCTTACAAATGTATTGAACCTTATGAGTATTTTTGTCATTATATCCACAATGCATATCTAAACAATCTCGTCCATTGGTTGTATTAATATAGGACCAAATAGGTTTTTGCTAAATTAATCATAACTAAATCCATCAATGATCACTAATACTAATAACTAAATAACATAGATTAATCATGAAATATGCAACATGAAAATCACATAAATGTGATCAGTACATGTCAATTTTCAATTGATCCTCCTTTACTTTATTTAGGTCATTAAATAACTTTATTGTACAAAGTGCAAGAAACTAAAAACCAAATTTTATTTTTGATAAAAACAGAAATAATCAAATAGAATATACGTGTATACAACCAAATACAAAATATCAAATACATGTATGACAAACTCCCACTAAACTGAATAATCTTTATACTATAATACACCAATGTGAGCAATGTGCTCATTAAAGACCTTGGCTGGAAGACCCTTTATAAGAGGGTCTACAATCATAAAGTTTGTCCTTAAATATTTTATGAAAATCTATCCACTCTATACCTTTTCCTTTATAACTAGGAACTTGATATCAATATGTTTTGACTTGGTCGAGCTCATATTGTTGTTGGAGTATAAAATGGCTAATTTGTTGTCACAATTTTATCTTCAATGGTCTTTCAATTCCTTCCACAATTTGCTGCCTAATGGCGAAATTTCTTAGCCAAAATCTCATGGTTGGATGCCTTATAACATGCCCCAAATTTTGGAGTCATGGTGGAAGAACCTATAAGTGTTTGCTTAGCATTACGCCAAGAAATAGCTCTACCAGCCAACAAATAAATATGGCTCGAAGTGGATCTTCTACTATCTTGGCATCTAGCCAAGGTTATCAAAACTGAGATTTTACACAGGATCGAAACAGGCACAGGCAGGATCGAATCAGGATCGTAAGATTCTATCAAATATATAAAAAAATATAATAAAATATAATAATGACATAAACTTTGTATATAATACAAAACTATTAAAACATAATTATATTTTAATAGAAATAAGCTCAAATATCAATATGTCATAATCATACATAGATAATCAAAATATCAAACATTAATTAAAAGTCATTAAAATACTAAATACATAAATCATATAAAACCAAACATAAATAAAATATAAATCAATCCTCATTCTCATAATTATCCATATTTTATCATCATCAAAATTCCCTAATTCTACATCTTCATTAATTTCTAAATCATCCATTGTCCCATGAGATGTTGACCCCTCAATTTTTTCAATGTCAATTACTTTATTTTCTCCTCCTCCCTCTTCATATTCATCTGTTGCTTCATCTTGTTCTGTGATTAATTCATCTTCAGAAGAAGATGAAATCAAGATTATTCTTGGCTTTCCTTTCTTGCAATTTTCGATTATATATAACAAACACCAAGTCATTTATCTTCTTCTGAAGCAAACGGTTTCCTTTCTTTGTATGAATCTAAATAAATCATAATACAAAATATATTAAATTACAAATACATAAATGATAAATAAAAATTAAAATTTAGGAGTTGGGATTTAAATAAAAATTTTGGTAGGATCATGTAGGATCACACGATCCCATGTGCAGGATCTCATGTCAAATACAGATCGTTTTTAAGCATAAGATCGTAGGATCCTTGATCCTATGATATGACTCCTGATTTTAACAACATTGCATTCAACAAAATTAGAATCAGAATACCCAATGATCTACAAATGGTCTGACCTCCTATATGTAAGCATATAATTCATTGTTCTCTTTAAATACCTTATTACCATTTTGGCCGTTTTCTAGTGATCCACTGTGTTACTTAAATATATGCCTAACATGCTAACTATGTATGCTATATCTAGATGTGTACAAACTTGAAGGTACATTAAACTCCCAACGTTTGATGAATAAGGAATCTTTTACATTTCCTGAATCTTAAGATTACTTTTAGGGCATTGACTAAGACTGAACTTGTCTCCCTTGACAGCTAAGGTATAACCTGGTTTGTAATCCTGCATGCAAAATCTTTTAAATACCTTATCGATATATATCCTCTGTGTCAATCTTAGAATAGCACAAGATCAATTATGATGTATTTAGATTCTTAATACAAAGGAGGTATCACCAAGATCTTTCGTCTCTAAGTTTTTCTATAAAAATCTCTTGGTTTCATGTATTATATCATTATCATTAGTGGCTAGCAGTATGTCATTAACATACAAGACCAGGAAAATATATCACCTCCCACTAAATTTGTAATACACACAATTGTCAACCAGATTCATCTCAAAAACCAAATGAGAGAATTACTTGATGAAATTTATTGTAAACATATATAGGTATATGTATAACTATTAATTTTTTTTTAATTTATTCACCTTGTTTAACAATTGATCTGATGACTCAGAGGTTGAACCGGTAACCTGCAAGCTAACTCAAGTCAAAGACCAAATTCCAAACACATTGGTTTGAAGCATGTAATTCTTGAGTCTAACTCCTTACTAATGGTGGAAACTTTAAAAGGTGCCTCAGATCACAATGCAATTGTTCATGGTCGTACTCTTGTTATTCGACAGCTTCTGAATGGAGGTTAGGAGGATGCAGTGAAGCATAGATGATGTGAAGGCAACCGAAGTGCAGACTATATGGCTAACTTGGGACTTTCTCATGATATTGACATTGTCTTTTATAATAACCCTCTTTCATCGATTCATATGTCGTTTCTTTTCTCTTTTGACAAATGATATAGATATCATTAAAGAGGCACCAAACCAAGATTACAGAAAATGTACAAGGTACAAAAAAAAATTGTTAAAACTCCTATAAGATGCAACATTATCATTAAGGCACCATATACACCTTAAAGAAAACCTAAATCTACACATTAAACATCAAGATCTCATTAAGAAGACTATAAATTAGAAGTAACACACCTCGTTACTAGTCTTTTTTGGAAGTTCTCAAGCAGAGCAAATCTTCATTTTGATAGGAAACTTGTAAACCTCAAAATATAATATGCAAGATCTTAGGTTATCACAAAGAACTCCTTAAACCAGATGCATCATTTCTAAGAGAAGAGAAATACTTCCATAAGGAAAGCAAAAGCCTTCTACAAGAGAAGAGAAAAAACTCTCATATTGAGAGGGGGAAGATAAAAAACTAAGTAAAAAGAAATAAAGGATCGACAGCCATTCAAACCTACCATTGGAAGAGACTTTCTTGAAGAGAGAAGAGCCGCTGGAGGAATCCTGCTGCCCTTTTTTGGGCCATGCTATTATATTCATATTGTTGATGCTATTGGGACTTCCCTGTCCCACACAAATTTTGGCTTGGTGTTTTTTTGGACTTATTCCCCGTTAGTTATATATATATATATATATGCATGGGCATATGGAGGCACGCCCAACCAAGCCATGTCATGCTCCATTCTTTGATTTGTGAATTGTGATTTCATTCATTAGTAAGTGCATTCCACACTTGGCAAATGGTATTTTCTTTTATTGATTGAGAAATCGCTTTCAAAAGGAATAGGGAAAGGTTACGTAAAGTTTGACTTTTTGAAAAGTCAAATTCTTTTAATTACTTTAAAATTTATTTTAAATTATTTTTTATTATCATATATGTAACTTTAAAAATAATTTATCAATAAAAGAATTAGACCTCTAACAAACACTCATTAATTAGAAATGATACTCTCTTGGTAAAAACTAAAAAAATAAGCACTTGATACATTCTTCACAGTGCTTTTTAGTATTCAAAATATTGGGTAAATTGATTTTTTTATAAATTACCTTTAAACATAATTGTTAGTCTAATATGGTATCCAAAAAAGGAGTTAAATTGGTGATATGACAAAGAGCGCTTATCACTGTGTCAAAAGTTGTTAGTTAATGCATAACTATTAACATATACACTATATATCTTCCGCAAACCTTTTTCTATTTAAATCATTGGACATAGGCCACCAATTTGTACCCTATCCACAGAATTAATATGCATCACTTTGTGACTCTTAGACATATTAATTGGGTACCTAAATCAATTTTTTCTTCTTTTAAAAACTTTATGTTGTACATTGCTACAGGTGCCAATTGACAAAATTAATAGACTTTCAGTCGTCCAAGTCTATTTCACAACCTTGCTTTCACACTAGCAACTTAGTACTTTTTATACTAACAAGCCACTAAAGACATGTTTAGTTTCAACATTTTATACTTTTATTTTTATTAAAAATAAAAAATGAGTTTAAAAATATGTTTGGTTAAATTTAATGAAAATATTTTTTAAAATAGACGTAAATCTAAAAACACCAAAAAGATATTTTTATATCAGAAATGAAGATCAAAGGCAGATTCACTTTATATGATGTGGGGGCAATTGACCCCACAGGAAAATATTTTAATTAATATGTGGTAATTTTTCTTGTTCTCACAAAAATTTAGATATTACTTCTACATAGTAAATTATGACTACTCATCATATTAAGAGTATCCCACCAAACATTTTTTTTAAAATTGAATTTAAAAATTAGTTGTATCCGACCACGACACCATCCAATAAGTTTATATCTTGTGTATTTAATATAATTTTTTATTACTTATGCATATTTATAATTTTTTTTAGTAAAAATATTTATAGACCACTAATTAAAATTTTTAAATCCACCCCCGATGAAGACTGAAAATAAAAAAAAAATATTTTCACAAACTAAACAAATCATAAGTTCTCAAAAAACCATAGTTAACTCAAACTAGTAAACTTTCACTAGTATTTACAACCCCTTTAATTAAGAAGATCAACCTAGGATTTTATACCAACCACAAACCTAACATCTTAGTTTTAGACACAACTACTCAAATATTTACATCTAATAAAATAAAAATAAAAAAAATTACATATAAAATAAGAAACCCCTAATCAAATATTTACATGTAATAAAATAAAAATAAAAAAAATTACGTATAAAATAAAGAAAAAAAAAGGCTTCAGTTTTTTTTTTTCTCTCTCTCTCTCGTACACGTGCAGTGTCCTGCAATTTTATTTTGTTTGTTTCTTCTGTTTTGTACTAAACTTGAATGCTGAGTTGGCTAAAATAAATGTCACATAAATATAAAACAATATCAATTAATTAATCACCTTGTGTTTATCAAAGTGAGGCTAACACTGTTATTTTCTATATTTATTCAGAATATTTTAAAAAAATGAGTTTAATTATTTTAAACATACTTATATTAAAATATTAAATAAAGTTTTACAACTAAAATTAAGTTGTTCGGATATAGAATTCTATACTAATCTGAAACTCTTGGTACCTTTTAATATAATTTTATAAATATTTATCATCAAAATTATCAATATCAATATAAGGACGTTTGAAATCCAATATCTAGGCATCCCAACACGTAGATTATGGAGTTGGAGAGTGTGTTTTAATTAATTAGTGACAACCCAATAAATTTTAAAAAACCAATAATTAATACAAGAAAAAGAAAATATGAGAGAGAGAGAAAGAAACTGAATAGTCCTTTTTTTATTTTACATGTCTTTTTTTATTTTATTAAATATAAATATTTAATTAATTATGCCTAAGGCTGAAGTATTAAGTTTGTACTCACAATTTTTTTTTAAAATTCTTATTAACTCTTACAACTAATCGTACAAAATAAATTAAGTAGATGGTTTAACTCACTCAAATCAAGAGAAGAACTCAATGAGGCAATAAATATTATAATCAAGGCTCTCCCTCATAGGAAGTTAGCTATGTCTCAATCAACCTCAAACGATCTTTAAAGGTTTCTTCCAAGCATTAAGTATTCTTTAATTAAGTGGGGAGACTTGATTCAATCAAGTAGCTGTCAGTGGCTCTTTTTTCTTCCTTGGTAGTTGGCACTGGCTAGCTTCATAAATGCTTGAGAAAATACAACCGTTCACCATTAATGATTCATCTTTTCATTTCTTTCAAGCTTCATAGATTAGAGGAAAGAAGACTTGTTTCCATGTAGGCTTTTTGGTGGCAAATGTTGGGGGGTTCCCTTTGTCCAACAATCTATTTAGATTTTGAAAGCCTAAAATCAATCTGCCATTTGACTCCCGCTTTTGTACCTTTATTCCCCCGAAGGATTGTTTATTTTCCGCGCACAAAAGCCAAGACAAAATCAACACAAGGAATGTTCTATTTTATCAGAAGTTCATGTGCATACTTTGCTCTATTTGAAAACTGAATATTTTTTTATTAGCAGTGTGAAAACGCATTTAACCCCACGATCCGGCCGATTCCTACTTCCATTTGGATAGGTTTTGATTTTTTATTTTTGATTCGTTTAAAAACAAATTTAAACAAACTGGTCTATTTTATTTTTTCTTTTTTTTTGTCTTTTATAAAAATTATATTATATAATATAAATATCATTACTTTATCACGTTCTTATATTTTATAATATTATATTTAATAAATATAATAAATTTAGATATAAAAATATTTATAATTTTTAAAAAAATACATATAAAATTTTTAAAATTAAAAATAACATAGTTAATTTAAAAAATGAAAAATTAAATTTATTATTTTTTTAATGAAAAAACACCTTTATTTATTAATAGCAAGCTGTGGTCTCCAGCTATACATCATCACAGGCTAGTTTTAAAATTAAATCTGAAAAAGGACCCTCCCACATGCTATCCTCCTGATCACTGTACTTTTTAGCAAGGCAATGAGCTACAGAATTACATATCCTATGTGAGAAGCCAAGAGAGAAAACTTCCAAACGGGTAGCTAAGTCTTGAACATCCTCCAGAGCTCCAAATAGAGGCGAAAGGGGATTTAGGTGCTAGAATTCCATAGAAGTCCGAACACAATCATTCTCCAGAAAGATCTTCTTAAAACCCCAACTCAACGCCAACTCTAGAGCATAGTTTTAAATTGCGATTGCGGTTGTGATTGTGATTGCGTTATCCTTATTGTAATTGCGGGTGTTTTAGACGTTGTGATATGATTGCGGTTATTGTGGCTGTGAATTTTTTTAAGTTGTACAAATTGTTAAAAAAATGTATATAATTATTATATCTCTTAATTTTAATTATATACTATATTATATTTAATATCTAAATTAATTTAATGAATATATACTCTATGCCAATATATAAAAGACACATGTGAAATTTATTGTAAAAAATAAATAATTAATATTTTAATAAGTCTCAAATAATTTTCTTCTATCTCAATTTTTAAATTTTCCTTCTTTTTTTTTGTTTTTTCAAATTTTCCCTCTTAATGTTTCTAATATCCCTCTTTCAAAATTTATCAAATATTTCCCTCCAAAATTTGTCACATTTTCTCTTGTTTTCCTAATTAATTGTTATTTGCGCTTTCATTTTAATTAATTTTTTATTTCATATCCCAATTAAAAAAAAAGAAAAAAGTTTTAATTTGCCACATAATCTGTCAGTCCCACTCTCTATGGCACAAGCAATCTCACACTCAGTCTCTTAGAATTCTCTTGAAGCTATGCAATTGCCCACCCATAAGCTATTCTCAAATCTCAATACTCAAAAGTCAAAATCAAAGCCTCAAGTCTATCTCACAAAGTCACAGTCTTTCACACAGCTAAACTCTCAAATCAGAGCATGCCTCCCTCACTCTTCTCTCTCGGCAATGCACACCACAAATTACAAAGCAACATAGGGGAGAGGACAATTGGGTTGGGCAAAGGTGAAGAAAGGCTCACGCATAGAGCCAGCCACCACAGATCAGATGGATGAGAGAGGCCAGCGAGGTGAGGGTCCCGATAAGCCTAACGCACAAAGTCAGCCACTCGTGGGAGGAAGGATTCGACTTTGAGGGGAGGCTCGGAGGAAAATAGTGGAAGAACCCTTAGAAGCTCCACTGGACCGTGAAGGGGAGAAGGTATGAATGGGAAGTGAGATGGACGAAAGGCATGGGGTGAGGCAGGAGTGAGGGGGACGGTTTATAATCTTTTGTTGACCATTTTGCCCTCCATCCATAAGCACAAGAGTCTTAAATTCAAGGGCAAAAATGGAAGTTCATTAAAATGCTTGATTCTACTCCTACACAACACACTTGAGTCACCTCACTCTCACCAAACATACAGCTCTAAATCTTTCCGAAAAACCTTAATTTTCATTTTTAACCACTAGTAAACGTAGTTCCACAAATCAATTCATTCTAGTCCCTCTTAGGGACCCATATGCAATAATAGTCCCTTCCACCAATCTCATGGCATCAACCATGCAAACTAACCTCCCAGAGTCCAATCTCCTCGAGAATCCTTCTTTTATCCCTTTACACTAGAATCCATCAACACTTTCCTTCCTTTCACTTTGATCCCTTACCTCGACCCATACATAGCTTCCTCTTGTCACTTGTTGGATAACAACCACATGTAGTATCACATGCCTTTACCAGACATGGACTTGCTTGGCCATGTATATATTTTGAACATATGCTTAGCTTTTGGGATCCTTTTATTTCCCTTAAGTACTCATCCATCAAAGAAAATTTTCCACATGTGCAAAATACACTCTTTCATTAACTTCGTAATACCTAGGGTATCATGACTGGGAACCAAGGATGTGATAAACATGGACGGTGTAACACGCACACCGCCGCAAGCTTAATTTACGTTCAGTGCATCCTTAACAACACACTTTACAATTTATGTGGCATATCTTATTATAGAGCATATTAGAGAAAATTAACTTAAAAAAATTAAATTGCCTTACCTCAGACAATAGGGAGGCGTCCTTATTCGGTAAATTGTCAAATTGATTGTCCTTCCGTACCTGCAACTGTGAGGGGATGAGTCCAATCTATTGACACACTCGAAATAGCCCTACTTACCAAATAATATACAACAATGCATGCTCAACGAAAATATATAAAAATATGCATGAACACCCACATATAACTACACATGCAAAGCACTAAGCCGTCCCAAATAATACCTATGACATTGCACATCTGCCCTATTAGAGTAAACGTTCGATGCCAATATACCTGATTCCCCAAACTCGACCACTCCTAGTCTCAAGTATACCTTATTTCATGTCCCTAGTGCCTCAAGCGTCCAAAACATGGCTTCGACCCCTACTGGGTTACTTGCACACACACATATCCATATATGCATATCACAACAACCAGTACACATAATATACCTATTACAATGAACATATTTCATTTGCCTACATATATTTGCATCCCTACAAAAAATTCATTTAAGAGCCATGTCATCAGGGGTCTTCATTCTTGTGGACGTTCTGGCCAGCTGAAAATGGGCTGGGCATGGGCCGACCCGTTTTTTAAACGAGCTTAAATTTCTAAATCTAGGCCCACGGGCCAGACTGCGAGCCAGGCTATTTTTTTTAAAATAATAATAATAATGCAAGGGAGACTGGGAGAGAGACACGAGCACAGTAGTCTATTAGCAAATGGAAGGGAGCGGGCGAGCGGGACAGGTATAGGCATGGGCACACGGTTGTCGACAAATAAATCACAGCAGATAGGGAAAGGGACATGGGCACAGTAGAGTCATAGACAGTAATGGAAGGGAGAAATACAGGCATGGAAGCAAGCAGACAATAGATTTATAGATAGAAAGGAGAGGACCACAATCAATCAATACACGAGCACACAATTTGGGGGTTCTGGGTTCAGTTGAGAGTAAGAGTGGTAGTGAGATCGAGACAGTGAGACGCGAGCATAGGCACAAAGCAAATAGCAGATCTGTAAAGGGAAGGGATAAAGAATTAGAGAAACGGTCAGTCAGTCACTCGAGCACAACAGGCAGTAGTTGGAAGGGTCATGGCCACACAAGTACACTATTTGGGTGTTCAATTAAGAGTTAGAGTATGATGGAGACCGAGACAGTGAAACGATGAGACGTTTGATTATGTTGTGTGAATAGAGATTTTGAAATAGAGGGAGTGAGGGTCTGAAAATCTGAGACTGAGGTTAGGGAATTTTGTTTTTATCAAAGGTTTTAGGCAAGCTGGACTACTTATTGGTTAATGCTGGGCTGCTGGCTACTGAAGCCTGAAATTCAAAAAAAATAATGAATTCCAAAACCAAAAAAAAAAAGGCCAGCTCCTAGATTGCCTGTGAACTGGCTTGTATGGACTATTTTTAAATTGGCCGAGCACAAGTCGATCCATTTTTAAATGGGCCAATTATTGGAAATTCAGGCTCGCGAGCCTAGGCCGGTATTGATAGTGCTAGTTCCACTCAAGAGTTTCATAACTTGGGTCTGCATTTTCATCAATGAGGGTCTACATACCTACAATTCGTCGGCGAAAACCCATCACAAGGATCTTCGTTTCCATGGACTAATCCCATTCCAACCACATCCACATATCAACAAACAATGACAACCCCAACATGGTAAATCTCACATTAAGTGGATACGTTATTGACAATCCACCCCTTGAAAAATTTGATAGCCAACCTTGGCATTTCTCAAATCGGGCCTCATCTCGCCATGACGTTGCCCCTCGAGAGGATCATGTAACCTACCTCGGCTTTCTTAACTTGGGCACTACATTACCATCCTATTCACAAATCCAATCAATCATACAATCCCAGTCCACATTTATTTATATTCCCAAACTAGATCTTTATCATGTGTCGATCACCTATTTATACCTTTAGCCATAAACTCATCACCACAAGATTTATTTTACTGCCGTCATTGGCACACCATATGAGTTATCACTCACGTGCATATAAGTGTATTCATTTAATAATCATGTAATTCTTCTTTTCATGTATGCTAAACATAACAACATTTAATCACATAATTATATTTTATATAATTCTAGGAAACAAAATTCCTAAGAAATAAAGCAACCAAGATAAGACTAGATCTCTCACCTAGAATTGGAGAACCTCCGACTCTCGTAATTTGCCTTGGCCAAGCCTTAAATCACAATCAAACCTATGGAACATCAAAGTACCATTTTAGCACACAATTTCATAAGGAGAAGACTCTACCCAGGCCGTGGATCCTTGGGCGTCATAGCATCCCAAGTCTCCTTACCTATTTCAACTTTGGGCGCCCTAGCCCCCTCTCTCACATAACCAAGCTTTATGTGGTGGTGCCTAAGGTGCCAGCCACCCTTCCTATGCCAAGCCTCTGTTTGTGTGGTGCCTTGGGCACTATGCACTACACACATATGAAGGGGCTTCAGTTCTAACCCAAATCTTAAGTATTCCTCTTGATTTCTTTCATAGGTTTTCACTACAGATGTTTAATAAGCATTTTGGCACCAAAACCCTTAGTTAATTCCAAGATTCTATGCTTAATTCAACCAATTCAATCAAAACCCTAACTTGTCCTTTTTATCCTTCAAACTCAATAATCCCACCTCTTATCATGTGTAATCCATTAATTCTTGGTTTTATCTTCATTATCAAGCATCAAGGAATGTTTTAAATCACTACCTAAGCCCCACAACTCACAAACAGCCCCAATTTCTACTTAACTCCTCATAAATTTCAAAATAGAGAGAAAATTAGGAAAGTGAAATGCCTACCTCAATTCCTTGCTTTTCCTGTGGTGGTTGTAGATGAAGACCTGTTTTGTCGCCTGAAAATGGTTGCCAGAAGCTTGGGTGTTGGACTTGGGTGGAAGGAACTAATGAAGATAGAGAGAAATGAGATAGATAAGGGAGGCAAGTAAGAGTGAAGAGAAAATTTAGGGTGGAGGGGTATAGCTATATATATATACCCCCTATAGTGAAATTACCATTTTTCCCTTTGGTCAGCCCCCGATCAACATTATCAAGGTAAATTAGTAATTTCTCTAACTCAGGTATTTTTCACACTCTAGGCACAACTCAATTTTCCTTATTATATTTTAGTCTCTCCTTGGACTTAGTAATCATCTAACTCCCTCGATGCCACGTGTACACTCCCTCAATCCTCCGTCACTCATTATTTTATACACCTTGTCACTTTCTTAACCTTGTATTCCCTTTACTAAGAAAACGAAAAATTTCCCCCCATACCCGAATACCCATAAAAATCTAACTATACTAACATTCGAAAATCACTGTCGTTACATAGGGTATTACATAAATGAAGATGCTATAATTGTTCTTGGTTATTTAGAGAAGCAAAAAATAGATAATTTTCTATTATTATTATTCTATTCATGTAATACCTGCCAAAATTTTTGTGTGTACTTTCTATGATTATTATTTTTATTATTTTATTTTATGTTCTTATCTATCATTGAAGCTATGTCATAAGACTTATTAATTATGATGTATGCCTTTAAAATTCTCAGTTAACTTGATTAATGCAAAAAGGGACCCAAATGAAAAGAAATCTAATTTGTGGGAGATTCCTAGAGTTTCCTTGTCTAGAGGTCAAATGTGATTAATTAAGCTAATAGAGAGGGGGTTAAAAAGAGTATAGCCCAAGCCCTAGATAAAACATAACTTGCTTGTGCCTAAGAATCCTAGAGGAAGGGTATTTTTGTCCATGAAGTAAAAAATATGCTTCTTAAACCTCTTGTCCCTACCTCAAAACACACAAACGTACATTCTCCTAAGTCTCCTCTCTTCTCAGAATTCCACACCTACCATTCAGCACCCAGTTCAAGGTTCCACCCACACTTGGTCGAATCCTCCTCACCATCAAGGGAGCTTCATCCTTGCTTGTTGAAGTAGATTGGTGAGTGACATCTCCCATTTTTTCCCTTCATTTCACAACTTTAAACCTTACTTGGGAGAGAAGAAGTTTTGCTTGTGTTTTGGATGTAAGAATGGTTAAATGCTTAAGTTTTCTTGAGTTCTTTTATGGCAAATCTGATTCTATGGCTTGGATTGTTATTTTGGGAATTTTTGGGTTTACATTGTGCTTGCATTGGAATTTCTTCATGAATGAATCTTTTGAATGTGGCCCTATGAACTTGATTGGCTTTGTTTTAAAGATTTTGTGATTTTCGAACTACCTAAGAGGACTTAGAAGAAGATTGGTTTGAAAATATTGCTTAAGGGGTTCAAATTTTGGTTTGGTTCTATAGAAGTTAAAGCTCTCAGGTTACTGCCATGATGCAATCATTGGTGCACAGGGCGCCCACCAACCCAAGAGCCCTACTTGCCAAAGGTTCAGTGGGCGCCCAGGGTACCCAAGAAGGGTATAGGATGGGAGCCATGGCGCCACTACTAACGCCTTAAGCGCCATGGCTTGGGCTTGCCCTTAGTCTCGAACATATGTTGGATGTTCCCTGTCACGACCCATTTTCTAGGCACATGACTGGCACAATGATGAATATCCCATCACTGTAAGCCTTTCGATAAATTCTACCCACAAGTAAAATTATTAGTCATTATCTCTATATTCTCAAAATACTATTCCTTAATAAATACAAAGAAAATACATCAAATTTTTTTAATTAAAAATAATAGATCATCAATACAAAATACATTATCATACTGAAATACAAGCCAAATACCAATCCCCTGACCTAGATGTCCTTGACGGTTACAAAGCAACATAATCTATAACAAAAGAGGGCTTACCCGACAGCGGGAGGTCCAAAGTGATCTACTCCTCTAACTCATGTTCTTTGCTGGCAATCTGATCTGAACAAAAAAATTGTACAGAGAGTGTGAGCTTTTAAACTCAGTGAGCGAATCGGCCTCGCGTTAATAAAATTCAAATACATCACCAGTCATGCAAGTATATCCGAAGGCTCAAACTCAACCAATAGACATAGTTAGAAAATACATACTGGAAGATAAAAATTCATCCAATTCAACAAAAGTTACTAGTACTCATCAATGACAATATATCCCGGAGAGCGCACACAGGCTGGCTCACCAATTTTGTATATTTCTGCCATGACGCACAACCTCATCCTCTTAGCTAGGGCGCCTCACGGATCTGTCACCGATCCGGGCTATATCCCTACTGAGGGAATCGTTGTCTCCACACTCGTTGGTTAAGACACCCTTTTAAACCGGGTTTTTCGCCTTGCCGTGAGAAGGGGTACTGTCCCGCTCAATCACAATCAATAGTACAGTATTTCATATCACAATCAGAAGCACAATATAATATTCATCAATATAACATGTATAGTATATAACTATATTATAGATTTATAAACCAAAAATCAAGATAACAATTAATCTATTTTTGAAAAGATTCAAACTTCACATCATCATGAGATACTTATGTCATTTTATCCATACTTCTGGATTAATTATCTCCCCAGATTTGTCACTTTGAATCCAGTTTACCCCTATGAATCTTGGGAGTGTCCTACGACATACTTTTTATCACCAATAATGCTAAAACTCTATTAAAACAGGGTCATTCCACTCACCTGGATTCCGTACGAGTATCGCTTCTCTAAATCGTTATGGACAAGAGTACCCAGGTGAATTTCAGTGTTCCGCTACGGAGATTTTCATGAAAGATTAGAGAAAATACGTTAGGATTGTTTTCGTACAGATACTGTTCATACATATGGTACTGTTCATACTTATGGTTACTGTTCATATGTACGGGTACTATTCATACCAGAAATAGAGAATACAATCTGTAAAAGAGTACACCAGGTAAGTTCCCAGGAAAGAGTAGAGAGTCACAATGGACACACTTAAAAACCAGGTCTTTCCTTAGCCAGAACTTTCCTAGACATGTATTCTTCACAGTTTACATCTTATTTCGGTAATCAGAGAATTAAAATAACATATAGACAGTTTTTCTGATGTGGAAGATCAGCCAAAGTCGCAACCACAGAGCATACTTAAGAAAATAACTTCTAAAATTTGAAAGACATAGAAAGGGCATAGTATCCTTACTTAAGCTGAAAAGGAAAGGCCCAAAATCTCAGAGGCCTAGCGTCGGAGCAAGAGAAACTTAAGGAGAGAAGAAGAGAAGTTGAAGGTGTGAGTTTAGAAGTGAAATGGAAGGGCCTATTTATAGGAAAAGTCAAGGGTACTATTTGACACTATGTGCTAATAAAATATTCAATTTACTATTCATGAAAATGACATTTCTAATAAAATATTTCACGCGTTAATCATTTACGGTTACTGTGTAAAACGCGGCGGCTTGAATTATTGGTTACTATTGGAACTTAAAGAGAAAACTATCTTTTCACCCTAAACCTTTAAGTTTCTTTTCAAATCAATCCTTTCATTTTAGTCCCTGAGGGTATTTTTACACATAAAACGTCATTTTTCTCCTACAAACTTCTTTCTAGTTTTCTCTTATGACTAAACCACATCTAGTACTTGACATTTTGATTGTATAAATGAATAGTACCATATACGTAAATAGTATTATACAGGTGAATAGTACCATATACTAAAATAGTAATAGTAGTTTGTAAACACGCATTTATATTTTATTTTTCATGGGTATTACATTCCCTCTTTTCCATTTTAAGCTAAAAATGTGTAATTGTGTTCTCCTTAGGTGTTTTGGCAAATATTTAAGGCTCTTTCAACCTTCCTTTTTTGGTAAAATTGTTCTTATCCTAAGTGAGTAGCTTTTGTCTTTCCTCATTTAATTTCAATGAAGGTAATCCAACATGAATGTTGCATATTTCTATCAAGTGCCAAAAGAACTTTATATATACATGAGTGCTTCATTATCTTATAAATGCTAAAGCTGAATGATGATAGAGTATATATATCTTGATGAAAATATATGAGTGCTTCATTATCTTATAAATGCCAAAAGAACTTTGGTACATGATATGTTGCTTGGAAGTTATCTTGCGGTAAAATGTTCTACTATGTCATGGTCCTGATGATGATGAGGGGCTAGGTTGATTAGGACTTATAGTGAATTCGGTAGGGAAAGGAGCTTGGCGGGGGCTTAGGCCTTCGAAGTTCCTGATAGTGAAAAGGATTGGTGGGACAAGTTTCCCTAGTGACCTCAAGTTTTTCAAGAGGGCTTAGTGTATTTGTAACATCCCATATTTTCCTTTATTTAAGTCATATTTTTCTTTATTTAAATCTTAGAATGATGTTAGAAACTAGTTAAACATGTTTTTGGATGCCTAGGAGGGAGTAATAAAGGAAGGGTAAAGAGAATTAGGACAAATGAGCTAAGTGTAGAAAAAAAATGAAGTTCTAGGTGAAATAGTCGACTGACTATAGCAATTAGTTGACTGATAGTAACAGAGATCAGATCAGATTACTGATATCTCCAATCGGTCGATTGATTATGTCACATCCCAAAAATTGAACATGTGAAAAGATACTACTCATTTGATAAAATTCTCAAACATACGTTATTTACATATATTCTGTAAGGTTTTACATTCAACCTTAATCATTCATTCCACACTACAGAATTGTATTCATCTGATAAGCAAATATAGACATACATAATCTGATGTTTCTATCTCATCGCAAGCCTAGGAGACCTATAGTAAGTACAGAGCGTCCCTAGTATTCACATTAATAAGTACTGTACTGGTATCCCACCAGACAGAAACAGATAATAACTCCAAGGGGCTTCTAATCTTCAAACGGATACTCTTCTTCCTTGTTTTCTGTATCTGAAAAGATAATCATAGGGAGTGTGAGTTTATTTAAAAACTCAGTAAGTAAATAACTGTACTATATAAAATATCAAAAGTACAAATACCACATTTACACTGAGTAGTATGGGACTCTAACCCTTTCAAACTCGTGAATAAGTTCTCATAGATATACACCGAGTAGTATGGGACTCTAACCCTTTCAAACTCGTGAATAAGTTCTCATAGATATACACCGAGTAGTATGAGACTCTAACCCTTTCAAACTCGTGAATAAGTTCTCATAAATATACACCGAGTAGTATGGGACTTTAACACTTTCAAACTCATGTATTAGATCCCGTAGATCTTTACTCATTAATAAGATAGTGAGAATTTATCACATAGTACAATTGCCATGAAATAAAATAATTTCTACATACTCTTATTCCTTTGAATTTCTGTAAAAAAAATATATCAATCATCATATACTGTCATATGAAAAATTGATTGATTAATATCCAATAATATTGTAAATGGGACTTATATTGTACTTTGACTAGTAATATCAAATTAGCTTAGCAAGGTTATTCACTTACCTTGATGTTTGTCCAAGTTTACCTTGTTCCACACTAGAATTTGTGTAGGAAAATTTCTTAGTAAAATATATTACAAGGAAACATAAGAAAGGAAACAAAATCACGAAAATATGCAAAATTTTCTGATTGCTACAGTAACGGTTCGCTACAGTGACGGTTCGCTACAGTGACGTTGACTGCTACAATACCGTTGACTGCCGACACTACAGTAACTGCTACAGTAACTCGAAGAAAAATTTTCAGATTTTCCCAAAATTTCTAGTCGCTACAGTAACTCGAGTTTTTGCATAAATTTCTCACAAATTCATCCTTTCCTTTCTTGTTTCAAAACCAGAATTTCAACTCTTTTAACCGATTATAACTCAAATATAACTTCTAAAACAACTGAGATTCATGAATTATCATCAAAATCTTCAAGAACAAAACCTCTTCTAATCTTCCATATAAACTTAGATTTAAGGAAAATAATGAGATTAAAGCTTACCTTTGATCCTTACAAAGCTTTTGAACCGAACAAATAATCGAAATTCTGAAGATCAAGGAAAGATTTGAGAAGAGGATGAAGAAATGAGAGAAAACGCTTTGCTTCGGTTGCTTCGGTTGCGTGAGAAATGAGGGGTACTATTGAAGCTTTATATTAAATATTTCTAATGGGTTATTCAATAACCCATGGGTATCCATAACCCAACATCCAAACTCATCCAGTCAATTTACAATAAATGGACTAATTGACCATTCTTAAACCACTTTTCCATGAATTTCACCATTCTTAGAATATATCCCACATGGTGCAAATATTCAGTCCAGTCATTTAACTCAATTTTCATAAATAATATTCAAAGAGAACAATTAAATATGAAAATTAAGAATGACCAAAATAAATAACTAAAGTAACGTTGTAAAATTTTAAAATACTCTTAGGCAATTTATATTCCAACATTAACGGGTATTACATTCTACCCCCCTTAAAAGAATTCGGTCCTCAGAATTAAAATCTTACCTCAGGTTTCAAATAAATATGGATATTTTATCCACATTTCATCTTCTGCCTCCCACGTAGCTTCCTCACGAGAATGATTTCTCCAAAGAACCTTGACAGTAGAAATTTCTTTAGTACGCAATTTCTTGATTTTTCTATCAAGAATAGCTACTGGTACCTCTTCGTAGGTGAGAGTTTCATCAAAATGAACTTCTTGGGGTTGAATGACATGAGAAGAATCAGGAAGATACTTCCGTAGCATGGACACATGAAATATTGGATGAACTCCTTCTAGGTCTGAAGGTAGGTCTAGGCGATATGCCACATTACCCACTCTGTCTACAACCTCATATGGGCCAACATACTTCGGACTAAGCTTGCCTTTCTTCCCGAATCTCATTACTCCCTTCATAGGTGAGATTCGTAAGAAAACCATGTCACCTATTGCAAATTCAAGGTCACGTCGTCAGTTGTCCGCATAAGACTTCTGTCTATTCTGAGCAGTTAACAACTTTTCTCTGATAAGTTTAACTTTATTTATATCGTCTTGTATCATCTTAGGTCCAAGTATTTTGGTTTCACCAAGTTCAAACCAACCTATAGGGGATCGACACCGTCTCCCATATAAAGCCTCAAAAGGTGCCATCTGAATACTGGCTTGGTAACTGTTATTATAAGCAAATTCAATGAGAGACAAATGATCTTCCCAACTTCCACTGAAATCCATCACACAAGCTCTTAGCATATCCTCTAAAGTCTGAATTGTCCTTTCGGACTGTCCATCAGTCTGAGGATGGAATGCTGTGCTAAGATTCACTTTGATACCCAAAGCCTCTTAAAAAACTTTCCAGAACCGAGAAGTAAACTGAGGTCCTCAGTCTGATATAATGGATATTGGTACACCATGAAGTTTCACTATTTCTTTAACATAAAGTCGAGCAAGTTTTGCTACACTGAAAGTGGTATGAACAGGAAGAAAATGTGCTGACTTAGTAATCGATCCACTATGACCCATATTGAGTCATTTCCTTTTGTTGACTAAGGTAAACCTACTACAAAATCCATAATGATCCTTTCCCACTTCCACTCGGGAATATCTAGTTTTTGCATCAAACCAGGTAGTCGTCGATGTTCAGCTTTAACTTGCTGACAACTCAAACATCGAGCTACAAAGTCAGTCACATCTCACTTCATGCCCTCCCACCAGTAAACTTGTTTCAAGTCCTGATACATTTTCACAGCACCAGGATGTACAACGTAGGGTGAACCATGAGCTTCCATTAAGATTTCATGTTTCAAAGATTCAATGTTGGGGACACAGAGTCTCCCATTAAACCATAAGACTCCTTCTTCATCTACCAAGAAACTTGGTGCTAGACCTTACCTTGCCTTATCTCTGATTTTGACCATATCAATGTCATTTTCTAAAGTTACTTTTACTTTTTCAACAAGGGATGATCTAACTGTTAAATGAGCCAGAAATGTACCTGACTCAGTGATCTCAAAGAATACTCCATCAGCTTCCAATTCTTGTAGTTCATGTATTAGAGACCTCCTTATAGTGGCAATGTGAGCTAAACTTCCCACAGACTTTCGACTTAGAACATCAGCCACTACATTTGCTTTACCTGGATGGTAAAGGATGGTACAATCATAATCTTTTGGAAGTTCCATCCACCTTCGTTTCCTTAGATCGAGATCTCTCTGCTCAAAAATGTACTTAAGGCTTTTGTGATTTGTAAAAATTTTACAAGTCTCCCCATACAAGTAATGTCTCTAAATCTTTAGGGCAAACACTTCAGCTGCCATTTCCAAATCATGAGTGGGGTAATTCAATTCATGCTTTTTAAGCTGACGTGAGCCATAAGCTATGACTTTACTATGTTGCATCAACACACACCCTAAGCCTATCTTTGAGGCATCACATAATACAGAGTAACCCCCTGGTCCTGATGGTAGGATTAAGACTGGTGCAGAAGTTAAACACTCTTTCAATTGGGTGAAACTTTGCTCACATGAATCATTCCAAATGTATTTAACATTATTTCGAGTTAACTTATTTAATGGGAGAGCCGTCTTAGAGAAATCTTTGACAAAGCGACGGTAATACCCTGCTAAGCCAAGAAAACTACGTACTTCAGACACAGTTGTTGGTCTAGGCCATTGTTTTACTGCTTCAATTTTACTTGGATCTACATGAATACCTTCTTGGGAAATAACATGTTCCATCCAGAATTCACATTTTGAGAGCTTTGCGTACAACTGATGCTCTCTCAAGGTCTGAAGCACTATTCTCAAATGTTCAGTATATTCTTCATGACTCTTTGAATATACCAAAATATCATCAATAAATACAATTACAAACTTATCAAGGAATGATTTGAACACTCTGTTCATTAAATCCATAAATGCTGCTGGTGCATTTGTCAACCCAAAAGACATCACGAGGAACTCATAATGGCCATACCGTGTACGAAAAGCAGTCTTAGGTATATCATCATTCTTAATTCGTAACTGATGATATCCAGACCTTAGGTCAATCTTTGAGAAATATTTTGCTCCTTGAAGCTGATCAAACAAATCATCTATCCTTGGTAAAGGATACTTATTCTTCACCGTGACTTTATTCAGCTGACGATAATCTATACATAATCTCATAGAACCATTTTTTTTTCACAAAAAGACAGGAGCACCCCAAGGTGAAAAACTTGGGTGAATGAACCCTTTGTTCAACAAATCTTTCAATTGTTCTTTGAGTTCTTTTAGCTCAACAGGAGCCATACGATAAGGTGGAATAGAAATTGGTCGTGTGTCTGGGACCAAATCAATACTGAACTCAATATCTCTTTCTGGCAGTAATCCAGGTAAATCTTCTGGGAACACATCTGGGAATTCATTTACCACATGTATGTCTTTTAACTTCTGTTCTTTCTTTTTAAATCTTTGATAAAAGCTAGAAATCTCTGACATCCCTTTCGCAACATACGCCGGGCACTTAACATAGATATCATGTTGCAAGGTACATCACTTCGATCTCCTGTAACTACAGCATTGGATGTTTGAGCATCCTGTCGGGTTAGAGCATATACTCTTGCATTTCCTCTACCAGCAGCTTGTTTTTCACGGTCACCTTGGCCTCTTCCAGAACCTCTTCCTATACTACCCCCTATTGAAGGGTTGGTGTTCGAGTAATAGAAGCAAAAATAGATTATGGTCGAGGTGGCAAAGTAGACCCTTGACCTGGTCTTGTCATGAGCTGAGGGCACTCCCTTATAAAATGTCCTTTTTGTCCACAGTTAAAACAACATGTACTAACAGTGTTTAACCTCCATTCTCCGAAGTGAAACTTTCCACATTCTTCCTTCTAGCTTGAGTACCTCCTCTACTAGAAGAGCTAAAACCACCCCTGTTCTCTGAACGAGGCTTAGCCACACTGGCTGTAGAATAAGATGACTTAGTAGGAGTGGCTGGAGCATGTTGTGATGCAGTAAAGGGTTTCAAAGTCCCTGAGTCTTCCCCTTGATCAAAAGATCTCCTATATCTAGCTTTCTTCTTTTGTCGATATTCTTCTTTATTCTTTGACCTCTTTTCCATTCTTCGGGCCACATCAACAGCTTCTGAGTACGAAGAGTAATCATTCATATTAGAACTCACTTGATCATATAAGGCATCACGAAGCCCTTCCATAAACTTTTCTATTTTCTTCCTTTCAGAAGGAATGATTTCAGGGGCATATTCAGATAATTTAACAAACTGAGCTGAATATTCATCAACAGTCATGGTTCCCTACCGTAGATACAGAAAATCCCTGGCCCTAGATGATCGTTCACTTGCTGGAAGAAATTCATCCATAACCAATCTATAAAACTCTGTCCACATAACTGGCGGTGCGCCTTGAATTCTAGCTTTCTTCCAGTTCCTCCACCATTTACCAGCCCTACCCTTTAACTGAAAGCAAGTGAATTCTACCTTTTGAGTAGGAGAACACCCTATAGCATCACAGATTGCTTCACAATCTTCAAGGAAACATTGTGGGTCCTCTTTGGGATCTTCCCCTGAAAAAGTAGGAGGCCTCATTTTCTGAAATTCAGACATTCTTACCTCCCTTACATTATCTCCTCCAGCTAACTGAGCTGGTAGTACAATTTCAGCTTCAACAATAGGAGGATCCACTAGCAGGTTAGCTTGTGCAGCTCGACCTCTCATTTCAGCCTCAAATCGGTCAAAACGTTCATTCATCAAATTAATCACATGTGCAATAGTTGCATTACCAACGTGAGCATCAGGTTCGACTCTCCTTGCTTGCTCACTAGTTGCGCCCTCAGTACTTTGAGCATGTAAACTATCACCACGGTTAGGATCATCTTGCACATGTACTGGTGGAATTATGGCCCTCCTTGGACCCATATGCTCATTATTATTAGAAGATCCTTCTGACATTGAACTGTCAAAGATCTACATACATAACAAACAATTTCCAGACATAAACAAAATATCACTTACTAGCCCCACTGAAAAAATTATCTATAAAATGACGTTATACTCTACAATGTCTTTTATGGAACCTAATCCTATGGTCATGCCGCGGCTCATGACAATAGGGAAGGGCCCACAAAGATCACTTTGCTCTGTACTCTATAGGGGACCTATAAAACCTATCCTTTGATACCAAATTGTCACATCCCAAAAATTGAACATGTGAAAAGATACTACTCATTTGATAAAATTCTCAAACATACGTTATTTACATATATTCTGTAAGGTTTTACATTCAACCTTAATCATTCATTCCACACTACAGAATTATATTCATCTGATAAGCAAATATAGACATACATAATCTGATGTTTCTATCTCATCGCAAGCCTAGGAGACCTATAGTAAGTACAGAGCGTCCCTAGTATTCACATTAATAAGTACTGTACTGGTATCCCACCAGACAGAAACAGATAATAACTCCAAGGGGCTTCTAATCTTCAAACGGATACTCTTCTTCCTTGTTTTCTGTATCTGAAAAGATAATCATAGGGAGTGTGAGTTTATTTAAAAACTCAGTAAGTAAATAACTGTACTATATAAAATATCAAAAGTACAAATACCACATTTACACCGAGTAGTATGGGACTCTAACCCTTTCAAACTCGTGAATAAGTTCTCATAGATATACACCGAGTAGTATGGGACTCTAACCCTTTCAAACTCGTGAATAAGTTCTCATAGATATACACCGAGTAGTATGGGACTATAACCCTTTCAAACTCGTGAATAAGTTCTCATAGATATACAACGAGTAATATGAGACTCTAACCCTTTCAAACTCGTGAATAAGTTCTCATAAATATACACCGAGTAGTATGGGACTTTAACCCTTTCAAACTCATGTATTAGATCCCGTAGATCTTTACTCATTAATAAGATAGTGAGAATTTATCATATAGTACAATTGCCATGAAATAAAATAATTTCTACATACTCTTATTCCTTTGAATTTCTGTAAAAAAAAATATACCAATCATCATATACTGTCATATGAAAAATTGATTGATTAATATCCAATAATATTGTAAATGAGACTTATATTGTACTTTGACTAGTAATATCAAATTAGCTTAGCAAGGTTATTCACTTACCTTGATGTTTGTCCAAGTTTACCTTGTTCCACACTAGAATTTGTGTAGGAAAATTTCTTAGTAAAATATATTATAAGGAAACATAAGAAAGGAAACAAAATCACGAAAATATGCAAAATTTTCTGATTGCTACAGTAACGGTTTGCTACAGTGACGGTTCGCTACAGTAACGTTGACTGCTACAATACCGTTGACTGCCGACACTACAGTAACTGCTACAGTAACTCGAAGAAAAATTTCCAGATTTTCCCGAAATTTCTAGTCGCTACAGTAACTCGAGTTTTTGCAGAAATTTCTCACAAATTCATCCTTTCCTTTCTTGTTTCAAAACCAGAATTTCAACTCTTTTAACCGATTATAACTCAAATATAACTTCTAAAACAACTGAGATTCATGAATTATCATCAAAATCTTCAAGAACAAAACCTCCTCTAATCTTCCATATAAACTTAGATTTAAGGAAAATAATGAGATTAAAGCTTACCTTTGATCCTTACAAAGCTTTTAAACCGAACAAATAATCAAAATTCTGAAGATCAAGGAAAGATTTGAGAAGAGGATGAAGAAATGAGAGAAAACGCTTTGCTTCGGTTGCTTCGATTGCGTGAGAAATGAGGGGTACTATTGAAGCTTTATATTAAATATTTCTAATGGGTTATTGAATAACCCATGGGTATCCATAACCCAACATCCAAACCCATCCAGTCAATTTGTAATAAATGGACTAATTGACCATTCTTAAACCACTTTTCTATGAATTTCACCATTCTTAGAATATATCCCACATGGTGCAAATATTCAGTCCAGTCATTTAACTCAATTTTCATAAATAATATTCAAAGAGAACAATTAAATATGAAAATTAAGAATGACCAAAATAAATAACTAAAGTAACGTTGTAAAATTCTAAAATACTCTTAGGCAATTTATATTCTGAAATTAACGGGTATTACAGATTAGGGGTTAGTAGTTGATTGATTATTCTCTGTCGAGATAAAATTCAAAATTTAGTATTGATCAGTCAACTAATAGCTGATTAATCGACCAATTGGGAGTCATTAGTCGACTAATCGCCTACTGGAGTATGAAAATAAGTCAGTTTGAACTGAAAAATTAGTGAAAAATTGACTAAAATACCCTTAACATGCTAATAAAGCTTAGAAACAATAAAATATGCGTAAAAGAGGAATTTTCACACTAAAAGGACTCTTTAGACCCTTTTAGAAATAAGAAAAGAGAGAGAGATCATTTTTCTAAAATTAAAGAAGAGAGAGAAAAAAAATGAAGAGCAAGAAGAAGAGAGAAAAGGGAGTTTTAATTAAGACTCTAGCAAGGAAATTATCAAAGGTAAGTTTCTAGTTTAATTTTTCTTGTTTAGATGGACTCTAGAACTTGAAATTGATAGAATTATGATTTTCAGACTAAGAAAAGAGGAGTGGGGAAAGGAGTTGGTCTAAAAATTAAAGAAACAAGGAACTCTAGAGGGAAACTAGAAGATATTACACAAACTTTAGCTCTAGAAGAATTAAAGGTAGCTAGCTTTTCATAAAAGCAAGTTATTTCAGTTATTTATCATGTTTTTGTATGATTTATCAAATGTTTATCTTTTAGAGTTTTCCATGAATGCATAGAACAAGTTTTCTCATGAAAAGAAAAGCTTATGTCCTCATGGGATGACAGAACCTCAGAATCTTTTCTCATGAGATGATAGAAATTCCTTATAGGATGTAAAAATTCTTATGCGATGATAGGACCCCAAAAATTCCTTATGGGACATTGAATACTTTTCTTAAGAAAAGAATTAAAGTATAGTGTACTATATTAAAAGAGAAGACCATATCTCAGTTTATATTTCATGGAATAAGATTTGCTATTAAAATTGATTTTATGACTGAAATGGTTGTAACGAGTTCATAAAATATGTTAGCTACTGAGATTTTATGTCTCACATTGTTTTGATGAATTACCATTTCAGGGGCTGAAGTGGAAAGAAAAGAAAAAGAAAAGGAATAAGCTTGTAGTGTTATTAGCTAGTTGTATCATTCTCTTTTGTGAAGAATTTTGAAGAAGTATATATGTTGTATACAATGATAGAAAAGTCTGTGAACTTGTTGTAATTCCGCATGAGTTGTAAGATAATCTTTTGTGTTGTATTATATTAAAAAGAGAATTTGCAAGAAATAGTTGATATTGAACCATGAAACATGCATATGTGAAAGAGAAATGGTTATACCATGTTTCTAGTTAAGCTTTTTTGAGATTTTGAAATGCAGGATATATCAGTCGACTCATTGCCCTTTAACAGTCAACTGATAAATCCTAAATTTATGAAGTATGAAAATTCGAGGTCTATCAGTCGACTAATAGATATCAATCAGTCGACTAGTCGCCTCTGCTCAGTTTAAAATTTTATGTTGCAAAATGCTCCATATTTTCCCTATTTTGATGTAATTGGATATTTTATAAGAATTTTCTAAAAAAATATCATGTTTTAACCACATGTTTCACTTGACCTACGTTACAAATTTTCTTAAATTGCATAAGTTACATAGTCTAGTAGACATTACAGGGTTACCTTAGCTAGCAATGGCTTTGACTCATATCGACCCAATTGACTAAGTATGTGTGGTGTTTCTATGTTATATATGAATCAATGGAAAATAGTGAACCTATGTTTACTTGTTAAATTATTTTAATTATTGGATGCCTCTTTCTTTTGCTACTCACTAAGATTTCGAGTCTCACTCACTCTCTCTCATGTACCACTTTCAGATACCGAGTTTGTTAAGGATCATCCGCTTGAGGAGTAGCGGATTTTTGAGTCCCAACCCCACATCATTTCTTAGGTTGGTGTTTTGGGTTTCATGTAATATTTTGGTACTATAAAAGTGCTCTGTAGCAGTGTAGTATTCCTAGGACATATTTTAGATTAATGTAATTGCATGGTTAGACTTTTAACATTCTTTTGAACATGTTTCTCCATGTTCCTTAGTCATGCTTGTTAAAGGAATGATAAGAAACATGCATGTTGTCTATGTATGGTATTTGACATTAAGTTATGAAATGAAAATGTGCTATTTCAAGAAAAGCTTGGTATAATTTTAGCTTGTTTTATAGGCTTACGGGCATATTCGGTGACCATGTATCGAGCCGGTCTTGTTCCCAAATCGGGGCGTGACAATTCATGTTGATTCAAAGAGCTATATGACAAATTTCTTTTGGACTAATGATAAATCAAGGATGGATTACCATTATTTTGGAGATGCAATTTGCTTTGATCCTACATATCTAACTAATTATTATGGTATGTCATTTGCCCCAATCATAGGGGTTAATCATCATTATCAACCTATAATATTTGGTGGTGCATTACTTTTTGATGAGACACAGGAGTCATTTTCTTAGGTGATGATGATTTGGATGAAAGCAATGAAAGGCAAAAAGCTTAAAATTATTCTTACTAACCAAGAATAAGCAATTGGAGGAGCAATATTATGCATTTTGCCCAATGTTCAACATCGTTTTTGTTCACAACACTTTATGTGTAATGCATTAAAAACATTGGTCATGTTTTTAACTCTCAAAAAGGATTTAAAAATGATTTTCAAGAATTTTTATATGGTTTTGAGACTATAAAAGAGTTTAAGACTAAATGGAAAAAGATGCTCAACATATATAATTTGGGGGTAATGAATTGTTTATGAAGCTATACTAAAAGAGGAACAAATGGGCATGGGTATAATCTCGTGATATATTATGTGCTTCTATGTATAGCGCACAAAGAAGTAAAAGCATCAATTCTTATTTTGATGGATATTTGAATAAAAGCATGACCTTATATGAATTTTTACAACAATATGGAAGAGTTATTGAAGCTAGAAAGGATCAAGAAAATGATGTAGACTTTGAAACAAATGTTAAAAGGCCAATGTTGAGAGTTGAAATGAATATAATTGAAGATGCTTCCAAAATCTATACAAAAAGAATATTTGAAATGTTTCAAGAAGAGTTTGTAAATGCTTTTCCTTAGCTATCATCATGAATTATGTAATAACCCAATGGGCTCGTGTAAAAGGTTCTAGTTGGGTGAGCCCAAAATTTTTGATGATATGGGCAAGTGCATGGGCTTTAGATGCCATTTAAAGGTGGAGTGTATACTTGTAATGAACATGAGAGCAAATGACAAGACCGGTTTCAACTATACCCTGAGAAATTTCTCGAGGAGGGACCTATCTGAAAGAATGGGAATGATAAGTGCTTGGAGAAGAATTGATGAATTACAAATTCAAAGAATGGCTGAGGTGGTGGGAGAGACATGGTCTTGGGTGGGATACGCCAAAAGGATGGGATTTTCCATCTAAGAATACTTTTTGTGCTTGTGGGTGGTGAAAAGGACCAAAGGGAAGAGAAAATTGGAGTTTGGAGATAATAATAAGAGTGCCGGGCAAAATGATTAAGTGTACCAAGTCATGATGTGTATGGTGAATAATTTAATTAGATACTCGATTTTACCCCAAACCCCAACTTTTATGAAGGGTTGGCAAACTTGTAAATTTTGTCATTGGATTAAGAGGCTTATATACATACATACCACCCTTGGTCACAGTACACGCCTCCCTCTCCTGTTTCACCTTCTTCCTTCCCCTCCCCATAATACACCACCAACACCCACAGCTAAGATGGTTTCAATCGAGTTGCTGAGCTCTAGCGACCTTCTCCATCACCGAAGAAGAGTTTGGTTGAGGTAAGGGCAAGTTTCCCTCTTTTCTTCCTCAAATTTTTGCTCCTCAAACCTCAAACCCTAGGGCAAATCTTGGTGAAATCTTGAGATCTAAGACATGTAATGCTTCCAAATCACCTTCTTTCTTTTCTTAATACTAAGGAGTGAATGTTTAGGAAAGGAATGAGTTTGAAAGGGAAGAAATCAGATTGGGAGTTAGCTAAATAAGGAGGAAGTTTAAGTTTGAAATTGATTATGACCATTTCTATTTTAATCTTGTTTGATGCTTGGTTGAGATGTGTTTGGAAGTATTAAAGTGTCTAATCTTGTGTATACATCATATTTGAGTTAGAATGAGTTTGGGGATGAGTTTATGAAAATTGAAAACCTGTTTTTTGAAGTTTGTTGGCAACCAGTCAACTGTCGTGAGGAGACCAGTCGACTGTCGTGGGAAGACCAGTCGACTGCCTAACTCTGGTGCTCTCTGTCTAGATCTGACTGAGACGCATCGATTGACTAGTACGGTAACATTGGTCGACCGATAGCTTTTAGGATGGAATGGCAGATTTGGTAGTGATGTACTGGTCAATCGACAGGGTGACATCATTCGATTGATTTCTCTTAGGTTGGAGCTAGATGAGCTGTACTAGTCGACCACCAGTAGAAAGGGCAGCTGATCGATTGTTATTAGACAACATTTGGTATGTTATCTGCTTTCTTTCCTTATGTGTTTTCCATTCCAATTGGCTAGGATGCCTTTCTAAATGGTTTAAACAAGGTTTACATCCAAACACCAAGTATTAGGATGGAATAGATAACTTGGAGTTAAGGTGAGTAAATGACTTCACTTAACTTAGACTAGGATTTAAACTCTTGCATATCATTTCTTGTTGTCATACAAGTATCCCTGTGAACAATGTGTATAGTTATGAATGCTTGGCATTGTGATGGAGATACCATGGGAAAAGAGATATTATGTTAGCAAGAAGAAAATGAGTCTTGTCATTAGGAATTGTTCATTAACTTTTGATTAAGAGCGTGATTGTTTTACTTACCTTGCGGTGTTATGTAATTGTGTTTATATTGTGCAATAAATATATAAATATATGTGGATGTTTATATATTACATGGTAATTGTGATAAAACAGGAATTGTATGACCTTGTACCAGGGAGATTACATGGCCTTATGCCATAGGGATTGTACGGTTTTAAACCTTGAAAATGACACGGCCTCGTGACAACGAGAAGTCAATAAATTAGCCATCGGGCCTGGAGAATTTGGCATATGATTCATATTTCGTAATAGATGTCGTATTTTTATTAGTAGCATATAAGTTATATGGTTATGTGATGACAGAGTATAAAGAACCTCTTGTGGTGATTGCGAACACCGGGGTTTCTTGTTTGGAGTTGAGATAATGCACTTCATGTGCCTATCAAATGATTGTGCATTAGCTTGTAAGCACACAACTAGTTTAGGAGGGTTATCCACTCTTAAGCTGGTTGCACTGTCTTAGGCAGCGGTGAGAGATACTCTACCTTCAGGAAAAAAAGGGACGTGATGCCCTTGGGCAAGGGCATTTTCGTACCCTGGACTATAGGAGTGTGATGAAATTGGATATGTAGATATTCACATAGGGCTTTCAGGTATTTAAGTCCTTTATGTGTAAGTTTGTATAGTGAAAATAATGAACATTAGGTGACGTAACTATACCATTGAAGATCATTTGTCTTCGGACACAAAGATTAATATGCCATCGAGCATGGAGATAGTATTGGCATATAAGCCAAGATATAATATCAGCTTACAAGCCGAGAGATAAATGGAGATTTAACTGATATAAACTTGCCTACGTGTAGGGGGATTAAATTGCCTTCGGGCAATGGAGATTAAATTGCCTTTGAGCAAGTAGAGATTAATTTGCCTACATGTAAGGAGATTGATTGCCTTTGGAGATAGAGATTTATTTGCCTGCAGCCATGGAGATTAACTTCTCCTTGAGCATGGAGATAATATCAGCCGGGAGATAAATGAAGATTAACTTCCCCTTAGGCTTGGAGATAATATTAGTGGGGAGATAAATGAAGATTAACTTCTCCTTTGGCTTGGGATAATATCGGTCGGGAGGTAAATAGAGATTAACTTCCCCTCAGGCATAGAGATAATAAGAGTCGAGAAACAATATCGGCCTATGAGCTGAGAGGTAATATCAGCCTATGAGTCGAGAGATAATATTGGCCTACAGGCTGGGAGCTAGATATATATATAGGAATATATATATATATATATATATATATATACATATATATATATATATATATATGTATATATATATATACATATATATATATATATATATATATGTATATATATATATATATAGTCTTTGACTGGGAGGTTATTATGGCCCTCTTTGGCCGATGGTCTTTAGGACGTAAGGATGTTGTTTATGTTTGAGTGTTATGTATAAATGTAAGTATTAACCTATGTGGTTGTATCAGAGTCCCATTAGCATGTGTTGCTTAGAGTGATTATTGACCTATTGGTTTGTGTTGTCATTAGCCTACAAGCTAATAGATATTGATTTTTGGAGTATGAGTCGGCAAATTAGCATAGGCTTAGAGACCTAGATTCGATGTTGGTATGTATGAGTGAATATGGAGGAGTCACCATATTGGAGATCCAGATTGCATTGAGCAATCTAGAGTATCAGGGATGTATACATAAAACTACTACCAAGTTGTTTTTACACAATCGATTAGTATGTGTACCGAGATAAAACTTACCTTAATCAACTATTATTATGAAGCCAACAAGTTGAGTGGAGATAAGGAAAAGGATTGTCTCATTGAGATATTTATCTCACTTTGTTGTTTCTTTTCCTTGCAGGTTGTGTTAGTTGTGACACCATCGCCCAATGAGTAGTTGAGGCTGAAGGCTTTCGATCTCTTCTTGTTTGAAGGTCGAAGCTCAGCTGTCGGTATGTCATTATAAGCTCTATATTCAACTAAGACACATAGGAGGGAGAGGTTGCATATAAGGAGTTGCTTTCATGTTACTTTTTATTTCCTCATGTTTAATTAATTATTTATATGATCATACACATTACATGTTGCATAGGGATTGGGAGTTAGGAGACTTAGGCTTACGGCATAAGAAATACCCTATATCGTGCTGGTTATGTGCTTAGTTTTTGGGTTATGACAAATTAAATGCAATGTCACAATATTTCAACTCTCTTTGTGTGGAAAAAAATATAAACAAGCATGTTGTACTATATATTACATTTGATCATTTGACTCATAATGTCAAATGCACATGTAAGCATTTTGAAATTGCAGGTTATTTGTGTAGGCATATAATAAAAATAATTTAAAGTATTCCACCACAATACCTATTGAAAAGGTGGAAAAGGGATGTAAAGTGTGGAGTTGTTGTGGATAAACAAATTAATAAAATACAAGATCAATGTCATGTATCGGTAACAATTCGCTTCAATAACATTTGTTAGGAAGTGAATAATATTGTAGCTAAAGCTTCAGTGAACCAATGTGTGTACAACATAGCAATTGATGGTTTACATAAGACATTGAGAGATGTTAAATGTGCACCAAAAAAAACAAGACTTTTTGTGGATCAATTGAAAGAAGTTAAAAAATTAGTTGCTTCAAAGTCATCAAAATCTATACTTGAACCTTCAATTACCACAAGTCATAAAGGAAGACCAGAAAAAAGTTAAAATCATTCCTTGACAACAAAGCAAAAAGTAAGACTAGAAGTATGAATCTAAGGCCAAGCAAGAAACATGTGATGAGATGGCAACACAAATTTGGTAGATACTTCGAAACTTTACAATAATTTATTCCTTTCTTCTTTGTTCTTTATTTAATGCAGTGTTCTCTAATTGTGGACTTCTTGTTTATTTTTAAGGATTGTTCACAAATTTGACAAGTAATAAATGAATCTCTTCCATCCAACGTGGTATGTGACAAAACAATGCATATCAAATGCTTCTTGCATATTATTTCCCTAATTACTATTGAATTACACAAGGAAATATTCTTTAATTTTTATCTTTTCATTTTGTTGTAAAGGTCATCACAAATATTACTTCCCATGACTCAAAACAAAGAAGGGATTCACAAGGATCTTCTAAATTTCAATATCATAATTTTCCTGATAAAGACTTTGTATTTATACATGATTTCATATAATATTTTAAAATAATTGTGGTACTTTGTCTAACGTAAAATTTGTGTACTATTAAAATATTGTTGCCAGTTGCAATATCTTCTCATTCTAATGGTGGAATGAGCAACAACGTATATGATTATCAAAATAGTGACATTTTCTATCCACAACAAAAAATTAACAAGGTCAGTTTATTAATAATACAATCTTTTTCCTAGCTTGTTCACATTCTCTTTGTTTTAAAATTTGTCAATTGATATTGTCATTGAACCCAGGCTTCCCATTTTTATTTCAACCAAATTCAAGTTGATAGTCGTAAGCAAAATAGTTTACAAGATTAAGGTGATTATACCATCAAATTGTTTAAATATGATTTAAATCATTTGCTTTTAGTTATAATGTTAAAAGATATTTTTCATTCTTCGGAAGTGAGAATGGTGGGATTTATCAAGATACCATAGAATGGTGGATTTATTTTTGGTATATATATATATATATATATATATATTGATATTGTGAAAACAATCAATTTGTATGGAGTATAATGCAACTTGTTATTGCTTAAATTCTATCATTTCATTTTTATTAATTCAATTTAAGCTTATGTCACTTTTATTATTTTTTTTTAATTTTAACTAGTTAAAACTTGTTCATAATTTAAAACTGTTTATAATAAGAATTAAAATATATTTTATTTGATGTGTATATATATATATATGTATGTATGTTATTTAACAGAATTTTATTTTTAAATTTAATAATTTTTTATATTTGATTATAAACTTTTATTTTAGTATGTGCTATGGCATGAAACTTGCCAAAAGATTTAGTCTAAGGTTTTGAATGATATATAGATGATATTAAAGAGATCTCTTATGTAGGGCATTGGTATTTATTAACCGAACATGCCAAATTTTAAATTATATACGAAATTAAAATGTGAAGAAAAATGTTGCTATGTTGGATTATGTAGAATCCACATTCATAAATAAGGTATAATTGGTACTGGTAAAATTGTGTTTTAAGTTTTAAAATAATATATATAATGAAAGAAAACAAAGAGACTTAGGAAGGGTTACAATAAGGTGAACCAGTTTGTCTGATTTTCTTTAGGAAAAGCAAACTTCTACTTTTTTTTATGTTGGTCCAGCAGCCATTTTCATTGTATAGACCTCTACTTTTCTTTATGCTATCGCTAAAGAGAAGGGACCGTCGGAGATGGTGACGGATGAAAGAGAGAGAATGGTGTTGGAAGGAAGAAGGAAAAAGAAGATGAGAAGAAGGGGAAATTGAGTCGGATTAGGACACACGGATTGGGACACATGTCGCATCTCTATTGGTTAATTTGTTTTTAAAAAGATTAGTTAAAAGAAAAAAGTTAATTATACTTTATATATTTTTAATTATTTTCGATTGTATTTGAAGTCTAGCATCTTTTAAAATTTTAATGCCCGACAAACGTGACATAAAGAAAAGCATAGGTCTACTTTTCTTCCAAAATAAGTAGCATGTAACAGAAAAGACAAGAAGTAACTTTACTATTTAAGTACATTGGCACCATTTTATTCTGATGAAAGTAAAAAAATAATTGTGTTTTAGTAAAATAATACGTAAAATGAAAAAAATTAGGATAATAAAATAAAGTAGCATACATCTAAAAAAAAATAAGGGCCAAGATGCTCGGTCAAGCTCCGGCAACGTGACCTTTTATAATAAATAAGTGAGATATTTGATATATTATTATAAAATAAATTGTTAATCCTAATGCAAGAAAACACTAAGAAAAGTGTGAACCAGATTCTCAAATAAGTTTAAATTTTATACAATTTCCTTAGACAACCCAATTGTTGGAGTAGCATCTGAAAAATAAGAATAAATACAAAATAGAGGAATTTGAAAGTTAGAGAGAAAATAAAAATTGCGTGGTATTAGGCTGAGGTCCGAGTAGCTCGTCTTTCTTTAAAGTAATTTTCACGTCTCCCACGGGTTAATTTTGCTATATTACCCGGTGCAAGGGTACACAGACGTGTTACCTCCAGGATACAATAGCCCATGACTCGCCTATTTATTTACTACCTCTGCATGTAGGAAGTAAACTGGACTCGCTTTCTCCCGCACCTTCTCTACCCAAAGTATCATACAAGTGTATATGTAAATATATATATATATATATATATATTTATTCACAATAGCACACTTTTTATATCTATGCTTTCTTCCATATTGCCACTCTCTTATCTCTATATGCGTACTACATTTTTTTTAATGACACACACACACACATACACACACTATATATATATATATATCCACTTCTACATGAGACCATGTAAATATTGCTGAAAAGATCCGTTGGCCACCTACAAAAAGGTCATTATGTGCTATAAAGAGGTATTCATTCTAATTAATATTAAGGTAACGTAAAAAACTCATGAACCAACTTAAATGAGGGAAGCCAACGGTGAGAAGGGTAAAACACATTAATTTGATATTTTATAATAATATCCAACAATCCCCCATTTATTATTATAAAATAGCACACAATATAATATATACTCTTTGGGTAGAGGTAGATTATTATGCATAATATAGATAGCTAAATTTGCCTTCAACCTATACTTAGCAAAAATATATTTCTTGATCCAGAGTTATAGTGGTATTTGCCTTGAACTATAGACTGCTTAAGGGAGACAAGATCTATATCTTGCACATAATAACACAGGTGCAAATCATGAGCCCTAACTAGTACGGTTATGCGGCCTTGTGCCGTATCCTGTTTATTGAATGTGTTCTGAGAATACGCCCTGTATATTCTCATGTAGGAGCGGCCCCACTCTGCCACAGTCAAATAGGTGAATTCTGTCAAGAATGCTCCTACAGTTTAGACACCCCACTCTTATAGAGCTACAGATTTCATTAAGAGTTTTTTAAAAACTTAACCTCACATATTCACTGCAGGAAAATACATTGACACCATAGGGATAAATTTAAGAGTTTGAACTCTTATAAAAAATGTGCATTCAACAAGTAACCCTATGGTTCAGTTTTTCCTTTGAACCAAGTTCTTAGGATCTCTAGTCACAAGGTAGGGTATCCTCATAGGTTACTTTTAATCCAATGGGCTAGATATTCATCCCCATCGATGCCTCTGGATTCATTGACTATAGATATAGTTTTAGAAAATCTCATAATTCAAAGAATCTAAGTAAGACGGTGTTTGTCACAATAGGTGATCTCATAATTATTATAGGTGGGTATAAAATCACATAATATATATTCAAATATTTATTCTTCCACCAAATAATAATTTAATCCACGAGCACACAATCATTTAGGAAACTTTCCCAAATTCAACTTTGTGACCAAAATTCTCAACACTATTGTACCTTACTATACAATAGGAGTATTATTATATAATAGCATAAAAATATGCTTATCCAAAAATTTATCTATGGCATATATCATCATCTCAAATTTTAATGAGATGGTATCCATAATTAAAATATATATGCCAAAAAATCACAAAATATATTGTCACAAATTCACAATAAAATTAGTTTCAAAATGATATGTGAAATTCACAATATTGCATATAATATATAGCAATAAAAATTATCGTCTAATTGGTGAACTCATTTTTGGATATCCACAAAATTATGTACCCCCACTATTGATGGGTATTGTGCCTTTTCACAATAATTTCACACTTTTTGCTGATCACCAAAAATATAATATTCTTGTGGCACTATAAAAAATCACATATGTGAAATCACAATATATTTCAAAGTGAATTTTCTCAAAACATTCACAATCACAACTTTCTTTTTATGTGCACACATACCATTAAATATCTCATGAAATAGATATAGGTATTTTCTCAAAATATTTTTCATAAATTATAATCTGTCACATGGCTTTATAAAACCTACAATAGTAGAATTAAAAAACAAAATTCTACTAACACATTTTATTTTTAATTCTCTTGATCATTGGCCAAAAAATTGAAATGTAGAATTAAAAACAAATTTTCAAAGTGAAAAATCATATTTCACATAACTTTAAAAAGCTCACACTAATATGGCCATAAAAACTTATATTCCACATGGCTTTAAAAAGCTCAACAATATTAATTATTGATCATAAAACATTTTTACAAAAATTTGTATATTTTTATAATAACACATTTACATCCCTCACTTGTTGTTATACAAATAATACAAAAAAAAATTCTTCTTGGGCTTAAAATTGGAACTAAACAATTATGAGTTGTGCTCATAAAAAATATCAGATAATAATTTCACCCATGTAATGATATTTTGCTATCAAATCAATATAAATTTGCTTCACATAATACAAATGCCATCATATATATTTGCCCTTATATATATATATATATATATATATATATATATGCACAATCTACTTTAAAAAAAAATTTCCAAACCAAGTTAAAAGAACTTGATAAAATAATATAGATGTACAAGACAAATATATAGTCAAAGCTAAAGTCTTGTAATGATGTACCTCATCATGGGTATCTTATATAGTGAAAAATTCTTTCTCATAAATAAAATCTCCTTTTGTGAGCAACAACCAAATAAAAATAATAATATTTTCTAAGCCCACAAAATTTCATAAAATTATTCAATTGTAAATCACAAAAATTTCCTTCATAAAGAAAATTCACAATTGAGAAAATTTCATAAAAGATATATATTTCTATCAGTTGAAAAATCTTTTGGCTACTCATAAACAACCATTAGATGCAAAAAATAATTAATGAAATGATTGGTCATTTACTAGCCAAAAATAAAATAAAGAAGTTTTTCTAATATGCAAACCACTAAAGGCTCCGTATGCCAAGGGAAAAGTATACATATATCGAAATATACCATATACTTAAATTACAAAATATCATACAAATATATATCTCATATATATTTTATTATATCTTCTATATATATATATATATATATATATATATATATATACACTCTATACTCCTAAGGCACACACTTGTATATATATATATATATATATATATATTTATATGGTGAAAGGGCGTCCTTCCATTCTCCATATTAAATAAAATTTGGAATTTACTTACTTTATGTACCCACATCCAAAAAATACTTTATACTTGAATTCCAAAACTCATAAAAAAAAATTATGAGTTATTTGAAAAGGATAAATATTCCACCAAAAATATTTATACAATTTCTTTGTGAAATAATTTCACAACTGTCACGACCCATTTTCTAGGCACATGACCGGCACAATGATGAATATCCCATCACTGTAAGCCTTTCGATAAATTCTACCCACAAGTAAAATTATTAGTCATTATCTCTATATTCTTGAAATACCATTCTTTAATAAATACCAAGAAAATACATCAAATTTTCTTAATTAAAAATAATAGATCCTCAATACAAAATATATTATCATATTGAAATACAAGCCAAATATTAATCCCCTGACCTAGATGTCCTAGGCGGTTACAGAGCAACATAATCTATAACAAAAGAAGGGCCTAGCCGACAGCGGGAAGGTCCAAAGTAATCTACTCCTCTAGCGGATGTTCTTCGGTGGCAACCTGATCTGAACAAAAAAAAATTGTACAGAGAGTGTGAGCTTTTAAACTCAGTGAGCAAATCGGCCTTGCATTAATAAAATTCAAATACATCACCAGTCATGCAAGCATATCCGAAGGCTCAAACTCAACCAATAGACATAGTTAGAAATTACATACAAGAAGACAAAAAATTCATCCAATTCAACAAACGTTACTAGTACTCATCAATGGCAATATATCCCGGAGAGCGCACACAGGCCGGCTCACCAATTTTGTATATTTCCGCCAAGACGCACAACCTCATCCTCTTAGCTAGGGCGCCTCACGGATTTATCACCAATCTGGGCTATATCCCTACTGAGGGAATCGTTGTCTCCACACTCATTAGTCAAGACACCCTTTAAACCGAGTTTTTCGCCTTGCCGTGAGAGGGGGTACTGTACCGCTCAATCACAATCAATAGTACAGTATTTCATATCATAATCAGAAGCACAATATAATATTCATCCTTATAACAGGTATAGTATATAATTATATGATTCAAATTTCACATCATCATGAGATACTTGCTTCGTCTTATCCATACTTCTGGATTAATTATCTCATTATATTCGTCATTCTGAATCCAATTTCCCCCTATGAATCTTGGGAGTGTCCTACGACATACTTTTTATCACCAGTAATGCTAAAACTCTATTAAAACGGGGTCGTTTCACTCACCAGGATTCCGTACGAATATCGCTTCTCTAAGCCGTTACGGACAAGAGTACCTAGGTGAATTTCAGTGTTTCGCTACGGAGATTTTCATGAAAAATTAGAGAAAATATGTTAGGATTGTTTTCGTACAGATACTGTTCATACGTACGGTTACTATTCATACGTACGGTTACTAATCATACCAGAAATAGAGAATAAAATCTGTAAAAGAGTACACCAGGTAAGTTCCTAGGAAAGAGTGGAGGGTCACACTGGATACACTTAAAAACCAGGTCTTTCCTTAGCCAGAACTTTCCTAGACATGTATTCTTCACAGTTTACATTATATTTCGGTAATCAGAGAATCAAAATAACATATAAACAGCTAAGGACAGTTTTTCTGATGTGGAAGATCAGCCAAAGCCGCAACCACAGAGCATACTTAAGAAAATAACTTCTAAAATTTGAAAAATATAGAAAGGGCATAGTATCATTACCTAAACAAAAAAGGAAAGGCCCAAAATCTCAGAGGCCTAGCGTCGGAGCAAGAGAAACTTAAGGAGAGAATAAGAGAAATTGAAGGTGTGAGTTTAGAAGTGAAATGGAATGGCCTATTTATAGGAAAAGTCAAGGGTACTATTTGACACTATGCGCTAATAAAATATTCAATTTACTATTCATGAAAATTACATTTCTAATAATACAATTTACTGTGGACCTTACGCGGACAGCTGAAATTTTTCTTTTATTACTATTGGAAACTTAAAGGAAAAACTATCCTTTCACCTTAAACCTTTAAGTTTCTTTTCAATTCAGTCCTTTCAATTTAGTCCCTGAGGGTATTTTTACACATAAAACGTCATTTTCTCCTACAAACTTCTTTCTAGTTTTCTCTTATGATCAAACTATATCTAGTACTTGACATTTTGATTGTATAAACAGTACCATATACGTAAATAGTAACAGCAGTTTGTAAACACGCATTTATATTTTATTTTTCATGGGTATTACAACAACTCTAAATGGAAAAACCAAAAATATCTTTATTGATTTACTCAAATTGTGAATCACAAAATTTCTTTTTAAAGAAATTTCACAATTGAGAAAATCCTATCAAAAAATGATTTTTTTAAAAACCTTCCTTCTCACTCTTATTTTTCTTTTGCTGCTTTTGTGGCATTCAACATGAAAAAATTACCTTAAAATTGTTGGAGTAGCACCTGAAAAACAAGAATAAATACAAAATAGAGGAATTTGAAAGTTAGAGAGAAAATAAAAATTGTGTGGTACTAGGCTGAGGTCCGAGTAGCTCGTCTTTCTTTAAGGTAATTTTCACGTCTCCCACGGGTTAATTTTGCTATATTACCCGGTGCAAGGGTACACAGACGTGTTACCTCCAGGATACAATAGCCCATGACTCATCTGTTTATTTACTACCTCTGCATGTAGGAAGTAAACTGGACTCGCTTTCTCCCGCACCTTCTCTACCCAAAGTATCATACAAGTGTATATGTATATATATATATATATATATATATATCCATTTCTACATGAGACCATGTAAATATTGCTGAAAAGATCCGTTGGCCACCTTCAAAAAGGTCATTATATGCTATAAAGAGGTATTCATTCTAATTAATATTAAGGTAACGTAGAAAACTCATGAACCAACTTAAATGAGGGAAGCCAACGGTTAGAAGGGTAAAACTGTAATACCCAAGAAAAATAAAATATAAATGTGTATTTACAAATTATGGTTACTGTCACATCCCAAAAATTGAGCATGTGAAAAGATACTACTCATTTGATATAATTCTCAAACATACGTTATATACATATATTCTGTAAGGTTTTACATTCAACCTTAATCATTCATTCCACACTACAGAATTATATTCATCTGATAAGCAAATATAGACATACATAGTCTGATATTTCTATCCCATCGCAAGCCTAGGAGACCTATAGAAAATACAGAGCTTTTCTAATATCCACATTAATAAGTACTGGTGTCCCACCAGACAGAAATAGAGAATAAACCCAAGGGGCTTCTAATCTTCAAACGGATACTCTTGTTCTTTATTTTCTGTATCTGAAAAAAATAATCATAGGGAGTGTGAGTTTATTTAAAAACTCAGTAAGTAAATAACTGTACTATATAAAATATCAAAAGTACAAATACCACATTTACTCATATAATTAATTATCTTATACATCGAGTAGTATGGGACTCTAACCCTTTCAAACTCATGAATAAGATTTCATAGATATACACCGAGTAGTATGGGACTCTAACCCTTTCAAACTCGTGAATAAGATCTCATAGGTATACGCCGAGTAGTATGGGACTTTAACCCTTTCAACTCGTGTATAGGTTTCATAGATATGCACTGAGTAGTATGGGACTTTAACCATTTCAAACTCGTGTATAAGATTTCTTAGATATACAACGAGTAGTATGCGACTTTAACCCTTTCACACTCGTGTATTAGATCCCGTAGATCTTTACTCATTAATAAAATAGTGAGAATTCATCACATAGTACAATTGTCATGAGATAAATAATTTCTTCATACTCTTATTTCTACTGATCATCATATACTCCCATATGAAAAATTAATTGCTTATTATCCAAATAATATTGTAAATGGGACTTATATTGTACTTTGACTAGTAATATCAAATTAGCTGAGCAAGGTTATTCACTCACCTTGATGTTTGTCCAAGTTTACCTTGTTCCACACTAGAATTTGTGTAGGAAAATTTCCTAGTAAAATATATTACAAGGAATCATAAGAAAGGAAACAAAATCATGAAAATACGTAAAATTTTCTGACTGCTACAGTAACGGGTTGCTACAGTACGGTTTGCTACAGTAACGGTTCGCTACAGTAACGTTGACTGCTACAGTACCGTTGACTGCCGACACTACAGTACTGCTACAGTAACCCGAAGAAAATTTTCCAGATTTTGTTTCGAAATTTCTGGTCGCTACAGTAACTCGGTTTTGCAGAATTTCTAACAATTTCATCCTTTCCTTTCTTGTTTCAAAACCAGAATTTCAACTCTTTTAACCGATTATAACTCAAATATAACTTCTAAAACAACTGAGATTCATGAATTATCATTAAAATCTTCAAGAACAAAACCTCCTCTGATCTTCTACATAAACTGAAATTTAAGGAAAATAATCGGATTAAAGCTTACCTTTGATCCTTACAAAGCTTTTGAACCGAACAGATAATCGAAATTCTGAAGATCAAGGAAAGGATTTGAGAAGAAAATGAAGAACTGAGAGAGAAATGCTTTTCTGCTTCCTTCGGCTGAGTGAAAATGAGGGGTACTATTGAAACTTTATATTAAATATTTCTAATGGGTTATTCAATAACCCATGGGTATCCATAACCCAACATCCAAACCCATCCAGTCAATTTACAATAAATTGATTAATTGACCATTCTGAAACCACTTTTCTATGAATTTCACCATTCTTAGAATATATCCCTCATTGTGCAAATATTTAGTCCAGTCATTTAACTCAATTTTCATAAATAATATTCAAAGAGAACAATTAAATATGAAAATTAAAAATGACCAAAATCAATAACTAAAGTAACGTTGTAGAATTCTAAAATACTCTTAAGCGAATTATATTCTGAAATTAACGGGTATTACATTCTACCCCCCTTAAAAGAATTCGGTCCTCCGAATTAAAATCGTACCTCAAGTTTCAAATAAATGTGGATAGTTTTTCCACATCTCATCTCCTGCCTCCCACGTAGCTTCCTCGCGAGAATGATTTCTCCAAAGAACCTTGACAGTAGGAATTTCTTTGGTACGCAATTTCTTGACTTTTCTATCAAGGATAGCTACTGGTACCTCTTCGTAGGTGAGAGTTTCATCAAAATGAACTTCTTGGGGTTGAATGACATGAGAAGGATCAGGAAGATACTTCCGTAGCATGGACACATGAAATATTGGATGAACTCCCTCTAGGTTGGAAGGTAGGTCTAGGCGATATGCCACATTACCCACTCTGTCTACAACCTCATATGGGCCAACATACCTTGGACTAAGCTTGCCTTTCTTCCCGAATCTCATTACTCCCTTCATAGGTGAGATTCGTAAGAAAACCATATCACCTATTGCAAATTCAAGGTCACGTCGTCGGTTGTCCGCATAAGACTTCTGTCTACTCTGAGCAGTTAACAACTTTTCTCTGATCAGTTTAACTTTATTTATATCTTCCTGAATCATCTCAGGTCCAAATATTTTGGTTTCACCAAGTTCAAACCAACCTATAGGAGATCGACACCGTCTCCCATACAAAGCCTCAAAAGGTGCCATCTGAATACTGGCTTGGTAACTGTTGTTATAAGCAAATTCAATAAGAGACAAATGATCTTCCCAACTTCCACTAAAATCCATCACACAAGCTCTTAGCATATCCTCTAAAGTCTGAATTGTCCTTTCGGACTGTCCATCAGTCTGAGGATGGAATGCTGTGCTAAGATTCACTTTGGTACCCAAAGCCTCTTGAAAGACTTTCCAGAACCGAGAAGTAAACTGAGGTCCTCGATCTGATATAATGGATATTGGTACACCATGAAGTTTCACTATTTCTTTAACATAAAGTCGAGCAAGTTTTGCTACACTGAAAGTGGTATGAACAGGAAGAAAATGTGCTGACTTAGTAAGTTGATCCACTATGACCCATATTGAGTCATTTCCTTTTGTTGACCGAGGTAAACCTACCACAAAATCCATAGTGATCATTTCCCACTTCCACTCGGGAATATCTAGTTTTTGCATCAAACCAGGTGGTCGTCGATGTTCAGCTTTAACTTGCTGACAAGTCAAACATCGAGCTACAAAGTCAGTCACGTCTCGCTTCATGCCCTCCCACCAGTAAACTTGTTTCAAGTCCTGATACATTTTCACAGCACCAGGATGTACAACATAGGGTGAACCATGAGCTTCCATTAAGATTTCATGTTTCAAAGATTCAATGTTGGGGACACAGAGTCTCCCATTAAACCATAAGACTCCTTCTTCATCTACCAAGAAATTTGGTGCTAGACCTTGCTTTGCCTTATCTCTGACTTTGACCATATCAATGTCACCTTCTAAAGTTGCTTTTTAAGCTGACGTGAGCCATAAGCTATGACTTTACCATGTTGCATCAACACACATCCTAAGCCTATCTTTGGGGCATCACAGAATACAGAGTAACCCCCTGGTCCTGATGATAGGATTAAGACTGGTGCAGAAGTTAAACACTCTTTCAATTGGGTGAAACTTTGCTCACATGAATCATCCCAAATGTATTTAACATTCTTTCGGGTTAACTTATTTAATGGGAGAGCCGTCTTAGAGACATCTTTGACAAAGCGACGGTAATACCCTTCTAAGCCAAGAAAACTACGTACTTCAGACACAGTTGTTGGTCTAGGCCACTGTTTAACTGCTTCAATTTTACTTGGATCTACATGAATACCTTCTTGGGAAATAACGTGTCCCAAAAATGTTACATGACTCATCCAGAATTCACATTTTGAGAGCTTTGCGTACAACTGATGCTCTCTCAAAGTCTGAAGCACTATTCTCAAATGTTCAGTATGTTCCTCATGACTCTTTGAATATACCAAAATATCATCAATGAATACAATTACAAACTTATCAAGGAATGATTTGAACACTCTGTTCATTAAATCCATAAATGCTGCTGGTGCATTTGTCAACCCAAAAGACATCATGAGAAACTCATAATGGCCATACCGTGTACGAAAAGCAGTTTTAGGTATATCATCATTCTTAATTCGTAACTGATGATATCCAGACTTTAGGTCAATCTTTGAGAAATATTTTGCTCCTTGAAGCTGATCAAACAAATCATCTATCCTTGGTAAAGGATACTTATTTTTCACTGTGACTTTATTCAGCTGACGATAATCTATACATAATCTCATAGAACCATCTTTCTTTTTCACAAAAAGAACAGGAGCATCCCAAGGTGAAAAACTTGGGTGAATGAACCCTTTGTTCAACAAATCTTCCAATTGTTCTTTAAGTTCTTTTAGCTCAACAGGAGCCATATGATAAGGTGGAATAGAAATTGGTCTTGTGTCTGGGACCAAATCAATACTGAACTCAATATCTCTTTCTGGCGGTAATCCAGGTAAATCTTCTGGGAACACATCTGGGAATTCATTAACCACATGAATGTCTTCTAACTTCTGTTCTTTCTTTTCTAAATCTTTGATAAAAGCTAGAAATCCCTGACATCCCTTTCGCAACATACGCTGGGCACTTAACATAAATATCATGTTGCAAGGTATATCACTTCGATCTCCTTGAAACACAAAATTACTCCTCCCCGGCATATTAAAGGAAATAACTTTGTCACGATAATTTATAGTAGCATGACAAGAAGATAGCCAGTCCATCCCTAAAATCACATCAAAATCTAACATATTGAGAACCATAAGATCTATCTTAGTTTCCGTGCCTCCAACGATTATTTTACAAGAACGATAACATGTTTTAACTATCCAAGTCTCTCTCATCGGTGTGGAAACTAAGAATGGTTCCTTAAGAGTAATCGAATCAAATGCAAATCTCTTGGCAAATAGGGGTGACACATATGAGTGAGTAGAACCAGGATCAAACAAAATACGTGCAACAAAAGTATTGACAGATAATATACCTGTAACTATAGCATTGGATGTTTGAGCATCCTGTCGGGTTAGAGCATATACTCTTACATTTCCTCTGCCAGCAGCTTGTTTTCCACGGTCACCTTGGCCTCTTCCAGAACCTCTTCCCATACTACCCCCTATTGAAGGGGTTGGTGTTTGAGTAATAGATTGTGGTCGAGGTGGCAAAGTAGACCCTTGACCTGGTCTTGTCATGAGCTGAGGGCACTCCCTTATAAAATATCCTTTTTGTCCACAGTTAAAACAACCTGTACCAACAGTGTTTAACCTGCATTCTCCGAAGTGAAACTTTCCACATTCAGGACACTGAGGTTTCTTCCTTCTAGCTTGAGTACCTCCTCTACTAGAAGAACTAAAACCACCCATGCTCTCTGAACGAGGCTTAGCCACACTGGCTGTAGAATAAAATGACTTAGTAGGAGTGGCTGGAGCATGTTGTGATGCAGTAAAGGGTTTCAAAGTCCCTGAGTCTTCCCTTTGATCAAAAGATCTCCTATATCTAGCTTTCTTCTTTTGTCGATATTCTTCTTTATTCTTTGACCTCCTTTCCATAACCAATCTGTAAAATTCTGTCCACATAACTGGCGGTGCGCCTTGAATTCTAGCTTTCTTCCAGTTCCTCCACCATTTACCAGCCCTACCTTTTAACTGAAAAGAAGTGAATTCTACCTTTTGAGTAGGAGAACACCCTATAGCATCACAGATTGCTTCACAATCTTCAAGGAAACATTGTGGGTCCTCTTTGGGATCTTCCCCTGAAAAAGTAGGAGGCCTCATTTTCTGGAATTCAGACATTCTTACCTCCCTTACGTTATCTCCTCCAGCTAACTGAGCTGGTGGTACAATTTCAGCTTCAACAATAGGAGGATCCACTGGTAGGTTAGCTTGTGCAGCTCGACCTCTCATTTCAGTCTCAAATCGGTCAAATCGTTCATTCATCAAATTAATCACATGTGCAATAGTTACATTGCCAACGTGAGCATCAGGTTCGACTCTCCTTGCTTGCTCACTAGTTGCGTCCTCAGTACTTTGAGCATGTAAACTATCACCACGGTTAGGATCATCTTGCACATGTACTGGTGGATTTATGGCCCTCCTTGGACCCATATGCTCATTATTATTAGAAGATCCTTCTGACATTGATCTGTCACAGATCTACACACATAACGAACAATTTTCAGACATAAACAAAATATCACTTACTAGCCCCACTGAGAAGTTATCTATAAAATGACGTTATACTCTACAAGGTCTTTTATGGAACCTAATCCTATGGTCATGCCGCGGCTCATGACAATAGGGAAGGGCCCACAAAGATCACTTTGCTCTGTACTCTATAGGGGACCTATAAAACCTTTCCTCTGATACCAAATTTGTCACATCCCAAAAATTGAGCATGTGAAAAGATACTACTCATTTGATATAATTCTCAAACATACGTTATATACATATATTCTGTAAGGTTTTACATTCAACCTTAATCATTCATTCCACACTACAGAATTATATTCATCTGATAAGCAAATATAGACATACATAGTCTGATATTTCTATCCCATCGCAAGCCTAGGAGACCTATAGAAAATACAGAGCTTTTCTAATATCCACATTAATAAGTACTGGTGTCCCACCAGACAGAAATAGAGAATAAACCCAAGGGGCTTCTAATCTTCAAACGGATACTCTTGTTCTTTATTTTCTGTATCTGAAAAAAATAATCATAGGGAGTGTGAGTTTATTTAAAAACTCAGTAAGTAAATAACTGTATTATATAAAATATCAAAAGTACAAATACCACATTTACTCATATAATTAATTATCTTATACATCGAGTAGTATGGGACTCTAACCCTTTCAAACTCATGAATAAGATTTCATAGATATACACCGAGTAGTATGGGACTCTAACCCTTTCAAACTCGTGAATAAGATCTCATAGGTATACGCCGAGTAGTATGGGACTTTAACCCTTTCAACTCGTGTATAGGTTTCATAGATATGCACTGAGTAGTATGGGACTTTAACCCTTTCAAACTCGTGTATAAGATTTCTTAGATATACAACGAGTAGTATGGGACTTTAACCCTTTCACACTCGTGTATTAGATCCCGTAGATCTTTACTCATTAATAAAATAGTGAGAATTCATCACATAGTACAATTGTCATGAGATAAATAATTTCTTCATACTCTTATTTCTACTGATCATCATATACTCCCATATGAAAAATTAATTGCTTATTATCCAAATAATATTGTAAATGGGACTTATATTGTACTTTGACTAGTAATATCAAATTAGCTGAGCAAGGTTATTCACTCACCTTGATGTTTGTCCAAGTTTACCTTGTTCCACACTAGAATTTGTGTAGGAAAATTTCCTAGTAAAATATATTACAAGGAATCATAAGAAAGGAAACAAAATCATGAAAATACGTAAAATTTTCTGACTGCTACAGTAACGGGTTGCTACAGTACGGTTTGCTACAGTAACGGTTTGCTACAGTAATGGTTCGCTACAGTGCCGGTTCGCTACAGTAACGTTGACTGCTACAGTACCGTTGACTGCCGACACTACAGTACTGCTACAGTAACCCGAAGAAAATTTTCCAGATTTTGTTTCGAAATTTCTGGTCGCTACAGTAACTCGGTTTTGCAGAATTTCTAACAATTTCATCCTTTCCTTTCTTGTTTCAAAACCAGAATTTCAACTCTTTTAACCGATTATAACTCAAATATAACTTCTAAAACAACTGAGATTCATGAATTATCATTAAAATCTTCAAGAACAAAACCTCCTCTGATCTTCTACATAAACTGAAATTTAAGGAAAATAATCGGATTAAAGCTTACCTTTGATCCTTACAAAGCTTTTGAACCGAACAGATAATCGAAATTCTGAAGATCAAGGAAAGGATTTGAGAAGAAAATGAAGAACTGAGAGAGAAATGCTTTTCTGCTTCCTTCGGCTGAGTGAAAATGAGGGGTACTATTGAAACTTTATATTAAATATTTCTAATGGGTTATTCAATAACCCATGGGTATCCATAACCCAACATCCAAACCCATCCAGTCAATTTACAATAAATGGATTAATTGACCATTCTGAAACCACTTTTCTATGAATTTCACCATTCTTAGAATATATCCCTCATTGTGCAAATATTTAGTCCAGTCATTTAACTCAATTTTCATAAATAATATTCAAAGAGAACAATTAAATATGAAAATTAAAAATGACCAAAATCAATAACTAAAGTAACGTTGTAGAATTCTAAAATACTCTTAAGCGAATTATATTCTGAAATTAACGGGTATTACAGTTACTATGCTAGTATACGGTACTGTTTACCTATATAATACTATTTACGTATACGATACTGTTCACTTATACAATTGAAATGTCAAGTACTAGATGTGGTTTGGTCATAAGAGAAAACTAGAAAGAAGTTCGTAGGAGAAAATGACGTTTTATGGGTGAAAATACCTTTAGGGACTAAATTGAAAGGACTGATTTGAAAAAAAACTTAAAGATTTAAGAGAAAGGATAGTTTTCCCTTTAAGTTTCCAATAGTAAATAAAAGAAAATTTTTCCAAGGTGCACAGTAAATTGCATTATTAGAAATATCATTTTCATAAATAGTAAATTGAATATTTTATTAGTGCATAGTGTCAAATAGTACCCTTGACTTTTGCTATAAATAGGCCCTTACATTTCACTTCTAAACTCACACCTTCAACTTCTCTTCTAAACTCACACCTTCAACTTCTCTTCTTCTCTCCTTAAGTTTCTCTTGCTTCGACGCTATGCCTCTGAGATTTTGGGCCTTTCTTTTTTTGCTTAGGTAAGGATACTATGCCTTTTTTATGTCTTTCAAATTTTAGAAGTTATTTTCTTAAGTATGCTCTGTGGTTGCGGTTTTGGCCGATCTTCCACATCAGAAAAACTATCCTTAGCTGTTTATATGTTATTTTGATTCTCTGATTACCGAAATAGAATGTAAACTGTGAAGAATACATGTCTAGGAAAGTTTTGGCTAAGGAAAAACCTGGTTTTTAAGTGTGTCCAGTGTGACCCTCCACTCTTTCCTGGGAACTTACCTGGTGTACTCTTTTACAGATTGTATTCTCTATTTCTGGTATGAATAGTATCCGTATGTATGAATAGTATCCGTACGTATGAATAGTAACCATACGTATGAACAGTATCTATACGAAAATAATCTTAACGTATTTTCTCTAATCTTTCATGAAAATCTTCGTAGCAGAACACTGAAATTCACCTGTGTACTCTTGTCCGTAACGACTTAAAGAAGTGATACTCGTACGGAATCCAGGTGAGTGAAACGACCCCCGTTTTAATAGAGTTTTAGCATTACTGGTGATAAAAAGTATGTCGTAGGACACTCCCAAGATTCATAGGGGGAAATTGGATTCAGAATGACGAATCTAATGAGATAATTAATCCAGAAGTATGGATAAGACGAAACAAGTATTTCATGATGATGAGAAGTTTGAATCTTTTCAAAAACAGATTAATTGTTATCTTGATTTGTGGTTTATAAATCTATAATATAGTTATATACTATACCTGTTATATGGATGAATATTATATTGTGCTTCTGATTATGATATGAAATGTACTATTGATTGTGATTGAGCGGGACAGTACCCCCTCTCACGGCAAGGCGAAAAACCCGGTTGAAAGGGTGTCTTGACCAATGAGTGTGGAGACAACGATTCCCTCAGTAGGGATATAGCCCGGATTGGTGATAAATCCGTGAGGCGCCCTAGCTAAGAGGATGAGGTTGTGCGTCATGGCGGAAATATACAGAATTGGTGAGCTGGCCTGTGTGCGCTCTCTGGGATATATTGCCATTGATGAGTACTAGTAACGTTTGTTGAATTGGTTGTGCGTCATGGCGGAAATATACAGAATTGGTGAGCTGGCATGTGTGCGCTCTCCGGGATATATTGCCATTGATGAGTACTAGTAACGTTTGTTGAATTGGTTGTGCGTCATGGCGGAAATATACAGAATTGGTGAGCTGGCCTGTGTGCGCTCTCCAGGATATATTGCCATTGATGAGTACTAGTAACGTTTGTTGAATTGGTTGTCCGTCATGGCGGAAATATACAGAATTGGTGAGCTGGCCTGTGTGCGCTCTCCGGGATATATTGTCATTGATGAGTACTAGTAACCTTTGTTGAATTGGATGAATTTTTATCTTCTTGTATGTAATTTCTAACTATGTCTATTGGTTGAGTATGAGCCGTCGGATATACTTGCATGACTGGTGATGTATTTGAATTTTATTAACGCGAGGCCGATTCGCTCATTGAGTTTAAAAGCTCACACTGTTTGTACAACCTTTTTGTTCAGATCAGGTTGCCGATGAAGAATATCCGCTAGAAGAGTAGATCACTTTGGACCCTCCCGCTATCGGGTAGGCCCCTCTATTGTTGTAGATTATGTTGCTCTGTAATCGTCTAGGACATGTAGGTCAGGGGTTTGGCATTTGGTTTGTATGTCAGCATAATAATGTATTTTATATTGAGAATCTATTATTATGTGCAAATCATCTCTATGAATTTCAAATAAGAAAATTTGATATATTTTCTTCAGGAATGGTTATTTTGATAATATAGAGATAATGACTAAACTCATGGGTATAATTTATCGAAAGGCTTACAGTGATGGGATATTCATCATTGTGCCGGTCATGTGCCCAGAAAACGGGTCGTGACAAAAACACATTAATTTGATATTTTATAATAATATCTAACAATAGGTAGAATTTCATAAGCAAATCAAAAACCTCAAAGTAAAAGCAAGATCTAATTGAAATTAAATGCAAAAGCAAATAGTTTAAAGATTTGGTGCAAGTTCTCTATAAGATTTGGTGAAAAAATAAAGGAATTTCCTCTATAGGATAAGTGCAAACAGAATTTATAAATAGTGGTAAACTTCAACTGTCTTTTTCTTTTCTATTTTTGAACAAGAAAAATTTTCCAGTTTTTGTCTTCCTCCAAACAGGCCATTCCAAAGCTAAAACAACGGTTTGAAGAATCTTTCTCACTCTTTATTCTTCAACTTTTTATCTCATGAAGAACAAAAATTGTTTTGACAAACAATTGGTTGTAGGTGGTGATGATGGTACACTCAAATATTCAATCAATATGTTTGCTACTTGCTTTAATGCTATTTTCTCTTGAGTCTATTGTTCTTCTCTAAAAATTGAAATTCATTTGGCAAGATTCCAAGCATCTTGTTATTTCTTTTCCATGTTGCTTTCAATTTTGTTGTAAATTATTGAAAAGATCCTCTTATCCTTTACAGTCACCTTCAAATATTAAATATGCCAGCACTTTAAAGCGTAAACATAGTTTAGGAGTAACATCCACAATTAAGAAATATTTTGGGAAAATGAAAAATTAGGCTGAAAATAATTTGATCAATAATATCAAAATATAAATAATGTTTAAAGAAAAAGAAATATTAGAAAAATATTTAAATTTGAACATGGTTTAATTTTCAACCTTCATCAACGGATAACGGTTGGGAAATAATTCTGCTAAGAAAATCACAATCTCAAATACACCCAGATACTCATAATATTTTTCTTATGAAATATGTATATAATCTCCACACACAAAAAAAAAATGAAACTCGAGTTTGAACAAGTTAACTAAAATAATTTTTCATCTTCCAACTCAACTCTTTTGTTTTTTTTTTTTTATTTATCTTATCAACGACATCTCTTTATCTGATAAGATAAAAGACTATTTTTTTTCTCCATATTAACGTCTTTAGAAATCCAACCATTATTATTCTTAATATTCAAATAGCTGCTGTCTCTATGATTAGTGGATATTAATATTTGTAGAAGGGAGAGACAGAGAGCATTTAAGTCCTCCCAATTATATCAATGTATAACGACCATATATAGGGAGGTGCTAAAGTCAAGTTAATTAATTATGTGTAAAATGCTTCCAATTCGCATTTCTTAACCAAATTCTTTGCACCTTGTCCTTAAGCAATTAAAGCTCATTGAAAGTAAATAAGAGGAGTCAAAATGTGTTGCATGCATGCATGCACATATGGAGTCAAAACGTACGAGCCCACTTATATAAGATTGTGAAGTACCTTCTATGTTCTACATATTTGAAATCAAACTCTCACAAGCATCATCATGTATATTTATATATTGTTAGGTGCTTTATTTTTTGAATAAATAATGTGCCCTTCATATATTTCAAGCATCAAGAAAAAGCTTTTCTTAATAAATATAATTGTTATTTTGCTTTATACTATTTCAAGTAGCCTCAATAACAATTGTTTTAAAATAAATTTGATAATAACCTAAGTTTTGGAAAATGCCCAGATCACCCCTTTTTTAAAGTGTAGGTTGTAACAACTAATATTCAGAAAATCAGACCAAACCAACTGATTTAATCGAAAAATTAGTGAATCAGTTAGGTTTTCGATCTGGTTTACACCAATGAATCAGTGAGTATTTACACTGGTAGAAAACCGATTGAACCAATAAAACTGACATATTTAACCTTTTTTTAATTTTTATTTAGTATTATCATATATTTTTAAGAAATTTTCAAAAATTCCAACTATTAGGAGAAGATCTAAAATTAGTATAAATATATATATATATATATATATATATATATGTGTGTGTGTGTGTGTGTGTGTGTGTGTGTGTGTGTCTGTAACATACATGAAATATTTTAATATTTAAATATATTTTAATTACTATCGATTTGACTATAATTTAATCACGATCTGACTAATCGAATTTTTTGAACTTTGGTAATAACAAAGGGGCAATCTATAGCTATATATATATATATATGTATGACTTTTTAAAGTGCTAACTGTGTAAAGAAAGTATATGGAATTTATATATAGATAAGATATAAAGAGGAGGTGTAAATGTTCAAGCCCTTTTCATGCAGGTGTTGTTGATTTACAAATAATTTAAAATTATTTTTGTCGAGTTGGAGATTGTCTGAGACAACTGAATGAAATAACTTGTGGAGGCCAAGACTGCTCTAGAGATATGCAAGCAATGTAAATTAAGAGGAGGTTTCCAATTTACACATTTGATGTTTAAGTTAGAGATAAGTAGAGTGTGAAAAGAGTGTGGTATTGTTTGAAAGAGATTATATGTTACCTGAAACGTTGAAAGTTGGGTTATTTATATGGGTCAACTGCACTTGGAGTTAAACGAGGTGCATTGGTCATGGACGTTTAATCAGTCAGTGAGTTGCAAGTCAATGAATAGTATTGATCAAGTTCCATAATGGTGAAAGTTAGATCATTTTGCAGATGCCACAAGACACAAATTCATGTATCTTAAAATTTTTAAGTATATTTTTTAATAAACAAAGATATATAGTACATTTAGTACGCCAAAAAGAAATATGAATGAAAAATAAAAATAAATATTTTATTAAAATATCTTAACTTTTTAAGTGAGAGAGAAAGTTTAATACTTTCAATGAGTAGAATAAGAATAATTTTTCACTTTCTCCTTTTCTCTCAACCTTACTCTTTTTCGCTCACATTTTATAACATGCTAATAACATCCAAACGATTGTAACTTATTTTTCGAAAGTACAAATGATCACGAAAGCACAGTGCAAAAGCCCAGCTCTAGGCCCACTTAGACGGAAAAGGGTAAAAGAAGGACCCCAAAAAAAAAAAGGATGTTTCAATCTTCAAAGTGTTTCAACCTCGTACTATTTTTGGGTTCTCTTCGTTAGTTTTTTATAAGCTTAATATTATATCTACATTTATAATGTCTTATCCTCTTTTAGATTTAAACAATATGAAACTTCTTAAGTATAAAAAGTTTGTTTTTAATTTATTTATTTTATTTTTTTAATGAGAAGCTTGTTTTCATTAAATTATTATAAGCTTATTTTCATTAATTTTAATTGAGATAAAAAATTTAATAAAAAAGACAAAAATTATAATAAAATCTAGTTAGAGATAAAATTAATTTAATAGAGAAGAAAAATGTAAATTAATTTAATAGGGATCTTTAATTTATTGTAAGTAATTAGTAAATTAAAAAATTAAAAATGATTCATTATTGATTAATTTGTAATATTATAAAAATAAATAAAAAAATTAAGTTTCATTTTAAATAAATAACAATAAATAATAATGTTACATCAAAAAAGTAAATAAATAATTCATATTCTTTCTGATAATTACATATTTCAAATCACGTTTGTACACCAACATTCAAACATTATATTCTTGCACAAAACAACGTTTGTCTGCTTTAAACTATGTTTGTCCAAATATCTCCAAAACATAAATCACATTTATCTAAACTTAATTTTTTTAACTACGTTTAATTTATCAAACTTCTAAACACACACTTAATGTTTTAATCTCGTACTATTTTTCTCTTGTTTGGCTATGCACAAATGATGCTGACGTCAATTTTTTGTTTTTCTCATTTTCTTAATTATAGTCTTCAATTTATAGTCCTTGTCTAATATGAGGAGAGAGAAATAATGTTGCAGCGTCGAATACTTATATCACTGAAATTACAGCCTTAGTTTATAAAATATTTTATTTAAGTTATTTTGACAAGGCCAAGTGTCAATGTTTTTAGGCATTGAAAATTTCAAGATAACGTTTTTAAAGCGAGGAAAAAAAGTGGTTAATTTTACCAAAAATAATTAATAATAAATAAATTATATTAAATACGAGTCACATAAAAAACATACATTTAATATACTTAGACTCATAATCATAATTAACTTGTTCAACTAATAATTGATAGATCAACAATACCTTTTCTAAAAAAGAAAACTATTAAGAATTACGTTGAACAGTGATCGATATCTATGTTAATTTTTATATTCAAAGAGTTCATTCATATTTCTTTTTTTAATTTAAAATCAACTAGTCGTAGCTTTCTCACTTGTCAATTCAACATGTTTCACTAATTTAAGCAATGCACAACATGAAAATAATTTGTTGCCTACCTTACAAGGCACAATCACACATCCCTTCCAATTATTTATAAGCGATTGAGTTTGAAATGAAAGATGCTGAGAAGAAGGATTCTTTCTTATCCATAAAACCAATCAAAACTTCTATAAGAATGTGAAGAATCTCACTGGTGTTAACATCGATTCACTTACTATTAAATGTGTATGTTAATTAATAAGAAGTTATTCTAACTTAATTAAAGATCTCAAGTTCGAGTATCTAAAAATACAATTGCGTTAAGATTTGATAGAAAGAGTTTTTGCTGCCCATTATAGTTTGAATTAGTCAACATTCGTAATTTGGTGCTCGAATATCAGACGTTTGTTTAAAAAAAAAAACAGATTCACATTGTAAGCTTGTTTGCTCACTAAAATAATTACATTTAATTATATTGTTTGATAGAAAATGATTTCATTTGAAATCTGTCCATTTAATGAGTTGATGTTGTTAAAATGGTAGGACTTTCATAATGTGACATTATAAACCTTGTATTTTCCAATTTACTATAATAAATAATTTGATAGATAAATTTGTTTTAATTAATTTATTCTGAAATAGTTCTGTTTATAAACTATACATGTTATATTTTGAATATTTTAGTTTGTTTTGGCAAAAGTGTCATTTTTGTCCTCAAACTCTGACTTAAGTCTTAATTTATTCCTAAAGTTTTTTTTTAATCTTGTTTATGAATCCAATATCATTTAAATTGTTAACAACAAACATTAATATAATTATTTTTCTTGTATACATCAGTGCTAATTTATCCAATTAGGCATGTCCTTGACACACACACACACACACACATATATATATATATATATATATATATAATTTGAAAGACAAAATTATCTTCAATTATTCAAGTTTGAAATTGAGACGCCAAAATAAATAATGAAGAGTAATTTTATTATTTTAAGTGTGTATTAAACCAATGACTATTCCTCAACGCACTTTCGCTCCTCAATAACCAAGTTTACTATGGAAATCAAAATGTTGGGCTTAGCGTTGGCTCAAATGGCATAATCGATTTTGGCATTCAAACTCCAATTTGGCTCAACTTAGTTCTTTGTTGCTTATTGTCATGGCCAGAGAATTTAGAAGAAAGGGCTAGCAGAGCATGGGCAATAATGTTGAAGTTAAAAATACAGAGTAACAATTCTGATTCTTGATTACAGTATTCGGTGCATAACAGAAAGCCTCCACGTTTCAGTTATAGCCTTATAGACGTGTATTCTTCATTCTTTATTTACTTATTATTTTGTATATAACTGATTGTATTTGGTTGCTTCCTGAAGTTCAAGATCAATAGCCATCTGTACACCAGTAGTAAAAACGTGTTATGTAAAGGCATGTATAAATATTATTTCTCTCAGCTTCAGAATCGACACTGAGCTGATTTCTTTATCTGTGCTTCCGTTATTCCTCTTTCTTTTCTTGGTATCAAAGCCTTTTCTGCTAAACGCTCCAATGGAATCTAGCTCTCCTCAAGTCTCACTGAACTCAGCTGCTTCTGGCTCAGGTCTTAAAAACTCACAAACATCTTCAAACTCTTTTAACTTGGTTGCTCCTATCAAGTTGGACAGGAACAATTTTCTTCTATGGAAATCAACTGTGCTGCCCGTGATCAGAGGGAATCGCCTTGAAGGTTTCATCAACGGCACCAACCCCTGCCCTCCTTTGACAGTAATCACTGAGAAAGGTTCTGAAGTCAATCCCAAACATGAAGAATGGGTAGTAACAGACCAACTGCTCTTAGGTTGGCTGTATAGTTGAATCAACATTGACATAGCGGCTCAGCTCATCAATTGCAACATTAGCGGAGAACTTTGGTCCAGCATAAAGGAAATGGCAGGTGCTGCTACCAAGGCCAAGGAGCTGTGGTTCAAGGGGGAACTACAGCGCACCAGGAAAGGATCCATGAAAATTGATGAATATTTGACTAAAATGAAGTCACTGGCAGATAATATCCAAATGGCAGGAAGTGCCCTTTCTCTTAAAGACTTAATTGCACAAGTTTTATCTGGATTAGATTCTGATTATACACCTATAGTAACCCAACTTACATATATGCCAAGCATTACATGGATTGAGTTTACTATTGCTCTTCTAACATTTGAAAGTAGACTTGAGCAGCTAAGTACTATGCAAAAGCTGTCAATTGAAGGCACAGTCACTGCAAATGTTGTTCAGAGGAATGATAACAGCAACAGAGGTAATTGGAGAGGTAACACTAGAGGTAGAGGAAGAGGCCGAGGTAGAAAAAATAATTCAAGGCCTATTTGTCATATTTGTGGAAAAACAGGGCATCTTGCCTCAATATGTTATTATAGGACTAATTTTAATTACATGGGCTCTATTCTTGATTCTAAAAACACCAATAAAAACATTAATCAATCCAATCCCTATGCGGGGTATGTTGCAACACCAGAAGTGGTAGCAGATCAGTCTTGGTGCTTAGATTCAGGAGCTAGTCATCATGTTACTAATGATGCTAGCCAATTACAGAACATGAACAAATACAATGGTAAGACTGCTCTAACAGTGGGAGATGGTAATTCTATTCCTATACATCATATTGGTACTACTGTAATCCAATCTCAAAATGACAGACCTCTGGTGCTCAAGAATGTGATACACTTACCCAAAATTGCAAGAAATTTAATTAGTGTTTCACAGCTCACTGCACATAACAATATTTCTATTGAGTTTGACTCCAATTCTTTTGTTGTGAAGGACAAAACAACAAGGAAGCAACTGCTGCAAGGGAAGAATAAAGATGGATTGTACCACCTTGATTCAAAAGTTCAGCCTCAACTCAACCTTATCACCAAATCCATTGATTCTGAAGTTCTGCTTGATTGGCACAACAAGTTTGGACATCCATCACACAAGACTTTATTTCAAATTCTCAAATCTTGTAATTTCAAAATTAAAAGTAATGAGAATGTCCCTTTTTGCATAGCTTGTCAATATGGAAAAAGCCATAAGTTACCTTTCGCCAACTCAAATTCTAAAACTCAAAAGCCCCTTGAAATTGTTCATGTTGATTTATGGGGTCCAGCACCTCTTGGTTCTAGACAAGGATTCAAATACTACATAAACTTTCTTGATTATTTCACTAGATACAGCTGGGTTTTTCCACTTCCAAGAATGAAGCTCTTCCCATTTTTAAACAATTTAAGCAAATTGTTGAAAAACACTTTGACTTGCATATTAAGACCCTTCATATAGATTCAGGGGGGAATTCCTTGTTTTCAAATCCTTCTTGAGTGAACATGGTATTCATCACATGCTAACTTGCCCTTACACCTCAGAACAAAACGGGAAAGTTGAGAGAAAACATAGGCAAATTGTGGAGAGTGATCTTGCACTTCTTGCCCAAGCCAGAATGCCCTTAAACTTTTGGTGGGATGCGTTTCATACAGCTGCACACAACATCAACAGATTACCTTCCACTCTTCTCGATAACAAGACACCTTTTGAACTCTTATTCAATAAAAAACCAGATTACAATTACTCTCATCCTTTTGGTTGTGCTGCTTTTCCTTGTCTTACTCCTTATAATAAACAAAATTTCAATATCTCTCTCAAAAGTGTGTTTTCATTGGATATAGCAATCAACACAAAGGTTTCAAGTATTTGTCTCAAACTGGGAAACTTTACATTTCTAAACATGATTTTAACTATAGTGATTTTCCTTTCTCTTCCTTATTTAATTCTTCTACTGCCTGTTCAGAATAATCAGCTCTAGCCAATGTTCAAAATTCCAATAATTCAAATTCATCAGATTACAATCTTTCTTTGTCTTTTCCTGCAGCAGATCAGTCCTTGTCCTCAACACAAAGGTCAGATTCTCCTCCTTTTGATAATTATGTGCAAAATTCTTCTGATGCTTCACCCAGAACTGTAGACAATTTAGATACAGTGCCATCCAGATATATGCTTCCCTCTTGGTCTGAACATAGTACTGATTCATCTTCTACTAGGTATATGCTGCCTGACACCACTTTTGGACTTCATGATACTGTTAATAACGATCAAGCTCCTTCTGTAGCAGCTAACCAGCATCCTATGATAAATAGAAGCAAAACAGGGATAGTCAAACCAAAAATTCCCTTTGCTGATTCAACAACAGTATCCAATCCCCCACAAAGTATAACAGATGCCTTAGCACATCCTGTTTGGTATAAGGCAATGGCAGCAGAATTCTCAGCTCTCAAACAGAATCACACATGGTCTTTGGTTCCCAGTGCCTCTAACATGCATATTGTGGGTTCCAAATGGATTTTCAAGGTTAAGTACAAATCTAATGGACAAGTTGACAGACACAAGGCAAGGTTAGTGGCTCAGGGTTTTACACAAACACATGGGCTTGATTTTTTTGATACCTTTAGTCCTGTAATTAAGCCTTCTACTATTCGAATCATTCTCACTATAGTTGCTACACTGGATTGGCCTGTACACCAAATTGATATTAACAATGCTTTTCTTAATGGGCATTTACAAGAGACTATATACATGAGGCAACCGTAAGGATTTGAGGATCTTAACAGACCCACTTATGTATGTAAGCTTCACAAGGCCCTTTATGGGCTCAAACAGGCTCCTAGGGCCTGGTTTGATAGGCTGAGGGAGACACTTCTGACATAGGGTTTTAATCATAGCCGAGTAGATCCATCTCTTTTTTACCTTGTGTCAGGAATGAAAATTCTCTTCATTTTGATCTACGTGGATGACATTATCATTACTGCTAATAAAAGGGAATTTCTTACTGAGTTTACTCAAGCTTACATCAATCTTTTGCTCTTAAAGACCTTGGACCTCTACATTTCTTTCTGGGTATACAGGTCACCAGAAACGCTGATGGGTTCTTTCTCACTCAGTCCAAGTATGCCAAGGATTTGTTGGAAAAATTTTTCATGAGTAAAGTCAGTCCTTGCCTAACTCCTATGACACTCAATCTCTCATTGAATGCCACAGAGGGGGAAACTTTTCCAGATCCATCAAGCTTCTGCAGTGCTATTAGGGCCCTATAGTATCTTACTCACACCAGACTAGATCTTATTTTTACAATCAACAAGTTAAGTCAATTGCTCCAACATCCCACTGATCTACACTGGAAAGCTCTTGAATGTATGTTTCGTTACTTAAAAGGAACTAAAGATGCTGGTATTTTTATCAAAGCAGGTCCTCAGCTGCGTTTTCCAAATTCTCCTACTACCTTATTACCCATTACGGGATTTTTAGATGCAGACTGGGCTGTTTCAAGAGATGACAGAAAGTCCATTGGAGGTTCTGTGTTTATCTAGGAGACAGTTTGGTTTCATGGTCATCACGAAAACAGAGTACCGTAGCACGCTCAAGTACAGAATCTGAGTATCGCTCACTTTCTAACTTGGCTGCTGAAGTGACTTGGATAAAATCTTTGCTCACAGAATTAAAGTTTCTTTCAACCAGTCCAGCTGTGTTATGGTGTGATAATCTTAGCGCCATATCATTAGCTTGTAACCCCGTTTTTCATGCTCGATCAAAACACATAGAACTCGATGTCCATTTTATTCGAGACAAAATATAGGTGAGAGAAATGGAAGTTAGATATGTTCCTTCTTGTGATCAATTGGCAGATATTTTAACTAAACCTCTATCCCATTCTCAGTTTGCAGTTCTAAGGGACAAACTTGGTGTTCATCTCAACTCACCCCTTCGTTTGAGGGGGAATGTTGAAGATAAAAATACAAAGTAATGATTTTGATTCTTGATTACAGTATTCGGTGCATAACAGAAAGCCTCCACGTTTCAGTTATAGCCTTATAGACGTGTATTCTTCATTCTTTATTTACTTATTATTTTGTATATAACTGATTGTATTCAGTTGCTTCCTGAAGTTCAAGATCAATAGCCATCTGTACACCAGTAGTAAAAATGTGTTATGTAAAGGCATGTATAAATATTATTTCTCTCAGCTTCAGAATCGACACTGAACTGATTTCTTCATCTGTGCTTTCGCTATTCCTCTTTCTTTTCTAATAATGCATAGATTCACTTAGTTTTATCCTTGCAATCTTTTGTTTGTGGCTCTAATGGATATGTACGGGTGTGTGCCTTGGTGATTCATCTCTTGGCACCTCACTGGTTAGGAGTTAGAGCTACTCTCCTGATGAATCCATGGCAAGACGAAACCAGTGAACCAGCTAAACCTCTTCCGCTTGGCAAAAAGTGGGGGTGCCATATGGGTTGATCTCAATGTCAAATCTCTAAGCTTGTGACGTTATGCTTTAGTTTAGTCAATTACTTTTGGTAGAATTCATTTTCCTAATTATCTCTTCTCTCTTTTGCCCTTCACTCATCTTCCATCTCTGTTTTTCTTTTTGGTCAAATTCTTTCATCTCTGTAGACTGTAGCAAATCGAAAGAGAATAGGGAGAGAGATGATTTTGGAGATTGAGGAAGAAAAGGAGGGGGGAGAGGAGAAGAGAAGAAAAAAAGGGGGAAAATGAAGAAAAAAACGTGACAGAGAGCTTCCAATAATGCTATAATGGAAATTGAATTTTTGGCTAAAATTACATTATGGAGCCCCACTTTTTTGAAAATCTCACTTCAACCAAACTTGTTTGTTACTTTGCATTTGATCCTTATGTAATTACTTTTTAGCCTCATATTTTTACTTCGTTTTTCAGAATAGTCCTTAAAGTTTTTAATTGGCTAAAATTATAGTTATTTGCATTTTTATACTTATTCAACTTTTGAATTTTCATTTTTGCCCACTTCTATTGGCTAAAAGCAAGGAAATAATTTAGTGTTTATGTGTTTTACTGTCAAATTTTTCAATACAAATATTGCACTATAAATAAAATTTGTGATGTTGTAAATTTTATTTACACCATCCACTTCTATTTAAAATCTAATATAAGTATATTTTTAATCAAATATTAAAAAAATTATTATTAAATTATTCATATAATTTATTTTATTATATTTCAAAGTGACTGAAATTAAATAATAAAAGTAAATAAAATAAAGCAATATAAAATTTATACATTTTTTTTTGGTAATTTCACATCCAAAATTGATTCTCCCTACCTAAAATACAAACAACATTTATTTTTTAAAATTATTTTTCTAATAACAATTTTTAAAAATAAATTACATTCATACAAATCATAATTTGTCCAAGATCTAAATTTATCCAACTGTTAAAATAAGTACTAAGTGTATATTTATTAGACACTAAATGTAAATATCTCTTTTAGAGAGATTTGGATATTAATTATAATATTTTTTATTTACTTTATCTGAAAATAAAAATGTACCGAAGCATGAAAATTGTTCTACGCTCTCTCTTGTACGAAGTATCCAAATCAGCTGCTACTATTTCATACAAGTGTCGTACCTTGAAGAGCTTTCCAAGTTCGATTTGCTGAGTAGAGGCCTGTTGGGAAAAACACCTTTCCCCCTTGAAAAATACCTTGGCACAAATAAAACAGAGAAATAACAGGAAACAATACTTACAATCATAACACAAGAAACTAACGTGGAAACCCCAAAATCGGAGAAAAAACCACGACTGTTGTCAAAGACAACCAGAGAAAACACTATGTGTAAATTTTTACAACACACAGAAACTTCTCTTAAATACCCGGTACCCAATACTAGATACCAACTGATACCCAAATACACCCACACACTCTCAAGCATGTATTTAACTTACATCTCTCATCACTCTAGAACAAGAGTATAAAGAAAGAAAGAATTAAATACAAGCTAATGTGTCTTGTATTGGTACAAATATTACAAAGAGACAAGGCTTCTATATATAACCTCCATTCTCCTTCTCATCTAATGTTCTGGGCGATGTGGGACTTCCTTCTTCACATTGCAAATTTTCTTCTGTGTGTCCCACCACTTTCAATCAATATTTTCAACAAATCTCCACCTTGATTGAAAGTAACCACATCTACTGATTCATTGTCTATACCGACAATTATAGTTCCAAGAACTACCATACTCTACCATAAAAGAGTATATCCACCTAGAATTAACCAATTCTAGGAATTTCACCTCGGCACATGTTGAAAAATTCCTGCTGAAAAATTTATGGTGCAACTTCCAATGTTGGCTCTCCTTGGAAGTTCTTCAGCCATCGACATCATCCCACTACACATCTTGCATCAATGCCAACCAATGCCCATGTGCAATTGTGGACCCGCTAGTAGCAACTCATCCTCTTCCATGGCAACGCGGACATGCCATGAGGATTCAAACTTCTCACTTTTCAGAGAAATTCCTCTCTCGCAATGAGAGAGACAGAGTTTGCATCTTCCTCGGAGCCTTTTGCCAAACCTGCTCCACCTGGACAATTTCTCTTTACATGCCCAGACTGTCCACATTTCCAGTAAGTCACGTTCTTACCCATATTCTTCTTCCCTTTACTCCCACTTCTAGCTACCGCTATTGAGTTTGACGAAGGTATAGAGCGACCCTCACATTTTAACCTTCTTTCCTCAGAAATAATTTTACTGGCAACTTCTTCGAAGTTTAGAGTCTCCTTCCCATACATCAAAATGTGTTTCATGTTCTCATAGGAAGACGGAAGAGACTATATGAGCCTTAACGCTTTATCTTCATCATCAACTTTGACTCCGATAGCCTCTAGTTCAGATACGATACCATTGAGAGCACTGAGATGATCTGATATTTTTGTACCTTCTTCCATACGAAGCGTATGAAATTGCTCCTTCAGTAACAATCGATTTGAGATACCCTTCGCCTGATACAACCCTTCGAGCTTCTCCCAGAGTTCTTTGGCTGTTGATATTCCTTGCACATTTGCAAGAACATTCTTGGCCAGGCACAGACGAATTGCACTTGCCACTCTCAAATCTAGTTCCTCCCAATTTTCATCGCTCATACTAGATCCGCTCTTTTCAGAATCCTTACTGGAAACCTTCTCCTTCAAAGCCTTGTATAACCCAGATTGTATCAGCACGTCCTTGACTTGTACTTGCCACAAGCCAAAATTGATCCTCCCATCAAATTTCTCTATGTCAAATCTCATCGCGCTGGAAAAATTTGACATTGCAACTGTATACTAGAATAGTGAACACAACTGTAAATAGTGCACCAGGTAAGTTCCCAGGAAAGAGAGGTTGGTCACAATGGACACCCTTAAGTACCTAGTCTTTCCTTAGCCAGAACTTTCCTAGACATGCACTTTCACAATACCACACCTCGTTCCAGTAATCCAGCAATCAAGAACAATCTTCAAGCAACCGGGAATAATTCTTTTCTGATTGTGGAAGATCAGACAAAGCTGCAACCACAAGAGCATACTAAGAATTTAACATCCCACCGAACCAGGGTCTGATACCACTTGTTGGGAAAAACACATTTCCCCCTTGAAAAATACCTTGGCACAAATAAAACAGAGAAATAACAGGAAACAATACTTACAATCACAACACAAGAAAATAACGTGGAAACCCCAAAATCGGAGAAAAAATCACGACCGTTGTCAAAGACAACTAGAGAAAACACTATGTGTAAATTTTTACAACACAGAGAAACTTCTCTTAAATACCCGGTACCCAATACTAGATACCAACTGATACCCAAATACACCCACACATTCTCAAGCATGTATTTAACTTACATCTCTCATCACTCTAGAACAAGAGTATAAAGAAAGAAAGAATTAAATACAAGCTAATGTGTCTTGTATTGGTACAAATATTACAAAGAGACAAGGCTTCTATATATAACCTCCATTCTCCTTCTCATCTAATGTTCTGGGCGATGTGGGACTTCCTTCTTCACATTGCAAATTTTCTTCAGTGGATCCCACCACTTTCAATCAAGCTTCCCTACTTCTGTGAGAGAGAGAGAGAGAGAGAGAGAGAGAGAGAGAGAGAGAGAGAGAAAACAGGGAAGGGAGGTACTTGTGCTGACATATGTATATATATATATATTACTGTTAGAAAGTTAAAGATGATTTTTCAGTTAGTTTACAAAAACATTGGTCCGATAGGCATAATTTAATTATCAGTCATTTTATAAATTTATTTACAATAAAACTTATTTATGATATTATAATATGACTAGGCTATGAAGAGCTTAATTCTTTATAACATTCCCTTACAATAATTGAATATATATTTACAAATTAAATTAATTAAAAATTTAGAATAAATTATAAGTTTAATTCATAAAAAATTATGTTTCACTCAAAGAAAATTATCACAATAGTTTCAATTAATTATTTTCATGATCAAATTATCAATTTTCACATTGCCAAATTTTAAATCTATTAATATCAAAAGGCCATTTGATATATGAATGGATAAAACTTAAATAAGTATAATTTTTTTAAAAATTAAATTGAAGTAATTTTATATTTTAAGAATTAATTTTCAATTTACTGTAATTTTTCAGAATAAATCATTAATTTATCAAAAAAATTACTTGAAGCAAAATTTATATACATATATAATTATATTATAATTTCTATATTTCTAACAAACTAAATATACTTCAGAACATTTTTAATGCCTATAATTCAAAGTCCAATCCTAGTCAACAACGCAACTATAAGTCTCTCTCTCTCTCTCTCTCTCTTATCCCTTATCACTTACTCTCACACTCTCAATCAATACCGAGTGGGTCCCCTCCTCCTCTCCGCTAGCTAAAAAGTCCATTTATTCTTAGAACCAACGCTCCAGTCACCAACAGTATCACCTATTCTCCCAACCCCTTCGCCCTCCTTCTCGCCACGTGTCCCCCGAACCGGATAACACCCTCACACCATAAACCCCCAATTTCCTCTCCTGCAATGACATCAAAAAATAAACACCCATCCAATTACATAAAATATCTCAAATGAAAATATTTTAAAATAATTGAAGTGATTATATAAAGCTAAAAGTAATAAAGATCTCCCGCACTGTCCTCTTCCTCTCTCTCCTACACCTCGATGGAAGTCTAACATATTGCTTCGCCTTCACCGCACACTCATTGAACACCTCCATTATCTCTCTCACTCTCTCTCTCTCTCTCTCTCCCCCCTTCTCTGCAAAATAGTACAGAAAAATGGAGAACTATTCGTACCCTTCGTACCCAGATTCAGGCGACTCCTCTCCGCGCTCTAGAGAGGTCGAGTTCGAGAACCCGCCGCCGTGGGATGACCAGCAGCCGCCGCCGAATTACAAAGCCAAATTCATGTGCAGCTATGGCGGCAAGATCCAGCCTCGCAGCCACGACAACCTGCTCTCCTACGTCGGCGGCGAGACCAAGATCCTCGCCGTTGACCTCAACATCAAGTTCTCCACCATGAGCTCGAAGCTCTCCGCCATCTGCGACGGCGCCGACGTCACCTTCAAGTACCAGCTTCCCGGCGAAGAGCTTGATGCTCTGATATCCGTGTCCAACGACGACGATCTCGAGCACATGATGCATGAGTATGATCGGCTGTACCGCGCTTCGGCAAAGCCCGCTCGAATGAGGCTCTTCATCTTCCCCGTCAATAATAACCAGTCCGGGAGCTTTGGATCGTCCGATCAAGACCGCTTCGCGGAGACCCTGAACACGGGTCCGGGTTCGAATCCTCCCGACCCGGCTAAGCCCGCTCCTATCCCCGGCAGCAACGTCGACTTTCTCTTCGGTTTGGAGAAAGGAGTTCCTCCGGCGCAGCCGCCGCCGGCAGCCGTGAAGTTTAACGATCCGGTTACGGGGCCAGTGGTGACTCCGTCGGAGTACCAAGTGCGTGGAGCCCCTGATCGGGTTATCGGGTCAGATCCTGGGGTGCACCCGATTGAGATTCAGAGGCAGTTGCAGCGAATGCAAATTGGGGAGCAAGATCAACCAGTGTACCGGAGAAAGAGCGAGGATAATATTCCTGGAGGCTACGCCGCCGGTGATTATTATGTACAGAAGTTCCCTGAAAAAGTTCCTCCGTCGAATTTACCAGCCACCGCGCCACATCCTGGTGGTTATTGGCCGGAAAAGCAAGTTCCGGGCGAGGGTTTTCCGCCGTCGACGGCGTCAAACGGAACAGGAGGAGCTGACCAACCGGTTTATGTATTCCCGCCTCAGGGAACACTCTATCACGCGCCGCCGCTGATGCGTCCGACGGCACCAGCCACTCAAGGGTACTACACAGTGCAGCGAATGGTCTCTGATGGTTACCGTGAACAGCCGGTGTACAGCGCGGCGCCGCCTCCTAGGGCGCCATTTTCATCGGCTGCTCCGGCGACCTTGGCACCGGCTCAGCCGGTTAAACCTTCCGCATATACAGAAGGATTCAGCGTCTTTCGGCAACCAGGGCTGCCGGATAATTCAGCTGCGTACGCACAGGTGGCGTATGATAGTGCAGGTGGGAGACAGTTTTACTATACTGCGCCGGGAGGAGTGGTGCACCCGCCACCGTACCAAGGTGTTCCTCCGGCGGTCGGAGCTGATATAAGACCAGTTGGGGTACCATTGGGTCAAGATCAGAAAGCAGTAAACAAGGTTTCTCAAGGTTCAGTGTGATTACAGTATTTCTTAATATATATAATATATATTTCGAAATATTAAGCTAGTTATGTTTCTTTTTTAATTTCTTTTTTAATAATTATATAATACGTATAATTATTAGGTTTCTTTCGGTATTGTACACAATGTTGGAATTGAAAATAATATGTTTATGTTTCGATAGTCTTCCTGGTCCTTTATACGCCTCGGCCTCGGATTACAGTCTCAATTGTTTTCTTTTTTTTGTTTTTATAAAGTTAACTTTGGTTATGTGTTCTTATTTTTAGATTATTTTGACATATGTTTAAATTAGAGTCTTTGGTTTGAGGTTTTTCTATTTTTATTATTTTTTAAGATAAAAATAAGTTTACAAATGTGTATAGTTGAGTTTAATTAAAATAGAAATAGATATGAAAACACTAAAAAATATTTTTAGTATTTTAAGAAATAAAAATAAAAATAAGAAATATTTGTACAAATCAAATTGACTTTTATTTTTTTTAAAAATATTCAATCAAGGTTAAACTTTACTCACCCCAAATTAAATTCCGAAAAATATGTAGTAACTTGAAGTCAGAACCCTTAGAAGCTTTAAGGTGTGACTATAATTTGATTATGATAATTATTATATTGTGGCAAAAAAGATTAATTCAAAAGGCATATTAAAAAGGGCCAAGCATTGAAATTTTGAAATACATTACTAAAACTAAAACATCCATTTTAAACACCGTGCAAAGCATATTTTCTTTAGTGACTTCATTATTTATGAATTTGTAATTAAAATAAAAATAAATTAATAATTTTGTCTTAAAAATATTATAATTATATAATTTTTTATTTTAAATAGCAATAATTTATTATTGTAAATTTCAAATGTTCATTGATGTTGATTAGTTGAAGTACTTCAATATTTATTTTTCTTAAACAAGTATTAAACTTGAGTCTCACATATATGATTAGATTTAGCTTTAACTAGAGTAATCAAACCCAATAAATTTTCGAATGTTGATGATTCTAATTTATTAAAAAAAATCTCAAATGTTTTGTTATTAATAATTATTTTAATAAATAGATGAATAAATTTAAACAAATATAATTTAAAACCAATCAAGTAGAGGCACAATTTTTTTAAAAAATAAATTATAATAATTGTAATTTAAAAAAAAAATTAAAATAATAATTAATTCTGAAAGTAATAATAAATGTAGCAGAATTTTTTATGTATAAATTTGGTCAGAAGTGGCATAATTCAAAACACGGAAATAAAATGGTCATTGACATATACTGAAAAATGTATTCAGATAATGTGAAGTTTGAAAACTGATCCATTGTGAAAAAGAAGACCTAAAACTTACAAAATGTGGGAGGAAGGAGAGCTGCAGCTACAAATTAATGATATTGTCTCTACATCAAGCCTTGTAAGCAGCACTCGACAGTGAGCATCAAAAGTTGAAACAAAAGAACAAAAACGTAAGCATCAAGAACAGTAATGATAAATGAGTAATGCATGGGTGATGGGTGATAGCATATTATGGAGAAATGCCAAATAGAGTGGAATGTGGATCCTCCCTTCCCAACTAACACCATTGTTGGAGTGACGAGTGTAGGACGTTTAGTTAGACTTCAATTTTTCCAAACGAAGCAGCACCACACTGCACCAACACCTGGAATTTCCCGAGACAAATGTGTCCATTTTCCCGGAAATCAAACACTTTCATGATTGTCCCCGTCGATTGGAGGATCTGGAGGGAACAATACTCTCTAGATCTTAATTTAGGTCATTGGATAAAATTATTTAACAATTCATACATAATTTGGTGTTTTCTTCTTTTTTTAAATAAAAATTACATGATTAATTTTAATAAGTCTAATCTTATATTTTTTTAAATTAATGATGTAATTTTTTAAAAAAATAAATTAATCTGAATAGATAGATGATCTCATTTGATAATTTAGATCAAGACCTGGAGGATATTGTTCCCTCCAAATCTTGGAGGGGATCTGCATTCATCCCCACCACACTCTTCCATGCAAAGTCGCCCTTCTGAATAGGAGTCTTACTTGTTAGCGCTATTTTAATATATATATATATATATATATATTATTAATAGTTTAACACTAATTAAATTATATGTGTGAACTGACATATTAAATATTATATATGTCTACATATTTTTTGAGACATATATATTTAGTGTTATCTATAATTAAGTCCAATATAAAATCTTCATAAATTTTATATTAGAGGAACCTATTATTATATATTTATTTTGGTCTGAGATGTTAGTAAAAATAATTTTATATGTAAATGTCCGACCTTAAATAATAATAATAATGATAATGAAGTGTTATTATAAATGGGTCAACTCATAGGTTAACCCATGAATATGATGGTCGAGTAATTGTTTCCAGAGTTATATTTGGTGAGTGGGTTTTTGGACAAGATAAATATTGTCATTTTCCATCAATTCAAGAATTTTGTGAGAGAAAGTTACTCATATAATCTCAAAAGATGCTATTTATTTTGAATTCATGTTTAGGTTACGCGCTCATTATTTTATTATTTTGTGTTCTTATTATTTATTAAAAATTGATAAACAGTAAAATTATGATTATAAAATTTTCGCATTTGAATTTGTCATAATTCTAAACTGTGTCGTTTTAATTTGTGTAAAACTTCTTTCATTACTGTGTGGATCTCCACTCCTTGATTGAGATTGTGCGGTTAGCGTGCAGTTGAAATTTGACAGACACAGATCAACGCTAGCTGCATTAATTCGACGGCCAAGATCCACATAGAAAGTGTGTATAAATTTTCTGGGTCCAAGATGTGACTATTTGGAAGACAAAGTTAGAGGCGGCGTGGCGCCAATTTACGTTGGAAAAGTGCTAGATAGTTGTTGCATTTATTTGACTGCACTATCCAAGTAGGACCTACTACATATAAATTCATGTGTCATCTCGATTCGATTTGTGGGTAAAATAACAGTCACTTCGTCTAATCATCTAATCTAGCTTGTTAATTGATATTGCCAACTTGCATTATAAAACTGGTGTAATCACACTCTATTCCTTTCCTTTCAATTATCAAATCTCTTCATAGATTCCATGTATGTAGAGAGAGAGTTATAAAGGAAAGCGTTTAGCGTTTAGCCAAAGTAGTTGGAGAAGCATCGCATGGAAATGAAAAAGTTAAAGAGGCTTAGTGACTTTGCCTGATGCCCTAAAGGTAGTGAAGATGCTGCCTCTATTTGCTCGTGACTTCTTGGTAAAAGCCAAGCCTAAGTTGGTGTAATGTTTGTAGATTTTTTTCCCAATCACATAAATGCTTCTTTAGTGGCCGTAAAATTAGCATAATAGCTTGTGCTTTTAAGCCTAATTATATACCATATATTCGTCCATCCAAATTCAGTTGGTTGTAAATTTGTAATAGTGAAATAGTGATGACAATTTGAATTTCATGACAGATAATGATTTGATTTCTCAAAAGATCACTTTGCAAATAGTGCTACTTTTTATGCTTAACAAGTTTAAAAGAAATTATTTTTTTTATCAGGATAGGAAAATATCTTTAATATATCCAACAACCAAAAAAACCACAATGATATGGGTCATTGAACCCATGAATTCACAAAATGAAACTTACATTGGTTCATATGCATATTTAGACTATTCATACCTGTTATGTGCTTTGATCTGCAATGAACTAATGTGTTTCTTGAAAGGTTAATGACATGGAGAGCATAGTTTTAGGAATTAGCTCAGTTATTAACCTGGAAATAGGCTAAATCACTATGTCACTAGTTTAACCATCACCAAATCATTAGATTAATTGTTAAACTGAAACAATATATGTGTGTGTATTCACAAATAAATAGTAAAGTAAAAAAAAGATAATTTATATGCTAATTTTACAATCAAAGTATCTTAAAAAATGTATTTTAAAATAAATATTTAATAAATAAATAAATATATGTATATAATCCTTTATAATTAAATTAATAAATTGTAAAAATAAAAATAAAAATAAATTATTTTTGAATATTTGATTGCTGTTTTTAATATTATATGATATTATAAAATATTTTGCTAACATGGTTCCACTTTTTTTTATTTAAAATCATTTTACATAAAATAGTAATATGATTTGCATAACATTTTATATTTTATAATATTATGTGTAATATATATATATATATATATATATTTCTTTGCACATATGAGGTAATAATAAATTCCAGCCATGATAATTAAGATTATTGTTTCCTATTACTCATCTTAAAATTTATTTTGTTCTCACTCACATATTATGAATTTAAGCAAAAAATAATAATAATAATAATAAAGACAATATATCAATCAAGTTGAAAGTAGGTTTTGATTTAAGTTGGCCACTGACCAGATCAATTGTAATATATTCAATTGAGTGATCTAATTTAAGTTAACTTTCGAGTCGTTAGTTCTTAAGTTGACCCACCCAGTTTAAACTAGGTCTAAAAAACACTAGTAAAGAGTTAGAACTCTAAAAAGTTTATTCTCTTCATTATTAGGTTTCTTTTAAAAAAAAAAAGGGAAAATGCATGGATGCTTTGTTAAATAGATTTAAAGGTGAAGCGTTGGACCTATATGAAGGTCAAGTTCCACGGATATTTACACTCTTTAAAAAATGCCCAGTGACCCATTGTCCAGTATGTCTCCAAATTACTATCTTATTTATTTGAAAACTTGTACCTTCATATTTTCAGTTATTGGTCAATGTTATACACTCAAGCTTCTAAATGTAGACTTTCAAATCTGAACAAATCTTATATATTATTTGTATTGAATATATCACTTTGTTGTCTTGTTTAACAATTAAAGTATATTGATTTATTGTTTTTTAACATTTAGATTTCATAATTTTTATTATCTCATTTTACTTAAGGATGATTTTTAATATTATTACAAAATTATTTATCAAAATATTAATTACATATTTATATTTTTTTAATGCAAACACGTAACTCAGAGGAACAATTTATCATCCTAAAATAATTAGTTAATTAGTCTATGTTAAGGAGTTTCCTAAAAAAAGTTACCAAATAGGATTATGTCTCTCTCTTTCTTTTTTTTTTTTTTAGTACATGATAAACAAGGGTTTAAACATATAATTTCTTATTAAACTATCTACACCCATCAACTAATGGCTCCGTCTCTTTTAATTTTAAAATTAAAGATAAAATAATTTTTTAAGATCTTCTAGTGAGTATTGATTGTCCCATGCTGTTGTCATTATGACATGTTGTGGGTAGGGTGTGGTGCAAATTATTGAACTTCTAGAGGTATTATCTAGAGAAGAAAAGCACTTATTTATTTTCCCTTTTTTCATTCTAAGATAAACTGTATTCAATGATATATCTTAAAAGTCAAACACATGATATATAATTGAATCCACTTGAGTTTGAGACCATACTATTTTCACCATTTTCCTTTATTGCAATTTTTTTTTACTGAGTATCTTCTAACTTCATTAACCCTAATTCCTATTGTTAAAAAGATTTTATTATTATTATTATTCTTTGTAGAAACCTCGCATGAATTGTCCTAAATTAGAATCGGAATAAGGTTTAATACTCTATTGACTAATACTCCATTTTCATCCCTCACAGGTGTTTTTTTTTTAATTTAACCCCACACAAATTTAAACATTTTTAATTTAGTTCTTCATATATCCAAATATTTTTAATTTTATCTTTTACAAAATGTTTGAAACTGCCAATTTAATGGTTAATTCGTTGATGTGAGACCATATCACTTTTTTCATTATTTCTATTTTTGTGTTAATATAATGTACAATATTAGAGGATTCAATGAAATTGAGAACGAAAATGAGAGTAGTATGGAAGGACCAAATTTAATATATTTAGTTTTATAAAAAAATAAATTGAGAATAAAAATTTATAAGAGACTAAATTAAAAATATTTAAATCTTTGAAAGATTAAATTAAAAAAATAGTTAAATACAATAAAATGTAATAAAATAAAATCTTTAGTCATACTCTATTTTCTGAGGTCTCTACCTACTATGCGATGTATTAATATTTTTTAATTTATTCCACTTCTTAGAAAATTAAAAAAATTTGAAAATGAAAAAGAGTATTCTATACAAGAAAAAAAAAATTAAGATAACGAAAAGGAGTTTCTATCCCACTTGCATCCCATGTGAATAAAAGGGGTTAAGTATGATAAGGGTAATGCCAATACTTTAAAAGTCAAAACCAGAAAGGATGATAGGTAATCTGACAAATAATCATCCTTAACTAAGTCAACACGATGGACAGGAGAACGTGTCCTTGACACCAACATGGGCCATGTTTGATTACTCTAACTCCAATGCAACTGTTAATTAATTAATTAATTTGCAATTAATTAAAAGTTAGGTTCAACTTCATCCCCACTCATATATTGTCTTCTAGTGCTTGCTATGAAATACAAATATCATCATATGTTTCGGGAAAACAAGATTTTACCGAAGAGTAAAGCCCAAGTTTGCTCCTTAAATGGGATTCACCACATGATATTGGTGATTGGTGAAGCCATAATTAAAGGTTTGATTTTAATTTTAAAAAAGTTAGTTTTAAATTTTAAGCAGAAAATTTTGTGCATAAATTATAATTAAGTGAGGGTATACAGAACTTAGTCAAATTTTTATCAATCTATCATGTGCCAAGACAAATATTGTATTGGTATCTCCAGACGTAGCAACACATTATTTGTCACTTCATCATGTGTTTTATTGATAGATATAAAATTTGAGTCAGGTTTTAATTATAACTCAAAATTTATTTTATATTAATTATAATTTATATATTTTTAATTAATTTTAATTATATTTTTGAATCTAACATTGTTCAAATATTTAATGGTTGAGGCTAATGTAGCACCTTATCTTCCACATGCCAGTAACTACTATTTTACTTGGACTTTGCCACGTGGAATTATAATTAATAATGACCAAAATAATCAAATATAATATAAAGTAAAGTAATTAAATATAAAATAAAATAATAATTATTTTGGTCATCATCAATTTCAATCCCGCATGACAATGTCATAGTGGAGTAATAGCTGGTAACATGTGGAAGATAAAATATCATGTCAGCATTTACTATTAAATATTTGGATGATTTTGGACTTAGGAACATCATTGAAACTAATTGCAAAAATATAGATTATAATTTACATAAAATAAAGTTTTAGGTTATAATTAAAATATGAATTAAAATTTAAGGTGATAAACAGGTAATCACAAGAAATTCGATATGGTTTACCGTTTCTTCACAATATTACAAGTTTATTTTCTATCAATTTTTAAATTTGTATATTTAAAACTTGAAAATTATTCTGTATTAAATAAAAGGCAAAAATATCTTTTTTGTCTCAAATGTTTAACTTGAGTTTCATTTTTATTCCTAACCTTTTTTTGGTTAATTTCATCCTATATATTTTTTTTATTTCAATTTTATCTCTAAGATTAATATCATTAATAAAGTTGATAGAAAATACTAATATGAATTCCTCTAAGTGACACATTGACTTCTTCAAATGGCATATAGACTCTTTCATATGACACATTAAATATTTAACAGTTAATTTAGGACGAATAAGGAAAATAAAAAAAGTATCATTTGAGGTGAGATTGAAGTTTAGTCAAATGCTTAAGACAACATTAAAACTAAAATCAATCAATATGACACTTTGATAATTAACATGTCATATGAAAAATTTCATGTCAACATTTTTTATCAATCATGGTAAGTTGTTAACGACATTATTCATTAGAACAAAATCAAAACAAAAAAGAAACATGTAAAACAAAATTGACATAAAAAACGGTGTAGACAAAATTAAAACTTGAGAAAAAAAATATATTTGTGTGTTAATTATTTTAGAGATTACTAATAAAATTACTTTAAAAATAAAGTCTTAAATATGTTAGTTCAGTGCAAATAAAAAGATTTAGTAATAAATAAAACAATATTCACGTAAATTATAGTCTATTAAGATGAAGTGGAGAGAAAATTTTAACCAGGATAAAACTTAAAAAATACTCTATTATAAAGGAAATAATAATCAAGTCCAATCCTAAGGGTATAAACGAGAATTTTAACATAAGCAAACTTGCTCATTCACAATAGCTCGTTTAATAAACTATCTGAGCTTCAAGTGTTTAGAAATAGAATTATAAATATAATATATATTTATGTGCACAAAAAAATAAACTATACTAAAATTTGTGAATATTTATACTATGTATATGTATGTATAAGAAAAATTTTACAAAAGTATATAAATTTTTGTATTTATCAATAATAGTTAAGAAATAAACACATGAGTACAATTTATCTATATATAAAATAATAGTTTATTACTAATCGAACTATCCGTGAACTTAGGATGTGTTTGGTATACAACTAAGCAATGAGAATCCATTTCTTTGAACCAAAATAGTTGTTTGGTATGCATGAGAACCTCAAGAGATGGATTCCCATTCACTCACATTGATGTACGGACCATTACATTGCCAATTTGATGTAATTGGATTCCATCCTCTTGAACATCATGTGAAATTCCACATTTAACCATATCCATATAATCCCACATTTTTTAATTTTCCCCTTCTCATCCGTTGTCATTGTTCCTAGCTCTGCCTAGCCACCGTAGTCCCCGTCCTCCACTTGTTAGTTCTCGTCGGCGAAGAAGGAGGCCGGTCAGTGAGAAAGAGAGACGAATCCTACGACAATGAAGAGAGCAAGAGAACGAGACGAAATACACAACGGAAATAGAAGACTGAGAGGGAGAAGATGGAAGAAGAAGGAGGAGGAAGGAAGGTAGCCGGAGAGACAGAGGGAGAGAAGACGCCGGAGAGAGAAAAGTTTGAATAGTTCTGGAGAGAGAGAGAGAGAGAGAGAGAGAGAGAGAGAGAGAGAGAGAGAGAGAGAGAGAGAGAGAGAGAGAGAGAGAGAGAGAGAGAGAGAGAGAGAGAAGTTGCATAGAAGAGGAAAGGGAGAGAGACGACGAGATATAGAGACTTTTTATTTTATTTTAAAGGTAAATTAGTAAATTTATACCCAATTCTTTCATTTTTTTTATTTTAAACCCCATACCAAATAAAACAAATACAATGTATTTTATTTTTTTGTATCGTATCAAACATAAATTTTGTTTTTCAGTCTCATCACTATTCCCTTTCCCTTTTCCTATTTCGTACTCATAAATTTATACTAAATATACCCTTAACGAGCCAAGTATCATATTTTTAAGCTCAACTCATTTCACTGAACGAGTTGAATTTATATCAAATTCGATCACTCAATAAATTGAGCCCAATTCTAAATTTCAACAAATTAAATTTGAAAAGTTTATGAACACCACAGATTATTTATACACCTAATTTTTGCCCACTCATGAAGTATCTGTTACAACAAGGACCACTTTGCAAATCCATGGCATATAGCCTCAAAATATTGGGCCCAAAATCAGTAAACCCTAAAAGCCCATCTAAAGAAACTGGATTTGGGCCAACTCTTGCTTCTAGCTTTTGTTCCAAATCTAATTATTGCTTTAAAAAAATTTTGCTTTGTACAAAAAGAAATTATGCTTGACGTAGAATCTCATGTACCTAAACAAAATACCTTATATCGAAAAAAAAAAAATTGATTGATCCATCTTAAATTACACCAGTCATAGATCCATATTTGTGAGCAATCCAATAGAATTGGACTAGTTTTGGTGCCTTTTTTTTTCCCCCTCTTTATCCTCTTTTATATATATATATATATATATATATAGTTAATACCATCATACTAACAGGAAACTTCATTGTAAATCGCTCAGTCAACTAGGATAATTAAAAATAACTAAAAAATTAAAGATAAAATTACACTGCTAAAGAGAAAATTGATGGTTAGTGACCTTAATTTAACTACAAAATTAAGCAAATTTTAAAATAACACTCTTCTTTTTTTTAAAAAATTTTAAAATATATTAGCTCTTCCATATAATTATAAAAAATATTAGACTTTAATCTAATTTTATATTTTTTGTTTAAAGAAATCTATTGCAATATTTTTTTACACTCAATAATTTAATGTTAGATATCTTTTAACTAAAATATCTTTTATTAATCTAAGAGAATTAATTTTTATATATTGTGTTAATTTTTTTAATAGTTGATTTACAATAAGATATCGCAAATATTTATTTATTTATTAAAAAAATCTAATATATATACAGGTTAATGAATGGTAAATTAGTCTAAGAAACATAACTTAGCGATTAAGATTTTCCTATTAATAAATAAGATACCCATATTATATAAACACTTTTATTTTTAATTTCATGTTAATAAATTTTGCGTCAACTAAGCTATTGACATGTTATTTAGTAGTGATTACTTTTTTCTTTCATCAAATTTATATATATGTATATATATTTATATTCAAATCACCAGAAATTTGAACAAATTACAAGAAACTATGAGAAGCTCGAATTTCGTTTATGTGCTAATAGAAGTTAGAAATTCGACTTTTACTAACTCAAAAGATTCGAATGTAAAACTTGACAAATCTTCATTTAAAAAATTCAAAATTTATCATTCGATTATGGAAAAGTAATTTTTTTTTTTAAAGGAGAAGCTTAATTCACTGTAGTGTATCTAAAGTTTTAAACTAGACTGTGTCCACCGTGTAGTTCAATCACAATCACAAACTGGGTAAATTTTAAAATTACTCCCAAAAAAATAATTTTGATAATTTCGAAAATATGTCAAATTTTAAATTTAAATTATTTAAACCCTAACAAAAATTTAAATTAAGAGTCGGCCCAATTTGTCACGTTATATGTCTTTATTTATTTTTGAGGCAAATTCTATTTCAGTCCTTGACCTGTAGAAAATTCTTTAATTTAATTCTTTACATTTGTTTCTGTCAATTTAATCCTTCATGTTAGGTTACTGAAATGTAATTAATCAAGGAGAAGGATAGAGAATAACACACAAAGAAGTTACGTGGTTCAGTCAATGCGACCTACGTCCACGGATAGAGAGAATATCTGTATTATTTCTGACGGAGGCTATACAGAGAGAAATTACATCAACCACTTCTAATGAATTCCATTACACACATATATATAGAGGAAATAATGGGTTATGGGTTGTGGGTCGTGGGTCGGGTTACAAATCGGGTCACACACAAAATTCAAGTCAAACCCAACAATTTCCCTCCTTGACTTGAATTCTCTCAAATCACCAGAACTAAGTACAAATTCATCTCTGTCATTCAAGCCCTGTAGGGCTTCATGGAATGCGAACATTCATCAAGTCCAAGCTATGCTTGAACTTCTCTGAAGGTAGAGCCTTTGTCAACATATCTGCTGGATTATCTGCTGTGGCTATCTTCTCGATGGATAATTTCTTGTCTTCTATCACATTTCGAATAAAATTCAATCTGATATCAATATGCTTCGACCTCTCATGGTAGACTAGATTCTTGGCCAAACTTAATGCACTCTGACTATCACAATAAATGATAGGTCTCTGAATATTTAACCCCAGACTATCAATCAAACCATGTAACCACATACCTTCCTTAACTCCTTCTGCCAATGACATGTATTCTGCTTCAGTAGTAGACAAGGCAACTGTAGATTGAAGTGTTGCCTTCCAACTGACAGCACATCCATTCAGAGTCAAGACATAGCATGTTAAGGATCTCTTCCTCAAAAGATCTCCATCATAATCTGAATCTGTATAACCAACCAAGCCACTATCAGATTTATCAGCACCATAAACCAAGCAAATATTACTCGTACCTTTCAGATACCGCATAATCCATTTAACTGCACTCTAATGAGCTCTCCCAGGATTACTCATAAACCTGCTTACCACACTGACTGCATGAGCCAGATCAGGCCTAGTACACACCATTGCATACATCAAGCTTCCAACAGCATTACAGTAGGGCACTGAACTCATGTACCCTTTTTCCTCAACTATAGTAGATATTGTACTAGCATCAAGTTTAAAATGTGCCGCCAACGGAGTATTAACCGGCTTAGAATTATTCATCTGGAAAGAATGTAACAATTTTTCTATGTATTTCTGCTGAGATACATACAATAAACCTGCACTTCTATCTCTCCAAATCTCCATGCCCAATATCTTCTTGGCTGCACCCAAATCCTTCATCTCAAACTCACTGCTCAACAAGGCTTTCAAACTATCAATTTCAACCTTGTTCTTTGTAGCAATTAACATATCATCAACATATAGCAACAAATAAATATAAGAATCATCTGCAAGTTTCTTAGAGTAGACACAGTTATCAAACTGATTACGCAGAAAACTATGAGAAGTCATGAATGCATCAAATTTCTTGTACCACTGTCTAGGAGACTGCTTCAAACCATACAAGGACTTTTTCAGCAAACATACATGATCTTTCTTCCCAGAATCAAGAAATCCTTCTGGCTGTGACATATAAATCTGCTCCTCTAAATTTCCATGTAGGAAAGCAGTTTTCACATCCAGTTGTTCCAACTCCAAGTCAAAAACACTTACCATAGACAAAAGGACACGAATGGTTTTATGCTTCACAATCGGGGAGAAAACTTCATGATAATCAATTCCCTCCTTTTGTGAAAATCCCTTTGCCACAAGTCGTGCTTTGAACCTTGCTGGTTCAACTCCAGGAATACCTTCTTTCTTCTTGAAGACCCATTTGCATCCTACCGGTTTCACTCTCTTTGGTAACGGTACAAGATCCCATATTTCGTTCTTCTCAAGAGATTGCATCTCTTCATTCATTGCAACCAGCCATTCTGATGCTTCTCTACTCTCAACTGCTTCTTTATATGATCTCGGGTCATCAGAATCAATGCTTTCACCTACTGCCAAGGCATAAGCAACTGAATTAATATAAACTATATCAACACAATCTGCATACCTTATAGGTTTTCTGATTTCCCTCCTTTCCCTCCTTGTTGCTATAGGTTGTGATTCTTCTTCTTCCCTGAGCTGTTATACAGGGTCTGTTATAACCCTTTTTGAAGTTTGAACTTCAATTTCCACCTTCTGGTTGGCACCTTGATCATTATTACCTGCATGACTACCAAGCTCCTCCTTCTGACCAAACATAGCAGACTCATCAAAAGTTATATCTCTGCTAATAATAAATTTTGGAGTTCTATCCTTTTCAGTACACCACAGTCTGTACTCTTTAACTCCAGGTGCATACCTTAGAAATATGCATTTCATTGCCCTAGGCTCTAGTTTACCATCATTCACATGAGCATAAGCAGGACAACCAAATATACGCAGGCCAGAATAATCAGAAGGTTTACCGGACCATACCTCTTGAGGAGTCTTAAAGTCAATTGCAGTAGATGGCGATCTATTCACCAGATAACAAGTAGTGTTAACTGCTTCAGCCCAGAATTGTTTTGGCAAGCCAGCGTTTAATCGCATGCATCTCGCACGCTGCAACAGTGTTTGATTCATACGTTCTGCAACTCCATTTTGCTGTGGTGTATGACGTATAGTGCGATGCCTCACTATACCTTCTTTCCTGCAAAACTCATCAAATGGAGCGTTACAGAACTCCAACCCATTATCAGTTCTGAGTGTTTTGACCTGTTTTCCAGTCCGTTTCTCAACCATGGTCTTCCACTCCTTGAACTTCCCAAACACTTCATCTTTGGATTTCAGAAAATATACCCAAACCCTTCTAGAGTAGTCATCAATGAAAGTAACAAAGTACTTGCATTTGCCCTGAGATTCAATTGGAGAAGGACCCCACAAGTCTGAGTGAACATATTGCAGAACATCCGTAGAAGTATGCTTCCCAGAACTGAACTTAACTCTGCGTTGTTTACCCATAACACAAACTTCACAGAATTTTAGCTTCCCAGTTTCTGCCCCTTCTAACAATCCTTGTTTACTTAGAATTGACAGCCCTTTCTCACTCATGTATCCCAATCGGCAGTGCCACAACTCTGTACAATCATCATTCTTCCCTAAAGATTTAGATACAGCCACTATCCCCATCACTGAACTACCAGTCAGAAAGTAAATGCCATGCTGCAATTTACCCTTCATTATAACCAGAGCACCTTTGGAAATTCTCAACTGTCCATTCTCTTCAGAGTACTTGTACCCTTGTTTGTCTAGAGTACCAAGAGAAATCAAGTTCTTCCGTAGACCAGGAACATACCAAGCATCAAGCGTCCTGACTATTCCATCATACATCTGAATCTGCACAGAACCACTGCCCTTAACACTAAGCTGCTCATCATCACCCAATCTCACAACACCATTCCACTCCTTGAAAGAAGTAAATAGTTCACGTGAAAAGTCATATGATAAGATGCACCTGTGTCCAAGACCCAAGTATTTGCAGAACCAGAGGTGCTGACTGTGAGAACATCAATGTCTTCTTCTTCGTCAGAACTATCTTGCACCACCGCAGCACTACCACTGGTATTCGGTTCCTTCTCGTCATTTCCCTTCTTCCTCTGTGGACAATTCTTCCTGATGTGCCCCTTCTGTTTACAGTGATAACATCGAGGTCCTCCTTTGTTCTTCGACTTAGACCGTGACTTGCTTCTTTTTCCATCATCCCTTTTAGTGTCTCTGCCTCTGCCAACATACAAACCTGCTTCTGCACCATCCTCATTAGAACTAGAGACTCTTCTCTTCAGCTCTTTAGACTGCAAAGCATCTTTGACATCATTAACAGAGATACTATCTCTACCATACAACATAGTGTCAACAAAGTTCTCATATGAATTTGGTAGAGAACATAAAAGAATGATAGCCTGATCTTCATCATCTATCTTAACCCCAACACCCTGTAAATCCAGGATAATCCGGTTAAAATTATCAAGATGATCTTGTACCTGCATATTTTCTGTCATCCGCAGGGTATACAAACGCTGCTTCTGATATAACCGGTTTGTGAGAGACTTTTTCTGGTATTTATCATCCAATTTCTTCCACAAACCTACAGCAGTTGATTCATCAACTACTTCTCTCAACACCTCATCAGTCAGACTCAATAGTAATGCACTATGAGCCTTTGCCAAAATTTCCTTCTTCTCCTCTTCCTTCAACGTGTTAGGTAGACTACTTTCTCCTTCTAATGCCACTGCACATCCCTGCTGAACCAGAAGTGCCCTCATTTTTACCTTCCACAAAGTGAAATCATTCGATCCATTGAACTTCTTAATATCGAATTTATGAGTAGACATCTTCTCAAATAACAGTAGATAAATCACTAGCAAATTTCGCAATCAGAAATTGAATTTCACAAAACTGTTCAGAACCTTGCAAACTGACCAGAACTTCACTAACAGAAATTCAACACAGCAGTCCAACAAAATTCACAGCAGTAAACCAGAAATCCAATCCAGCACAATCTAACACAATCCAGTAAATTCACACAGAAATTCAGAATTCTTTTCTGAATTAAACATAAACTCACCGAAACCGTGTCGACAAAACAATAACGATCACAATAGAAAACTTGGTCCAAACAACAACTATGACCAAATAGCAGCTTTGACCAAACAGCAGTTTTTGACCAAACAGCAACTTTAACCAAACAGCAGCTTTGACCAAACAGCAACTTTAACCAAACAGCAGCTTTGACCAAACAACAGCTTTGACCAAACAGCAACTTTAACTAAACAGTAACTTTGACCAAATAGTACCGTTGACCGTTGACCGTGCTACAGTGCCGAATCGCTACAGTTCTGAGTCGCTACAGTACCCGAGTAGCTACAGTGCCGTTGACCGTTGACTGCTACAGTGCCTGGCCGTAGAAGATGATGAACAGTACTTTCGATGAAGATTCCGGCGATGAACAGTACTTCCGATGAAGATTTCGGCAATGAACAGTACTCGCAACCGTAAAAACTCACCAAAACAACTGAAAAACGATCTCCAATGCACTAGAAATGCAATAAACGGTCTCTTTTTGCCCAAAAACAAGCGAATCAAGCTAGATCTGAAAATTTTCTTACCACCAAAAATTGGTCTCCGACGTTCTTCAACGCACCAAAGATGCAGAGAATGGTCTCCTATGCTCCAAAACAACTAAATCGAGGCAAGATCTGAAATTTTGGAGCCAGATCTGAAAATTTTCGGACATGCTACAATAACCGACGAACCAAAAATGATCCGAGGCTCTGATACCACTTGTTAGGTTACTGAAATGCAATTAATCAAGGAGAAGGATAGAGAATAACACACAAAAAAGTTACGTAGTTCAGTCAATGCGACCTACGTCCACGGACAGAGAGAATATCTGTATTATTTCTGACGGAGGCTATACAGAGAGAAATTACATCAACCACTTCTAATGAATTCCATTACACACACATATATATAGAGGAAATAATGGGTTATGGGTTGTGGGTTGTGGGTCGTGGGTCGGGTTACAAACCGGGTCACCCACAAAATTCAAGTCAAACCCAACACTTCAAATATTAAACTACTTGATATTACATTCCTCATAAAACACGATCCTAATTAAACAACTCTGTTAATAAAATGTCGTAACTTTTTTTATACTTTCAAATATATTGAAAATATATTATTTCAGCATTCCATTAACTAAGTTGTTTGATTATAAATAAAGTTAGGAAGAAGAGTAACAACATTAAGAGCATTGTTATCTTCGGGGGACCAAACTAACAAACAATATGTTGATGATCAAATTGAAAACTTTTCTATCTGTCATGACTAAATCAAACTTTTCGTCCCTTTTTTTTTAAAAAAAAAGTTATAGATGAGGTACAATATCTTAAAAACTGAGAGTGAAAAAGATAATCAAGATATAAATGAAATTCAAGGATATGAAATTTTCTTGAGACTTAATTCAAAAGAAATATCAGTGGAGCTAAAATTCTCAAGGCGGTTTCTAACTTATCCCATTTCTTTCCAATTGTTCCCGAGTCCCAACTATCCATACAATAATATATTTCCTCCCTTGTGGCCAAGTCAATTCAGCCACGATTCCTTGTACCCAAATAGGCCAATTATATATAGACTAAAATCTAAATTTGGTTCTTCATAGATGTTTTTTTTTTAATTTAGTCTCTCACAGATCTAAATGTTCTCAATTTGATCCCTTATATATTTTTATTTTCAATTTGGTCTCTCAATACAATTGTCATTAATTAATTTAACGAACGTATTGATTTGTTAATTAACATGTTGATATGGACAACGTGTAATTTTTAATTTCTTTCTTTTGTTTTAATCTGATGTGTAGTGGGATTCAACTTTAATGACTTTTTTTTAAAATAGGAATGATCATTCTAGAGCTAAGTTCATTGGGCCTATTCCTAAGTTAGAGAGCTAACTTAATTTCATTGCCAAATAAGTTGGAGGGACCAAATTTGTCACGACCAGTTATTTAGGTTGAGACCGGCACAGTAATAATGTCTCTGTCACAACCCATACTATTTTATTTCAATTATGCAAAAACGTATAATATTGTTTACTATCACATCATATCAACACAAAGTAGGGACATACCAGGCATCCTTGCATTGTAACCATTCCACACATTATTCATTTATAATGTACATACAATCACACAAAAGCATATAAAGAGTCACAACCAATTAGTTTGAGGTGAGGACGTACTTGATTTCCTCACTGCTCAATTTATACAATTATAGCCAGATTTCACTCTACATACTCAACTAGTTATATTAGTTACCTTAATTTCCATTTGTCTAGGCATTTACTAGCTGCATTAGTGTTTCTCTAGGCTAATCTAATACTTTTAGAATTATGAATACTTTATTCTTTCCACCTACTAAATATAGTAATTTGCCCATTGTTAACTAGTCAAGTAATTTATAATTAGACAATTTTATGTTTATCTATTGTACTATTTTTATTTTATGTTTAATAAAATTTATTATTTATCCTAAGGATAAGTGAATTTTATTTTATGCCAAATTTGAATTTATCCTAATATTTCCTCTTTAAAATTTTATGAAATAAAATTAATTATTCTTAGTAATGAATAAATATTTATTTTTATAAGAAATTAACGTTAATAGACAATAATTCATCAAATCATAAAATTTTCTAAGTCATTCAACCATCAAAATGAATAAATATTTAGAATGCAATATTTAATAATTATTTAAATAGTTTAACGTATTAAGTACATGAAATTCATAATAAATTAATTAAGTTCAGTACAATAATTCCAAAATATCCTAAGAGTCTTGGTGATTACAAAACCTTAGACTCAACACCAGAAACATATGGACCTACCCGACAACAAGAAGTTCTCACAAAACGAAATACCTTGCTACTCCTTTGGAGGGCGTTTCTCCCCTGCAACTGAATATGAAAGGAGGGAAACACGAGGGTGAGTTATGGGATAACTCAGTGAGTGGACGAATATTTAATAATAAGAACAAAATATGAAGTAAATTATAAAGTGAACACACAAGCTAAATATCATTCAGAACATAGTTCAAGAACACATATCGTAATAAAGTTGAATTCCACAATCAATCATCAAACACTCATCCATCGAGTTGGTACTCGTCACTTGGGTGGAATAACCATTAGACCCTCTTAAGACCCTTATTGACACTCACACTTAACATCATCATCGATAGGGCGCCTCACAAGTTTCTCAATTACTCAGGCTAAATCATCCTATCATGAAAAAGCATCTCCCCTATTAACTGAGTTTCATAATCGGTATAATTCATTCTGCATAATGGGGTACCACACTACCACTTGATATCACAAACATGCCATACGGCTTTCTCAATCACAAAAATTCAATATAGTATGAACACATACATTCTAAATTTGCATAGTCATAATAATAATAATTAATATCCATATAATTGTTCCAGTTTCCTTATTTACTCCTTATATTCAGAATTTTCTAAATTTTACCCCGTGGAATTTATTCATGCTAAAATGTTGTTTTTCTTTAACGATGAATTTTGGGATATCAATCTAGTTCAACATCATAATAAACTGCGCTATGATCCTATTATTTAAGGATTCATCCACTCACCTGGATTCCGTATGAAGTAATCTCCCTGAGTCTTTACAGAGAAGAGTATGTATGGATTTTCTGATCTTAACTACGGAGAGTTTCATGAAAGATAAAAAGAGTGATGTTAAGGTCTTCCCTTTTGTTTTTCTCTTCTTGATTCAAGAGCAACATATTATCTAAGAGAGAGGTATAGAAATTCATGTGAAGGACCTACCTCGAAGTTCTTAAGCGAGCCACGACCACAAAGCTATGGATTGTGTCCAAAGGGGGGGGGGTAGGAACTAGGTGGCGGCTAGAAGGCTTGATACTAGAGAGAGAAGCCAGAGTTTCTCTTCTTCTCGAGGTGGCCGAAGGGGAAAAGAGGAGTGTGAGGCCATGAGGTGAGTAGAGGGTTTTATTTATAGGAGAGTTGGGGTTTCTTAGTTAGTTTAGGATTATGATTGTTTATTAATTTGTTTATTATTCTTAGTTATCCATATTTGGTTTTCCCTTATCTTTTTCTCCTATTGTTTAATTTAATTAATCCCTCTTTATCTTTATTTTTTTATTTTCCTTCCTAATTATCCTAGCCTACTCAACTTAGGACAATTACTTTTATTACTTAATCCTGCCTAAATTATATTTTATTTAAGGGAATTCTTTTCTTAATATTCCCTACATTTACTACATTTTTTTATTTATTTTAATCCCTATCTTTTTTTTAAGACAAAATGGAAATCATTTCCATTAAAATGGCACAAAGTCAGGATTACTAACCTAAAAATTGTCAAATATGTTACAAACCTAAACTTATGAGAAAAGGTACATAATTTAAGACAACATATCCTAAAAATTAGTACCAGAAGATTAAACAGAGGCAACACACTTTGGACCTTAAATCAAGCTGGACTAAATAGAAGCAACACTCCTATAAACCCTAAATCAAAGTTAGTCTTCAAGCAACCCCAAAGAAAATATACAATGCTACCATGGAAGCCAATGTGCATTGCATTATAATGGGTTTGAGAGTATATCAATTGCTGATCTCAATTTGTAAGTGAAGCTACCAGACAATAGGGAAGACACAGACGTTTCTGCCTCCAATTCTGAATTTTTAGAGCATTTCAAAGGAAGCACTAAAAGCCTTTGATGATAAGTCTTGTTGAAGAAAAAGATTTTGCCTTCGCTTATAAAACCATGGTATGAAATAGGAGGCTAGCGAGTCAAGAATGGTAAGGACGACGATGATACACTAACGAAGTTGGCCATTGCAAAGCTCAAAGCTCGAAGCTTAGCACAACAAACGTAAAGCAGGACTGCTCCTTACTCTGGCTGGGTAAGCAGCTCTTTATGTAGACCACGACTCCCACATTTGTCGTCTTCTTCATTTTTCTCCCATCATCCTCCATGAAGGAATTTATAAACAATTCTTATATACCAATATTGCAAATAGCTCTATAGCATATATGAATAATAATAGACATATGAGTACCTGGGACAGCAGCAGAACTCATGATAGTAATTGATGATTAGGTATAAGTAAGAGAGAAGAAAAGAAAAGAAAACAACTAAAGAGAGTAAAACTTCCCTCTTGACCTAACTTGCTTTCAAAGGGTGGTACTTCAATAGGGCTGCTACACCACATATATAGGCAGAGAGTAAGGATCCTTCCTTGTGAAACCCTAATTGGTTGATCTTCCCATCATTAGTCAGTCTACACAAGGCCCAATTTTAATCTAATAAGAATTGCATAATTTATAAAAAGGACTCATAATTAACCTCTTATTAAATCTAGCGCTAGTTAACGGATTGGCCCGTGGTGGGTTGGCTGTAAACGGGTCGGCCCATTTACAAATGGTCTTAACTATACAAGGCCAAGACCACTCATGGCTAGACTGCAGGTAAACAATCCATCCCACAGTCCTAGCCCTTTTTTTTTTTGGGTTTTCAGTTATTTTTTCCTGTTTTAGGTTGAAGTTTAGGCCTATTTTAATTTTTTTGGGTCTGGCTTCTTCTTTTTTTTGGCCATTGGCAGGTTTTTTGCTATTGGAGTGTTGGGCTCTTTTTTCGTTGCCCATATGGCTATTATGGGCCTTTTTTTTAATGTGTAAGTAACTAAGCATGAAGTTAGCATACATTATATAATGAGTAATGACCAGAATTTAAACTTTTAATATATGAAACATCTATAGTTATTTTGGTTGCTGTGACTATGAAACATTAGTTATTGTTGTCAAGAATACTAATTGTGACATCAAATTAGAATAATTGAATAAAATAAATTTGAATGGAAAATGAGAATAGCAACAAAATAAATGACTCCAAAAATCATATGGTTTTAGGGTATCCGAAAGCAGGAATAACAGTAGCCAGTAGGGCTTTTCCTTCAGCAAAGAGGAAGAAATTTGATCACTTTTAGCATACATGATACATACATACTAACATACATGTGCAATTGCAAATAGGGAAAGCCTCAAGCTGCATACATTATTATCATTAAACATTTCTACCTTAAGCTCAAGCATACTGCATACATTATAATTCATGTATCAATGAAACATAAAGCTTCTTGGCTAGCAATAGCATAAATATTAAAATTCATAGAGCCATAAAGGAAGGTACTTTGTAGGAACATACAAGTTTTCCTTAAATCAAAATAGATGACATTCAAATATCCAACAGAAAGCATAATTTCAAATTAGAAAATTATAAAAATCCATAAACCATAGTCCATAATTAATTGACAAGCCTTCATTGATCATCTTTCTTCTTCAGTGGGCCAATAGTCCAATACCAAGAGAAGAAATCAAGATAGCTTCCTAAAATAATTAAATCACAAGTTATCTGTATGTTTAAAAGTCAAAAGTAATTAAAAATAAAAAGTATGAGGTGAAAAACAGACCTTACTTCCTTTATCCTCATCTTCAAGATCATCTTCATTTGCTATATTTATGAAATGTGACTCTATTGTTGAAGTTGAAGAAACATCTTCCACATTGTTATCATCATTATCTAATCCAAAAACCATATAAAGAAAAACAATTTCAACATTTAGCTAATTTTTAGAAAGCAAGAGACATGAACATTAATAAATTGAAAGATAATTAAAAAATTATACTTTAAAAATATATTAAAATTACCTTCCTCATCTTCAGGAGCCATAAAGCCAAGCAACCAATTACGAGCACAAATCAAAGCTTGCAAATTAGTTGGAATAAGACGACTCCGATATTTGTTTAGAATATGAGAACCAATACTAAAGGTCGACTTTGAAGCCATTATAATAATTGGGATGCTCAATATGTTAATGGCCATTCGTGTCAAATCTGGAAGTCTTTTCTTATTGTTCTTCCAAAAATTTAAAACTTCCAAATCTTCATAGTGATCCATGTCAAAGGGTGTTTCCTCTAAGTATATTTCTAATTGAGATTTTCCGACTCGAACTGTGATTTGATCTTGAGTAACCTTAAAGGTCTTTAAAAATCAAGATACAAAATTAGTTGTATACATAACATAATTAATGTCTAAATAAAATAAGTCAAAAAAATAAAATGTTACTAAAACTTACTTGCATAATCACTTTGTAACCTACTATTCCAGTAAACCTTGAGCTTGATGATGTTAAAGTTGGAGTTTGTGATTGAGTTGAGGTTGAGGAAGAAGATACATCATTGGTGGAGTTATTAGAGCTACTAGAGTATGCATCATAAAGCTTGAATAATTTATTTCTTACAACATCAACCTTTGAGAGGTAAGTGGAAGGATCAATTTCTTTAAAACAAAACTCCAACAATTAAAACTTAAGCTGTGGATCAAGAATTGGCTTAAATGCAAGCACAATGTTGTACTCATTCCAATACTTATCAAACTTTGTCTTCATTCTGATTGCCATGATTGTTATGACCTCATCTTCGTTTGATGAATTCGCAATCAACAAAGTTTCTATATTCCAAACTTACATGAAATACAGATTAGAAATTGGGTAGGTAGAGTCCGACATCAAGTTAATAATATCAAAAAATACCTTAATAAGGCATACACCTTCTCCCATCTATCTTTTTCTTTAGTAGATGGGTATAACCTATAATTTTCATCTTCCATTTGATAAGCACTAAATACACGTTTATATTTAAGTGCACTTTCAAGCATCATATAAGTGGAATTCTATCTAGTTGTCACATCCAAATGTAAATAAACACCTCCCTCAATATCAAGTCCTCTTGCACATTCCTCAAATTTAATCATTCTTGACTCTGATGCCTTAATATATTTAACACTCTCCCTAATTTTGCATAAGACATCATGAACTACTTTCAAACCTTCTTGAACTATTAAAATAAGGATATGAGCACAAAATCTTACATGAAAAAACTCCCATTACATACCAAATTATGATGCAAACAAAGTTGGTCTTTCAATAAGTCTTGCATGACATTGTTACTAGGTGCATTATCTAAAGTAATGGCAAAAAGTTTTTTTCTCAATCCACCATTCTTTTAAAATCTCCATATTTCTTACACAATTCATGTCCCGAATACAATAGAGACATACTAATAAAAGCAAGAATTTTATTTTTCAACTTCCAATCTTTACTAACAAAGTGTGCTGTCAAACAAATAAAACCCTCAATTGCGCAAGCAGCCTATACATCACATGTGAGGCTGTTAAGTTCTAGATTCAGCACTATTTTGGTGTTAAATGCCCTATCTTTTTATCTCTTACTTGCCTTGGCTTGTGATTTTTAACCTTTGTTTTGAATGTTTTAGATTAATTTGTGTTTTATTAGATTTTAGATTTGTTGGAGTAATTTCATGTTTTAGACCTGCGATTTAATGGTGTTATTTGTTGTAGGTTGAGTTGGTGAGAAGTTTGTGCAAGAAAATGAAATGTTAGAGCTAAAATTCTGAAGATACTGGAGAGATGGCTATCTCCCACAGCTATAGCACTGGATTCCAAAGCTATAATGGTAGATGCTGAAAAAATCTGTCTTGATGTCTTCCTCTCTGCCAGGTGGATCTTCACCTTTATAGCGGTGGAACCTGAAAAAAAAAAGTGTTTTAAAGCCATTCTCCCTTCCACCGCTATAGCAGTGGGTCCTCACCGTTATAGCGGTGGTTCACGTTATGCACTTGTTTAAATAGCGTCAGAACAGAATTTCTAGGTCATTTTGAGTTGGAAAGAGGCCAGAGGACGTTGTTTTTCCTAGAGGAAGAGGAGTAATCCTATTTCGAAGCTCTCCAAGCCCGATTTCTGTCAACCCAACCTTAGATTTATGGAGTTTTCTCTACTTTTTACTATTTTTCTTATTTTTACTATCACGAGTAGCTAAATCTTTTGTTTTAGCGTTACTATGAAACTAATATCTGATTAGGGGTTGTTTCCTTTCTGACTTTGTGATTTGAATTCAATAAATATATTCCTTTCATTCATATTTACTGTACTTATTAGAAAATTGGCCACGTTATGATTTGTTTGTTACTTTCATCGAACTCGGGATAGGGAGGTGTTGGTAGAACACTGAGTGAATAGGGCGAGTGGTTGAACCTTAGGGATTTTACTTGTTAACTAATATGAATATTAATTAACCTCGTTTAATCAAATTATGTTAACTTTTATCCGACTTACACTCACATAAGGGATTATGTTAGAGTTGAGTAGCTTAACTTAGGTTCGGGAATCACTTTAAGCCAATAGAAAACTTAAGATTAAAGTATATAATTGAATTGAATTGCAGATGTTAAGGAGCATTCACAACTCTTAGGACAGGAGAAAAGGATTAGTAATTCTAGGCCTTTTAATTGAATTAATTTCATCAAATTCTATTGTAGCTTGATTTTATTTCTCAATCCTTAAATTTGAACTATCTTTAATCCAATTTGATTAGTCTAACTAATCTGTTTAGATTGGCACGTTAGTCCTCGTGTGTAATACCCGTCAGTTTTAGAGTATAATACGTTTGAAGGTATTTTGAAATTTTACAATGTTATTTTAGTTATTTATTTTAGTCATTTTAATTTTCATATTTAATTGTTCTCTTTGAATATTATTTGTGGAAATTGAGTTAAATGACTAGACTAGATATTCTTAACATTGTGTGACTCATTTATATGAATAGTGAAATTTGTGGAAAAAAGGACTGAATTTAATTAATTGAAGAATTAATTAAGGTATTTTCTATGTTGGGTCAAATGGGTTTGAACAATGGGTATGGATACCCATTGGGTTATCCAATTAACCTACTTCATCACTTTAAGTCTTTAGCTCTCTCTCTTCTTCTTCATTTCACTCTCTCAGTAACATAAGGCAACGAGGAGTTCTCTTAAATCCTCAAGTCTCCTTTCCAATTCTTCCTTTGATTTGGTGTTTTTCTGGAAATTATTCAGTTCAAAAGTCTAGTAAAGATCAAAGGTAAGCTTTAATCTTATTATTTTCCTCAAATTTCAGTTTATGTGGAAGATTAAAGAAGATTTTGTTCTTGAAGATTTTGATGATAATTCATGTATTTGAGTTGTTTTGGAGGTTTTTGAGTTAGGATTGAGTTATAGTAGGTTAAGAGAGATGAAATTCTGGTTTCGAAAAAAAAATTCCATAATAAAAATCTAAAGATTTTTTTCTGTAAAATTTCAAAAACATTGTTCATTCTGGAAAATTTTTTAGATTTTTTTTCAAAGTTACTGTAGCATTCACTTTGGTCAAAGTACTGTAGTGTCGATGGTGGTTAGTTGACCATTAGTGATTACTGTAGCAAACCGTTACTGTAGCGCTGGTGGTGGTTAGTTGACCATTAGCGGTTACTGTAGCATTAGTGGTTGTTAGTTGACCATTAGCGGTTACTGTAGTAACAGTTAGTTGACCGTTGACTGTTACTTTAACAATCAGAAAATATTGTATATTTTCATAATTTTGTTTCCTTTCTTATATTTTCTCATGATATCTTTTACTAGAAAATTTTTCATATTTTCTCGTGATATCTTTTACTAGAAAATTTTCCTACACAAATTCTAGTGAGAAACAAGGTAAATTTGGACAATATCAAGATGAGTGAATAAACTTGCTAAACTAATTTGATATCATTAGACAAAGTACAATATAAGTCCCATTTACAATATTATTGAAATGTTAAATAATCAACCTTCCAGTTGATAATATATGATAATTGCTATGATTGTTAATAGAAATTCAAAAGAATATAGGTACAAATCAATTAAGCTATTTATGGTAGTTATAATGTGTGATAAATTTTCATTGTCTTACTGGTGAACAAACTTCTACAGTTATCTATGCACAAAGAGTTTGAGGGTTAAATTTCCAGGTTACTCGATGCAAGTATCTATGGTACAAATGCAAAGTGATTAAAGGTTTGATCACCCAAGAAATCATACGCAAATTCAAACAAATATATTACTATGATTGTGTAAAATGAATGATAGATTAACTATGTTAGTAAATGTGGTATTTGTACTTATAATATTTTATATGGTACAATCATTTACTTACTAAGTTTTTAAATAAATTCACATTCCTTATAACTGTCATTTGAGATATAGTAAGTAAGAAGAAAGATTATTTGATTGAGGATTAGAAGCCCCTTGGAGTTGTTCTCCATCTTTGTCTGGTGGGATACCAGTACTTAATAATGTAACTACTAAGAATGCTCTGTACTTTGTATAGGTTTCTTAGGCTTGCGATGTTTTAAACATAACAAATTATGTGTACCTTTCTTTATTATTTTAGATGTTTATAATTCTGTTGTGTGGAATATATGATAAATATTGAATGTAAAACCTTTTGGAGTTAATATAAATAACTCGTGTTTGAGAATTTTCATCAAATGAGTAGTTATGGATATTAAGATTGTCTAGAATTTCGGGACACCACTGAGGTTTTTCCTAGAAATAGTATCTTTTCATATGTTCAATTTTTGGAAGATTATTTGTCTCTTGTTGAATTTGCTTACAATAATAGTTACCAAGCCAATATCCAGATGGCACCTTTCAATGCTCTATATGGGAGACGGTGTCAATCTCCTATAGGTTGGTTTGAACTTGGTGAAACCAAAATACTTGGACCTGAGATGGTACAAGAAGATATAAATAAAGTTAAACTTATCAGAAAGAAGTTGTTAACTGTTCAAAGTAGATAGAAGTCTTATGCGGACAACCGACGACATGACCTTAAATTTACAATAGGTGACATGGTTTTCTTACGAATCTCACCTGTGAAGGGAGTAATGAGATTCGGGAAGAAAGGAAAGCTTAGTCTAATATATGTTGGCCCATATGAGATTGTAGACAGAGTGGGTAATATGACGTATCGCCTAGACCTACCTTCAGACCTTGAGGGAACTCATCCAATATTTCATGTGTCCATGCTACGGAAGTATCTTCCTGATCCTTCTCATGTCATTCAACCACAATAAGTTCATTTTGATGAAACTCTCACCTACGAAGAGGTGCCAGTAGCTATTCTTGATAGAAAAGTCAAGAAATTACGCACTAAGCAAATTCCTATTGTCAAGGTTCTCTGGAGAAATCATTCTCACGAGAAAGCTACGTGGGAGGCAGAAGATGAAATATGGATAAAATATCCACATTTGTTTGAACCCTGAGGAGAGATTTTAATTTGGAGGACCGAATTCTTTTAAGGGGGTAGAATGAAATACCCGTCAATTTTAGAGTATAATACGTTTGAGAGTATTTTGGAATTTTACAACGTTATTTTAGTTATTTATTTTAGTCATTTTAATTTTCATATTTAATTGGTCTCTTTGAATATTATTTGTGGAAATTGAGTTAAATGACTAGACTAGATATTTTTAACGTTGTGTGACTCATTTCTATGAATAGTGGAATATGTGGAAAAAGAGACTGAATTTAATTAATTGAAGAATTAATTAAGATATTTTGTATGTTGGGTCAAATGGGTTTGGACAATGGGTATGGATATCCATTGGGTTATCCAATTAACCCACTTCACCACTTTAAGTCTTTAGCTCTCTCTCTTATTCTTCATTTCACTCTCTTAGCAGCATAAGGCAATGAGGAGTTCTCTCAAACCCTTAAGTCTCCTTTCCAATTCTTCCTTTGATTTGGTGTTTTTTTTTTGGAAATTATTCGGTTCAAAAGCCTAGTAAAGATCAAAGGTAAGCTTTAATCTCATTATTTTCCTGAAATTTTAGTTTATGTGGAAGATTATAGGAGATTTTGTCCTTAAAGATTTTGATAATAATTCATGGATTTGAGTTGTTTTGGAGGTTTTTGAGTTAAGATTGAGTTATGGTAGGTTAAGAGAGATGAAATTTTGGTTTAGAAACAAAAAAATTCCATAATGAAAATCTAGAGATTTTTTTTCTGTAAAATTTCGAAAACACTGTTTATTTTGAAAAATTTTCTAGATTTTTTCGGAGTTACTGTAGCATTGACTTTGGTCAAAGTACTGTAGCGTCAGTGGTGATTAGTTGACTATTAGCGGTTACTGTAGCAAACCGTTACTGTAGCGTCAGTGGTGGTTAGTTGACCATTAGCGTTACTGTAGTAATAGTTAGTTGACCGTTAAACGTTACTGTAGCAATCATAAAATATTACATATTTTCATGATTTTGTTCATTTTCTTATGTTTCCTTGTGATATCTTTTACTAGGAAATTTTTCTACACAGATTCTGGTGAGCAACAAGGTAAATTTGGACAATATCAAAGTGAGTGAATAACCTTACTAAACTAATTTGATATCATTAGACAAAATACAATACAAACCCCATTTACAATATTATTGAAATGTTAGATAATCAACCTTCCAGTTGATAATATATGATAATTGCTATGATTGTTGATAGAAATTCAAAAGAATACAGGTACAAATCAATTAAGCTATTTATGGTAGTTATAATGTGTGATAAATTTTCACTGTCTTACTGGTGAACAAACTTCTACAGTTATCTATGCACAAAGAGTTTGAGGATTAAATTCTCATGTCACTTGGTGCAAGTATCTACGGCACAAATGCAATGTGATTAAGGGTTTGATCACATAAGAAATCATACGCATATCTACAGCACAAATGCAAAGTGATTGAGGGTTTGATCACCCAAGAAATCATACACAAGTTCAAACAAATATAATACTACGATTGTGTAAAATGAATGATAGATTAACTATGTTAGTAAATGTAGTATTTGTACTTGTAATATTTTATATAGTACAGTTATTTACTTACTGAGTTTTTAAATAAACTCTCATTCCCTATGACTGTCATTTCAGAAATAATAAGTAAGGAGCAAGATTATCCGACTGAAGATTAGAAGCCCCTTAGAGTTGTTCTCCATCTTTGTCAAGTGGGATACCAGTACTTAATAATGTGAATACTAAGAACGCTCTGTAATTTGTATAGGTCTCTTAGACTTGCGATGTTTTAAACATAACAGATTATGTATACCTTTCTTTATTATTTTAGATGTTTATAATTCTATTGTGTGGAATATATGATAAATTTTGAATGTAAAACCTTTTAGAGTTTATGTAAATAACTCATGTTTGAGAATTTTTATCAAATGAGTGGTTGTGGATATTAAGATTATCCAGGATTTCGGGATACTACTGAAGTTTTCCCTAGAAATAGTATATTTTCACATGTTCAATTTTTGGGATGTGACATCATGGGATCGACATTTTTACTTATTTTACACTATATTACTTATGCGACTGGTGCGTTTGCCAAATCGCCTAACAAAGGCATATCCTACTGGGAATTTTTCTCAAGTCTTGCTTCAAACTTTTTTTTTAGACAAGTAAAATTTATTTACATCAAGAGTGATAGTACTCCTACTAATATCTTTAACATATGGATTGCAATACTTCAACACATCCTTAATTCCTGCATACTCAACAAATGAGAAGGGAAGATCATGCTTAATGATAGTAATAGCAAGATACCTTAGGAGAACTTTTTGGGAAATCTTTCTACTTCTAAGTTTTCCAGCATAGTCAATAAACATATCACCTACATCACGATAGCTTTTCAACTTAGGACACTTTGCTATGTGACGGGACAAGCTTGAGGTACCATGTGTACTACCCCCACCTATTTATTTGACCCCACATCCTTTACATCTTGCTGTAGGTTTGCCATCTCCGCCTAAACCCATACTAGTAAAATAATTTTACACATCACTACTAATTGACCTCTTTTTAGAGTGACTAATAATTGTAGCATTAAACTCTACAGATCCACTTTGGATTCTACTTTGTTCAGGGTAGTAAGATTACGAGAAGGAAGAGGAAGAGGAGCTTCCATAGTTAAGGAAACTGTTCAAGCATTATAATTTGTTATAATTAACATTCATTAGGCTTTTATCCTTGATACTAGTAAAGTAATTCCACAAAGAGTAAAATAATTCAAACAATTTACTCTATAGTTCAAGAGTAAAATATGTTAAATCACATTCACAAATCACAATTTAATATACATTTTTTTCTTCAGTGGGGCTATCTTAAACTATAACAACAACAAGCACTTGGACAAATATTAAGGGAAACTTATCCTGTTAAAACCAGAGTCTAGAGGAAAACTTTTGGTTAAAACTTACCAACTTTATGTTATCTTCTCCATGAAAGATTTTTCTTTAATTTAATGTTTTCACCACAAAAAAAAAACATAGATTCTACCATCTCAACTCTTAAGTAAGATCAAATCAATTCATCTCTATTTATCAGTCATACAAAATTACAAATAGGGAAAATCAGATAGCTAACTTGTCATTATGCTAATCTCATTTATCACTTATCAATCATACAAAATATACAATCATTCAATTAGTTAATAATCATAGATTCATAGATTCAGAGTCTTAAAGATAACAAAGATAGAGTGAAAGAAAATTAGTAAATCAAACTTATAGTGTTACTATCACAGCCTCATAGAATCACAACCACAGTCTACAACCCACAGTCCGTCTCCGTACACTCACCATCGAGATAAATAGATAGAGAGGAGAGAATCAATTCAAAACTAAGTACTACCTAACGGAGACGTCGAAGAGTAAGAGAGATGGTTGTGCTATGCCACCGACCACCATGCACTATAAGGCCGAAGTGCTGCTAACACAGAGATGAGAGTGAAAGTCGATAAAGAAGAAGATTGGATTTGGGCACTTGGCTGGGTGCTGCTTGACTAGATTGAGACAGAATCAATGAATGCAAGTGAGAGATTGAGTTGAGGACTCGACTAGACTGAGAGGCAAGAGCAGAGTAGGTGTGGTCGTATGGGATTTCAGAATGTGAAAGTTCAAACCCTAAGAGGCTAAGACTAAACAGATTGAAGAGAAGAAGGGCGAACGAGTCACAAATGCATCACAGGTATGCCTATTGGACCGTGCTGCCTGTTTTGGGCCTGGGCCTGAGTGAGTGGATCTCTACTCTCTTACGGTCTTGTTGCCCATTTTAGGAAAAACAAACTGGAGGCAAGCTGGCCCGTGACCAGCCTACCCGTACCCGTGTGGTCAAAGAGGCAGGTTGGCTCGTGACCGATCCGCCTCATGGGCTAAACGGGCCTAAAACGCAGAACTCAAAACCACCCATTTACGAGTGATCCCAATCTTTTTAAATATAAATAATTAAATCTGGATAATACAAATAATATAAACATGATTTGTGGTAATCTCCATGAAAAATACAACAATCTCCCACTTGGACAATATAAATCATTGGTTTAAAGGAAAAATAATTTCCATATTTAATAATACAACAAATTTGTCATATGCAATTAATATGTCAATTATGAGTTATCACTTTAAGTTAATAATCCTCAAGTCAAATCAAGAGGCAATAAGTATTTGACAATACAAAAGTCATGTCTGATAAAGGCACTGATATCATACATGTCAAGATACTTAATCCTCAACAAAAGATATGAGTAATATGGTAAACTGGTGTCAGAACATACATTACAAATATGTGATCCATGTGCAGTCATGACCAATAGTCCAAGCATCATAAAATACTCTAAGAGATATGATAGAAAAAATGACGTTATCTCAAACATATCTCATAAGAATGACATTAAGTAAATATAAAATTTCAGACTCCTACTAACCCAAAATATCAAAAGACTTAATTAAACCCATATGAGCTACATGATTCTAAAAAGCTTCAATAATTAAGCCTTTAGTTAGTGGATCTGCTAACATGTTCTCTGTAGCAAGATACTCAATACGAGTCTAAAACTCCAGAATTTTCTCTCTAACAAACAGATATTTAATATCAAAGTGTTTTGAGTGAGAAGAGCTTCTTTTGTTTTGAGAGAAATGCACAACAGCAGTATTGTCGCAATATATCACAAGTGGCCTAGATATGCTTTCAATAATAAGAAAGCCAAAGATTAAGTTTTTCAATCACATGGCTTGACAAGTAGCTTCATAGCATCCAACATACTCTGCCTCCATGGTAGAAGTAGTTGTAAGAGTCTGTTTAATACTCTTCTAAGATATAGCTACTCTTGCCATTATAAAAATAGAGTTGGAAGTAGACTTTCGATCTTCAAGGCAACCTACTAAATCAAAATTATAATAACCAATGACCTGAAGTTTATCAGACTTTTTATAGGTCAATATATAATCATTGGTTCCCTACAAATATCTCATTACCTTTTTATGGCTTCCAAAAGGCTTCCAATGACCCAAACCTGGGTTGCTCTAGTATATCCCTAAAGCATTAATAGCAAAAGCAATATCAGGAAGAGTACAAACTTAAGCATACATTAAACTGCCAATAGCAGAAACATATAGGACCTTTTTGCTCTTTGGAATGCTATGTCTAATTGACTTCTCCATAGTGTATTTCATTACCATGAGACACACCATGTTTGAGTATTCCCATTTTTCACGAGAAGCCTTCTCAGTAGCAGTGGACGAGGCAGTAAGAGTAGCAGGTTCTTCTTCTCTCAAAGTCAAGTCCACATTAGTGATAGCTAAATATAGATCCAAAGATTTTTTTTTTCAATTCTCAAGATTGATCCCATTCAAAGTCTTGACAGAAGTCAAGCATAGGCAAAGAGGCTGGCATGATAACAACCAAAGGAAACATTTAATATGCATAATGTCAATATGCAATAAGAGAATTAAACGGTTCTGTATGCACAACCAATCATTTCCTTTAGAAAAAATTTCTTCAATTGTATAGGCAAAAAGGCTGGCATGATAATAACAAAAGGAAACATTTAATATACACAATGTCATCATGTAATAAGAGAATTAAATGGTTCTATATGCATAGTCAATCATGCCCTTTAGAAAAAAATTTCTTACTTACCATGGTCTCACCTAAGGGTCCCGAACCATAATAAATAAGAAATTTAATAATTACAATACACAAATCTTATATCACCAAAGTTTCTAATACTGATAGGATACTCGAAAGATAATTGACATAAGTATAAAACTAATAGTGCATTATACAACAATTTACATTAATGACAATACATTGATAGGGTATAATTATTATTAATGCAATAAAATAATAAAAAATAATTTAATTATTCAACTCACAAAATTTGCATAATTGTATCCACAATAGGTGATTTTACAATTACACAAATCATCAGCAATTATATTCAAAATATAATAATAAATACATATCATGCCTAATAAATTATTCAATTCACATATAGACAAAAAAATTATTCCTTGACTATGACACATCAACAGGGAGAGTATGATACACCAATGTGCTACTAGTAGAGTAAGAAATACTCATAAAATTTTAAGCCTAAAAATTGAGAGTACAATATTTAAAATCACAAACTTACTCCCATTAGTTATAATATAAAAGCACTGATGAGACACATTATTCTTCAAGTTGATCAAAGTGATAACATGGTGAAATCTTAGGTACCATTGCCTCAGGGCCTATTTCAAACCGTATATGGATCTCTTTAATTTGCATACTGGATGCTCCTGACCCTATTCTAAAAACTATTAAGTTGATCCATGTACACATCATCTGAAATATCACTGTTTAAGAATATCGTTTTAACATCCACTTGGTGAAGTTCGTGGGGCAGAATGAGCCACCAAGAATTAGGAGAAATATAAATCAAATTAAATTCAATCCAAATACAAAAAAGCAACACCGAAAAAGAAAAAAATTATTTACCACAAGAAACACACATTGATATCACTTTGATAGGGTGTGTACACTAATAGCATTTTAAAACCAATTATTTATTGTCACCTCCTCAATTATTTTGTAATAAATAAAGCATATATATATATATATATATATATATATATATATATATATATATATTTGCAAAAACAATGCCAAAGAGTGGACCTACGATAAGGGAGATCACAGCCTTACAAAATTATCCAAACAAATATCATTGGATATCAAAATAATTTGGCATATTATTTAGAAACAATTACAATAAAGCAATATAATTTAAGTAATCAAATAATTACAAATTGTCTCTAAAATAATTAAAATATACAACGATACTACTAAGGAGAGTGTGAGAAATATTTAATAAACAATAATATCCAAAATTTATATAAAAAAATTTTCGGGTAAATTTTTTAAAAAGTATAATATCCAAAATAGAATTCTTGACATATTCAGACCCAAATATAAGAAAGTTCAAAAAAATTGATCAATACACTTATGATCAAAATTATTTATGCATAAAATTCAATTCGAGTTCAAATATATATAAATGACATAATTAATGTATATGATTTAACCTCAAATATATATAATTAACATTAATTGAACAATTAATCAAAGTTGAGAGAAGGGAAAAATATTCCCACGGATGAAAAAGAAAAAAAAAACGAGAAGAAAAAGGTAAAAGGAGAGAGTGGTGAGGGCTGCCTGAACGCATTGTTCCTGGTTTAAAAGGAGAGAGAAGGAAGCGAGACCGCACAATTTTAATCCCTATCTAGTGGCCTTGAAAAAAAATTCCAAAACAGACTTTACGTCTTTACAGTAGGTTAAGTTTCTTTTGTTATTAAAATTTCTTTTTTTAAAAGTGAATAATAAAATTAAAACTTGACGTCGGATTGTCGGCTGTAGCCCCACTCACCATTTATTTCTCGTACAAATTTCTTCTTTAATTAATCAATAAATTATAAAAAATTGCGTAAACGTATGAACTATCAATTTTTTTCTTTTTCTAGTTATATGACGTGTTTATGAAATATGAATGATTCAATATACTTACGGAATATATACATAATATATGTTTCACCTGAACTATATTACCATATTGTGTATATGTTTTATTTATTGGGTTGTACTATATATATATATATATAATATTTTAAGCTTTCTTCTTATCTTAATCTCATGCTTCTATTTTTCAAAAAAAAATCTCATGCTTCTAGAAGCTAGGTTAAATATTTTTTATTAATTTATCTAGTATTTAATTAATTATTTATTTATATTAGTTTTAAAATATCCTTATTCAATTTTTTTTAAAAGTCGTCTTAAAACTTAAGTTAATTATTTTTCATAATAGGCTCACCTCAATTAGGTCATATTTTTAATGAGCCTCACATCGACTAATTTTAATTGGACTTATTCTATTTAGTTTGTCACTCCACATATATTCAAATTAGTTTTTGAACTTACTTATTGTACTTTTAGTTCGGACCTTCTAATTAACACCTAGTTTATCTATATTTGAGCCATAACTTATCTTACTTAAGTACTATTAGGCTTAGTTTACATTTAATTAAATAACTATACTTAGGCCTTTGGTTGTTAATCCTTTTGTTGGGCTTGTAATTGCCCGACTAGTTTTATCCCTATTATTTATTTATTTTATTAAATCTTTAGAGATTTTTTTTTATTATTTTGACTATTTTTAATTTTTCCTCAATCCTGATACTTTTATCCCTCTAGGGTCTTATATTATTTTTTACTAAATTAATCCCTACCTATTGGTCCCATTTTGTGCAATTTAGTTCATCCCCTAACCAAGTTTTAATTTTCTTTTTAGACCCTCATTTTTTATTTTCATTTTAGTCCCTCTAGCTCGAATCACCGTTCATATGTAGAAATGACAATGATACCGCATAACAATCATGTTTCACAACAATTACGCACATATCATAAGTACACCTGTTTAAGTAACAGACAAGGCAAAAATTCTTACAGGCATTCATCTATTCACAAAAAAAAAATTATACATCCTAATTCATTATTTCTTATGACATCGTAATACCTAGGGTATTACAAAATTCAGAAAAATATTCATCTATAAAGAATCAAATTGAAAATACTTAAAATTATGAAGACTGAATTAAAAATAAATATGTGAGGAACTAAATTGAAAAAAGGGGCACCCACAAAGAATTAAATTAAAGTTTAGTCTATATATATTGTTAGAACTATCACTATGTAAAAACTTATTAAAATTCAAATTATCTAATTTGTTGGATTACAAATGTGTAAGATTTTTCTAATACTAAATTTTCTTAAGACTAAATTCAAAAGAAATATAAGTGGAGCTAAAATTCTCAAGACACGGTTTCTAACTTATCCCATTTCCTTTTCAGTTTTTCCTAACTATCCATACAATAATATTTCCTCCATTATTCATTCCATTGTGACGCCCAGGGCTGAAGAGAGTAGGGAGTAATTGTCGGTGCAAGAAGAAGCACAGACAAGAAGCGGCTTCTAGCAAGCTTCTAGGCGAAGGGACACAGGAATAAACTAACTCCACATCAGAATGAGAGGCATCCTGAAACTATACATGTATGAGACTGTACAGTTAAGAGATTTTGAGACTGTGTAGATATGAAATTGTACAGTTAATGGGAGCTTAAAAAAAGATTTGATAGTTACTATATATAACAACAAAGTGCACCTTCCTTTTCGGAAACCCATTTCATAAGTACTCCACAGTTAAAAATGCTTAACTTGGAGTAATTTTAAAATAGGTGACCTCCTGGAAAGTTTTTCCAAGGAGCATATGAGTGAGGACAAAGCATGCTGTAAAGACTCGTGTTTGCTTGTGGGAACAATCATTGATTTGAAAAGCAATCCGGTCGTTACATCCCTTGTGGCCTAGTCAATTAAGACACAATTCCTTGTACCCAAATAAGCCAATTATATATATATATATATATATATATATGTAGAATAAAATCTTTTTTTAGTTCTTCATAGATGTCTTTTTTTTTCAATTTAGTCCCTTACAGGTACAAATATTCTCAATTTGATCACTTATGTATTTTTATTCTCAATTTGGTCTCTCAATGCAGATGTCATTGATTAATGTAACGAATGTATTGATTTGTTAATTAACTCGTTGATATGAACAACATGTATTTTTTATTTGTTTTAATATGATCTACAGTGTTTGAGAATTTAACTTTAATGACTTTTTTTTTTATAGGAGTGATCATTATAGAACTAAGTTCAATGGAGTTTATTCCCAAGTTGGAGAGCTGACTCAATTTCATTGTCAGATAAGTTGGAGGGACCAACTTGAGAAAAATGGCATCTATGAAGGACCAAATTAAAAATATTTGAATTTGTAAGGGACCAAATTAAAAAAAATGTAAGGAACTAAATTGAGAAAAGGAACACCCATAAAGAATTAAATTAAAGTTTTAGTCCATATATATATATATATATATATATATATATATTGTTAGAACCATCACTATGTAAAAACTTATTAAACTTCAAATTATCTAATTGGACCTAAGTTGGATTACAAATGTGTAAAATTTTCTAATACTAATTTTTTTTATTTAAAAAAGTCAAACTAAAACCTTAAAGAGAAAAAGATACTGGATCATATTGAACAACAAAAATTGGCGCGTGTATAATATATATAATGATTCCATACGTGAAACTACTTGGCCAGGGAGAATCTATAAACATAGAAATAAAGCCCACAATGTGAGATCAAGTTTTGCCTAAAGAATTAATGCGAGGCTAAAAACGCATCAATATATAGCGTGTGGATGGAACATGTTCTTTCTTAAAGCTCCCAAACCCACAATGCTAAGATAGGCACCAAAGTCCACCTCACCATCCTCATGTGACTGTTTTTCAGTTTTAGACCAACTGGCCTTGTGTTCACACTTCACACTCCTACTTGCTTCCTTTTTAGACCTTTTAAAGTTCATGAAGAAGCTTCCTCGTTAAAGACAAGCATCAACTATACCCGTGTTCACCTCATGCCACGTGTCAACATGCGAATCTTAAACTTTTTCACATGTTCCAGAAAATTATTACGTCATTAATTAGTCTTTTAGGATTTCTTTTTTATTATCAAATTATTTTAGAGAAGTGGGTGGAAGATAACTGTCATGAATAATAAAATATATGTAGCATCAGTCTGAAAGCAATTGTGTTATTCTGTGCTAGATCTTTCTTGTCCATTCCTCCTCCACTGCTTATATTCCCTTTCCTTTTCTTCTTTCCCCTTTTCTTGAAGCTTTTATATGCCTGTATTATGTCTATATCTATATATATATATATATATATATATGTGTGTGTGTGTCAAAACCTCGCATTCTTTAACTGATCATCTGCAAGTTCTGTCTTTCAATAAGCTCAAATTCAAGAACATCTGCTTCTGGGTGTCTTCTTCTGCGATTGATTTATCAGTTTGTTGTTGAAGCCATGAGTGAGATCAAATATGGCTATCCTTATCCCGCTCAAGGTATGCTTATATATGCATATACATATATAAATGGCCAAACAATTCACTGTTGATGCTTTTTCAGAGTTTTCCCCTCCTTGTCCTGTTCTGTTTGTTGCTTCTCTTTTCTTTTTTCTCAAATTAAACAACTAAAATTTCACGTTGGTCACTCATACAGAGGGTGCTTTTCATGTTGGTCCTTCATGGATTCTTTTTTTCATTTTAGTCCCTCATATATTGTATATTTGTTAATTTGGTCTCTCATACGATTGCCTTCTCAATTTGATTCTTTATAAATAAGGTTTTTTTTTTAATTTAATCCCCTCTGAAATAAAATTATTACCAATAATATCATTCTGTTAATTTGTTATTAGTAAAATTAATTATCAGTCTTCACTCTACATATTATATGATGGTGCTGACTAAATAGTAACCTGTCAAAAATTATGTTATGTAGCATCAAATTTGTTGATTTTATTAATAACGTTTGACGTTATTGATAACATATTTATTTATAAATGATCAAATTGAAAAATATTTATATATAAGAGATCAAATTAAAAAATATTTCATATATGAAGGATCAAAACGAGAAATTACCTAATTATGAGGAACGAAAATGGAGTTTTAATCCAGAATAAACCATTATTTGAACTTAAAATTGTCATTTTGAATTTGTAAGTTAATTAATTATAATTACTAATTAGTATGAATAATTTTGTGTTATTGCTGTTAGGTCCTTATCAAGGGCCACCTCCGGTGGCTGCACCCCCACAGTATTACGCTGCTCCCCCACCCCAACAAAGACCAGAGCGTGGTTTCCTTGAGGGTTGGTAAGACATCTTTCCTTCCAAAACCCACAAAATAATATATATTACTATATATATATATGTTTTCTTGACATTTCTAAATTCTAAGCACATCAATTATTATTATTATTATAATTATTATTGTTCTTGTCGTTTATGTTAATTTGGTGTCGTTTTGTCCAAATCTGCAGCCTAGCCGCTTTGTGTTGTTGTTGCCTTTTGGACGAGTGCTGCTGCGACCCAACTATTATTTGTTACGATTAGTGTTATGGCTTTTGCCAAACGATCACACATATTTCTAACTGTAATCATATATAATATATATATATATATATATATATATATATATATGTAGTCATAGGCTGTTAATCAATTACTTTATGTTATTGTATAAACCTTGTGCCGTATTATGTTTGTTTCAATGCGTAAAACAAACATAAAAATAAAAATTGTAAACGGCTCTAGAAGAAAGCCAATGGGTTGTTTTATGAGAATCAAGCTGACATACAAATCCTAATATTTGTGTTATTAGATCTTTCAAAGTGGTTATATTTGTCAAAGTAACTTTTGACAATTAAAAATTTTAAGATTTAACAACATGAATTTTGTGATTTAATATTCTTTTATTCACCCTATGTTACTTTATCTTAATCCTCATCATCTAAGATGCAAAGGCAGTTTGGTTAGCAAAGTAAAGAATTTAGAGTTTTGAGTAGGAATCAAGATTGATTCTTAGTAAATTAAACCAACAATAGTTGCATTTTTCATTTTAGTGAATTATTTTATTGTTATCAAATATGACGCCAAATATTAATATAGACCAACACCAAGCAATAGGTCATCCATATATAGTAAACTATCAATTAACTGTTTTAGTATAATTTCTCTCTACTTTAGATTGTTCACATTTAATACACACACACACACACACACACACACACACACACACACACACACATATATATATATATCTTTATTATTTTAAGAAAGTTTATTTTTGTTGAAAATACAGGTTGTTTTTAAAAATAAAATAACAATTATTTTTGATGTCATATTTTATGTTACCGTTAATGTCTATTTAATTACTTTTTGGTCATAGAATTGAGTCACAATTTAATAATGTGTAAAATGTTAGTTTCGTTGATGAAAATTAAGTAGTTAAAAATGTTATTTTCAATATATATATATCAATTATTAAGGAAGTGCAATGATATTTTTAAAACCAAAAAAGTATTAAATATAACTTAGCTTAATTTCATGAAAAATTAATGTAATTTTCTAAATTGAGAATAAAAAATTAGAGAAAAAATAGATGGTTAAATTGAGAATGTCTGGATATGTAAAGATCAAATCGAAAATAAAAATTTTTGAGGGATCAAATTAAAAACGTTTGAATCTATGAAGATTAAATTGAAGATAAAAATTTATAAAAGACAAAATTGAGAAAATGGTCATCTTTGAGAAACTAAAATGTGATTTTAGTCATTTTAATGGATATGTGATATTTTTACATTTTGTAATAATTTGATGGGTAGATTATTATATATATGTTTTAAAATTTATGAACTAAAATTGTAAATACCATAATTAAAAATATATGCAATTTTTGCACTCAATAATCAGGTGTCAGTTGAAAAATGAATTGATTTCAACCAATGAGAGGGTTTGATTCTACCATAATTAAAAAGAATTATATGTAATTTTTGCATTTAATAATCACCCGCTGGTTGAAAAATGAATTGATTTCAATCAATGAGAGGGTTTGATTCTACCATAATTAAAAAGAATTACCATATTTTTTGCATTTAATAATCACGTGCTGGTTGAAAAATGAATTGATTTCAATCAATGAGAGGGTTTGATTCCCATTTTGCTATTGAATTCCTAAAGAATTGGAGACCACCGCTGAATAAATAAATCATATTTTATTGACCACATGGAAGAAAAGTAGAATATTGGATCGATAAAATTTGTCTATCATAAGATAAATTAGACAATCATTAAAAAAAAGCTAAAAGAAAACTAGGAAAATTTTTTATTTAAAAGAAAATTTAAGATATAGATAGATTTTCATTTTCCAAGGATATATTGTATCAAAATTAATCTGGTTAACTGAATTAATTTTTATTTGTCAAGCGATCCGCACAATTATTTTGCTTCCTGGAGATCTTCAAAACTTTGACTTCTTCAAAAGTATAGAGAAGGAACCTGCAGTTTGAAATCATGGTAGCAAGGGGATGAATTTCAGATTGGTTATTGGCTAGGAGATTGTATAAATCCTACGATTAGTTTCAATTTCTAGTTTCTTGATTTTAATATAGTTTGCAATCTATAGGCCGAGCAGGCTTCAGCCATATGTGTTGTTCCCATACCTATAAAGCTTAGTGAAGCATAGGGTGAGAGAAGCTCTTCCCTCTCTCTTCTATCTGCTTCTTTTCCAACTGCTTCTTTTTCAGTAGGTGTTGTTTGAGAGTAATCCCATCTCATTTCCTTCTCCTTTCTGGCTCTTTTCTTAGTATTTCTTTTGCGAGAGTTTTCATCTGCTCTTTGTAGAAGTTTTCGTCTCTTTTTTGTAAGAGTTTTTGTTTTCAGATTTGGTTTTAAATCTAGCCTTTTCTTTGTAAGTTTTTTGGTTTTCACATCTGTTTTTAATCTAATCTCTTTGTAAGTTTTTTGTTTTGTTTTCTATTTTTCAAGATTTTTTGTTTGGTTTTCAATCCTTTGAGAAAATTTCAGAGCTACCAGTGACTTTTGAGAATCCGAGAAAGGATAGATAAAACGACTTTAGAAGTTCCAGCGATATATCTTGATTTGCCTCATTTGGTTGCTAAATCGATGTATGTTTTTTTCTCTAGATCTCTCAATAGGTTTCATAGTTTCTTTGAGGGTTTTTTCTCTTTCAGTTTTCTGTCTCAGTTTTATTTTGGGGCTTCTATTACATCTAGCCAATCCATTCTACTGATTTTTTTTTTCTTAATATGATATAGTTTGGGCCTTTTTGGCCATTATATAAAAAAAAAGCTTAGTGAAGCCTATAATCCATATTCCTTGGTTTGATCTTATAACTTCTCCTGCTACCAGAAGGTTCCTTTTTTACATTCAACTAGTGCTAACCAAGAGGAGGTTTAGTCCAAGTCTTATCGGTACTATGAGAACCATTTGAGGAAGGAAGGTTTGTTTGAATGTTGTGAGTGCTAGAGGACTCAAACTCAGTGGCTTTGAAGATAATTCGATTTATGGTTTTTTGGTTTTGAGGGGAGGTGTTTTGAAATTTTTTTTTTGTTTTTCGTTAACCAAATGGTTCTCAAGGTGTAGAGAAATGTGGTTTGCCAACAAATTTGAAGATGATTTTTCATTTTGTTGGTGTTGTTTTCAACTAGCCAGTTCGTATAATCCAAATGAAAGAAATCTTGTGGCGGATGAAGTAGCTACCAGATTGTAGGAAAGGCGGAAAGGAGACCGATTTTCCAATGAACAGTACCTTTTCCATTGTTTAGTTGGGACATCAAAGCAGATAAGAGCCTCTCCTTCACAATACTTTTTTTTGTTGTTTTTAATGTACGAAATTTTCCAACCTACGTACGATGGAAAAGCACCTTTGGAAAGGAAAGACACACAAGAGAAGGCTGAGGAGGAAGCATATATTTCATTGAAATTACAAATTAGAAATCATTGTAAATAAAAATACCCAAAACCGAACTAAACCGCCCAAAAGTTAAAACTGAATATGTCCATAATTTTTCAAAATCAATAAGCTCGGTTTGGTTTAATTGAGATTCAAAACTGAATGAACCGATCTTATGAACACCCCTGGTTACTAAGAGTTTAGTAGAAATTTCTACTCATAGGTTTTCAAATAAAATGTTTTTTTTTTGTAAGAGAAGCACAACATTCTTTAAATTAAGAGCCAGGCAAATAATAAAATAAGATTGACTTCTCATGTGTTAAAGAGTGAATTGTACTATTTATTTTTGTCTATAATTTAGTAAATAGTCTTGGATTTGAACTCTTGCTTTATTATGTATTAAAAAAAAGTGACGGTAAAAATACAAGTAAACAACCAAAGAATAAAAAGTTAAAAAGAAGAGAGAAAAGAAGAAAAAGATATGAAAGAAAATTAAAGGAGGGATTTGTAAGGGTATATACTAGGTCGGGTTAATCTGTCAACCCACTCAACCCAAACTAACCCATAAGATTGGGTTAGGTATGTGAATTGGTTCGATTTTATTTTTTCTAGCTCGTCGACTATTGGTTTGGGTAACAAGTCTATAAATTTTTTACCCACTAAATCTGAAACAACCTACGAACCCGCCCATTTTTTAAAAAAAAATTGAAGTACTCTTATACTCACATATGTTGTGTGTAAAGTGTTTAGAATTTAGTTAGCATACTATTTAGTTTTCTTTGCAATATTTTCCTCTCTTAATAATAATGTACAATACCACATATAACATCTATTATTTTAATTACACTAGCCCTTTATTTAAAAGTTTGTTATTCCACCTTTCATTCTAGTTCTAATAAACTCCAAAAAAAAAAATTAACTCGATATCAAATTATATAAGAGATTTTCTTCTAAAAAACATATAACTATATAAGTTCTAATTTTGTTATTATTTTTTTCATTTTTATTTCTAGCATATTAAATTAAGTCTACCATTCTTTTTTTTAAAAAAAAAAATCAATTCGCCAACCTGAACCAAACTAATCTATTTGACAATGGATTGGATTGATTTAGGTTGAGTGAGTGAAAATATCTTAATCTGAACTAACCTAACTTGTCCCTTTTTTGTTGATTCGATTCCTAAAATCCATTCAACTCAACATGTGCATACCCTTAAAAGGGAGGAGATTAAAGAGTCATGTTTGTCTATGCCTTTCAAAAATTTTGTTACACTAAGTAGTCCTTTAATTAAGAGTGTGTATTGGGTTGGGTTGATCTCCCAACCCGCTCAACGTGTAAAATTTGGTTTGAGTTAGGTTACCAGAAAGAAACTCGAACCAACCCGCTACCCAATAGCTTGGGTAATGAGTTGAGTGAAATTCAACTTGCCCAACTCAAACTGGATTATTGACCTACCACTTTTTGTTTGATAAAGTAAATTTATTTATTTATTAGACATCTAAAATTATAAATTATTTGTTTGATATGTTACGCTCGTGTGTTTTTTTAGTCAAATTGTAGATTACTTATATTAGTCAATAATATATAGATTAATAAATTTGTAAGTAGAGACTTTATTTCTTTACGACTTCTTCAAGTCATAAATCTATTATATAACTCAAAATAATGATTTTTTTAGGCTTTATTTCTAATATATATAGTTAAAAATTTATTTCCTCCTTTCTTTTGAAAAAACTCAACTTATCAACTAGAACAAAATCAACCTGTTTGTCAACGGATTGGTTTGGTTTAAATTGAGTGACATAAAACCTCCCAAGCCAACTTGCATTTTTTTTATCAGTTTGATTAGAGCTGGCAAAACAAGGCCCAACTTGCCGAGTTTGACCCATTTAGCCTGCTTAAAGAGTGGGTTGGTCAGCCTGCATAACCCTTAGGTTGCGGGTAACTTGCCTAACCCTTTTTTTTTAAAAAAAAAAAACTATATCTCATCACTCTCCAATCCATTGTCCATCCAGTGGTCTCCGCTCTTATCACTCACTTTGTCACTTGTCTCTCATTCTCTCTCAGTCGCAGTCTTAGATCTTGTAGCACGCTCGCCTGAGTTCTCTCTGTTGTCGGTGTCGTTCCCTTATTCTCTGTCACTCATAAGGTCGTTGGTCACCTCTATTCTCTCTTTTGTCACTTGCACAGTCACTAGTAGCCTTTCGTCTCTCCGTCGCCGATGTCACTCCCTTTTTCTCTGTCACTCGCATGGTTATTGGTCGCCTTTATTCTCTTGCTCGTTCTTCCTTGTTCTCTCAACTCTCGCGACAGTGACAAATCTTTAATTTTCAATCTAGTGCGTATATTCCTAACCAGACTTGCTATCTATTTCCAATATGCTAATATGGTTTAATTTCTTCTTCTACCTGTGTTTAGTGGAAATTCGAAGAGAGAGAGAGAGAGAGACAGAGAGAGAGAGAGAGAGAGAGAGAGAGAGAGAGAGTGGAAGGGAGATGGATTACCTAATAATTTCTAGAGTGATATGTTTTCAACATCAATATATGATAATTTCTTACATGTTTCTTTCTTGATGTTTTCATTTTCTCTACTATCTTTTTCCATTATTCATATCTTCTTCAATCTTTTGTTCTTAAACCTATTGGGTGTTAATCAATCTATTATTAGAGTTTAGAGCTACCTTTGTTAATGTTAATTGAGATATCAAGTGTTTATTATTATTTTTTTAAAATAGGTTGGCTGACCTGTTTAGCCTATCACTTGGCCCATTTTTTTGTTGGTCTGTGGCAAACCAACTCATTGGCCTAGTTGGCCCACATTGATAACTTTAGGTTCAATTCTAATTTTTCCCTTAACTCGAACCATGTGCCCCATGCTTTTAATATATAATTAATTATATTTAATTATTATGTTAATGATGAAGCTTTAATTTATTATTTATTTATTTTTATTATTTTTTATATAAGAAAATTTATGTGCAGTTTTATTTATATTTTTGTTATTTAAGTTATTGAATTAGAACATGAAAAATATATTATTTTCGAAGTAATTGTATATTTTTTATAATTTAGCATTGCATCATTTGTTCTTTTATTTTGTTTCAATGTTTATTTCTAGTAGAGAATTTAATAAAAAAAAATAAAAAATTATGTGTTAATTTATTCATTTTTTATATATTTATCTATGTTTTTCAATTGCAATATTTTCTCTTAATTATATATATATATATATATATATATATAATTATGTTTATAATTTTAAATTAAAAATAAATTAAGTAGTCAAAATTAGAATTTATTACAAAATAAATCAAAATTTTCAAATTCACCAATGAAAAATTGAATTTAAAGGCTACTGATATTCCCTCTAAATATCTTGGTTTACCTATTATGGTTGGCAAGTCAAAAAAAGCAGTGTTTTCTCATTTGTTGGGCAGAATGCAGAAGAAGTTAAAGGGTTGGAAGGCTCTTACTCTCTCTCAAGTGGCTCGTGAAGTACTCATTGAATTAGTTGCCTAAGCCATCCTAACTTATGTTATGAGTTGTTTTGCCTTACCTTTGTTTGTATATCAGGAATTGGAAGCCGCTGTTACAACCTACTAATGGGGTGGTTGCGAGGATACAAAGAAAATTCATTGGGTTTTTTGGCCAACATTGTGTTTGTCTAAGTCAAAAGGGGCTGTGGGATTTTGTTATATGCATCATTTTAATATGGCACTGTTGGCTAAACAAGGGTGGAGATTGCTTCATAATGAGACCTCACTAGTTGTATAGGGGTACTGAAAAGGAAGTATTTCCCAAATTGCTCTTTTTGGCAAGCTACAATAGAGCCTAAATGTAGCTATACTTGGTGTAGTATTATAGAGGCTAGGTCTATTTCGAAGGAAGGCTGTATCTGGCGAGTGGGGATGAAAGTTCTATTCACATTTGGGGAGAGAACTGGTTATTTACTTTGGATCATCCCAGGATATTTACTCCTACTATGGAGGATAGTCCAGAGTAATTTGTGCAGGATTCAATTTTACATGACAAAGGGATATGGAATACGCAGCTTATTTCTGAGCGTTTTCTCCTAATTGATATACGATATATCTTAAGTATCCCTCTATCTAAGTGGTTGGTCCCAAAAACTCTCTACTGGCCTTATGAACAAGATTGTGTATATAGTGTCCGATTTAGGTACCACTGGCAAAGGGCAAGGGAACAAGTGGGTGTTACTTCAACATTAGAATCCAAAATTAAGTAGAGCAGATTATAGGAAAGTAAAATTGTAACACCCCAAGTATTATTGTGAAATTAAAAAAGGCATAATTAAAGGGATAAAAATTTCACGAATTATGGAGTTCCAACTAGGAATGCAAAGAGTTCTAAGGATGAATAAAGACTAAGACATGTCATGGGCTAAGTATATGTGCAATAGAAAAGAAAAACATAGGTATTGGGTATAAGAGGTACGTCTAAAAACTAAAGTAAAAAGAATGGAAATTATGGAAATACTTTCAAGAAAAGACTGAATAAGATCCCATAAGGAAGAATGAATCTTACGAGAATAAATTTTGAGTCGCTATCTTGAAGAGGTTGGACATGAGGCTTGAGTGGATGCTGAAGCACTGAGAGGGACCAAAGTGAATGAGTGTGGGATCTTTGACAACTTATGAAAATGGGACATAATGATGTATCTTTTAATGAGAGTGTAGTTAGAGGGCCTTTTTTATGATCAAAGTTGTTCCAACATTCTTTGCAAGTTTTAATTAAATATTACTCTCAAGAAGGACCAAAATGAAAGAGGAAATGGTAAGCCCCACACATACTCTATCATAAGCACATACATCCATCTCTTTCATTCATTTTATTTTCCTTTTCCTTGCTTTCACGAAGTTCTCTCTCCCCTTTTCTTCAGCTATGCCTCCTCAAGCCATCATCTCCAAGCATTCTGCCATGTTTCATCGACGAAAGGACGGATTTTTGGCAAGCCACCGCACCAGAAAGACCTGGAGGTTAAGGTGAGTTCCTTCCTTCCTCTTCTCCTTTTGTCTTTTCAGGTTTTAGGACATGTTGAAGGAAATCTAGTTGATGAACAAGTTTTAAGGCATGGGTGGCATTCTAAAACACTCTGGGATGATTGTTAATGGAATTAGATTAGGAAATTTTTGGATTAAACAATATTAAGCATAGAGTTTAAAGGAAATGGAAGATTAAGAAAAAGGTTAGGGTTTATGATGAAATTTGATTATTCAAGCTTTGAACCATGGAATTAGCTTGCGGTTTTGATGCCAAATTGATCCTTGAATACTAAGATAGAGACCCTGTTGAAGAAATCAGGAAAAAATGATGAAGAATCACTAATTTTGGACTAGAAATCGCAGGAGCTCGAAGCTAGATTCAAAAATCTGGTACTAGGCGCCCAGAGCACCAGCCATGGCACCCCAAGTGCCAGAGGTGGCACCTCAAGCGCTAACGTTTGAACTACGCTTTTGGCCATGAAGGGATCCATGGTGCCTAGGTGCCAAGTCTAGAGCCCAGGGCACCATGGTTTGAGCATGAACCAATGGTCTGGGTCTTGCTTTCTAATGTGCAATTTTAATGTTTTGAAGATTTGGTCCAGATCGAGACTCAGTCGGAGGATTTCCAGAAGCTAGTTGTGCTTCAAGGCTAAGGTGAGGGACTTCTCATCCTATCTCAAATACTTGTTACACATGTATATATGTATATATATTTATAAGATATGTGTATGTAGTTATCTTAACTAAGTAAGATTCACATGAATATGTGTATTGATGCGATACTAGAAATTATGACTCCGCTGTTTGGTTAAACTCAAAAGGTGACCTAATGAGATGGCTACAAACATAATATAAGAGGGGAAAACAAGTATAATTTTGATGGGTAATTGCTTTACATATAAATAAGAGTAGGAAACTTTTTGTTGTGCATAAGTGGTGATATTGATCTCGTATGATGAATATGAATGACAAGTGTATGCTTACCTAGAAAGGCGTATGTGAGTGGGTTGACGCTTCCTATAGCTAAGTTATTTTTGTACGATTCATTGCGTCATAATGAAAACATGTAATGTTTCCTACTGCGAAGGAAATAATAGTTAATTTATCTATTGATATTTATTATGATTTAAGTTTCATTTGTACAAACTACATCTATGCTTGAATGTGTAAATTGATATATGTGAGAAAAATATATGCTTGTGTGTGATAACATCACCTTTGGGAAAGTATAGATATGTTCATGCTTTTACCAATGCCATAACCATTTAGAAAATGTGTACGTGTGGACATACCTTGTTATTGCTTAGATTGTAAACGAAGAAATGGGCACAGACTTACATATATATGTATATGTATATGTATATATTCATACATATAAAGCTATACACTTATACGTAGTATTATGAGTACATTTAGACCTTATATATATATATATATATATATATGTAAATATGTGTCAATCCTAGATCAATTGTAGAAGAACAAGCATGTATGTTCTTGCACACTTTTAGAAGAACAAGCATGTATGTTCTTGCACACTTTCAAGGATTGAAGAAGTGTGTTCTCAAATAATTTGGTATGGATATATCTATACATAAACTCTATCATGTGAATGTTGAATGAATGATATACAAATACTATGGTGGATGATTGTAAATGCAAATGAGCCTCTATGTTTGGGATATATTATAAAAGATGAATCATGTGATTTGTCCATGATTTTGTTGGCACAATTAATGAGATCTAGGTTTTACAAAAATGTATAAATGTTAGATGTTATTGTTGTAGATCGATTTAATTTAATATCTGTATGGATGATTCTTGGGATGTTCCAGTAGGCCTAGTGGCACATGGTCCATGAGACCTATGAGTCAGTGGAATGATATTCTCGCTCATAAGGCCCAGTAGCATGTGGTCTATGAGACCTATGGACTCCTCTTTATATATTAGCCTCGAAAGAACCATGAGACTAGGGATGGAAATGGGCGGATCGGGGCGGATTTTTCACTACCCGTCCTCGCCCCGCACACATACCCGTCGCCTCGTCCCCTCTCCGTTGCCCTGCGGTTTTTTTTTTGCCCCATCCCCGAACCAGCGAGAAATTTTAATGCCCATTCCTACCCTACCCCGAAACCATGAAAACTAGTGATTTTTTCCCATACTTGACCCGTACCTGTACCTGACCCAGAACATTTAACAACATATTTTCTTAAATAACATTCATAAATTTATCATAACAAATTTCAATACACAATACTCAACAAAATCAATTAAAAAAGCATAATATTCATCAATTTGTTAAGATATCTGCACATCAACATTAAAAAAAGTCTCATTCATAAATCTCTAAAAAGTTGTCATGCTTGAACTGCTTCATCAATTATCAAATTACATATCTTTCTAACCACAACATGAGTTGTTCAAGGTGAGGCATCTAAGAAGAATTTCAAGTATATTAATCATTATTATGAGCATAAAAAAATGCAGAGAGACAGAGAATGGCAATCACGAAAATAATGAAAGAGATTGAAAATGCAGTACAATGAATAAAGATGGATACATGAAGTCTATTTTCTTGGGGTGGCCTTTTACAATAGATCATTAGAATGAAGTATTTGTGGTTGAAGATATTCTCTTAAACCACATGATTCATATCCAACAGCCCTCAACAAATATATCTCAAGTCAGTAGTAATAAAAGGAAGGACATCCATGAAAAATAATCATACTGATATTATTATACTGATGCCTCTATTTTAATAAATTAATCTTTCATAATATTTTATAAAAAATATATTATATTATATTATATATATATATATATAATTTTATATACATATAAAATATACGGGGCGGGTTCGGGCTAAGGAAGACACTGCCCCGTCCCCGCCCCAAACCCGCAATTGCAGTTTTTGGGAATCCTCGAACTTGCCCCGTTCTCCAGTCAATCGTTGAAAAACCCGACTGAACAGGGCGGGGCAGGCCGGGTCAGCCGGGTTCGGTTTGAAATTGCCATCCCTACATGAGACCTAGTGACACGTGGTCCATGAGAACTATGGGGCTTGGCGGAATAGGATTTCTGCTCATGAGACCCGGTGGCACGTAGTCCATGAGATCTATAGGGACCCTTGGCTAGGTTAACATCCAATAGAAGTATGAACTTCATGTTAGTGTATTGTTGGTTAAATTTTTTTTTTGCATATGATTAAATGATACGATCAAGTGTTAACATCTAGTTGGTTCTATACATGTATGAACTTCGAGTTGTATCAATTATTCTATGATGTGTATGGTATAATCATGTACCCTTAGAAATCTTAAACATTGTGTTCACGTTTGTAATTTAGTATTAATCACCTTTAACTCTTCACTTATTGTATATATCTGTATGTGAGTACCTTGGTAGGACTACTTTCGGTGAGTCAAATGGTTGGACTCACCCCTTCATAATTTTAGGTACAGAAAATCGTATTGCTGACAACATGCGAGTTGGTGATACTCCCCATTGTTTGGGGTAAGGTGTAGTATCTTAGAATCATGTTGAGTTAAGTAATCTTAGAAAAACTCTGTAATCGAGTAGGCCTAATTATGATGTTTGCTCATAAAAAGGATAGTAGGAGGTAGCACAAAATTTATAATTGTACATATATTGGGATAATGTAAGGATGTTATTTATTTAAATGCTAGTTCATGATTGAGAAATTAATTATCTGGTTTTGGTGGTGAATTCAATTTGTTTTTAACCAAAGTTAGGCTTGCGGTACTGTGGGCCAAGTATCGTCTACGCTGATCATGTGCCCGGTTTTGGGGTGTGACAAAAATTCCTCCTAAAATGAAGGTTTTCTTTTGGAGATTAATGTACAATGCTTTAACCTATAATGTAAATTTATAAAGGCATAGTGTACAGGTCTAACCTAACAATGCTAGATGTGTTGAGCAAGAGGACTTACAACATGTTTTTGTTGGCTGTGAATAGGCTTCTTGATTTTGGTTCACTTCTCCGTTGGGCATCCATCCATGTTTAGCGACCTTAGTAGTGTTTCACCACTGGTTGTAGGAGCTGCTTTCTTTAGAGTCTGAGGAGATTATGTGCTTGGTGATTGTAGCTTGCTAGGGTATTTGGACAAAGAGATGTTATTTTCAATTGCCATGTTGTTTCTCCACTGGAGGTCGTTGCTTCGACTTTTCATATTCTCACTGACTATGGCTGTTTGAATGTTCTGGAGAATCCCTCTATACGTGTTCCTTTTGAATGTTGTTGGAGGCCGCCGTTGCATAGGAATATCAAAATTAATACTGATACAGCACGTGTGACCAATGACCTTTGGAGATTAGGAGTCGTATGGTGTGATGATCGCGAGAAGATCTTTCTGATAGCTTCAAAGCAAATCCATGGAAAATTTTCACTAGATACTGTTAAGGCCTCAGCATTTGTTTGATCTCTAGAGGTGGCGCGATTCCATGGCTTTAAGCGATTAGAGGTAGAAAGCGACTATCTGAAATTGGTGAAGCCTTTTGGCTGTGAATGTGATTTGTCTCCTTTGGAGTTGCTGGTTCAGGACCATGACTTCTCTCTGCTACTTTTGTTTTTTTCTCTTTCACTTATGTCAATAGGAAGGCGAATAGGGTGGCTGACTTTTTAGCTAAGAATGGATGCATTCCTTCTTTTTTTTTTACGGGGGTCAAATGGAAATGTTTTCCATTAAATGTAACTTAAACGAGCTAACAAATTTCAAGGACAAAACCCCAATGGGATGAAAAGCCCAACAAGCATTTTTTTTCTAAAAAAATAAAAGAAAAAAAAAACTGGAGGTGGACTGTGGATGATCCAAAGACCCATCCCTCCTTCACGCCCTCTGAGGCCAAATGGAGGCAAGTTGGTGGCGAGACGAAGACAGCCACAGGAAGAGGAGCAAGTGACAGTCGGAGTCTTTTGAAACTTCTCATTAGCAGGCAGACGTCATCAGGAAGAAAGGTAGGCATTGGACAGCAACGAGAAAAGGAAGAGGCTTCAACAGCAGGAAGGAGAAGGAGAACGATGGCAGCGCAGGAGAGGAGGAAAACGCCGACAGTATTGACAACGGTTGAACCACTATTGCATTATTGGTCTAGGACAAAAAATGCTAGCTCCTCTTTGCTCCTTTATCTACATCACTGAAGCACCAAGAAGATGGAGAGCATCGGGAAAAGAGGGTCACTGAAGCAGAGGAGCAAGCTTTAACTGGGTTTTGACAACCTAGACTTAGTGGTGTAGTTATGGTGTTTACGGTATGCACCAACTTCCTCTGTTGGTTATGAGCTCCTCCCTTGTCTTCGTCTTCATAGTGAAACGACCACGAAAGGCTGACACTAAAAGTAAGATAAGTCAAGGATCCATCTTCAGGAACGCATAAGCAAAGAACTCTCAATAAAAAAAGAGAACTCCCACAGAAGAAAGAGAGAAAAACAAAAGGAAATGAGGGGTAAGATGTAATATCCCAAGAATTTTTATGAATATTTAAAATCTATTTGAAGTTTATTGAAAAATTTAATTACGTGAAAATGTGCTTTTTGAATTAGTGAAGAAAATCTGGGAATAGAAATTTTAATTTTTAATTTAGGAAATTTTTACAAATTCTCAAGGACTAAAGTGAAAAGAAAAGAAAGTATAGAGGACTTTTGGGAAATGACCAAATATGAACCTGAAAGGAAGAATAAAGCTTATGAGAATGAATTATGAGTCCGGTACCGAAAAGATGATGGATTCGAGGTTAAAGTGGTATTTGAGACATCGAGAGGGATTAAAGTAAACAAATCTTATAAGCTAAGGTGGCTATGAGCGATTTTATCGAAAAAGAAATTGGTGGGGCCCACACATATACATTTATCTCTTATTCTTTTCTTTCTCTCATTTCTCACGTATGCTTCCTCACTTTCTCTCTCTCGGTTATGCGTCGAATTTCTTCATCAACCATTTATGCAATTTTTGCATGGGGAAGGAAGCTATGAAAGTTAGGATGATTGGTAAGTTGATATTCTTTTTCTTCTTCCTCTTATTACAAGACCAAATCATTGGTTATCATTTTTGCAAAATTTTTGTAGAATATTTTAATGGATGAATTTAAGTGTGGATGTTAATCTAAAACATTCCTAGGTGGTTTATGATGTTATTAGAACAAGAAATTTGGAGAAAACTAGGAGAAATTCGTAGAATTTGCATATTTGAAAAAAGTTAGTATTCTTGATGAAAATTTGAGATTTGAGCTTGGATTGTTGGTAGAAATTGGGGGTTTTGGTGTTAAAACACTCCTTAGACATTAAGGATGAAAACTCATGGAAGAAATCAAAAGAAATGTTGTTTTAGATATGATTTTAGGATTTTTGGATGAAGAACATGAAGAACATCCGAAAATTTTCCCTAGAAATTAATGTTCATCGAGAAAATTTTTTCAGATTTTCTCGGCTACTGTATCATTGACTCGGTCAACGTTACTGTAGCTGCGTTGACCGTTACTGAAGCATCAGTTTTTTTTTAATATCGTTGAAAAGCTCTTTGAGTCTAGTTTCCAATGGTATAAGTTTCATCTGGATATTCATTACCAGTTAGGAGTTATGATTTGAGAAGTAAGTGAAAGTCGGGAATAGTGGTAGGAAATTTCTCTATTTCGTAACCCTGATGGTTTTTATCTGGTTATAATAGGAATGGTCAAAGCGCAAGGTGGAAGTACCGAGAGCGTGAAATCCAGGTGAGTGAGATTTATACTTCCTATGACTAAATCTTTTCTTTAAAGTTCTTGGCATCATCGTGAGAGCATGTAGTGTATCTTAGTGTGAAGGCAGTGATGGTTAACTTATATATTGATATTCATTATGATTTGAGATTTTCTTACATAAGTTACATTCATGCGCACTTTCTAGAATTAAAGAATTGTGTTCTCGAAGAGATTGATATGGATATATCTATACATAAACACCATTATATGAATGTTGCGTGAAGAAGACACGAATACCATTGTGAGGACTTGTAAATACAAATGAGCTTCTATGTTTGAGATGTGATTTAAAAGATAAATTCTGTGAACAGTGAATGATTGTATACACGTTGATGAATTTGTAATTAAGTATGGAAAGTAGTATGAGTTATGTTGTGATGAGACTTGTAAATGATTATGAGTTATTTATGATTGTGATTGTGTATGTAATCGGAATGAATGGAAAGGCATGGTGGTGCACCCCATGGAGAAATCTATGTGAAGCTATAAGGGTGGAGAATATAAATGGAGCGATAAGGGTGGATGCGGCGGGAGCCGTATGCAACGATCCAGAGGTACCCTGGACGACCCATTTGGTACGGGAAATGTGTGAAATTGATTTCACTGTTTACTGTTGTGAATTATTTGAATTATGATCGATTACGTATGATTGTTGCATGTTATCATTATGATGCATGGTATTTTTTTTTTGTCATAGTGTTGTGTTGTCTGCTCACTGGGCACGTGGTTTGCTCATACCCCTCTTATTAACATTTTTTTTCAGAGTTGATAGCTGAAGGTAAATATCTGTATAAGGAATTATGGATCCTTAGCCCATGATTACCTTTTCATTTATTCAGGATAAAGGTATAATATTTAAGTTGTATAAATCTAGAAATCTCTGTAATCGGGTAGGTTCATTCAGTGATGTAATGTGAATAACTGTAGTGTGTATAGAGAATTCGGTTTGGTTGAATGAAAAAAAATGGTATGATGCTTAAGAAAAAGATAGGCTTACGGAGGTGAAATGAAATTCACTTTCCGTGCCGGTCACGTTCTCAAATTTTGGGACGTGACATAAAAGTTGCATAAGGCAACTCTCACCACTAGCGACTCCCAAAGAGAGGAAACCCTAGTAAAGGAAAACCCAGAGTTTCTCCACTCTACTCTCACGTGTTATTAAATTTATTGGATGTATTCCTTCTATTCAATTCATTTCCTTTTCTTGTTCAAGGCCTTTGTTGCAATTAGCAAGCGCAGATTTTCAATATTTCAAGAATTTAAGCTAATTTGGGCCTTTGGCCCATTATCAAAAAGAAAATGACTTTAGCAAAAGACATTTTATGAAGGTTCAAATTTTCGTTGAAGATATGCTCACATTTCGTACCAACATTGTATAGATCAAATTTTCTTTCAATAAAAAATACTTATAAAAAAAGAATTCATCTTTTGTATAAAACAGATATTAGAAATTTAAAAAAATCCGACAGCTTCTTTCCCTATAATTACACCACAAATAATTTGAAGTAAACCATTTGTGACTTTAAAATTTGGCCCATAATTTGCGTTTGAGATAAAGCCTCTGTATAGTAATAAAGTCCCTTCTCGATCAATAATAGGCAACACAATCGTGTGGGTTTGGTCTATGCTTTTCTTATAGTAAAATAAGAAAAACATTTAAAAAAAAAAACCAAACTTTCTTTAACGTCATGAATATTGGTTAACCCCATTTTTTTTTGGCCCAAATATTCACCGCACTCTTCAATATTTCTTTTTCTCAGTAAGGCCTTAATTCAAACAATCACTTACTTTATTTAATTGCAGTGATAAAGATTATTTTAATTTTACAAGAATGATAAATGTTAAATTTCTTAAAATATAAATTTAGAAAAAGTTTTACCTTTTTCTCTTAACAAGTTTATAAGCGATTAAACCTTTCATCCAATTGAGTAGATCCTACTCTTTTATATATTAAAAAAAAACTGCAACTTGCAAAATGTCTTATTAATATTAATTCAAGCTAAATTTTCAATATCATTTTATTATTCATCTCAAGCAATAATTTAATTTTAATTTTCCTTTGAAATTATTATTTTTTAATAATTCAGTAATTGTATAACACTATTCTTATTTATTTTCAGTTGCTTTATTGTTCTCTTGAATATATATTTTTTTTTCTATTTTGTTTTTTATGGGGTTGAATTTCCATTATTGTTTTCAAAGAAAATAATTAATTAAATTTGAGTTACTTATTGTCTTCTCTTCTTATTAATTTTTAGTTTATATCTATTTTTTTTTCAGACTTAACATTTAGAGACTACGAAATACAATAACAATTTTTCACTTTGTATAAAAAGATTTACGATAAAAATCAAATTAATATATAACCTAATCAGTGCCTTACTGGTGTCATAACTTGATTTTTAAAAAATTATCTCTCCGTAAAAGAATTAATGATTAGTTCCTTAATCATACACAATCATACAAAAACGACGAGAAGAACATAGAACGGCGTCGTTCGCGTTGTCTTAAAATGACGCGCTGCGCGTGGCTTCTCCGTCACAGCGCAACCACCCGTTAGGCTTCCCACCACGTCATCACTGTGGGCCCGACTCATTTCAAAACCCTAAATGCACGACACATTCACTCCAAATGCACTTCAAACTCAATCCAAAAATCAAAGACAACCTCTTGCGCCATCAGCATCTCACCATCCAACGGTTGCAAGAGGGACACGTGTAGAAGCATCACCATCTGCACCGTTCGTGCAAGACCTTTCGGTCAGTTTTTCTGGACAATAGCGAAATCGACTGTAGCCGTTGGATGAAGGATCGACGGCACGGGGAGCTGCCCGAAACACCCACGGGCAGATCGCATCGCCTTTAAGAACCGGCCCTAGCCCCTCTTGTTCCTCGCTCAGATTAGGGTAAACAAAATTCCAAACCCTGCGCTTTACGATTTCCCTTTCGATTCAGAGGCTTTGTTCCCATCGGCGGCGCGTTGAGTGTTTTGACTGCGCGTGTGGTTCTCAGCAGCGCGTGATCGGGAGTATACTGCTGACTCATGCTCTGTACGACCTACATTGGGAGATTCATGCTGGAGAATCGCCGGGATTTTACCGGACTGCCGTGATTTTGCCCGTCCATGGCGTCCGCCGTCTTAGCTAACCGGAACGAATCGAATTGGCCGCAGCACAGAGGCGGTGGAGCAGGATTCATGGGCAAAGTACCAGTTCCTTTCTCTAACCCTAACCCTAACCCTACCCCTAAGTTCGGAAACACCAAGAGGACCCAGTCGGCGTCGGATGATGCTTCTTCTATCAACCGGCGTTTGAACGAAATCAATCATTCCCAATATTTAACCTTCAATATTGCCTCCTATACGAAGAAGGAGCTGAGCGAGCTGAAAAATCGTCTTGTATCGGAGCTCGAACAGATTCGGCAACTTAAGAGTCGAATCGAGTCCGGTGAATTTCAGCCTAGAACGTCCTTCAATGGGCCACCGAAAAAGTCTTCCAGCAAAAAGATATCTGGGAACAAGCGACCCCTGCCTTTGAATTCTACAAAGGAATTGAAACGATCGCATTTGGATATCGGAAACTTGATGAAGGCTTGCGGGCCGATTTTGCAAAAGCTGATGAAGCACAAACATGGATGGATCTTCAACGTTCCCGTCGATGTCGTGGGAATGGGTCTTCATGATTACTATGATATTATTAAGCGACCGATGGATCTAGGCACTGTGAAGTCAAATCTTGCCAAGAATATGTATGCGACGCCTTCGGATTTCGCATCTGACGTGCGATTAACATTCAACAATGCATTGACTTATAATCCCAAGGGTCATGATGTATATGCAATAGCGGAGCAGCTTCTAATAAGGTTTGAGGAACTGTATCGGCCAATTCATGAGAAATCTGAGGATTGGCTGAAACAAGATCGCGTTTACGATGAAGAATTGCAAGGTAGCTCGTGGAACTATGCAGAGCCAGAAAGGGTGAAGGAGGACAATCCATCCCCTCATGCGAGATTGCCAGAGCCAGTACCGGCACCTGCAAGTTCTTCGAACCCACCATTGCTGCAGTCTCCTGTCCGAACTCCTTCGCCAATGCGGGCACCTCCAGTGAAGCCTGTGAAGCAACCAAAGCCAAAGGCGAAGGACCCTAATAAGAGGGACATGAGCCTTGAGGAAAAGCATAAGTTGGGGCTTGGGTTGCAGAGCTTGCCTCCAGAGAAAATGGAACAAGTGGTGCAGATTATAAGGAAGAGAAATGGACATTTGAAGCAGGATGGGGATGAGATCGAGCTTGACATTGAGGCTGTTGATACAGAGACCCTTTGGGAACTAGACAGATTGGTGACCAATTGGAAAAAGATGGTGAGCAAGATTAAGCGGCAGGCGCTTATGAACAATAATATGGCTTCCAGCAAGGTTAATGGGGTATATCCTCTTACAGATTAATTCTTTTAACTGGGTTTAGCGATCTACATTGTATGAGAAGTTTTTCACTATGTTGAATTCAACAGGAATTACATGAGAGCGAGAAGGTTGATGCTGCACAGATTGAGGCGAAAAAGCCGAAGAAAATTGAAGCTGGGGATGGGGACGAGGATGTTGATATTGGCGATGAAATGCCGATGAGCATCTTCCCTGCTGTGGAGATTGAAAAGGATAAAGATGTCGTAGGAGGTCATGCAAGCGGTAGCTCTAGCAGCTCGAGCAGCTCAAGCAGTGATTCCTCTTCGTCTAGTGGTAGTTCCCTTTCCCAACTTTTGCACTATGGCTGACATACATCATTAACTGCTGGAAAAAGAAATCTAAAAAATTGCTCTGTTTTAGATTCGGATTCGGGAAGTTCCTCCGGGAGTGATTCTGATGCAGACAATGGGCACTTGTAACAAGGCGCCAAGAAAAAATGGTCAGGAAGACAATGTGGGTGAGGTATGGAAAGAAAGAACTGCTTTATTCACTGGCTCCTCTCGAAAGTGAAGACATGAATCCTTGAACGAGGTATGTTAAATAATTGATATAATAGCTCTTCTGTAAGACTGAAAATTTGCAGGCAGAGTGATATTCTGAATTTGTGTTGTCCCATGCTGTTTCAGGAGTTGGAGACATTGTTTGTTGGTTTCAGATTGGGAGCAGTGGATTGGATTGTTGTACGTTTCAGATTGGGAGCAGTGGATTGGATTGTTGTACGTTTCAGATTGGGAGCAGTTGGTTGGATTGTTGTACTTGGCACCTGCTTGAGGAAGATTGGAGTGTGACGCAATTGTAGAAAGGATTCTGCGAACCCAAGGAGGAATTCATAAAACGATTCGTAGGTCAGAAAGTAGAGGTATGTGGCGAAAAGCTTAACAGAGATGCGTCAGAGGTTAGCATTAGGGTGAAGAGAATTAGTTTTTTTATTTTTTATAAGTTACATTGTACACAATACTACAGTTAATAGATGGATCAGCCTTCTTGGAGATGGACCTTTTTTGTGCATCTTGAATTGACTCCTCCCAATTATTAATTCGGATTAAAGACCGACTTTGATCTGTTGATACAATTATAAAGGAGGTATGTGGCCTAGTTGGTTTAATTTTCTATTGAGGGCATGTTTAGAAAAAAAAAAGAGTAAATTGTCTGAACCAAGTTAATTTTTGCCTTTTCTTACCGTAATGTCAAGAATTTAATCCGTTTTATGGAGGTGCTCTGCAATGAATATCATTCAGGTGCTCATTTTAAACCTGAACTCATATCAATTACTTATTCATTGAGGCCTTGTGTGGGGTCAGAAATGTGTTGTTTCCAATTAAGTGGGCTGACAGTCATCAGAGGTCACTGTAAGTCTTGGAATTTTGTTGCAAAGTTACGTGATAATGGACTTACAAATGGTTATTTTAGGTGATGCAACCAGCAGGGTCACATGTCTAAACCAAGGAACTACGACAACAGTCTGCTTTTGGAATCTCCCGAAATCAAAACAGAGAAACAATTGCTAAAACTTGAGTTCGCTAAACAATGCAATTTAGTGATTTATGACACGGGGGTTTCAACGTGGATGCGAGAAAACTTTAATACCCTAACAGTATTTGTGCTCACCATGCTTGAAATATTGTGGATTATACAAGGCAACCACGAATTGATACAAAGCCCCTAAGGATTACCTGTCATGTCACAGAAATTACTAGCGGTGAAGACACTTTTTAGATCTACCCGATTACTAAGAGCCTCTAGTAACTACTTTGTGCATGCAATTCCAACTTGAGAACGATGGAGGCCAATTCAGTGGTATAAAAAAAGAGCATATTTAACTAATTTGTGGTATCTATTTCTCAAGCTTATTCAAATTAATGAATACAAGCCCCACTGCGCCTTTGCAGAATTCTTGGGGGGCCAAACTTTAAATAGGCATGATCAGGATAAAAATACACACGATCCCAAATGCCCTCTCATGAGACGCCAAATGGGGAAAAAACCAATCGGTTATAAACCACAAATATATCCTTCCACCACTCTGATAAAATTTTCAACTAACGCCAAAAAACCAAATTTCACAGTAAAGTCAATACAGGTAAAAACAAATGTAACATGTCGAAAGCAATCACTTACATACAAAATTTGTTATCATTATTGATAGAGCGTTGTTCATATAACAAATGAAAAGCCTCCAGGAGAAAATGAATCTCCAACATCCAAATATACCTCATATTCTTCTAAAATTAAAAGGACAATTCGTTTTTCACTTGTGCTTTAGTGAATAGTCACCAACGGTAAGCTACAAACCTACATATCTCACTTCTTCACCTCCTCATATTCTGCCTCGGGAGCCTGGTCCCCACCTTGAGAACCTCCGGTGGAGGAGGATCCACCACTCGAACCACCTGACATGTGTTGCCCAATCTTGGACACAGCTTTGTTTGCAGCATCAATCTTCGATTTAATTTCATCAGCATTGTCCCCTGACATTGCTGTCCTCAAATCTGCAACTGCATCCTCAATCTCTGTGGCAATTTCACTAGGAATCTTGTCCCTGTACTCGCCCAAGCTCTTCTCAATGCTGTAAATGGTGGTATCTGCACTGTTTCTGATATCAATCAAGGCCTTTCTCTCTTGATCCTTCAGAGCATGCAACTCCGCCTCCTTAACCATTTTCTCAATATCATCTTCTGAGAGTCCTCCAGATGATCGAATGGTGATTTGTTGCTCTTTACCAGTGGCTTTGTCTTTGGCAGAGACTGTGACAATCCCATTGGCATCAATGTCAAATGTGACCTCAATCTGAGGCATACCTCTGGGAGCAGGGGGAATGCCAACAAGTTCAAATTCTCCAAGCATTTTGTTGTCCGCAGCCATTTCGCGCTCACCTTGCAGTACCTTGATACCTACCTGTGTTTGATTGTCAGCAGCAGTTGAAAATACCTGCAAAAATTATATCAAGTTAGGAACAGAATCTACTACATATGTGAAAAACACAGTTTAATTGAAAATGATAAATCCGTCAGAAGCAGAAAAAAGTGTACAAGTTCAGCATAAACTTGAAGTTGTCTTTTGTCCCCCCTTGATGTGAGGGCCATGCACTAAATAAAATATACTGTGTATTTCAATTGCGCATATCGTTGTAGGACTTAATTGTGAATCTAATGCCATTCCACAGAAATTAGCAACCTAATTAACACTTTCTAAAGCAATATTCATAAGCTTGCAGGATTACCTGACTCTTCTTGGTAGGAATGGTTGTGTTACGGCTGATCAACCTGGTGAAGATACCACCCAAAGTCTCAATACCCAGAGAAAGTGGAGTCACATCAAGGAGAAGTAATTCTTTCACGTCTCCACGGAGGATACCACCCTGGATAGCTGCTCCCATGGCAACTGCCTCATCAGGATTTACTCCTTTGCTAGGAGACTTTCCAAAGATCTCGAAAACAACCTCTTGTACTTTAGGCACACGGGTCATTCCTCCTACTAGAAGAACCTCGTCAACATCCTTGGTAGAAATGCTGGCATCCTTCAAGCAGCTCTTACATGGTGCCCTCGTCCTCTCAATCAAGTGATTTACCAAACTCTCAAACTTAGATCTGGTCAATGTGATGTTCAGATGCTTTGCACCCGATGCATCAGCAGTGATAAAAGGCAGGTTAATTTCCGTTTGAGATGTTGAAGACAATTCTATCTTAGCCTTTTCAGCAGCTTCCCGGAGCCTCTGCAATGCAAGCCTGTCCTTTGAAAGATCAATACTCTCAGATCTCTTGAACTCACTTACTAGGTAGTCCAACAAGGCATTGTCAAAATCTTCCCCTCCCAAGAAAGTGTCACCATTTGTTGCTTTCACCTGAATATTAGAAAGTTATTGGAAAAAGTTCCTAAATTAATAAAAAAGACAACACCTGTACATACCTCAAAAACACCATTAGAAATCTCTAGAATGGACACATCAAATGTTCCACCTCCAAGATCAAAAACTGCAATAAGACCCTCCTTGTTGTTCATCCCATATGAAAGTGCTGCAGCAGTGGGCTCATTGATGATTCTCTGCACATCAAGACCTGCGATTCTACCAGCATCCTTTGTTGCCTGCCTCTGAGCATCGTTGAAGTAAGCTGGTACAGTAATTACAGCTTTTGAAACCGACTTCCCAAGATATGCTTCTGCAGTTTCCTTCATCTTAGTGAGAACAAAGGCACCGATCTGGCTAGGAGAATACTGTTGCCCATTAGCTTCAACCCATGCATCTCCATTTGGAGCCTTAACAATCTTGTACGGAACCATCTTCATCTCTTTCTGAGTTTGAGGATCGTCAAAGCGCCTTCCAATCAAACGCTTGGTACCAAAAACAGTGTTTGTAGGGTTGGTGACAGCCTGGCGCTTTGCTGGTGTACCTACAAGCAGCTCTCCTTTCTGATTGAAGGCAACCACCGATGGTGTTGTCCGAGCTCCTTCAGAATTCTCAATAACTTTGGCATTCTGGAAAAAGAAAAAAAAAAGAAGTTAGTCAAGAATGTCAACAGACCCCAATGATACCGTGTAAAATAATTAATAGCAAGAATGCCTTGCCTTTCCCTCCATAACAGCAACACATGAATTAGTAGTACCCAAATCGATACCAATGACATCATTCCCAGCAGGTCTTGAACTGTAGTTTATAGAAAATGGCACAATTAGTAAATTTGATTAGAAATTACATGTATTGCCTCTATAAGGGTAAAACAACGAAAACATAAAACAAAATGGCACCTGAATGGTCGAGACAGGCTTGTCCAGCTTTGGCTTACATATGCTGGCTTGGTGTTGCCAGTTAACTGCACAATCAAATTAAAAGAAATGAATATCCTTTAATTCACCTTAATTCATGAAGGAAAAAATGTCCAGTAAACAAAACTACAAATCACGTCTGCAGAATGATGCCATGATACTAACATTTAACCTACTTCAATAATTCACCAATCCAAAGGACCTAGTTTCGACATAGTATAAGCAAACACTCTACAAGACAGCTGTTAGTATCATGGCATCATACCATTAATTCCCCCTTCCATATCATAAATTAAAAAAAAAAAAATCATAAATTTCTTAAGTAGGTAAAACCCAAGCCATCATACCATTAATTCCCCCTTCCATATGGTACAAGCTATTTAGTATGTCTGCACTAAGATATGTTTAATCCATAGATCTATTACAATTGTCATTTAAGACTTACACAGCTTTTGCAGCTTACATTCTCACATTTCATTCCACAAAAGGCCACAATACAGAACCAAGTGTGCGACAATTATAGTACAAAGTAAAAAAGAAAAAGAAAATTTACGAAAGCCGAAATCTTAGCTTTTAACAAATCAGGCCAAAACATAAGATTTTAAGCTGCACCTTACAACATCATAAGCAAAGCAAGTCAGATAGATAGCCTATCTTCGTAAGCTACAATGAAACAAGCATTTTAATTTTTTTTTTTTAAAAAAAAAGAGACTGGTCGATTTTCCCATTGAGAAACCACTAATAAGCTGAAGGAAATCATAATCATAAGAAAGGTAGATCACATGGAGGAACCAGATTGAAATAGAAAAACAATCCTACATGTTAATCAAGAGCAGTAACAAAAAAAAAAAGCGTTTGGTTTATACCGATCGATAGGCAGAGAAATATGCAGAGGCGACGTCTCGGCGTCGCAGAGTGCGGAGAACAGCAGCTGCGGCCATGGCCGATATTGATCGGGAAGGAGCGCAGAAATGGGAAGAAAGCTCAGGCGAGAGAGAGAGTAGTGTGCGTATGTCAGGGTTTAGGGTTTTGTGGTGACGAAAAAGGAGGATTTTAATGGGAAATGGAAGATACTTCTAGTTGAATGAGAGACAGAAAATATGGGAAGATTCTAGATCACAGTGTGACCAAAACGGTGCGTAGCGGCGACCACCGTGGACCGTGTTTTCTGTGGCTCGTAGGATAGCACGACGTCGGTTGGCAGCTAGCCACAAGGGGCGGACATGGTTAGAACAACACTATTAACTACGCTGTGTCCTAAAATTAGCACCCCATGTGATCATATTTATTTTCTGTGTTTTTGTGAACTTCGATCAATTTTTTCGGCATGTATTTGAGAATTTTTTTAATATCAATTTAAAGTTATTTATATTTGATGAAAATATCTTAAAAAAACAACCAGAATTTGCATTAAAAATTTAAGAATGAATTATTAATTTGCTCTTTAGAATTTTATATTTATCTTAGTTTAGGTTTTTTCTTTTATATTAAATCCCTAAATTTATCATTATTAAATATAAAATTTGACATGGCCAAAGGGTACTATTGAAAATATAAAATTGAGACAAAAATAATTTTTAGAAGGTTAATTTGATATGCTTAACGACTAGCTTGAAACAATTTAATCTTTGGTTAACTAAATTGTTAATTTCAATTTTTTCTTAATGACAAAGGGACACGAACCATGATCTCCAACTCACAATATCCTAACCCCATATCATTTCAACTGTAAACTAGGTGATGGTAATTTCATTTTTTTATGAAGGATAATTACACTTATTTGACTTGAAATTTGATTAAATTTCACTTGATACGCATCTTATTTCAAATGTTACACCAAACTCCTTTCTAATTTATTTTTAAATTTGTCATTGAAATTAAATTTGTGCAAATATATATTATTTTTAATAATAAAATTACTAAACAATTATATTGTCATATTAATAATAAAATCATAGTTTTATGTTAGAGTTTAACATCTATTTAATTGCCTTACTTTTATATTAAAAATAAAATTACAGTGTCATGTTGTGCAAGAAATTAATTTATTTGATAAAAAATATATTAGAGGAAATGTTGTTGCAAACAAAATGTTTGAGGAAGTAAGCGCAATATTTGAAACAATGAACGTATCATGTATAATTTAATTAAATTTTAAAGAGAATTGGGGTGATCTACACTTAGTTTCCTATTATTTTTATTCCTTGTCCAAAAATATTTAGGAGACTTTAACTTTGTATCCCATCGTTGGCAGAACTATGCATGCTTCAAGCTAAGTACTTGGATGACAAAAAATTAGATATTGATAAAAAAGCAAATAACGATAAAAATAAATTTAAGAATAAATAAAATATAAAGAATCCATTGACCTATGACAATGATATTTGGACCCGGATCGATTATTGATGATGAACATAGATCATTAGATTATTGTTTCACGCACGCACGCAGCAAAAACTTTTAAGTCATTTTTTTACTAAATTTTGACAAAAATAGTAAATACCAAAAAAATTAATAGGATTATGCAAAATTGTGGATAACAAAGCATAATAGCACTCTTACCAAAAACTATCTTCGTCCACTATAATACAAATCGTCATTAAAAAAAATGAAATATAACAAAATGTTGATTAATAAATATAACAAAATCTTCGTCCACTACAACAGAAAATTCAAAATTATTTGATACAATAGCCACACAGATAATCTTATTGTAAATTCAATACAATAAATTAACTAATACAAACAGTTTAAAAAAATGCAAATAGAAATAAAATATATTAAGTGTCATTACTTAAACTACATTACAATTAATTAATGAATTGTTTACCTCTACTTCTAGATGGATGGAAAATACATAACACTAAAGACATTCACGAGCTTCTCGTTCGCTTGACATATATTTGTAAGAGTTTACCGTCAAGTCCAAACAGAATAATTAGACACGTAAAGCATTAGTCATTAACCAAGAACCACTAAAAAACCCTCCACTGCTTAATATTCCCGAAATTTCTTCAACAACCGCAAATGAACAACTTTCACATCAAAGCAAATCAAAAGTACAGGAGAAAACCAATCAAATCATGTGGATAGTAATCACTTCCATTCAAAATTTGTTAGTTATTCAAAGACCATTGTCCATTAGTCCATTAAGTACTACAATAATGGAAAAGCCTCCTGGTAAAAATGAATCTCCAACATTAAATACAAGTAGTAGGAAAGCCTTATATTCTAAAAACAAAAAACAAAAAAAAAATTCGTTCTTTCATTGTGACCTAATGAATAATGACCAACAGTAAACTACAAACATCCTATCTCACTTCTTCACCTCCTCATATTCTGCCTCGGAAGCCTGGTCCCCACCTTGAGAACCTCCGGTGGAGGAGGATCCACCACTCGAACCACCTGACATGTGTTGCCCAATCTTGGACACAGCTTTGTTTGCAGCATCAATCTTCGATTTAATTTCATCAGCATTGTCCCCTGACATTGCTGTCCTCAAATCTGCAACTGCATCCTCAATCTCTTTGGCAACTTCACTAGGAATCTTGTCCCTGTACTCACCCAAGCTCTTCTCAACGCTGTAAATGGTGGTATCTGCACTGTTCCTGATATCAATCAAGGCCTTTCTCTCTTGATCCCTCTGGGCGTGCAACTCCGCCTCCTTAACCATTTTCTCAATCTCATCATCTGAGAGTCCTCCAGATGATCGGATGGTGATTTGTTGCTCCTTACCAGTGGCCTTGTCTTTGGCAGAGACTGTGACAATCCCATTGGCATCAATATCAAATGTGACCTCAATCTGAGGCATACCTCTGGGAGCAGGGGGAATGCCAACAAGTTCAAATTCTCCAAGCATTTTGTTGTCCGCAGCCATTTCGCGCTCACCTTGCAGTACCTTGATACCTACCTGTGTTTGATTGTCAGCTGCAGTTGAAAATACCTGCAAAAATTATATCTAGTTAGGAACAGAATCTACTACATATCTGAAAAACACAGTTTAATTGGAAAAGATAAATCCGTCAGAAGCAGAAAAAAGTGTACAAGTTCAGCATAAACTTGCAGTTGTCTTTTGTCCCCCCTTGATGTGTGAGGGCCATGCACTAAATAAAATATATCGTGTATTTCAATTGCGCATATCGTTGTAGGACTTAATTGTGAATCTAATGCCATTCCACAGAGATTAGCAACCTAATTAACACTTTCCAAAAGCAATATTCATAAGCTTGCAGGATTACCTGACTCTTCTTGGTAGGAATTGTTGTGTTACGGCTGATCAACCTGGTGAAGATACCACCCAAAGTCTCAATACCCAGAGAAAGTGGAGTCACATCAAGGAGAAGTAATTCTTTCACGTCTCCACGGAGGATACCACCCTGGATAGCTGCTCCCATGGCAACTGCCTCATCAGGATTTACTCCTTTGCTAGGAGACTTTCCAAAGATCTCGAAAACAACCTCTTGTACTTTAGGCACACGGGTCATTCCTCCTACTAGAAGAACCTCGTCAACATCCTTGGTAGAAATGCTGGCATCCTTCAAGCAGCTCTTACATGGTGCCCTCGTCCTCTCAATCAAGTGATTTACCAAACTCTCAAACTTAGATCTGGTCAATGTGATGTTCAGATGCTTTGCACCCGATGCATCAGCAGTGATAAAAGGCAGGTTAATTTCCGTTTGAGATGTTGAAGACAATTCTATCTTAGCCTTTTCAGCAGCTTCCCGGAGCCTCTGCAATGCAAGCCTATCCTTTGAAAGATCAATACTCTCAGATCTCTTGAACTCACTTACTAGGTAGTCCAACAAGGCATTGTCAAAATCTTCCCCTCCCAAGAAAGTGTCACCATTTGTTGCTTTCACCTGAATATTAGAAAGTTATTGGAAAAAGTTCCCTAAATTGATAAAAAAGACAACACCTGTACATACCTCAAAAACACCATTAGAAATCTCTAGAATGGACACATCAAATGTTCCACCTCCAAGATCAAAAACTGCAATAAGACCCTCCTTGTTGTTCATCCCATATGAAAGTGCTGCAGCAGTGGGCTCATTGATGATTCTCTGCACATCAAGACCTGCAATTCTACCAGCATCCTTTGTTGCCTGCCTCTGAGCATCGTTGAAGTAAGCTGGTACAGTAATTACAGCTTTTGAAACCGACTTCCCAAGATATGCTTCTGCAGTTTCCTTCATCTTAGTGAGAACAAAGGCACCGATCTGGCTAGGAGAATACTGTTGCCCATTAGCTTCAACCCATGCATCTCCATTTGGAGCCTTAACAATCTTGTACGGAACCATCTTCATCTCTTTCTGAGTTTGAGGATCGTCAAAGCGCCTTCCAATCAAACGCTTGGTACCAAAAACAGTGTTTGTAGGGTTGGTGACAGCCTGGCGTTTTGCTGGTGTACCTACAAGCAGCTCTCCTTTCTGGTTGAACGCAACCACAGATGGTGTTGTCCGAGCTCCTTCAGAATTCTCAATAACTTTGGCATTCTGAAAAAATATATTGGTGTTAGTCAGGAAGAACAACTGAAAGCAAAGACACATGTAAAAAATAAAAAGCAAGAATGCCTTGCCTTTCCTTCCATTAGGGCAACACATGAATTAGTAGTACCCAAGTCAATACCAATCACATCATTCCCAGCAGGTCTTGAACTGTAGTTCATAGAAAATGGCACAATTAGAAAATTTGATTAGAAAAAAAGTACAAGGATCACCTTTACAAGTGTAAACATGAAAACAGAAAAACAAATGGCACCTGAATGGTCGAGACAAGCTTGTCCAGCTATGGCTTACATATGCTGGCCTGGTGTTGCCAGTTAACTGCACAATCAAATTAAAATAAACAAGAATCCTCTAGACATGATATTTACCTCAATTGATGAAGGAAACTAAGTCCAGTATACAAAATTACAAATCAAATCTGCAGAATGACGCCATGATGCTAGCATTTTTAAACTACTTCAATAATCCTCCACAGGATCCGGTTCTGAATTGCTTAAGTAAGAATCCTAAAAGACAGCGTAGTATAAAAGATAGAACATCCTAAATATTTGAAGTAGGTAAAAACCAAGTCACCAAACCATTGCTTCCACCTTCCATATGATACAAGCAGTTTAGTATCTTTGCACCAAAATATGTTTAAGCTAAAGATCTATTATGAATGTAATTCAAGACATGCACAGCTTTTGCAGCTTACATTCTTACATTTCACCCCACAAAAGCCCACAACACACAACCATATGTGCACCAAAGATGGTACAAAGTAAAATAAATAAATTACGAAAGCCGAAATATTATATTTTCACAATATGAAAGATGAGATTTTAAGCTGCACCTCACAACGTCAGAAACAAAGCAAGTCAGAAAAGATAGCCTATCTTCGTATGCTACTATAAAACAAACATCAAACAAATATCTCCGTTCCTAAGAAACCGATCAAAATAGAAAGACAATTCTACATGTTAATCAAGAGCACTAACGAAACAAAAGAGAAAAAAAAAAAGCGTTTGGTTGGTACCGATCGATAGGCAGAGAAAGAAGCAGAAGCGACGTCGCGGCGACGCAGAGTGCGGAGCAAGGTGGCGGCGGCGGCCATGGCCGTTAGTGATCGGAAAGGAGCACAGAAATGGGAAGAAACCTCGGGCGAGAGAGGATATGTTAGGGTTTAGGGTTTTGGGGAGAGGAATGAGAGGTTCAGTTTTTAATGGGAACGGAACATCGTTGAAGTGGGGAGAGAGAGAGAGAGAGAGAGAGAGAGAGAGAGAGAGAGAGAAGAGTAGGGAAGTTTCTAGATCACGTTATGACTAGACGGTTCGTAACGGCGACCAAAATGGTTGGAAGATTACTAAGCAACTTCGCCATGTCCTAAAGTTAGTATTCCATGTGTATTGGATCTAGGATCAATTACACTAATTTCGATTTAGTTAATATTAACATTAATATTTTTAATGTTAAATATTATAATTAAATCTGTTTCTTTTAATAATAAAATTATTTATTTTTATTGTTATATTAAAAAATAAAGTTACTATTTCAAATTGGAGTTCAACATCAATTTATATGCCATTAATATAATGTCAAAAGTAAAATTACAATTCATATTTAAGAAAAAGTTAATTGATTTAACAAAAAATACATTATTAAAAGTAAATTTTTTATAATATATATTAAAATATTTAAAAAAATATATAATATTTGAAATGGAGTTTCAAATACAATTTAGTCAAAGTTGAGAGGTAAATATACCATTAAATCCGTAGTCTATTGTATTTATGAACTTTCATCAATCTTTTGGGTATTCAGAATTTTTATAATATTAGTTTATAGTTATTTATGCTTGATACAAAAATTTGAAAAAAAAACCAAAAAAACATATTTTAAGTTTAAATTATTTAATCTTTAAAAAATTATGATTGTCTTCATTTAGTTTTTTTATTATTACATACCAAATTTATTGTTATTAAATTTTAAATTTGCAGTTCTAAAAAGATCATTTTCACATATGGACGAAATTGAAACAAACAAATATGAACTAATTGAAGCACATTGTTACACCCATTTTGTTTATAGTAAAGCTCATTTGTCATCGATGTTAACTTTCCGCAAACATCTATTCATTCCAATAATAAATTTTTACAATAGTCCTTATTGTCATATTAAGAATGAAATCTAGTTTTGGTTAATTCAAATATTGTGACACTTTTTTTTAATAAGGTTATAGGTTCAAATATTATAAATAGAAAAAATTAATACTGAAAAAGTTTTACATCTTTATAGTTTGACATGATTCTAACCAAATTAGTGAAAAAATTATGGGTTTTTGGATTATGATAGTTCAAAACAAAAGAATGTACCAAAAAATATTAAGAATATACCTAAGAGTTGTAGCCAAATGATGTAAGACTGGATATTGTGAGCAAGAAACTAAAGTTTGAGCCCCTTTGTTATAAAAATATATTAAGAATAAAATTACAATTCCATCTTAAAAACTACTTAACATCAATTTGATTGCTTTGCTTTCATAGTAAAATGAAATTAGAGTCTCACTGATATTATGCAAGTTAATTTATTTTGATAAAAAATAAGTTAAAAGATAAAATATTGCAATAAATATAAAAATATCACAAGAGCCAAATATAATATTTAAACAATTAGAGCTTCGAATAAAATTTAACCAAATTTAAAACAGCATTAATGTGATTGACACTTAGTTTTTCCCATAATTTTTTATCCCTTGAACGAGCGGGAAAATATTACATTCACAAGTAATGGAGATCTAGACATTGTAAGCTATGATTTCTACCAATTAAGACTGTGTTTGGAAAATAGTTAGATAAACTTAAGTTTTGAGTAAAATTAATTTTCATAATTGATTTTAGGTAAATTTAAATTTGCATGAACGTGATTTATGTTTAGAAACTGATATTAGAAAAGTAATTTTAAAAAATAGATTTTGTTTAAATATTAGTTAGCAGAAGCACTATTGTATGTGTAATTACTAGAAATAGTATGAATTTATATTATTTATTTTATTTACCCTTGTTTAGTTTCTATTATATAAAAATATAATAAAATAAATTATATTAATATTTAATAATATTTTTTTATTAATATAATAATCAAATTAAAATTCTATAAGTAGTTAATAATCAACTAATTAAAAAATTGATTTCAATATTATTATTAATTCAAAATAATTTCAACAATTAATTGAAATAGTAATTATTTAATATTTTTTGTCTTTAACTATTTGACTATTAACTATTTAAAAAGCAAAATTTTAGAAAAGAGGGAATAAGAAATTTCACATCTTATTTGGGGCAAAAATCAATTTTTTCTTTCTCTAGTTGCTATGGACTTAAATGAAATGAAAAGTTTTGTGAAATGTTTCCTTATTATTTCAGCCAAAGCAAGTAATGGTGGCATCCTAAATATTAAAGCTATTTATTTTTTCAACATTTTAAGATATTGTCTTTGAATATAAATATTAAATTATTAAAACTGCTTATTTATTTTAACATTTTAACTATAAACACTATATTTTGTTTTGGTGATTTTTGACTTTTAAGAAATTTAATGTTCTTAATAAGAAAAAAAATAAAGCTTAAAAATAAAATCAAAAAATTAAGAAATACCAATCAAAAATAAAAAATTAAAAAATTAAAATTTTAAAATTTCAAATTTTGAGATGCTTTTTGAAAAACGGGTTATTTTGAAAAATCTCAAAAGGCTAAAAATTATTTTTGAAAATAGTATTTAATTGAAATGAGCTTAATATGAGTTAAAAAATAAAAAATGAAAATTACAGGAACCTATCAAAAAAGAAATTTTTTTGGAGGATTCAAAGTCTAATTTAAAGAATTCAAAAGGGACTTCAAAGAAACCAAATTTTTTAAAAGAGGGCCCAAACATAATAATAGTCAAAACGGAGCTAAGTTTCAGTCGCATCTTGCCTATGGACAATGTATAGGATCATGATGAAATGGAATCCAACGTCATCCTTGTCTCAATTGAGATTTTAATTTTTTTTTTTAGAAAATAACATCTGCACCGTTAAATCTAAAAACAAACATGTTTGTCAATCCGGTATCATCATCCGCCTACAGGATATTTATTATTTTCATACGCACGACGGAGGAAGAAGAGATCTCCACACACACACTCTCTTTCTCTCTGGGGTTTTTGGCTGGCCTGCTTCATCTCGGGGAGAACACACAGAACACAGACCCATCAACTCTTCATCTCTCGGCTGTACCCACACTCACACTCACGCTTCCTCTCCCCCAACCTTCTTCTCCACAAACACACATTCCACCACACCCGATCTCTACACCGTTGCCGCAGAACACAACGCATCCTCTCGCCTCCCACTCTCTTCATCCCCCTTCGCTCTTTCACTCCCATACACACACACACACAACTTTCCCTCTTCCACTCTCCCCTCCCATTCTGCACCCTCTTCTTCCTCTTCACACCTTCACAGCTCACACACAGCCATACTCACACCCCTGTTTTTCCCCTACAGAGTATATTAGCTCACAGTTTCAGCCTCTTCACAACCACTCTCTCTCATCTTGGCCTAGGCACACACACACTAACCCATCTCTCACTCACAAAGCCGCCATTCTCCTCCTCCCTCACTTTTCTTTGCACACACGCTCCTAGTTTGAAGAAGCACCCCCTGTTTCGTCGGTCTAAAACAGAGCTAAAGAAAGAGAGACCCGACCGAGCGAGAGAACGAAGGGAAATGCGGTGGGAGGAGCACATGAGAGAGAGCGTGAACAAGAGAACGAATAAACGAGAAAGAAAGGGAGACAACTAGAGACCAAACAGAGAAGAGCGAAACAGGTAGGAGCTAGGTGAAAGAGGAAGGAGAGGACGAAGGGGCCGAGAGGTGGAGATATGGCAGCTCTGTTTTCCCGCTAGTAAGCATCCAGAGAGAGAGAGAGAGACTTGACGGATGCGGAACTGGATCTCCTCCTACGCGGTGGTCCGGTGGAGGATCCTAGGCGAGGGATGGTACTTTTTTTTTTGTTTTTTGAGTTTTACTATTTTTTTTTAAATCACAAAAAGTTATTTTTTTAAGGTTTAACTTTTACAATAATATTTAATTTAGAACTTAAAGTTTACGTTAATATTTAATTTAAAATTTAAGATTTAGAGTTTATAAATATTTAATTTACAATAACTATTATTTTTTTCATTTTTTGTCTTTTTTAGAAAAAATACAATTTTTTTTTAAAAATTTGAGTGTCAATAAATTAAATTAAATTAAATATCATTACACATCCTAACTCAATAAATTAAATGAAATATTATTGTAGACTCTAAACCTTAAAACCCTTATTATTAAATCTTAAATTCTAAACCCAATAAATTAAATTAAATATTATTGTAAATCTTAAATATTACTGTAAACTCTAAATCATAAACCCTAATTAACTCTAAATCCTAAAAATATAAATCCTAAACCCTAAATCCTAAATCCTAAATCTTAAACCCTAAACTCTAAAATATAAAAATCTTAAACCCTAAGAGTGTGTTTGGAAGAGTTTATTTTGTGTTTATCTGACTTATCTTATAGTATAAACGTTTATGCATGAATTTGAAAGAGTTTATAAAAATAACTTATAACATACATATAATTTGTTTTCAGCTTATTTTCATAAGCTCTCCAAAATGACTTATGAAAATAAGCTTTTCAATTGTAGAAATAACTTATATATAAATGTTTATATGATAAGCATTTATTCTATAAACATTTAAATAAGTTGTTTATCCAAACAAGGCTTAAATCCTAAATAAAATATTATTGTAAACCCTAAATTCTAAATTAAATATTATTGTAAATACTAAAAAAATAAATTCTTTATTTTTTAAAAAAAATTAATAAAACTAAAAAAAAAAGCATAGGTTTCTTCTCCACGTAAGAGGATAACTGTATTCAGACTTGACCAAAGAGAAATAGAGGGGGCGTTTGGTAGGCCACTTTACGCTAGAAAGGAAAGCGCCTTTCCAATGCTGTAACTTTTTTCCGTGGTTTGGTATGATATACTGTAGCAGTTGGAAACGGAACTTAGAATTCTCTCTTCCTTCAAAATCAAGGTTTTGGCTTCCATCGCATTTTGGATGGAAAACTGGTCATTTTGATGGAAAGTAAAGTAAAATTCTTTATTTGCCCACGCTATGTTCATTCAAATTCCAGTCGCCATTGGAGCTTCCAAACTATTTGTGTGGCACTCGTCCTCTCCTTTTTGCACGCTTGGCTCTTGATACTACAACAGCTGTCGGTCGACCAAAGGCTACAAGGCGCCTGCCAGGAGCTTGGCAGCCATTGGTCGACCAGCTACTGCCAAGAGCCTGTAGTCAGTCGACCGGTTCATTCCGGGCTCTTGGGGTTAGGGCTTTGGGGTTAAGTAATGAATTTTTAAGGGCAAAATAGTCAATTATTTTTATATTTATTTTTTTTAAAAAAATATAATAATTTTATTTTCTTTCTTTCTTTTCCAGTGCATACCAAACAAGATTTTTTTTTCATTTTCCTTCTCCTTTTTCCATTCTCTTTTCCTTTCCATTTTTCTATTTCCTTTCCATTCCTACTCTTTTTTGGATACCAAACAGCCCCAGAGGGAGCGAAGGGACAGCCACGTCAGGAAAGAGAAAGAGAAGGCTGAAATCGAGGAAGAAGAGAAAGATCAACATTGGCTTCACATTTGGGAAGCGTTTTTTTTCTTTTTTTTTTTAATTGCACGAATGAAATCTCAGTCAAATCTCAATCAACAGTGACTTGATCTAAGAGGTAATTTACACCATGGTGCAAGTAATTTTCTTTTATATGACATGTTTGTTTTTGTTGAAAAATCATTTTCATTTTCTTGCAAATTTAGGTTATTTGTGCTAAATGTTATAAATTAAATTCCATTTTACTGTAATTTTATTCCAATTTTATATTTTTATAAATTAATTTGCATATTTATTGTAATTTTATATTTTTATAAATTAAATTCTATTTTTACTGTAAATTAAAAAATTGTTATGTCATTGTAGTTTTATATTTTGATAAATTAATTTGTATATTTTCTCTAATTTTATATTTTTCTAATTAAAATTTATATTTATAATAATTTTATTGTGATTTTAAATTTTTATAAATTTAATTTTTAAATTTAATTTTATTGTAACTGTATATTTTTATATATTAATTTGTATGTTTATTGTTATTTTATTTTTTATAAATTAAATTTTATATTTATTGTAATTTTATTGTAGATTGTCTGATGCATTGACTGTTGACTTAATTTGACGATTGCTGATGTCTTTCCATATTTGGATGCCAAGTGTTTGCTCCATGACTCTGTCATCATCCAAATTTACTCACAACCACACAATACCTTCCACGTTTTCGATTTTGAGCTTAGTCATTGTGGCGTCTCAGACCTCGCCTCAATCGTCGTCATGTCTCGCTTGCATTCGTCGCCATCATGACTCACTCTTCTCGGCGATGATGAATTTTCATTCTCTTCCTTGTTGGGTTTGCCTCTTTGTTTTTCTTCGTCTTTGGTTTTTTTGAATCAAAGTTTTTGAGCTGTCGATTTTGAATGATAGACAGCTTCTATTAGTGGTTTTATGACGTTTGATCTGTTTTGCTCTGCTGATTCTATGATGTTGTTTTGTTTTGTTGATTCTATGATGTTTTATTTGCAAATATTTTTATAACTCAAAAAGCTTTTTTTTTGTTTTGTTAGGAAAATAAAAATCTAACAAGGACATTTTAATGAGTAGTTGTTAACTAAAACCTTATGAAAATGTGCATGTGCTTGTGTTTCCAACTAATAGAGTAAGGATTTTGCAACTCAAGTTATGGCTATGGCTTTGGCCTATGTTCTTTGAAGCTTATTAACTTATTCTCTTCTCCAACCATTCAATCAATGACGCACCTTCCATCTTCTTCTCTACGAACTATTAATTTCTCTTCCTACCAACTCTTAATTTATTTAATAACTTAGACTCAATACACAACCACACAAAACTTCAACAAATTCAACTAATTTTATCATAATTGAGATGCAAAATTTGTTGTACTTCAGCTTCAATGGCATGTATATAGTTATATAAATGTGAGGAAGATTGTAATACCTCAAGAATTTATATTAATATTTTTTAGTCAATTTTGGAGCTTGTAAAAAAAAATTAATTTAAGTTATGTGGATATAAGATAATGTTGGATTTTGGGGAAAAAAATATTAAGAATGTCATAAGGACTTAAGTGAATTTTATTTTTAGACAAGGTGGCTTTTTGTAATATAAGCCAAAATAAAAAGTTCTATCATGTTGTGCCAAAGAACATTAGACATGTGTATTCCACTATGGTCTACATGCCAAAACCGTGAAGCTTCAGTAAGCAAATTCTGGACTTCTCTCTTTTAACTTTATCAACTTCAATTCCATCTATCTCTCTCTCTTCTCGGACTCATCATCTCCTCAAGTGGGGTTCTTGGTCTTCAACTCGATGATATTATTGAGAGCAAAACAGTGTAGCAAATAAACTGATACAACGTCAGGTAAGTCGGGAAAATTCTAATGCTATGAGAAATCAAAATATTTGTTGTCTCGTATGAGTTTGTACTGAAATCTGCACTTTATAATCTTGAAATTCAACATGAAATGATCTGAGTTTGTGTTTAAAAGGAGACTGGATGTTAAAGAAAAATTTGCTACCTTTAGTTCATATTTCAAATAGGCTATCATTGAATCTGTATTATTTGGATTACTGAAAAAAAAAAAAAGAAAGAAAGAAGCATGGTAGTAAACTGTAGGGACTAAACTAAAAATATTGAAAGGTTTTCTGGAGTTGATTTAATTTCAAAAGAATATATATTCTTAATCTATAGCTCTAGATGAAGTGAAATATGGGTTTAAACCAAGTAAAGGAAATAAAGAAAATTTACCAAGGAGCTGTGAGGGGATAATATGACAATTTTAAATGCATATAGTTTTCTGTATTTTTGGATGACTAAATCAACTCCTAAATTCATGAAATTTTGTGAAGAGATTCTTTTTATTGTGATAATATGATCTGGAAAGTTTCAAGTTCACTAAAATTATTTTGCTTGGTCAAATAAATGTGAGAACAATACTTTGTTGAATACAGAACAAATCTGGGTAGTTTCGGAAATTAATTTGGTTTTAATATCTAAAGACCTCTTTTTAATCTGAAATTTTTATGGAACTTAGATAAGACATGAATCTAAGGATCTAAAAAAATTTCACGGCGTTTGGACATGATTATCCAAGTCTAAAATGCACAACACCGTATCTATTCAGAATTTAGACAGCTCTGACCTTTATTCACTAATAAGGTCTTTAGTAGGGTCTAACGATAGAGTTAAATTCTGAAATTTTTATCCTAGTATGTTAACATACTAATAACGATTTGTACCAAATTTCATAATTTTTGGAACTATAGTTTATTCCCAGAAATTTCTTAAAAATTAGTCTTGATTTTAACCTCAAAACAAAACAAAGCTAAATGAATGATAGCCTATGTTCTGATTAAGTGTTATCTCCTTGCTTGGCTTGATCTTTAGGCCTTTGATGAGTTCCTTAGCATTTATCCTCTGATTTGAAGTGTAGAATTTTAGCTTGGAATCGAGGTGATAGATCCTACCTTACCTTGTTTGCTTATTTAATGTACATATTAAAAGTATACTATATATATATATATGTGACATGAAATTCATGCATTCATGTTATACATTGAAATGTGTAAATATGATTCTGTTGTGAACTTTTCCTGAAATGAGATGCATATGGTTGCCTATGATTGTGTAATGTGATTGTGTTTGATCTTGAGAGAAACGGAAATAAAGTTTATGGGATCCCATGGGATGAAATAAGGGTGGAACGAGATCACTATAGCCACGTGATATTGAATATGATATTCGTCCTTTTAAGGACAGGGTGAAATAATGTTGGATTACATATTTGTCCCTTTGAGGACAGGGGTGAAATAAGGGAGGATACGGTAGGGGCCGTGGGGCAACGGCCACTTATTGTGGACGGAACCCGAAAAATGTCTGGGAACTTGATTTGGAATTGTATGAATTGTTTGAAATGTGATTTGGCTTGATCTTAAATATGTTGTTAATAATTGCGAGGTGATTTCAATGTGTGTGTCTTGATAAATATCTTATACACCAAAACTTAGATGATTATACCGTTAGATCAATTATATATATCTGCATGTATATATGTATACCTATATTGTGTGTGAATGTGGTAGGATTCTCTCAAGTAGAAGCTGTCTTCAGTTTCAGGTATGGAGAACTTCCTAATCTGATGACGTTCACGCCAAGATTGCTTTTTCATTTGTTTAGGATAAAGGTATAATGTTTAGGACTTATTCTAATGTATAAATCTAGAAAAGCTCTGTAATCAGGTAGGTTTGTTCAGCGACGTAATGTGTATAATTGTAACGTGTATGAAAAACTCAGTTTAGCCATAATTTCTTATCATTTTGTGAGAAGAGAAATAGTTTTTTTTATTTCTTAAATTATGTAATTTAAATTAATTGCATTTAAAAGAATAACCAAAATAAGGTTTAGTATTGTGCTTAAGAGAAAGATAGGCTTACGGAAGTGAGGTGAAATTCACTTTCCGTGCCGGTCACGTGCTCAGATTTTGGGACGTGACAAAGATGCACGGATCTATTCATATAAGTATTAAAAATATATATAACTAAACTTCCTTAAGCCAATTGTTAAACTAAAAAACAATTATCATGTTGATATTGTATGTCAACTTTTAGAAAAATTAAATAATAATAACTATTTAACATGTAGAGATCTATGATATGAAAAAAGGATGGAGAAAGAAAAAAGATGGATCAAAACCTAAATATTAACTTTACCTTAAATTTGTAAATTATGAACTATTTCTCATAAGATAATTACCTATTATTAGAAACTCTTTTAGAAATTAGAATGTAAAATATTTGTTTAGCAATGCAATATAAGTTAATTATGGATTCAGATTCTATTTCTCTTCCACATCAAAGTGGAACTTAGTGTAAATATTGAGTCCAATGCTATATCTCTTCTTCCTTCATCTAAAAAGAGAACTACATCCAATATATGGTCTTGTTTTACAAACTTGAGTATGGGTAGGGATGAAAATCCTAAAGCAAAGTGCAAAGGATGTGAGAGTGAATATATAACTAGGAGTAGCACTCATAGTACTTCAAGTTTGTTTTATCACTCAGTAAAGTGTCCAAATTTAAAGAGCTATCATGATGTTAGTGGCTTACTTGTTGTTGATCTAGTGGAAAAAACTTAAAAGTCAAAAAAATTGAAAAATTGTTCTTTGTGATAAAATGGCTATGGCTATTATTAGGCATGCTCTTCCATTTTCATTTGTAGAATATGAAGGAATAAGAGATTTATTGATTTATTGCAATTCAAATGTTAAACAAATTATTAGGATCTAAGGTTTTAAAAACCAGACCGATCATTGAACGGTTGAGCTATCAGTTCAAGGTTCAGTGGTCAGACCGTAGTCGAATTGATGGTAATTAAAAAATATTAAAAATATACATAATTTAAAATATTTAAAATATATAATTTAAAATATTAAAATACTTAATATAATTGATAATTCATAACAATAAGTGAAGGAAATAAAAAAGAAATTAATACATAATTGATAATTCATCACAACTCATAATATCCACAATTTCAAACTAAATCTTGTTGTGAAAATAGCCTTGTAAAAGAGTGAATAAGTCTCACATTGCTTCGAACAAAGAGAGAAAAAGCTTTATATACTAATATATATTAATGAGCTTATAAAAGACTAAAGGAAGTGGTGGGCTTATGCACTTACAATTCCGGACCAATACAGTGTAAATCGTCCAATTTACCCGCTGTGCATGTGATAAAGTGGACTAAACTTAGTTTTTCTTCTTCTTCAATTTCTTTTTATTTGCTTATCTGAACAATGTCATGTTTAGTAGTTCCAAAGTTAACTTGGGATTACCAGGTTTTATTTTTTGTCTGCCTCATACAACCATAAACAATAAAAAAAAATTTGCCTCATCAAACCAAAAAAAAAAAAGAGGAAAAAGGCAAAACCGGTTTGACCACCGACTGATTGGTCCGTCCGATTTTTTTTGGTTCAACACTGGTTCAGCTGGTTCGATCCTGGTTCAACCCTAGCCAGTTTAAAGGCAGAACTAGGCCAGAACGCCCACCAGTCCTGTCTGATTTTGCAAACATGGTTAGGAACATTGTTGTTGTTGATATATTGATACTGTGTATATCTAATAAAGAAACTTTGAAGCAAGAGTTGATTAGAATTTCTAATAGGATTTGTATTACACTCGATGTATAGACTGTTTGCACAACCAAATGATATATTTGCTTGACTGCACATTATGTTAATGAGAATTGGACATTAAAGAATATAATTCTTGCATTTTGTCATATGTCTCCTCTAATTCAGGGCATAAATTGTATACGAAACTAATGAAACTTTGAAAGAATTGGGGATTGAAAAAAAAAATTTTCATCACTTTAGACAATGCATTATGTAATAATAACATTCAAGATTTACTGAGGGGTCAACTTTGTTTGCAAGATCATTTGATATACAATGGTAAATTTTTTTTTTCATGTGAGATGTTGTGTACATATCATTAATTTAATTGTCCAAGAAGGCTTGAAAGTAGCCCATGGCATTTTACACAAAATAAGAGAGTGTAAAATATGTGAAAAGGTTTGAGGGAATGAAGAAAAAATTTGAAGTATGTGTATGAGGAGTTAGAATTCAAGAGAGTGTTTCTTTGCATTTGGATGTACCAACTAGGTAGAATTCAACTTACATTATGCTTGAAAGTGCGATAAAGTATACACATGCATTTGATAGTTTTCAAATAGAGAATGAAAATTATAAGCATTGTTCATCTACTGAAGAATGAAACAAAGGAGAGAAGATACATGTCTTTTTAAGACCATTTTTTGACATAAACAAATTGATGTCGGGTTTTACTCATCCAACATCTAATTTATACTTCATGCAATTTCGGTCAATAGAGTGTCTCTTGCTTGAAAACTCTCATAATGAAGATGAGATAATAAAGAGTATGTCAATGAGAATGAAGATGAAATTTGATAAATATTGGAGTGAGTATAATATTGTGTTTGTACTTGGAGTAATTTTTGACCCACAAGTCAAATTTTATATTATTGGAGTATTGTTATAACAAGATGGATCCTATTACTTGCAACTAAAGGATATAAATTGTGAAAAGTAAATTGTCTTAACTCTGATACATATTCAAACAACTCCATCAATCAAACATCTTCTTCCTCAAGTCAAACTACAATATTACCATCAAGATTTGGTTTTAATGAAGGGGTCCAAAGGGATAATGAAGAATTAATAGCATCTATAATGGTAAGTTGTTATTTATTTGATTTATCTAGTTATTTGATTTTATATTTTATATTTATACATTTTTATTTGGTTGATTGTTGTTGTAAACTAAAGGACCTTCAAGATATTAATTCTCAAATTGTAAGTGAGGCGGAGAAATCTCAATTGTAACTTTATTTGGAGGAATGAAGACCTGATGTTTGCCACTTTGAAAAGTTGGATGTTCTACTATATTGGAAGGACAACAGGGTCAAGTTTCCAAATTTATCAAAAAAGGCAATTTATATGTTGATCATTTCAATAACCACAATGCCTTTTGAATCATCCTTTAGTATTGGTGCCCGTGTCCTTAACATATATCGCAGTTGTCTCCTTTGAAACAATGTACAAGTTTTAATTTGTACATGCAGTTAGTTGTTTGGATTTATTCTTGAAGGTATTGTATGAGTAGTTTGAATATATATAATTAATAAATTAGCTTTTATATTGATATTTGGGTTTATTAATGACTTATTTAAATTGATTTATTAATGACTACTAAAGGCTAACTCAGAAGTCATTGTGATTATTGGAATGATCAATATGTCATTTGCCATCTTTGATAAATCTAGAAACTTGACCTTGTTGTCCTTCCAATATTGTAGAACATCTAACTTTGCAAAGTGGCAAACATCAAGTCTTCATTCCTTCAAATAAAGTTGCAATTGAGATTTCTCCAATTCACTTATAATTTGAGAATTAATATCTTGAAGGGCCTTTAGTTTACAACAACAATCAACCAAATGCATATTAAATATAAAATCAAATAACTAGATAAATAAAATAAATAACAACTTACACTATAGATGCTATTAATTCTTCTTGGACCCCTTTATTAAAATCAAGTCTTGATGGTAATATTGTAGTTTGACTTGAGAAAGAATATGTTTGATTGATGGAGTTGTTTGAATATGTATCATAGAGTTGAGACAATCTACTTTTCACAACTTATATCCTTGAGTTGCAAGTAATAGGATCCATCTTGTTATAACAACACTCTAATAATGTAAATTTGACTCGTGGGTCAAGAACTGCTTCAAGTATAAGCACAATACTATATTCACTCCAATATTTATCAAATTTCATCTTCATCCTCATTGACATACTCTTTATGACCTCATCTTCAATATGTGAGTTTTCAAGCAAGAGACATTCTATTGACTAAACTTGCATGAATTATAAATTAGATGTTGAATAAGTAAAACTCGACATCCATTTGGTAATGTAAAAAATGGCCTTAAAAAGACACGTGTTTTCTCTCCTCAGTTTCATTCTTCAGTAGGTGAACAATGTTTATAATTTTCACCCTCTATTGAAAACTATCAAATGCACGCTTATACTTTATTGCACTTTCAAGCATAAGGTATCCACCTAGTTGGTACAAAGAAATACTCTTGAATACCAATTCCTTGCACACATTGTTCAATTTTTTTCATTCTTCCCTTAGACCCTTTTCACTTATTTTACACGTTCTCTTATTTTGTGAAGCGTCATAGACTACTTTCAAGTCTTTTTGGACAATTAAATTAAGGATATAGACACAACATCTCACATGAAAAATCATTGCATATCAAATGATTTTGCAGACAAAGTTGGCCCCTCAATAAATCTTGTATGCTATTATTACTTAATGCATTGTCTAAAGTGATGGAAATTTGTTTTTCAATCCTCCATTCTTTCAAAATTTCCATCACTTCCGTATACAATTCATGCCTTGAATATAGAGGAGGCATATCACAAAAAGAAAGAATTTTTTTTCTTTAATGTCCAATTCTCATTAAAATAATGTGCAGTCAAGCAAATATATCTTTTGGTTGTGCAAGCACTTTATAAATCAGATGTAAGATAAATCCTACTAAAAATTCTAGTCAAATCTTGTTTCAAAGTTTCTTTCTTAGACTTTCACAATTTCAATACATCAATAGCAACAATGTTTCTAATAATTGGTTTAACATCCAAATTGCAATAAGTTAATAAATCTCTAATTCCTTCATATTTCCAAAAATGAAAATGGAAGATTCTGCCGAATAATAGTCATTTTCTCACAAAGAACAATTTGAGAAATCTTTTGACTTCTAAGTTTTCTCACTTGATCATGATAGTTCTTTAACTTTGGACACTTTACTAAGTAACAGAACAAACTTGAAGAACCATGAGTGCTACCCCCAGCTATATATTCACTCTCACATCCCTTGCACTTTGCTTTAGGTTTTCCATACCTACCTATACCCAAGTTTGTAAAACAAGACTACATCTTTTTAGATGAAGGATGAAGAGATGTCGCATTGGAATTCATATTTGCATTGAGTTCCACTTTGATGTGGAAGAGGAACAGAATTTAAATCCATAATTTACCTATATTACATTGAAAAACATATTTTACATTTTAATTTATAAAAGAGTTTCTAATATAGATAATTATCTTACGAGAAATAGTTCATAATTTACAAAATTAAGTTAAAGTTAATATTTAGGTTTTGATCTCGCCTTTTTCTTTCTTTGTCCTTTTTTCATATCATAGATCTCTACATGTTATATAGTTATTTAATTTTTCTAAGAGTTGACATACAAGATCAAGATGATAATTTTTTTTAATTTAACAATTAGCTTAAAGAAATTTAGTTATATATATATATATATATATATTAATGCCTATATGAATAGATACTATGCATCATGCAGCTAAAGTACAGCAGATTTTGCATATCAATTTTCAAAAATTAGTTGAATTTGTTAAAGTTTTGTGTGGTTGTGGATTGAGTCCAAATTATTAAAGAAATGCAGAATTGGTAGGAAGAGAAATTAAGAGTTCGTAGAAGGGAAGATGGAAGGTGCGTCATTGATTGAATGGTTGGAGAAGAGAATAAGGTAATAAGCTTCACAAAACATAGGCCATAACATAACTTGAGTTGCAATCTACAAGAGGAAGTAATCCCTACTCGATTACTTGGAAACACATGCACATTTTCATAAGGTTTTAGTTAACAACTACTTCTTAAAATGTCCTTGTTAGAATTTTATTTTTCTGACAAAATAAATAGAAAATGATTTTTGGGATATAAAAATATTTTCAAATCAAACATCATAGAATTAGCAAAACAACATCATAGAACCAACAAAGCAAAACAGATCAAACATCATTGAACTAGCAAGATTAACTAAACAGAAGCTATCCATCATTCAAAATCAACAGCTCAAAAACTTTGATTCAAGAAAACAAAGAGGCAAAGACCAACAAGGAAGAGAATGAAAATTCATTGTCAGCGAGGAGATATGGAAGAGGCAAGACACGACGGCAACGGGATGCGACATGACGACGACGAGAAAAGCGAGAGGTCGAAATCGAAAACGCTGAAGGTATTGTGTAGTTGTGAGTAAATTTGGATGACGATGATGGAGTCATGGAGCAAATGCTGAAATAGGTTGGGGAATTGGGTTATTGGGTAGGGTAAATGGGCAATTGAGCTGTTTGGTTGCTGGATATGGTAGGTTTATTTTTTTAAAAAAAAAAAAAGATGAGGACCGACCCGTTTAAGTCTTTTTTTTAATGGGCCTATTTTTTTATGCCTAGGTCCCACCCTAATGCTTTCCCGTTTTGACACTGCTAGTTTTAATTTCATGACTATGTTGAATGTATATGATGTATTAGTATCTCACTATTGCATGTGTTTGCTTATACTTAGTATCTCACTATTGCATGTGTTTGCTTATACTTAGTATCTCACTATTGCATGTGTTTGCTTATACTTTTTTCATCAACTAATTTTTTAATCACTGTTTTGATATCAAAAGTATGTCACTTTTTTAAAAAAAAAAAGTCGCAAGTAGTCCTAGACATCATAATCAAAAGCCAAACTTTCTTATTTTGACAGTGCTAATATTTTATTGTTTGAAGTTGTGAGTGAACCTATGAATGTTAATTTTCATTGCATTTAGGTCCCTTTTATTGTTTTCATTTTAGTCCATGTTATGTTATTTTTGTGGAGTTGCCAATCATAATTTTTGTTATCATTATGGACTAACTATTTTTCTCTACTTTTAAATAAAAGTAATTCAAAATTAAAAAAATGAAATAATAAATAGTAACACAAATTATATATTATATTGATTGGATCTGTGTTAGAGTTGTCGTGTGTGACTTTATGTTACCCTAGGCATTTTGGGAGTTTGACCAATGGAGCTGTCTCCTCAGGTTTTACCCCATGCTGGTCAAAATTAGTTTCGAATTTCTTTTTTTCTTTAATTTATCCAAACTAATTTCTAAAATCCCAAAAAAGATTTTCCTCTTATTTCATTTTAAAAATAATTTGAAAAATCTACAAATATGTTTCTTTTCAAATTATTCCACAAAATAATTCTAAAAAAAAAAGGAAAATGTTTTCCTTTTAGCTTATTTTCAAAAATTCAAAAAGAAATAGTTTGATCTTTCAATTTCATCCAAATCATTTCCTGAGAGAAAACTCCAAAAAAAGGGTTAAAAAAATTAAAAAAAACTTTAAAAATGGGAAGAGTGAAAAATCAGAGTAATTTGTTCTCATAAATCTAAACGCAATCACAATTTGTCAATTGTCAAATTATTTTTGAATCCTTTGACTCTTCTTACCAAAAATTTCAACTCTTGTTTTTTTTTTTGCATGCATCGCAAACTACATGGACTATGATTACATTTTTATGGGTAAGTGGGCCCTAAATAGCCCCTTCGGTCAAGTCTCCCTTTGTAAATAATTTATTTTCCCTTTTTTCAACTTCATCTTTTGTCATAATAAAAAGGTAATTTTGGTAAACCAAAAGTCACATTAATTATTTTGCTCAGTTATTTAGTGTAACGTCCAAGGTTGGTTCTCATCCACCCAGCCGACCACAGCCACGTTGGCCAACTGGTAGTATTGTCCCTTGCCTTTCAGGGGATTTTAGCACCTCCCATACCTCTCGAACCCAAGACCTCGGCCATATCATTCATTGGGGAGCAAAGTGTGTACCATTGAGCTATGAGGCGCCTATGTGGCTGAGAGTTTGGGCCTTGATGGCCCAAGCGCCTTGATATGATGTGGTCATTCATGTACAAGGTGTGTGGTGCCCGAGACCCCAAAGCTAGCACCCAAGGCGCCACAATCTGGTACTTGGATAAAGAGTGGCATGTTTAGTGCTTTTCGTATGTTTGAGCCATGAGCCTTAAGCAAGTTTTTCCAAATGTCTTCACATGGCCGAGATAGATGCAAAGTTGTTTGAAAGTGATGTGAATGGTAAGATGTATAGTGTCCTTCAAGTTATTCTTCCCTAAACTACAACTCTTATTTAAGAGAGTTTGTAAAGCTAGAAAGGCCCATGGTAATTATTATGGTAGTGATAATGTAAGTACTTGTGATTGTATAAGAAGTTGAGGAAAGAGGTTACCTGTAATGTATGCATGCTTAGCCTCTTATGAGTCAAAGACATCGAAGATGGAGACTGATCTTGGCTGAAAGAAGCTTGAAGATTACAGCTTAGAAAGCTAACACTGCCAGAAAACTTAATAAGAAGAGAGAAGCCAAGCAAATTGCAGCCAAGACAGCCCTTGAGAAGGACAAACTTGAACTAGGAAAATAATGTTCTATAGCTCAGTATGTTGCATGAGAAAGGATATTGGAGAAGGCTTAACCTGAACTAGACAGTAATAATTGTCCATTGTGTACCTTGTAAAGTATAACTAAGAAATAGGAATGTTGTAAATTATGTAGTGTGGCTCGTCTTTTACTTTCTTTGCAGTGCCAATCCTATATCCTAAAGGTGGTTATTGTCGACAATAATGGCAGCTTGTTACATGCTTATAGTTCCTGACCTGTACCTGCAGCAACTAATTCACAAGATTGTGTTGACTATATGACTATGATATAATGTGGTATATTATTTTGTTAGGAAATTTATGGTAACCATTCCAACTATATGAATGAATATATGTGAGTGAATCTCACGCGTAACTGTTCAAGAGAACAAGGAGCTTTCCAAGGATGTTGACTGACATACCAAGTAATGTTAGTAATAGAGCAAATTCAAGTTTTATTATTTGTTTTGGCCACGACTGGCAGAGAATGTTCTTGACAATCGATAAAAGGTTAGAAATGAATTCTACCTACTTAATGGTGTAAATTTTTAGAACTAAGGCGATATGATTATAGCAAGAAAGTATTGTCTTAAGGAATGATGTTAAGCTTAAGGGGGAAGTCCCCGAGAGAGGATCAAACCTACTCTTATTCTATCTAAGCAAGATTGATTAACTTTGATTACTTGGGTTGTCAGACCAATCAGAGTTAATTAGTTGTTGGATCTTTGATAACACCCCTCGAGATTAATGACTCGTGTACCTATGTGGAATGAGCTCTAAGGCATGGGGTGCAAGCATCAATTCATTAAAGATGGTAGGAACTAGTAACAATAGTCAATTATGAGAATTTCTCAAGAGATGTTATTGGGTGTCTTCAACGGTAAAGGTATGGCATTGAGAGATTCCTTATATCTTTAAGGGAGGAACTGATGTACTAAGACAACAAATAAGCCTCGGTAAGCACAGCAGTAAATGCTTTTGACCCAAGGCAGTACCTTCGAGATGACAAAAGAGATCTTTAGTGAAATTCAGGGACCAAATTTCTGTAAGGGGGAAGTATTGTAATATCCCAGGTATTACTGTGTTAATAAAAGACGTAAGGTTAATAAGGACTAAGACTTGCTTTTGGCCAAATAAAATTTCACCGAAAGGTGAAACACAAGTAGCAAGTGTAAACAATGTGTGTAAGGACTAAAGTGAATAAATACAAAACTTTGGGAATTTTTTATATAAACATTATTTTAATGATGTGTATTGGAGGAATGTAGTTGGGTGTCCAAAGTGTGAACTAAAAGCTTTCTTTTTCCCGAAGGGTCCTAAATAAAATTTCTTCTCTTGAGGGACCAAATTGAAAATATGGTTATTGGGCCCCACTTCCACTAAATAAATGTTTAGCCTTCCCTTACTCCCTCATTTTTTTTTCTAAAAGCTCCTTTCTTCCTCTCTTCTTCACGTGGCATACCAAGGATTGGGAGAAAATCATAGCAAGCTTGGGAATATAGTAAGAGCTCTCCTTCCTCCTTTCATCCTCTTCTTCTTCCTTCATCCTTTATGCAAGAACAAACCCTAGGCTAGAGATATTTGGGCAAAACTTGTATTGTGTTGTTATTGATCATTAGGGATGAAATTTTTCATGGTTTACTTCTGAAAATGTGTTTTCCAAAAGCCCTAGTGGAATGATGTTCTTGAAAGTAGGAAGATGGGTGTAGGAAGATGTTGAAGAAAAATTCAAATATGTATAGGAGTTGTTCATGCAATTTAGACTAAGTTTTATGCATCTTAATCATCCCCAAGCATCCTCTAGTTAACCCTCAAAGTAATAAAACCATATAGGATTGAATTGATGCACCTTGCAAGGCTTTTCCATTGGTGCACGTGGAAGTCCAGTCTCGAGTGCCTCAGGCTTTAGCCTTGGCACCCTGGGAGCCCTGGGCTGATGCTTGGTCAAGAACTTTTGGGTTGGTGCCCAAGGCGCCACCACCTGCACTAAACTTTAAAGTAATGTTTTTTATTCCTTTTCTCGTGTTTCCTTGATCCCTAGATGTTGGGTGATGTTTTAAAGCTTCTTGGGCCACCTTAAAGCTTGTGAATCCATCTTTAAAGAGATAAGAATTTAATTGTGAAACTTGATGCAAGGTGAGGGAGCCTACCTCTTTGTGTTTTATTATTCTAAGATCCTATTCTTAGAGTTAATTAGAGCAATTATTTGAAATTCTTGATGATGTATGACACGTTAGAATTTTATATGTTCTGACTTACGTTGAATATCACATTTGCTTAAAGTAATATGTATAAGAAGAGTTGAAATTATGGATATTGCTTAGTAAAGTAAATAACCCTATGTGATGAATATGAGTAATATGCAATGTAATTTAAAAGAATTTATGCGTGTTTATGGGGATAGGCCTGCGAAGAGATTCTCTCCTATTTGTTTGTCTCTTTGATTAGTATAATGAAAGTATGCTATATATGTGTATGTGTATGTGGTGCTTGTTGCTGTGGATAGTTGTGCATTGAAGTTAGGAAAAATTATGTTAAAGGTATCTATGCACATTGTTACCTTAGCATTAATTGTGCGAATGAGCATGACGTGGATACTCAGGTTATTTCAACAATGTTAATGAGATGTATAAATATATATTTAACAAAAGTTTGTTGGTTAATTAGTGTAAGAACAAGTATAAGGGAACTTTATAAACGTGTGTACTGTGAATGATGTTGTGTAAGGTGTATGTTGGAGGTTAAATAAGAATATCATTCCGATTTTCCCATTTTAATATGCATCTACGTTTAAATGATCGTAAACTTATGGTTTTGAATGGAGAAATCAAGATGATTAATAGTTCTTTTAGCATCTGATTTATTGATAGTATGTCTATGCATGTGTATGTGAGTAGGAATGGTAAATAATTATGATGCATTCAACTAAGTTTCATGAATGGTGATGATGTGAATTGTGGCTATGCTTATCATGTCATTTGAAAACATATGTTGTTGCTTGTACTCGTAAGATGTGATGATAATAATTTGTTAGCTGTTGACTTCGATGTCCTTGGTTTCACGTTACTGTAAGCACAAAAAGGGAAGCGAATGGTGGTATATTCTCGTGCTTATGGTCGTGAGTTGCTAGGGACCTCAATTGGCCTTCACACAACTACTGCCGAAGCCTCGTGACTTGGTGGCATGGTGAGAGGAGAATAAAGGAGAGTGTGTTCTCAGTGCCACAATTGGTCATTTAGGTGAGGGGAACTAATGCAATTGAATCATGAAATTGTGTATCACGTGCATGTATATATGGTTGGGCTTTGATGTTCCCAGTCTCACGTTGCTATTTGCATTAAGAGGCCTCTGTGTTGTGGTCATGAATTACTTAGGAATCGATTATCTCACATCCCACCTAAGACACGTGACCGGCACAAAAATGAATCTAACCTCACTTTGGAACTTAATCTTTTTTATCAAGCTAACATATATAATATCCTAATATAGGCACATAAAAACATATAATCAATTGAGTAAACATTTCTTTCATATATTCATATCCATCACAACAAGTAAATTAAATAAAAGTTTAAAAATATATTCTTCAATATAGTTGTATCATTTATATACATCATTTATCAACTCAAAATGACCACGGAGTAACTTTAGAGTAGTAAATAATGATACAAGAATGAGAACTAAATCATTCCCGAATTCAAATGGGATCTTGAGTTGAGGATCCGTTACTCCTTATGTGAATGCTCACCTTAATTGCTAACTTTGAAAAATGTTAATAAGAGGGGTATGAGCAAACCACGTGCCTAATGAGGGAACAACACTGTACTAAGACAAAAAAAATAGTTATCATGCATCATAATAATAACATGTGCCAATTACTCATAAACCAAATATAACACAACATAGATAATTCAAAATAACTCACAACAATAAAAAAAATCAATCAATCATATAAATTCTAGATCAATTAAATACACAAATTTTTTCGTACTAACCGAATCATCCACGATACTTATGGATCATTACCTGCGGCCCCCGCCGCATCCACTCTTATTGCTCCATATGTAAATCTCCACCCTTATGACTCCATGTATATATTTCCATGGTGTAATACCCCAGGAATTTATGTTAATATTTTTTTAGTCTATTTAGGAGCTTGTTTAAAAAATTAATTAATTAAGTTCTGTGGATTTTTTTATTATTATTATTAAGGATATGTTGTGTGGTGTTGTGAAAAAGTAAAGAGGAATAAAATAAATTACAAGGACCCAAGTGAATGAATTTTACATATTTTGAGATGTTGTGACTAGTTTAGATATAGAGAAAATTACCTTCCATCATCTTACACATCTTTGAGGAAGGTTTAAGGTAAAATTAGGTAAATATCAAGGTGAGAGATCTTACCTTATCTTGTTTTCTTATTTTATGTATATATTAAAGGTGTACTATATGTGTGTGTGTATGTGTGTAAGAAATATGAAGTTGATGCTTTCATGTTACACGTTGAAATGTGAAAGTGAGACTATTGTGACTTCATTTATAAATTTGTGAACATGAGAATACATTTATAAAATCAAGATGTGTGATGATAAATATCATGAAATTGGATGTGTGTGGTTGCTTATATATGTGTGACGTGATTAATGGCGAATGTTACGGGAATAGGTCCTCGTGTAGGAGTTAAAAGGAGGAGCAGGAGTTAATAAGAGTGGAATAAAATCACTGTTAATTAGGTGATATTGAATATGATATTCGTCCCTTAACTGTTAGCCACGTGATATTGAATATAATATCGTCCCTTTAAAGGTAAGGTAAAATAAAGTTAGACTACAATTTACCCCTTTGAGAGGGAGGGTGAAATAAGGGAGGATGCGGTAGGGGCCGCGGAGCAATAGCCAATTTATGTGGATGGAACCTAAAAAATGCCTGAGAACTTAATTTGGAATTGTGTGAATTGTTTGAAATGTGATTTAGTTTGATCTTAAATGTGTCTATTCATGATTGTAAGGTGATTTTAATGTGTGTATATTGATAAATATCTTGTACACCAAAACATAAATAACTGTACTGTTAGATCAAATATGTATATCTACATGTATATGTATACCTCTATTGTGTGTGAATGTGGTAGGATTCTCTCAAATAGAAGCTAACTTCATAGTTCGATTACATTCATGCCAAGATTACCTTCCCATTTGTTTAGGGTAAAAGTATAATGTTTAGATCTTATAATAAGTTGTATAAATCTAGAAATGCTCTTTAATCGGGTAGGTGATATTAAGATGATGTATTAGATATGTATGTGAGGTACCTTAAGAATGTTTGTGCAAGCATCAATGATGAATATTCTTATATACTTAAAATGAATGAAATATAATTTTTTTTTCCAGAAACATTGTACTTTATGCCAGAAATTATTTATAAAATGAATATGTTTGTGGGAATCGATGGTTGAGTCAGGCTTACGGAGGTGAGGTGAAATTCACTTTCCGTACCGGTCACGTGCTTGAATTTCGGAACGCGACACATGGGGTGCACCGCCATAACTTTCCTTTCTTTCTCAAACACAAGTACAATCACAATCAAATCTCATATCATAAAACAAATACTCATCCATAACATCCTTCAAGCAGATATAGATAAATAAATTCAATAATCAAAGTAAATCATATCTCAACTCAATTCACACTTTATTCTCAACTCATAATATAATCTCATCATCCACAATACATCATATAAATGAGTCCTCATAATTATTCTACATAAAGTTTTCATCATATTATAGCGAACTTAACATCCACATGAACAACAACTTTCTTACTTTAATCACAAAATTAGGATGCAAATATGTGTATATGTTTATATACATTCTGATAAACCAAATCTTTCCAACAAGTATTTTTCTAAGTGGGTATATGTATATATGTATGTACACATACTTCATGACTAAACAAGCATAAATATTACTATGTGTATATCTATTTATATATAATTATTTTTCACCTTTCACAAGAATAACAGAATGTATATGTACATACACATTTTATTAATTCCTTTATAAATCAATCTAAAATATAAATATATATATACACATACCCACATTTAGAATTGCATCCTTCACATTTTCACACACCTAAAAGAAAGTAGTTACATACATATAACCACACAAGTTTTACAATTATCCAAACATTTTTCCATTTCATTAAAGAGATATTAGCAACATGAACTCAAACATGCTCTTATGTATTAATCATCATTATCCTTTAAATTGGATATGCTACATGTTCTCACTATGATGCAAGAATCATTAAAGAAAGACACTAAGCCATAGGAAGCATTAACCCTGTCACCTTAACTCTGAGCTAAGTTTATACACCTCAAATTGGAGAAGAATTCCAAAGATCTTATTGACGGCCTAAAGGACAACTAAAGCAAGAAACAATCATTAAATTAGAACAAAGACTACCAAACACTCAATCTTGTTTTGTTTTGAGGCCACTTTCGATTCCAAATTTTAGAAAATTTTTGGTATTAATCCATAACACCAAAAATCATGAAACTTAGTACAGAACCTTCTTTATATGTTAACATGCTATGGTAAAAATTTCAGATTAAAACTCTCTCATTTGGCCCCTCTACTGACTTCATTAGTGACCCTAAGCTAGCACTGCCCAATTCTATTATAGGTACTGTTTGATACTTAACAGACCAGCCTAACCATAACCAAAAGCAATGAAAGTTTGCAAATCATAAGTTTCATATCTTAGCTACGTGCCATAAAAATTTCAGATCAAAACAAGGTCTTTAGCTACTAAAAAAAAGGCTATCTATTGAACTGTTCAAATTTGTTTCTAAACTAATTAAAGGGTTGTTCCCATAATTCTTTGACTAAACAAATCATTTTTAATAACTTTGAAACTTTCCAAATTATATTGCTACTATATCAAGAGTTCCTTACAAAAATTTCATGATTTAAAGACCTCATTTGGTCATCCAAAATAAATGAAATTAGTAACATGACAAATCAGTCTTATTTTTATATTATCATATTATAAGCTTTTATTTAATTATAAATTGAGAATAATATTTTGTAGATATCTTACTGTTATTTTATTAATAATAATTGAGAATAATATTTTGTAGATATCTTACTGTTATTCTATTAATAATAATTCTTCATATAATTAACTTAGCTAAAGCCTCTTTCTAATATTCTGAAAGTCTACATTGTATGATATTCCAAATTTGAGTTTGCAACAGAGAAGTCGACTGCCATAGCCACAGAAGTCGACTGCCTACTTCAACACTTCCATGCTTTTCTTTTTCTTTTGCTACTGATTTAACTCTTAAGTTTCGAATCATCCCAAATTTAGAATGATTCTTTTACTTCTACTCGCATACCAGACAAAAGGAATCACTTAGTGAAAGAACAGAAATTACCTTACGTCATCTACTCTGATTTTCCATAGTTTATTTACTCCTCGGTTTGGCCTTCCTTTTAGCTCAAATTTTTGTTTCTAACTCAAATTATAATATATGTAATCAACTCCGCCCAGAATAAAATGAAAGAAATGGATTAAAACCCAAGTTCTAGGAAATTCCAACTTACCCGAGGCTTATTCTGTTTTCTGCTTCAAGCTTTATTCTCGGTCAAGTCTCTCAATCTTTGATCTATATTACAGCTGCACAATCTTCTCCTTAAAGTCCAAAAAATCAAATCCTATGGTTGATTCTCTTTCGTTGCTCAATACTCGATTAAGTTCGGAATTGTTCTCTATTCTCAGTTGCAGAAAAACAGTGTCTCCTATCTCCCTCTCGGCCATTCTGTTTTGATGACAGAGAAAGGGGGATTCGGTTCTCTCAAACTCACTCTCTCAATCTCTCGTACAGAATGGAGAAGGAAAAGAATGCTATAAAATATAGAATAGATATGATAAGGTTTTTGTCTTCCTTTCCTTCCCTGATAATTCTTCCACCGCCAAAGGCAAAATAGATTCTACGTCTGACATTTCTAGGTTGCCACCATGATTCTTCTCAAATTGTCCATCTTTGCCATTGGGTCCATATTCTCATAGTTAGATTTCATTTACACCTCTTAAGAAATTAATTCATGACTTTTCCAATATAATTTTATTTCTTCATTTATTTATCTATCTTAATTTATTTATATTTATTTTATCTCCCTCTTTTTTAAAAAAAATTAAGTCCTCAAGAATCTATTATTATAAATTAATCTTTATTATATATTTGAAATTAAAATTTTAATTCCTCAAAAAAAATTTCTTTTTAACTTTAAAGGTTTACTGCATTATTTTAAAATTTAGAATATTACATATTGGTTTTCGATCGGTGTGTGAACATGTTTCATGGAATGTGTAATCATACTTTTATGTATGAGAATCATTCCTAATGGCTAAATGATGGGACATTGGTAAAGGATAGAAGATAAAAGTGTTTTCCTTATATAGTACAGAGTAAATATGAAATATTTTGTATGTGATATGTTAAAAATTAGTTTGAATATATGTTGAATTTAATTGAGTATAAACGATATATTTCCTATTATCGTTTTCTTTAGTATTCTTGTGTGCTTGTCTTGTGTTTGTGACTAGGTAGGGTTTTATGATGACAGTTATGGTTTGGACTCACGCTCTCACAGTTTCAAGTGTAGTGGATCTTGCTATCTAAAGATGCTTATACTCGAAAACCTACCCTTTGTCTGGGACGTAATATTGTCTTGGGTAAGTTCTTTTATTTAAGTAGTTAAGAAATTCTATAAAAACTCTGCATTCGAGTAGGTTATGCTGCATTGTGTAAGTGAATTTTTAAGAAATGTTTATGAATGAATCTAATTGAGAATAGTATAATGAACATATAATTATGAATTTATGAAATATATTACTAAGTTATTAAGTGGTTGAGTTGTAGAAAATTAGATTGATGGCATTGTAACTAAGGCACTGTTGTGACATTTAGAGTAATCGTTCTTGGAAAGATAACAACACTTTTCTCACTCACAATGAGACTTTCAAACTCTTTTTTATGAATTGTGCCTTATATTTTCAAAGGGTTTTTCCAAAATTTTTTCTCAAAATAAAATTTTGGTGTCAATTTCATTTTCTAAAATTTACTTTTTATTTTTTAAAACTAACTTTTTTTAGAATATTAGACGCATCATATTTTCAAGTGTAAAAAACATATACAAATCGTTTATGAAAAAATTATATTCAAATAATATTTAAATAAATTAGTAACTAAATATTTTTTATCAAAAAATCGATAAAGCCAAAAGTAAAATGGGAAGAGAAAGTCAACAGTAAAATAAATGTTCATATAAAAAGTTCTAAAACTTGTCACAAGATTTGAAATATAAACCCAATAAGAATTTGGCAGAAAATAAAAAACAAATATATTTAATGACAACGAATCAGATTCATACTTCATATAAATGTTAACTTAGTGATTATAATATTTGTTATTGAACTTCTGAACTAAAGTTTGACATATAAAAATCTTGAATTTGATGGAAGACATGCATGTAATGTGGATTCAAATTTTTTTTTTAAAGAGTTTTTTTCCCTCCTTTTTTTCATTTTTCACAAATATCTTTTAATAGAGACAGTCTTATTCGAGCATTATTAAACATTAAATATAGACAACTCTTAATGTAAAAGTTCAAATTACAAAAGAATTTGAAATAACATATGAGGTAAAGCTGAGGGTAAAATAAGAAAAGGATTCAGGCTGATTTGGCATGTATTTTCATAGATAATTCTTTTACTTTTAAAAACACGTTTGCTCTTAAATATGCATATACACATGAGCACAAGGGTAAATGACCACATCCATTGGGATGCAATTCATATGTGCTAAAAGGACCAAATTGCTAAATTTATAAAAATATATATAGTATGTGCTTATAGTTGGCATGCTAGCTTCCAAACTGAGAGCTGTCTGGAATATATTTAAGAAATCTTGGTGAAATATTAAAGTGTTTATTACAAATTCTCTAATAGAATTATAACGTGCAGAGGAATCATTTTTAAAGAATCTGAGACGTAAAAAGCACTCACATCTTATAATTTTATTCTAGAACCTGAATGCAAATAGCTAAATTAACCTTTTAAGTCTTGTCCAAAATATATATGATCCATCTACCATCAAATATAAAAAAGTAAAATGATGAAGTAATGAGCTCCTTGCTGCTGCTGCTTATCGATTTTGTTAATATCAACAAATCTCCAAATCCTCAAGGTTTATTTTTAATTCACAATCTCGGAATATATATTACCGTTAACATTTCAATGCTCAAAACAAATGACAAGTTAATATAATGGCATTACTTACGATAAAATGAAAAGTAAATAGTAGCTCTTCTATTGTATGATAATACCAGAACAAAAGAACAAGTACACTGTACAAGTAAAAAATGTTCCCAGAAATGGAAACCAAAAGAAAAAGTGAACAACAATCAAAGAATAGGCTCACCTTTGATCAAAATCTCCACAATCCTCAGCCATAGAAGCTATGCTTCATGAAGCCACCATTCTGAGTTTTCAGGTGCTTATACAATTCACAACTAATTGTCAGTCAATGATCTTGGAAAACCATATATGATAAAAATGCTCATGTCTAGGCGAGACATTTTTGAAACAGAAAGAAGAGATAATGTGACTGGGATGTTTTCGTAGGACGAAATAAGCTTCCCGCAACTCGCAACAAGACAAGATAGATGCCCTTTAATCATCAAATCCGAAGGTAACCCCCTCTCCCTTGATCTTCAATGTGGAGAGATCTTCTGAGCAATGACTTCCTATTGAATGACCAGCTTCTTCCCAGAACATTCTTTTTTCGCCACGCAGCTATACGACTATAAAGAGCCGGGAAGAGGAAGCAGAGTAGTATAATAAGTAGCATAACAAGACAGAGTAAGATGACATTGTGAAAACCATCCTTAAGCTCTGGGTTGTTTTGCCCTGTCCATGGAACTCCTCCAACATTCATGCCAAACACTGCATTAAAGACCAAACATCAAAATCGTACGATATTGCCTACGGATGTGAATTACAGAAGTCAAAGAGTCAGATCGTTAACCTCCTGTAATGAGGGATAATGGGAGGAATATGATTGAAAGGAATGAAAGATAGTAGAGTTTCCTGTTTATTTGCTCCGACTGCCAGCTGTCAAGACCAGCCTGAATTGCCATGACACGATTTACTATAAATCCTACATTCTCCTTCAACCTCCTTAACCTTCCAATTAATTCTTCAAGAGAGTTAATGTCTTCACTGGCAAACCACCGTTTTGAAGAGCATTTTTCTTTGACTCGTGGAAATATTTGTTCTCCATGAGAAATCACCTGATTAAAATTCAAGAAAATGCAAGTCCAAAAGGAAGTTTAGTCCACAAAATTTGCTCCATATGATTATCAGAATTCAAAAGTGAGAACAAATCAGATGAATGCTAGTGTCTTCCTAGCCATGTAAGATCACTCTTAGTATTCACACGTAAGGGCCCATGCCCATCAATCTAAAATTCTTTTTGTAGAGGCCCATTAGCAAGATTTTAATGCTAAGCTTATTTAATATTATTCAAGTCATACTTTATTATTTACACACCGACATTCACATCCTCTCTCTTTTATCCCTCTACATTTTTCCACCCAACTCAAGAAAGAAGCGTTTGCCATTTGCAATTAAGTTCTAATAAACCTGTTTATTCTTTATAAGCAATTTTGAGTAATCTATTGAGGGAAAACATAAACAATGTATAACTTCTGCGTGCAATATTGAGTAATCTATTGAAGGAAAACATAAACGATGCATAACTTCTGCATGTAAGCTCGAACACTTACAGTTGTACATAACCTTATTAGTCTGCGTTTCTAAACATGAAAGACACCTTTATAGAATCTGGATCTCGGATCTCATTTTATAAATTACAGCTGGACCCAAGACCTTATGCTTGATGGCAAATATATTTAGTTTAGGTTGTCCATGAATTTGACACATAAAATTATATTTCACTGATTAAAATGGCTTCTTCAACGGGCTTTGTTTGACAATTGACACCCATAATTTCTTCTTTCCCGGGTCCATTATTGCTCTGAATCATCATGAATTCAGTTCAGCAAGTAAAATCAATATTACAAACAAAATAGTGGATTATCACAAAGAACACAAGGATTGCTCACAAGACCCAACTGACATTAAATAAAATAACAGGATTAAAGTACCACCTGAAGGAGACGCTGCAAATTAAGATGCAGTTTGGGGAATCTTCTATCATCGAGCATTTGTTTCTTCAAAGCAAAACCACCTGCAATCAAGCAGAACAGTTGACCCTGATAAGTCAACAGTTATAGAAGAAGAATGCACACAGACAGAGAAACTTCAGAAATTATCTTAAATTCTTAATCAGACCAAAGTCATTCAAGATGAATATTATTTACAATGCTACATTAACATTCTTAGGAGCTGCTTGATACACTGATCTGATATCTTAACTACCCAAGTATTTGGGTATAGATAAGATGTATGGATATCTTTAAGATTCCCATGTTCAGTGTGACAACTGACATATTAAAGAAATGACACAATTGATTATCGATTAAAGTTGGTAAAGCCTTATAGGAGGAGATGTTAGATTCCCACGTGTTTTAGGAGGGGTATGAGATATCGAATTGGTCAGGGATCTAGGGTACTAGTAGCGTTATCCTATATCCATGTCCCAAACAAAAACATACCCAAGAATCCTAAATGCCTAAATAAGGATAATAAGAATAACAATATACCAAACACTCTCTAATAGGTTTATAAACAGAAGTATATGCAGTAATTCCTCCCCTAGTTTTTGGCTTTTCACTTGAGCAAATTGGTATAAACAAATTTTTAACTGAATGTCCTTTCAAACATAACTTCTTTCAGTAACATATTACGTTATAAAATGCCATAACGAGACCTTCTTCATTGCAAATTCTGTCAAATCATATTTTGCAAGAAAGATTCAGATTAAAAACCCTGGCTAGGGTCAGAAAATTCTAATTAGATCTCGACATTTATTTGGTACATACAGTTTATATTGCCATTTGTTTATTACATTTCATATTCATTCTCTTCACTAAACAACTGGAATATAAAGGTGGAATATATTTGACACTAAATGACGCTAGTGGAAGATAATAAATTACATAGGCTACAGACATGTAGGGCAAGTGTATATAAATATATATATATATATATATATTCATTAGAATACTAGTTCTTGTAAGCCCATCAACTTGTATATAATAAATATGTATGGATTAAAAAGAACAAAAATTAATATTCTGGGGCATAGAACATGAATAAATGATGCTTTGGACCATGTAATGCAAGCTCCAATAAATAGGCCTTAGGATGGCTCTTAATCTATTAATGCCAACAATGAAAATAAGCTCACACTATGCAATGCAACATAAAACTTCTGTTAAACCAGTAATCTTTCGCTACCTCTTACATTAACTCAACACATAAAGATGACCAATTTTGGTGAGGCAAGGATAAACAAGCCAACACTATATATTTTTTTAATCATTCCACAATTAATCTTTTTCCTTTATTTATTTAGGAAGCGCATAGCTCTCAAAGAATAAATTCTGGTGCTCAAAAACCACTTTACCACTCAGATTTGCTGGAATATATTTGACTCTCCCATTTATTGCTACAAGTTCTTAAACTTCAAAATAGCAAAGACGCCTTAAATGAATGTTGTCTATTGCAAGGTCTACAAAATAATTTATCAATATTTAGGATTATGTTCAATTAACTATATAAAGTTCAATGTCCCTAATCACCAAATGTGTTAGAATCAGACCTCAGTTACTCTCTCTCTTTCTCAGTATTACTGAATGAGGTCAATTAATTATCACAAAAACAGATGAGATCTCTTAAATAATTTTAAACCTTCAACATCAGAAAATTGCAAGTTACATAGAAACTCATCTCCACAGTCCACCAAAGTCAGGCGATAGAATAAGTGAATGACTACCTAAAGGCATATTAGCAGCCACCAACAACCACATAGTTTTTTCAAGAAAAGAGGATCACTTAAAGCTAATAATAAATGTATCTCAAATAGCAGCAATATTAGCAAATAGAGTTTCAGTGGTGTTCCATTGTAAGAGAATGAGGTTGGGGGTCAAGCTGTCATTAATAGAAATTACCTTTATCCAAGTCGAGCTCCACAGAGTCCAACTCCATCTCAAGTTTAGTTACAAGATCCTGAAGCTGATCTATATGTGTGTCAATTATATGAAGCACAAGATTTGAGACTGATCTAGGCACTGGATTGTCAGCTTCCTCAGAGTGATTCATAGTCAGTAAGAATTCAAGAACATGCTCCTTAATCACAGTCCCACTCCCTGGCTTCTTCTGATCTCCAAAATGAGGGGAACTTTCCACACTAGGAATCTCAGAAAGAAGAGACTCTTCCATCCTTGAGAAACCTAATCTGGGAACACGCCCCAAAGACACTGTAATGACTGAATTTTCTGTAACTCTAGCAGCAATCCTAAATGTAAAGTCACTGGAGGGAGAACCAGGTGAATTAACCCTGAAGACAAGTGCCCCATCAACATGAGCACAAAAGGGTCCATTGCTGACAAGTGAAAGAATGTCCTGGAGTTTCAAAGGGGGGCAAAGAACACCAATTAGGTCCTGCGCAGACTGCGACAACTTTTGATTTCCTTTTGGGAGTTCTACATGGTACCAAGAAAACTCGTTCCCTCTTCCTTGTTGTGCTATATCTGATTCCAATTTTCCCTTTTGATAAAGGTCTGCTAGATCCCACTCCTTATTATAAATATTCCCCATGCCATCAAATATATAAGCTCTCTTCTTCACCAAGCCTGCAGGATGGGATGGGTAGATTCGGCGCTCTGTTAGAGGCATGCTTGCAGAAGGTTCACTGTCCATTTCAGCCTCCCCATTCATTGCCTCACCATTCATCATAAATCTTTGATTAGCTAGTTCCATAACTTTCTCCAGCTATACTTAACTATGCTTTCAATTATTAAACAATTCGATTGAAAAACTCGATTCAGTTCTGCTATCTCATAAACTAGACATTTCAGATTTCATATCTTCTAAACAAACCAAAATGCCATTGTTGTGCCAATCATCAATCTCACAAGAAAAATTCAATAATCCAGGGTAACTCAAGTATTAAGTTGATTTAAACAGTCTGAAAGCAAGCAAAACCCAGAAATAGATTCAGAAGGGGCATAAGCAGACTGACGCACTCAAAATTTGAACAAACCCCACCATGCGCACTAGAAGCCACCGGCCAGATTATGACGCCACCAATCACTATAACCTGAAACAATATTGCAAGCTTTCAGATTCTATTTAGTCTCGAAAAGGCCAGTTGTAAAATCTCCAGCAGATCACAGCAACCGCAATCCGAACACAACTTCAACAATATAAACAACTCAATAACACATTAAATGCAGAAACGTAGAAGAAAAGTGATTCACCTCGCTGACTACCGAAAATTCAGCAGGCCAAGACCAATACCCAAAGACCCAAATCAAAATCGTCAATGCCCACAGAGTTCAAATGTTAAATAAGGACAGATTGAACTCGTTCACCGGCAACACAAATAGAATGCTTGAAACGGAAGGAAGACTTGTGAAGAGAATAAAATAAAAAAATAAAAAATTAACAAATGCCGACGATGAGAGGCTCAAGGAAGGAAGGGACCGAGTTTCAGGGTTGTTACCTTCGAGGAAACTTCCCGTGCTTCTCCCAGTGGCGTTTTTCAAAATCATTGATTACGTATATTTTGTTTTTTTTATTAAATTCTGAAATCTTATCCAATTAAAAACGTGTCACGTCGATGCACGTTGTTTAGTTTCAACGACGCCAGGATCATTCACAACGTCTTTGAGCCTTTTATTTTTGGCTGAACCGCTGAAAAACCTACTTCGACACTTGAACAGTCCTTTTTCTTTTATTTTTAAATATACAATACCTCTCATGTAATTATCATCTATATTATGTATCTTTTCACTAAAATATTTTTTATTAATTAAAGAAAATTAATATTTACATATTATGATATATTATTTTATTGTTAATTTAGATAAAAATGTCACAAGTAATATATTTTACTCAATATGTTTTTAGATTAATAAATGGTTTAGCTAAAAAAATGTAATATTAGATTATTAAATATTAAAAAAATATTATAATAGATCCCTATAAAAATTAAATATAAAATTAAATTAAAGTGCAACAATTTCATAATTATAATAGTAATGAATACATACTTTAAAAACATAAGTAAGATGCGTACGAATCACTTTATTTTTTTATATATCTTCTCACATTATATTATTATTTGATTTCAAGAGGATCCGAAATCCTTGTTACTACCTCATAAATTAAGCTAATGGTTGTATAATTCATTATAAATATTAAATAATTAATAATGTGACTCGAGTGATGTACGAGTTAATATACATATCACAATTTTACTTATCAAATAAATAAGAATAATTAAAATACATATAAAGAAATATATGTACAACAATAATGACACATTGAGGCTAATATCATCTTTTATTAACTAAATGGAAGAAAATGTAAAATTAAAGAAAAAAAGAAAAGAAAATATGAGAGAAAAAGAGATGAAAATACGAATAAGATGTTCAAATGAAAGATATAAATATCTACATTAATTTTAAATTTTAAAAATTTTAATTTTGAGAAACAAAAAGAATTTTAAATTGGTCAATAATGATGTTCATTTTTAAAAAACTTTCAGATGAAGATAGAAAGAAAATGCAAATTTCACAGATTGATCATTAATGACGATACAATAAAGAATTTTAGCGTCTAGCTTGTATAGAATAAAGAAAAATGAGTGATAATTTATTATTATAGTTTGACTCTAATAAAAGTAATTTTAAATTTATTATAATTATTTAAGATAAAAAATAAATAATATGTCAGTGCACTGACAGCTAGCAAATATGAAATATGTACATTCATAAAAGTTTCTATAATTAATGTTGAGGAGTGAAATTCTTTTAATTTGTTATATAAATTCATTATACACATTAAATAATTGGTTGTCTTTCCAACTATAAATTAACTCAGTTAAGATTAATGTTGACTAAAATGCATTGAAGTAACCTAGTTGTATTGAAATAAGTGATTTTGTAACATTCCAAATTTTTACGTTTATTAAATATAGGCAAATTAGTCTATATTTTCAAAGGGAAAAATTTATAAATAGAAATAAAGTGGCTTTTCCAAAAATTAGAGATTGGAGAAAATCACATGAAACTTTAGAAATAATTTTTGGTGATAAATAAAATTTTTTCATTTATACCAAGGACCTATTTGTAAATACAAAAAATTGTGAATAGCCATATTAGAATTTTAGCTAAACAATTTTTTATGGCAACAAAACATGAAGGAAAGTATGCATAATACGTGGTGTCTCACTTGTCTTCACCATAGCCTTGCACCAATAGGAGAAGACCACACATCACCCATCCACCTTAGCTTTCTTCCATCCATGTGGCACCACCTAAGCTCTCCATTGCATAACACTTTGATGTCCTCGGCCAGCATAGGAAGTTAGAGCACATGATGGAGAAGATGGAGGAATTTAGGCACATGAGCATGTGAAGCTCTCGACCACATTCCCTTTTGGCAGTAGCACATCATGGGCACCAACTTTCTGTAGTGATTCTCGGCTAAGTGCAGAAGAATGTTGGTAGCCACGTGAGAGAGCTTCAATTCCTATGTTATGCTGTTCTTAAACCTGTGGAAGGCTTGGGTGAGTTGTCTTCAAGTTAGGCAGCCACCAAAAACCTCTAAAGGACACCTATGCTTCATCCATGCTGACCAACTTTTGAGCTATCTTCGTGGAGGGTGTGAAACCGAGAAAGAGAGGAATTTGGTGCAGTAAAAACGTGACTGTCTTCTCCACGTGAGGAACCTCTTATGCCACTAAAATATGACCCTTAGTTGCATTTTCTACTGTCAAAACCGAGAGGAAGAGTGTGAGGTTCTGCTGTCATCAAACCTTGGTTTTCCTTGAGGATTTTGGTGTGCAACCCGTGAGCAAATGAACCAGAATTTTTGCCTCTGTTCTACTGCACTAAAACAGAGCAAAAAGTGGAGATATTAGGCAAGTTTGCAAGGTCTTTTCTAGCCAAACCAATAAGCCATCCTTGGGAAACTTTTGTACTGACCAAAGGACCATCTTTGCAGTGGATTTGAGGTCCAAAGCACACCTTCACAGCAGCAAAAACTATAACAGGAAAGTGCAGAAAATTTGGAGATAAAGTGAGCTTGGAGTCTCTAGTAAGCTTTAAATCCTTTCTTTTAGCTATGCATGTGTTTTAGAAATAATTAAACATGTCTTAGAGAGTCCCTAGATGAGTTTGGGAGAGCCATGAAGCAAAAAGAATGGAAAAACATGGAGTTTAGATGTATGCATCCATGACAGGGACTAAACTGAATAAAATCAAAAGTTTTTAGGAATAGCTATAATTTCGAAACAAGATATATTTGTGACCTATGGACTTAGATGAAACTAAGTATGGTCTTAGATCATGAAAAAGATAAGGGAAAAATAATTATTGAGGACCTAAGTGAATGAAATGAAAAGTTGGAAGGAAAGAGTAAAAATTCTGAAAATGTCCAGATTGAATATATATGGGATTTTAGTTAAAATTTGATGGAATTTACCAAATTTTGAAGGTTATTTATATGGTTAAAGTTCACATTAAGGACCAAAGTGAATTAATTCAAAGTTGTTGAGGAAAAAGGAAATAGGGTGGAATTTGAGAAATAAATTAGAAGAAATTTTAGCTGATTATAATTTTTGAATTTGGGACTATAAATGAGATTATAGACATTACGTAATTAATTTTTGAGGTACAAGATTTAATTAATTATGAAATAGTAATTTTAATCTATTCCTTATTAGGATATTTTTTTTAGCTAATTATATTTATTTAAATTGGGGATTAGAAATAAGATTGCGAATAATACATAATTAATATTTAGTGCACAGAAATTTCATTTAAAAATGGAATAGTATTTTTTTAAATATTCCATATTAGGATTTTAATAGCTAATTTATTTTATCAGCACCTTGGAATAATTTCGAGTGGAATCGGTACAAGACGATAAATTCAGGTAGCCAGTTACATTTCATAAAAGCGCTGTTCATATATTTTGAAATTGTTTTATACTGAAAATGATTTAATTATGAATTATGTGATGAAAATAATTTATTGATGAATTATGTGATATTCAACTCTATGCATTGTTATGTATGTATATGTATTATTATGATACTCATGTGCTAAGGCAGTGTACGCCAAGCATCTGGGGTACGACGGTACGCGCCAGTATAAGACTTGCCATGGTTAGGGCGGAAGCAGCTATGCATGACGATGCTAGTGTCAGTCTTGCTGACCTTTGGGCCACAGGGTATAATTAGACCCTGATGGTAGGCACTGAGAATAGTGATGACCCTTGGCACCACTTGAGGTGAAACAGACTCTTGTGGTATTAAGACCTAGGGATAATCTCTGCATGACAGTGGCATAGATGAGTTGAACTGAATTATGAATGGTGTTATGAACTTGCTTTTATAACTGGGAATGGTTCTTGTTTTCAAGATTAACTACTGGCTACTGAGATTTCTATGTCTCATAATTTTTGTACTGTATTAACCATTTCCAGGTGCAAACCAAAATGGGAATAGCGGGGTTGCAGCAGAGAGTCAGTAGCTGTAGCCTAGATTTTATAGTTTTTGTAAAATAATCAAGACTTAATCTCCAGTGATATGTATATATGTCGAAATGACGGTGATGTTAATGGCTCTTAGTTGCCTTTAATTATGGACTTGAGATCTTTGAAATTTAAGGTTTGAGAATTGACATAATTATTCACTAAGGAACCTTATCTTAAAAATCTTTTATACTGGAGATAGTTTAATGAAAATTTTGAGGTGTTACAGATTTTGCAGAGAAACCAATTTAAATTAGACAAGTAGCATTGATTTTTTTTTAATAAACTATTTATAATTAGACAAGTTGCAAACGTAGTTGCTATAACCTATAATGCAAGACTGGTCATTATTTCTCAGCTTGGAGATATTAAAGTTGACAGAAACAAATTATGTTAATGTGTGCTTCGCGTTGATATTATAAAGCTTTCGACAAATAATAAGTATATTACTATTGCGGAGCTTGTTGTCAATAATCTGGAAAATTAATATGTTAGTGTGTGTGTATACGTTTATACTTCTAGAGAAATTTAATAAAAAAAATGAAATTTATTTTAAAATTCAAAAAAATATTTAAAATATTAATTTAAGAGACAAACCTCTATTATTCTTAATTATACGGGTAAGTAGTGAGTCGGGTTAATTTGATAAATTTGTCCAAATTTATCCAAATTGCATATTTAAACTAGTTTGGTTAAGTTGAGTCAAAAAAATCTTTACTTGACCATTGGTGGTTCGGCTAACAAGTTAAAAATTTTTCAACCCAAACCTTTGTCTTCTCTAGAATCTCTACTCTTGATGTCTTCAATCTCAAATTGAAAAAAAAAAAAAATTACCTGTGAGATGATTGTTCAAATAAAAAAAAAATTCTTACCAATTAAAGGGGAAAAAAAATTGACTAAATCTTCTTCGCACAGATGACGATCGTCAGAGATGCTCCTCTCTAGTAAGAGAAACACAAATGATGCCAGCAAAGTCCCTTAGTTGCTATAGAACGAGGAGAGATAGTATCGCTCCATGCAAAAAATCGTACCACCTTGATGACAGTTGGCAAAGGCGCTCATTCTTGGCCAGTGAAAGCTCAAACAATGCTAGCAACAACAATTGTGGTAATGGCGAATGCAAGTCGAGCGTGGATTGAGACAGAGAGAGGATATGAAACTCTGGATGCAAAAGATAGGAAGAAGAAGGGGGGAAAAATAAGGAAAAGAGAAAAAAACACACACACACAAAAGCTCACCCCGTCTCATCCCAAATTAACATGTTAAGGTTGGTTTGAGTTGGTTCAGTTCTACACCTCAAAAATTCATTGACCTGACGCTACTTGTGCTCACTCCTACTTAATTAGATAAAGTATGGGTGCCCAGACAATGACTTAGTTGATTATAAGTTAAATTTACATAAAAATTAGTTAAGTTTCAACTCACAAGCTAGTTATTTTGGTTTAGGCTCTCTTGGAAATTTTGTTCGAGATGGCAAAGCCCAAACATTAATGAATTCTTCCAAAACAAAAACTGCTTTTTCTTTGTTGACGCGAGAACACAATCTAGAGGCCCAAGCCCACAAACGACTCGGGACCTTCTTGGGCTCCAACCCTATGCTTAATTTGGGCTGAATTTGAGTTGGGCTTTCTATCATTTTCTTTTTCGAAGTTGGGTTTGGCTCCATTATTTTACTAACAAAATTAGATAAGTCCATTGTTAACAGGAACCACATATTTTATTTGTAATTCAAATTCAGAATAAAGTTCTAGGAGTATCGGTCTCATTTGATTGCATTTAATTGGGGCTATATTTGATTCATTTTAATTTTAATTTATTAAGTATATATTTTTTTTAAATTTTTTAAGTATTTAATTACTTTGAATATATCTTATTTGGTCAAATTTCGTGAAAACTCTTTAAAACATTCACATGTATTTAAGACATACAAATGTTAAAAAAATATCTTTTATTGACATGCATTTTATGTGTACAAATATTGTCAAAACAAGTAGACTTAATTATTTAGTATTTAAATTTAAAAATAATATCTCAATAATCAAATATGTATTCAAGTTTAAACATCTAAATAGAAAAAAAAATTCACCTAATTAATGTTAACTTAAAATTGTTCGAACTTATATATATATATATATATATGTATGCCAGAACTCAATTCCTTTCTTTTATCGTTTTTCTACATTTTAAGCCCCTAATTTTTTCAATTACTACATACGCATTTATCATAATTTTGTATATATTGTAGAAATCTCACACTCACTTTATTTTTTGTCAAAACAATTAACCTACACAACACGATATTGTAATTTTATGCGTATCGTAAATTCGTAATAATAAAGATAATTAAAGTAATGTTAATATTTAATATAAAACTATAACTTTATTTTTAATATGATAGTAAAGATAGTTAAATAATTTTACAATGAGAGAGATTACATATATTATGTAACAAAAATTAATTTTAATGATAGAAAATACATTAAAAAAGAATCGAGTATAATATTTAAAATTAAAATGGGACTAAGTGTAATTTAACCAAACTTTATAGAATATAATTGTGATCTACCTTAATTGATTTCAATATATTTTTGTCCAATTCGTTAAATATTGAGCCATTATTATTATTGACATTCAACTATTTTTTAATCATTGGTTCAATTAATAGAGGGCTTCATCCTTTAATTTCTTTTTTAGTGATTCATGTGATATTGTTTCTATTTCTCAATCAAACTTTTTTTTTTTTAACGTTTCTTTTCTTTTTGTCAAAGTATACAGCTAACTAAAAGACAAGCATGAGCACAGTACATAAAATGCAAATAATAGAAACAGATCGAAACAAAAAACATGAATGAAAAAAAAATTGTTATAGTAAACATGAATAAATTATATCTTTATACCTAGATCTACAAGCAAGTTTTACTTAAACTTATGTCTATTTATTATCAAATCAAATTATACTAAAGTTGTCACTAAGCTAGCTATGACCTATGATCTGAGAAGAAATGGTTTATAGCTACACAAATTATATTAAAATTGCGTTCAGCTGTACAAATAAATTAGTTTATTATTTATTTGACGTTCGTATTTTATAAACGAATTTATTTTAATAGTTTATAAATTATTTTAAAATGTTATTTTTTTTGTGTTTATTTTATTCTTATCACTTTTTCAAAATAGTCATTATACCTTTAAATTTACTATAACTTAAATCTCTAAATTTATTTACTTGTTTGTAAATAATTTTTTAATTAAATATTTTATCATTATTTAAATTTATGTATAAAATATATTTTATGTAATATATATATATATATATATAATCATACTAAAGTTGTCACCTAGCTAGCTATGGCCTATGATGTGAAGAAATGGTTTATAACTGGGAAAATTATATTAAGGCCGTGTGTAAATAAGTTAACTTATAGTTTATTTGACTAACATATAAATTTATTAGAAATGTTCGATAAACGAGTTTATTTTAGTAATTTATAACTTATTTTGAAACATTATTTTGAGTAGCTTATAACTTTTGATTTTTTGTTTTTATTTTATCTTTATCACTTTTTTAAAATACTCATTATATTCCTAAATTTATTATAACCTAAATCTCTAAATTTGTAAATAATTTTTTAATTGAATTTTTATCCTTAATTAAATTTATATATAAAACATATTTTATTATATATTTAATATCATATAGTATTTTATATATGTAATATATATATATATATAATATTATATATTATTACATATAATAATTTAAAAATTAAAAGCTAATATGTTTATTTGTATTATTTTGAAATTATAAAATATGTCATTTTATATTTTTTAACTACTTCAAGAGCTACTTTTATGAAACACTTATAATTCAATAAGTTAACTTATAAGCTTTTAATATTATATATTATTACATATAACAATTTAAAAATTAAAAACTGATATATTTATTTGTATTATTTTAGAATTATAAAATATATATCATTTTACATTTTTCAACTACTTCAAGAACTGTTTTTATTAAATATTTTAAATTCAATAAGTTAGCTTATAAGTATTTAACTTTTAACTAAAAATTAATTTATAAATTTTCATTTAGTTTATTAGTTAATTTTGTCGAATAGAGCTTAAATGTGGCTACAAATCTAATTTAAAAAAATTAATTTATTCATCTGCAATTTAATTAATCATGACCAGCTTCATCAAATCAAGTGGTGGTAGCTTTAATTTTGTGGTCTAATCGTGGTGTCAACTTGCACCAATTAGTTAGGTCAAGCTTGCTTTTCAAGTTATCTTCAATAATCTAAAATTAATGATTACCAGTAATTTAATTATGACCCCACCTTATGAGATTTGGGGATGAAAGAGAAACAAGAAATCATAATGTGTGTGTATATGTTAGGCTTTGAACTTTGTGTTTATCAGTTTAGACTTTAGAGACTAATTTGAGTCCACTTAAGTTGCATCGGCCTTAGGACACTAATTATTAGGTTCAAGATAAACCAAAACGATACATGATATTTTAGGTTCACCTTCGATACTATTCATCTCTCATTTTTGTCTTTACCATATGAGTTGTATAATTAAAGTATTTATATTTGGTACACTAATATTAAGGAAAAGAAAATATGCTGCATTCTTTATATTTTTTTATTTAGAATATGGCAAGTGTGATTTTTCAATTTAACATTACATGATTGATTTTTTTTAAAGAATTTTTTGCACGTTATATTTTAGTAAAAAAATTAAAAATAAAAATATAAGGAACTTTGTATACTGATACTCCTGATATTAATATGTTTAATTAGTGTTATTCAAAATATATCAAAATATACACATAAGATAAATAGTTCTTTATATTGATTTTATTTGGTTTCATACTAATATAAGACCACACTAATCATTAATTAATATAAAAGGTGCGCATCTTAAATCGTCTAATTTTTTTTTATTACATTGGGACTTGAAATTTTGCTCGTAAACTCACAGTCTAACCTAATTATATTACTTAATGCTCAAACTACATGCTCAAAAATACTTTTACCGTGAAAATACCAATTTGAATGATCTCAAATATATATATATATATATATATTGTAAACTTTCTAAATTAATAATATATATAAATAACAACAATTTGTTCATTGAATTTCTGTTGCACGTCTAATCATCCAAATCATGAGGACCCATTTAAGGTTTCTCTATGTATGATACACGCAGAGATCGTTACAAACAAATCAAATTGTGTATACATATATAGTTACATAATTAGATACAATCCTTGTGGTTCCTCACAGTTGTCAATGGAAAATGCTAGATTGGTGCGTTTATTAATTAGTAGTATTGTTCACGAAAAGGAGAGGCTAGCTAGCTGCATGGCTGCGATGTGATCGATGATGTCGTTGGCAAAATTAACGATGATTTTTTAAACAAATTATATTATTGTTTGAATATTTAATTAAGGAACATTCTAAGAAAAATATTTAATTAGCCGAAACTATGAACTCAATAACCGATTGAGGAATGTTGTTGAATTTCTTACTGTGAACTTTTCTTTATTCTTCGATTTGTTCGCACATGAGTGAGCACCATATCAGCAGTAAAAGCCAGAAGCTAAAAGATGACACCACGATTGTCCCCACCGACTTACAATTCATACTAAGGGTATGTTTAATTCATACCCAAAAAGAAAAGAAATAAGAATTAGAATGAAAATTAGATATTTTATTAAAATATTTTAATTTAAAAAAGAAGAAGGAAAGTTTAGTATTTTTAAGAGAATAATTTAGATAATTTTTTATTATTTTTTATATTATTCAAATTATAACGTAATCATTCTATCAAACATGTTATAAGTGATCAAAAAAAAAAGAATAAGAATGAAAATGAAAATTAGATATTTTATTAAAATATTTTAATTTAAAAAAAAAAGAAAGGAAAGTTTAGTATTTTTAAGAGAATAATTTAGATAATATTTTATTATTTTTTATATTATTCAAATTATAACGTAGTCTTTCTACTAAACATGTTATAAGTAATCAGAAAAGTGCTTTTTGTTTTTAAAGAGCTCATAAAATCCTCACCTAAGCGATGAGAAGCTAATTTTTAAAGTACGATTAAGTGTGAAAACAAAGACTTCTCCTAATGGTGTTTGTTACATACATGTCAGCTAAAGCATACATTGAACTTAGGATAAGATGCTGAAAACTCGGACCAACATGTTGGTAAAGTGATTTAAAACGAAAGGTAGAGAAAAAAAAAAATAATTATCATTAAATTATAAATAAATTAAGGCAGAATTTGTGCATGAAACAAAAGAAAGAAATATTATTGATTTTTGATAATATAGAAAGAAATATTATTGTTTTTTGATAATAGATTCTATATTAATCTTAATTATTGATTTATAATTAAGATTATTGATAATTTTCTTCTTTTATCTCTTATATTAAATCACTCAACTTATTTTATATATATATATATATATATATACACGTAAATCCAGTTAAATGGTGAGTATCAATTAAAAAAAAACGTAAATCCAGTTAAATAGTGAATATCAATAAAACGATCAATATGTATATAAAATATTCATACAAAAATGTTTTTGATTGTCATTAAGGCTTTGTTCGGTGAAATTAGCTTATAAACTAGCGGATAATTTATAAGCTAGCTAATAGCTTATAAATTAATTTTTAACTTATACCTTATAAGCTAACTTATTTGAATTAGAAGTGTTCGGTAAAAATAATTGTTGAAATAATTGAAAAGTATAAAATAAAATAATATAAATAGACATATATTTTTTAATTCTAAAATAATATAAATAAATATATCATTTTTTAATTAAATTATTATAAATATAAAATTTATTAAAAATATATATTTATATATTTAATTATATTTTATATATGTATAATATATTTTCACATATATAATATATTTATATATATTATTATATTTTATTATATATAATAAAATATATTTACATATTTTATTATTTTTATATATATTATATATATTTATAATATATTTAATATATTTATATATTTTTATCATATATTATTTTATATATATACATATATAATATTATATATATATATATAATATATTATATATAAATATAAATATAAATATAATAAAAGATGAGTAAATAAGATATAATAAAGTAAAGGGTATAATGAATTTTTTAAAAAAATAATAAAGACAAAGTAGAAACAAAAAATTTTAAATTATTAGCTATAAGTTACTCAAAGTAACTTATTATAATAAAATATAAGCTAATAAAATAAATTTATTTACGCACAATTTTAACGAAATTATAAGTTAGTTAAATAAATTATAAATTGTTTTATCAAATACAATCTTAATATATTGATGTTACATCGTGAAGTTAGAGTATCCGCATCCACTTTCACACGGAAGCCCTTCGCTCTTATATGGCTTCTTCACGGATGTCAATGTCATGTCATCCGTCTAAGTCCATGGTAGTCCCTGAAAATGTTTATAGGTTTGGTTCCATTTTATTTTTGATAGTGACAAAAAAATCTATATCATATCATATTAAAAAAATTAATAGATTGTATTGGTCAGATATAACAGATATTTTAAAATAAAATTGAGACAAAAAATTAAAAGAGATAAAACCCTCAAATAAACTCTGAAACCTATCGAGGGATTAAAAAAATATCAATCAAAAGAGACAAACTAAAATATATTAATAAAATTTTTGAAGTCGTTTCATTTATCATTTTTCATATTATATTGACAGGTGTTTACTCATTTTAACTAATAATAAGTTATATTTTCTCCAAAATTACTAGTAGCTCCAAAGTTTTCTCAAATGATTAAAAACTAAACAAAAAATCTCCAAAAACAGAAAACAAAACAAAAAGCGTACAAAAAGATTAGATCTAAAAATAAAAAAACTTATATAGAAAAGACTAGATTTGAAAACAAAAACTCTTACAAATAAGAAATGAAAACTTCTACAGAGAAAAAACAAAGATTTCCATAAATAAAAGACAAAGAAAAGAGTGAAGAAAGAAGAGTAAGAGCAACCCTATACAGGAGAAGAAGAAGTTGAAGTGGGTAGCTTAGTTTACTTTTGGTTGGATAATTTAATTTGATTTTAAATAATTTTATTTACAGTAATTTGTAATTTTTAATTTTAATAAAAATATATACAAATATAAAAAGAAAAAAACTAAATTAATATATATATAATTTTATTGGTATAAAAAATATAAAAATATGATTTTTCATATAAGGTGGATTTGATTTTATTAAATCAAATTAAATTAAAATTGACAAATGAATTGAATTAATTAAAATTTATATTTTAAAATTTGATTTAAATAATTTTTTTTCAATTTTAATTAATTATTTTGGTTTGATTTTGGCAGGCACTCCATCACTCAAAGTAGTGCCGTAATTTTCGCTCCAGGTCACCATTTCCTATATATATATATATATATATATATATGCATGGAATAAACTTATGGACCAATCCGCGAGGAGGTAAGGATGTGTTTGGTATGGTAAAAAAATGAGCTTATATAGCTTATTCAACTAACTTATAACATATTTGGCTAACTTATAAGTTTATTAGAAGTGTTTGGTAAACGAATTTATTTTAATAGTTTATAATTTATTTTGAAACACTACTTTTTGTAGCTTATAGTTTCTGTATTTTTCTTTTTATTTTACTCTTATTATTTTATCTAAATGCCCATTATATCATTTTTTTTATTCATAATCTAAATCTCTAAAATATTTTTATTGTGGATAATTTTTTTATATTTAATTAAATTTATTTTAAACAAATATATATATATATAAAAGATAAAAAATATGATATATCTAATATGTTAGTATATATTACACTTTTTAACCTAAGTATAATATATAAAATATAAAATTATATATATATGACATAATAATATTTATTAATTAATTTTATATATACAATAATTTAAATCAATTTAATTAAAAAAATTAATATGTTTATTTTATATTATTTTGAGATTATAAAATAATACAAGTAATTTTATGTCTTTTAGTGTTATTTTACATATTTCAATTATTTCAATAGTTATTTTTATCAAACACTTTTAATTCAATAAACTAACTTATAAACTACCAATTTTTAATTAAATTATAAATTTTTACTTAATTTATCAATTATTTTTACCAATCACACCTTTAACCTCTTTTATATCGTACTACTGTTAGAATTATTCAAGGCTGTGTGTCTACGTGGAATAAACCTATTGAAAATTCCGTAGCCTTCACGGATCACACTTGGGCGTCCCTAATGTTGTCATCGGTCAATTCCAACGGTGGCCACTCTATAATCCAAATCGCTGCCGTAATTTTCACAGCACATCACCATCCCATATAAATATATATATAAATATATATATTCCATAGAGAAGTTAACCTTTTTTTTTATTTTTAAAATTATTTCAAAATAATATATAGTAATAAAAAGGTATTTTAAACAAATCAAAAAATGGATCAAACGATAAAAAACTTAAGATATTGAGCTCTTCATAAATTAATTATAAATTTATGTATAGTTTCTTATATCTTTATTATTAAATTTTTCACTAAAAATAAAATAAAATAAAATAAATGAGATCAATTCCTTCTATCAGTATTATCAAATTATCTAATTAAAATATAACAAATATATGATTTTTTAATTAAAATATAATAAATATATAATTTTTAAAAAATAACTATATATTTTTTACAACTTATCATTATATCATTAGTCTTTTAAAAAATCTTTTACATATGTTATATTTTTAATGAATAACTTTATAATAAATATATAAAAAATATACATCTTACTCAATACTAATTGAGTGGTAAAAAAATAGGCAAAAGTATACTTCATATCTCTGACGTTTATATCAATTTTCACTTATACTCTTAATGTTTATTTTTGGTCAAATATGTCCCATATATTTAATTTTTTTGTCAAATATGCTCTTTTTTTAACACCGTCAAATATACTAAAGGAAAAATACTAACTGGACAATTCACGTAATACATATTACCCACCATGTCATTTGTCACGTGAATTCATAATTTAAAATTATAAAAATACCCTTAATAATAATTTAAAAAAAATTATTTCTTCGTCGCCACTTGCTCTCTCTCTCTCTCTCTCTCTCTCTCTCTCTCTCTCTCTCTCTCTCTCTCTCTCTCTCTCTCTCTCTCTCTCTCTCTCTCTCTCTCTCTCTCTCTCTCTCTCTCTCTCTCTCTCTCTCTCTTCCCCCGTTGTGCGCCTTTTCTCATTTTCCTTCAATCTTCATCCTCAACCTCACTTTCTCTCTCTCTTCCCTTCATAGCCTCTTTCTCTTTTTCATATTTGACAAAAAATAAATATTAGGAACATAAATAAAATTGATATAAACATTATGGATATAAAATATACTTTTGTCAAAAAAAAATATAATTATTCATTCATTTGTAAAAATCATATATTTATTATATTTTGTCCGATAAATTATACATTTATGTATCTTTATTTGGCAACACATAAGTTTACATATATATATATATATATATATATATATATATATATTCACCCCAGCGCCCACGCAATCCAGTTCTCTACGAATGGCGTGCCCAAAACGATGCCATAAATTACTATTTTAGTTCTGATTTTTTTTTTTTGGTTACACACGAGGCAATGATATCAATGTGATGAGCCGTATTTTACTTCACCTATTGTTTAAACATGAGGCTTAAACTCATGTTCAACAAATACGACCTAATATTTGGCTAAAAGAATATTGCAGACAATTTGATGACATTTCTCTAAACAGTAAAACTTAAAACATCTACTTTCTTATAAATGTATACTTAATGAAAGCCGGTTAGTTCAAATATTACTAACTAATCAAATGACACTTACAACCTCCAATGGACTGCTTTGAATATGGTTAGGCCATTGTAATTAACTTACACCTCAATCTCAATAATAATAGTTTCTCCTCTGCATATTTTTTAGTGTGTGTAAAGTGAAAGAAATAATTTTATGTGAGAGGTGATAAGAGGACGAAAATAATTATTTTAGATTACTGTCAAGATTCATATGAAAATAATACAAAAATATATTTTTTTCATTTAAAAAAACCACATTTAGAATATATTTTATTAAATTGAAAAAAAAGTAATTCTATAACAATTAACTCACAAATTAGTTCGTTAGGACTCGTGAATATTTAATTTAATTAAATAACACTCACATTCTTGATGTGTGTGTGTGTGTGTTTGTTTTTGGCCATCTATACTTTTAATATTTCATTTCTTTGGAAGATATACTTGCATGGACAACCCAATTTCACATGCAGTTACGCACGTACGCAGGAATTGATATATAAGCAAAATATCTTAATTTGTAATCTTTAATCTAACTTTCTCGAAAGAACTTGATCAGTTATACGTACATGATTAGTCAGAGAAATAATATCAATATAATCATTTCCGAAAGATATTAATAATTAATTAATACATATTTTAATGTAATCGAAAAAATAATGTCCATATACACATACATACACATAGTTGACATAGTTGACCAAAACCATTATTTTCTGTAAAAGAAGAAGCACAAATATTAATTTAAAATCATTAAAAATTGAGTTCACAGCTGTCTTTACAAAGTCATTGTTTTCTGACTTTGATGGCATTATTCGGTTCATGGTCAGAATTATTTGCCGCTGGATAGCTGTATCCATTCCCATTGACGGTTGACGCCATTATATACTTTTGGTATTCAAATTTTGCTATAACAAAATCTGTCCAATCTCCAAGAGATATGGCTTTGACTTATTTGCTTAATTACAGCTAAATTTGACAACATTGTTTGAATTATTATTTTAATTCATACAATTATTTTAAAGTTCTTGTTTTCTCACTAGTCTGTGTGTCATACTGTTTAACAATTTAGATCGATGTACAAGGTCTCAATAATTGTCAACAAATAAAAATATCTTTAAATCTAGTGCTGTTAATTAAGATTAGAATGACACGTACTGTATATTTTTGTAAGCTCAAATTAGAAAGAAAATAGACGTGAAGAGATGAGAGAAGACTTATTCATTTGAGTCTAATATAAATCTTACTTTTTTCTCTCTATCCCTGTATATTTTGTAGCATTGAATACTAGATATTTAATTTGTACTTAATTTTAATATCATGAAGTGCGCTTACAAAAGTTTTTTCTTTTATTTTTTGTAATAACTTTTCCGCACACATTATTATTTGCGAGTGGCTCTTAAGTCTTAACATCCCAAAACGTCGTCGTGGGGTCCACTCAATAGGCAACGATAATAACAGGCAAAATTGAATAAGAGTAGCAGCCACTTCTCCGTAGAAATTTTAAGTCTTTCTTTTAGATTACAAGCAGTCACTTCTCCGTAGAAATTTTAAGTCTTTCTTTTAGATTACAACTTGTCAATAATATGACGATGGAGAATGAATCCAATTTTCCTTTTATTTTTTTAATTATAGTTTTAAGATTTTTTCCCTTTTCAATGAAATTAAAGATACTTCATTATACAATAAATACTAGGCAAAAGTATTTCACCACTCATATTTTAATTATAATTTAAAATTTTATTTTATATAAATTATAGTTCATATATTTTTAATTAATTTCGACTATATTTTTAATATCGTCTAAATATTAATGACAAAAATTAACGTGACATCTCATCTTACACATATAAATGTCAAACTATTTATTCTAAATACGTCATGTTAGATATTAATTTAAAATGACAAAAATATAATAATTTTTAAAAATATATTTTGAATTCGGAAAAAATATCACTATATTCGCACGTCTTGCTCATTGCTAAACTTTCAGAAACAATTAATTAAATGAAAGGAAAATGTCAAATACATCCATTCATTTCGTGTGGGCTTAATTTCGGAAAATGATGTGCTCCTCATGACCACAACTTCTATTGAATTGTTTTTCACGTTATCCACTTTTGTGTAAGTTGTAATATTAAGTAAATTTAAAGTCCTATGTCTGGACAATTTAGAATATAGGAAAAACATATTTAAATGAAATTTATATGGCAAGTCTAAATCAATGTGTGTATATATATAGATATATATCTAAATGACTTGAACTTGGAGCTTGGACTTCAAGCTAGGTTTTTTATAATTAATGATTATTTGTTTAATTATTTTTAAAACAGTTTTAAATATTTTAAAATTTGAACTGATATATTGTTTGAATTTTAAAATTTACATATAAAATTTAAACTGATGCATATGTTAAAAATTGAATAGATATAAATTGTTGACACATACTTTTTCAAATTTTACGTAGAAGTTACAATTAGATAGAAAATATCTAGAAAAGTTCAAAAGGCTTTGTGGTATGGGGTTGCTGGAATTACACATATATGTAGACATAGAAGGTGTTTGGTTTCACGTTGAGAAAAGAGAGAAAAAAGGTTGAAACATTTAAAAGTGAGTTTGAAGCATGATTTTTAAAATTGGATCGATTATTGGACCGATGAAGACACTAATTTAAAATTTAATGGTCGGACCGTAGTCGAACCGATAATAATTAAAAATATTAAATATATATAATTTAAAATATTAAAATACTTAATATAATTGATAATTCATAACAATAAGTGAAGGAAATTAAAAAAAATCCATAATTGATAAATCATCACAATTTACAACATCCACAATTTCAAACTAAATCTAAATCAGAAAATTTCACATTTTTATAGTTCATACAATCAGAAACAAAAACTAAATCTAACAAAATTAAAATAATAGATAAAAATAAAAAAATCTAAAAAAAAAAATCTAAAATCTAAAAAAAAAAATAGAAGAGAAACCAATTCAACCAGTGGCCTGATTCATCCGAATTTCTCAGTTTGGAACCGGTTTGATGGGCAACCGATTTTTTTGCCCAACCAAACTAGATCTCCATCGATCACGGGTCCAACTGTCCGATTCGGTTTGATTTTTTCACCTATGATTTGGAGCATAATCAAGCATGTTTGGTTTCACATTTTGTGAAAAACTCACGTTTGAGTGTAAATCGAAGTTTGAGTTACAGTAATTCAAAGTAGCTTCTCAACTTCACTTCTAAGTTGAATTCCTTCTCTCTCATGTTTACCCCTTTCCTTCTCAGTTTGAACTCATAACACCTATCAAACCAAACTGTTGAAAACCAATCAGAGCAGTCTTGGACCATGTGGCATGTGTTCCTTTATTGCATTTTGACCCAAAAAGAAGAAGTAAAGATAAGCATGTAATCGTGAGGTGAAAAATTAGGTATAATAAATAATTAGACAATAAAATTTCTGTAAATTAATTATTTTGAGATTATGAAATTTCATTAATTTAGAGAGGTATTAATTAATTTTGTCGGGCCCATGAAATTTTATGGAAGTTTAAGTATATATTCTTTCATAAATGTATATTTTTAATCAAATATTAGTGACAATAGTTAAAAATTATCATTAAAACATTAACATGATTTATTTTAGTAAATGGAATAAAATGATGTAAAATTCATATCATTTCTAGTAATTACACATTTAAGAGCTTCTCCAATGAGGGTTATTAAATGATTCTTAAAAATAAAAACCAATTATTATTGAGTTTCACCATTGAAGTGTACTAGCGTGACTGTCACATATAAGAACTGGTACTTATATAAGCAATTTGTTTTTATAGCAAAAAATTGTGAGCAATATGGCAAGCGCATTAGTCACAAAAATAATGAAAAGTGAATAAGATACCGTTCCTATGAGAATTAAGTAGCTAACTACCCAAGAAATTTAACTGAATTAGTTAGATGAAAATGTTGGATTGAAAACAGCTGTAATTAAGAACTGACAAAGTAAAATCAAATGACTGTAAATTTTTATGAAGTTTTCTTAAATGATAGCAAACAAACACTCAGATTGAAGAAATTAATTTATTTAAAAGTCTAGAATTACTAATTTCTCTCCTTTGTCATAGAAATTGTAAAATCCCTCTCACGCACTTACAACTCTGTCAACCATATAAGTTAATCCTAGGTTAATTGTTATGGCAATAATGAACTCAATAGGGGGTTGAATTGAGTTTATAAAATTTTTCAAAAACAATTTCTTTCCTTTGAAATGATTCAGGTACCTGAAATGGGTTTCAGGGTCCTATAAAGACTTTTGTGTTCAAAACTAGGTTTTGTGCAGGATAATAGAATGCAGTAAATAAAGCACACTAGAAAGTATAGTGGTTCGGATGTATCTATCAGATACTCCTACATCCACTCCTCAAAACATGCAGTAGCGAGAGTTTTATTGGGGAAACAAATAATAAGTACAAGAACAAACAACTTGGATGTTTAAATACTTGTTTTTATGCTAAGCACCTTAGCAACTTCCAAGATTGGTTCAGCAGGACCTTTGCTTTTACAATTCTCACAACTAGGCTTTCACGGGTCCTTAGCAAACCTTTAACCAAGCAACCTTCTCTCTAGAAAGGATCAGCCCACGACTTTTACACTTACCAACCGGTGTCCAACTTCCAGGGCCCTAAAAAACACAGTCCACTACCAAGACAAAATACAAGAGAAGAAATGAACGGTTCACTCAAACCTAAGTATAGAAGAGAACTCTCACATAGAGGATATGAAACTTATAATAAGCTCTCTTGAACAATTACAAGAATTAATAGGCGCAACAGTACAAGCACAAATAGCAAAAGTATAATAAGCTTTCTCCTTTTTCTCTTGATGATTTGAGTTGAGTATTAGTCTCCTTTATATAGCCTTCTATGAAATAGCCATTCATGTTGAACATCTTCCAATTTATGACTCCTTATAGTGATTTTCGGATTTCAGGGACCTCAAACTATTTATGAAAATTTTGCTCTTCAAATATTCTTTGATTGTAGCCAATTTTCTAATCAATTTAGATCTGGTCTTGATGTTTTCTTTACTGCACGAAGTCAATACTTAATCTTTGCAAGATGATTGTGACATGATTCCTTAATTGGTGCGATCTTCATTACTTGCAAGATCCTTTTGTTTGATTTGATTTAATCACCTTCTTCTTGATTGATTTCTCCAAACTTCATAAGATTACTTATAGTATTTCTGCACGTGAATATTATGTAATAATTACTAGATTCGGTCATGCTTTATATGGAAAGATTTTTGTATTAAATGCTTGATGCGTTTATAGGGACTTGATTCTCACTTTGATCATATACAATGATTATGATTGCATAGATTTGAAATATGCTTGATTACTAATAAATGCTAACTTTTGTTGACTTTGTTTGACTGTATTTAATGCTTCGAGTTTCCAGGGTCCTTAAAGTCAGGTTCCTCAAAACTTTCATTAATCAAAAATTTATTCTTTGAGAAATTGAATCAACATTATTCTAATAACTTAAAAGAATTCTCCCGAATTTCAATTAAGATACTTAACGCCTACTTAATTTCTTAAGTGAGTTAAGTTTGTACTAACTAACCTAATTTTGATTAAACGAGACTAACTAATATTCTTATTAGCTATCAAGTGAAAACACTTAAGTTAAGGCTTATGCACTCGTTCTTCCTATTCAATATTCTACTCTCACCTCGCTCTCACGAAATTGATAACATCAACAATTAATTGTGAAAATTGATCAAGTCTATATAATGTAGCAGTAAAATGAATAAAAAGACTTATACTGATTGAATGAAAGTTGTAGATACATGAGAGAAGACAAAATCTAATATGGAGTTCAGTTCATAGTAACCTTAGAAGAAAAATCTAGCCACTCATGAAATTTAAATGACAGAAAGCAAAAATAAGAGTAGAGAAAGCTATGAATATGAAGTTGGATGGATGATTTGAGCCCTAAAGTCTTGAAGACCAGGTTCCCCTTGTAGTTCTCAGCAACAACAACATGCTTTCCATTCCTCCATATTAGAATACCCTAAAAAATTCACCTCTGCAGCTATTTAAACTTATATTGACGTGGCTCAGATTTAGTTTTGTTGCTGCAGTAGTGGAACACAGAAAATGAGAGCTATGAGCAACTTCAGCGTGGCGCTTAGGTAAGCAACAAGAGCACTCTTGCTGCAGCGATGGGTGGTAGAACGTGTTACAGATGAAACTGCTAGTCCAGCTCTGAGCGCTGGGCTACTGGTTATGTCACATCCCAAAAATTGAGCATGTGAAAAGATACTACTCATTTGATATAATTCTCAAACATACGTTATATACATATATTCTGTAAGGTTTTACATTCAACCTTAATCATTCATTCCATACTACAGAATTATATTCATCTGATAAGCAAATATAGACATACATAGTCTGATATTTCTATCTCATCGCAAGCCTAGGAGACCTATAAAAAGTACAGAGCGTTTCTAATATCCACATTAATAAGTACTGGTGTCCCACCAGACAGAAATAGAGAATAATCCCAAGGGGCTTCTAATCTTCAAACAGATTCTCTTCTTCTCTGTTTTCTGTATCTGAAAAAAAATAATCATAGGGAGTGTGAGTTTATTTAAAAACTCAGTAAGTAAATAACTGTACTATATAAAATATCAAAAGTACAAATACCACATTTACTCATATAATTAATTGTCTTATACATCGAGTAGTATGGGACTCTAACCCTTTCAAACTCATGAATAAGATTTCTTAGATATACAACGAGTAGTATGGGACTCTAACCCTTTCAAACTCGTGAATAAGATCTCATCGATATACACCGAGTAGTATGGGACTCTAACCCTTTCAACTCGTGTATAGGTTTCATAGATATGCACTGAGTAGTATGGGACTTTAACCCTTTCCAACTCGTGTATAAGATTTCTTAGATATACACCGAGTAGTATGGGACTTTAACCCTTTCACACTCGTGTATTAGATTTCTTAGATATACACCGAGTAGTATGGGACTTTAACCCTTTCACACTCGTGTATTAGATCCCGTAGATCTTTACTCATTAATAAAATAGTGAGAATTCATCACATAGTACAATTGTCATGAAATAAATAATTTCTTCATACTCTTATATCTACTGATCATCATATACTCCCATATGAAAAATTAATTGCTTATTATCCAAATAATATTGTAAATGAGACTTATATTGTACTTTGACTAGTAATATCAAATTAGCTGAGCAAGGTTATTCACTCACCTTGATGTTTGTCCAAGTTTACCTTGTTCCACACTAGAATTTGTGTAGGAAAATTTCCTAGTAAAATATATTACAAGGAATCATAAGAAAGGAAACAAAATCACGAAAATACGTAAAATTTTCTGACTGCTACAGTAACGGGTTGCTACAGTACGGTTTACTACAGTATCGGTTCGCTACAGTGCCGGTTCGCTACAGTAACGTTGACTGCTACAGTACCGTTGACTGCCGACACTACAGTACTGCTACAGTAACCGAAGAAATTTTTTCCAGATTTTGTTTCGAAATCCCTGGTCGCTACAGTAACTCGGTTTTTGCAGAAATTTCTAACAAATTCATCCTTTCCTTTCTTGTTTCAAAACCAGAATTTCAACTCTTTTAACCGATTATAACTCAAATATAACTTCTAAAACAACTGAAATTCACGAATTATCATCAAAATCTTCAAGAACAAAACTTCCTCTAATCTTCCATATAAACTTAGATTTAAGGAAAATAACGAGATTAAAGCTTACCTTTGATCCTTACAAAGCTTTTGAACCGAACAAATAATCAAACTTGTGAAGATCAAGGAAAGGATTTGAGAAGAAAATGAAGAACTGAGAGAGAAATCTTTTCTGCTTCCTTCGGCTGAGTGAAAAAAATGAGGGTTACTATTGAAACTTTATATTAAATATTTCTAATGGGTTATTCAATAACCCATGGGTATCCATAACCCAACATCCAAACCCATCCAGTCAATTTACAATAAATGGATTAATTGACCATTCTGAAACCACTTTTCCATGAATTTCACCATTCTTAGAATATATCCCTCATTGTGCAAATATTTAGTCCAGTCATTTAACTCAATTTTCATAAATAATATTCAAAGAGAACAATTAAATATGAAAATTAAAAATGACCAAAATAAATAACTAAAGTAACGTTGTAGAATTCTAAAATACTCTTAGGCGAATTATATTCTGAAATTAACGGGTATTACATTCTACCCCCCTTAAAAGAATTCGGTCCTCCGAATTAAAATCTTACCTCAAGTTTCAAATAAATGTGGATAGTTTTTCCACATCTCATCTTCTGCCTCCCACGTAGCTTCCTCGCGAGAATGATTTCTCCAAAGAACCTTAACAGTAGGAATTTCTTTGGTACGCAATTTCTTGACTTTTCTATCAAGGATAGCTACTGGTACCTCTTCGTAGGTGAGAGTTTCATCAAAATGAACTTCTTGGGGTTGAATGACATGAGAAGGATCAGGAAGATACTTCCGTAGCATTGACACATGAAATATTGGATGAACTCCCTCTAGGTTGGAAGGTAGGTCTAGGCGATATGCCACATTACCCACTCTGTCTACAACCTCATATGGGCCAACATACCTCGGACTAAGCTTGCCTTTCTTCCCGAATCTCATTACTCCCTTCATAGGTGAGATTCGTAAGAAAACCATATCACCTATTGCAAATTCAAGGTCACGTCGTCGGTTGTCCGCATAAGACTTCTGTCTACTCTGAGCAGTTAACAACTTCTCTCTGATCAGTTTAACTTTATTTATATCTTCCTGTATCATCTCAGGTCCAAATATTTTGGTTTCACCAAGTTCAAACCAACCTATAGGAGATCGACACCGTCTCCCATATAAAGCCTCAAAAGGTGCCATCTGGATACTGGCTTGGTAACTGTTATTATAAGCAAATTCAATAAGAGACAAATGATCTTCCCAACTTCCACTGAAATCCATCACACAAGCTTTTAGCATATCCTCAAAAATCTGAATTGTCCTTTCGGACTGTCCATCAGTCTGAGGATGAAATGTTGTGCTAAGATTCACTTTGGTACCCAAAGCCTCTTGAAAGACTTTCCAGAACCGAGAAGTAAACTGAGGTCCTCGATCTGATATAATGGATATTGGTACACCATGAAGTTTCACTGTTTCTTTAACATAAATTCGAGCAAGTTTTGTTACACTGAAAGTGGTATGAACAGGAAGAAAATGTACTGACTTAGTAAGTCGATCCACTATGACCCATATTGAGTCATTTCCTTTTGTTGACCGAGGTAAACCTACTACAAAATCCATAGTGATCCTTTTCCACTTCCACTCGGGAATATCTAGTTTTTGCATCAAACCAGGTGGTCGTCGATGTTCAGCTTTAACTTGCTGACAAGTCAAACATCGAGCTACAAAGTCAGTCACGTCTCGTTTCATGCCCTCCCACCAGTAAACTTGTTTCAAGTCCTGATACATTTTCACAGCACCAGGATGTACAACGTAGGGTGAACCATGAGCTTCCATTAAGATTTCATGTTTCAAAGATTCAATGTTGGGGACACAGAGTCTCCCATTAAACCATAAGACTCCTTTTTCATCTACCAAGAAACTTGGTGCTAGACCTTGCCTTGCCTTATCTCTTATTTTGACCATATCAATGTCATTTTCTAAAGTTGCTTTTACTTTTTCAACAAGGGATGATCTAACTGTTAAATGAGCCAGAAATGTACCTGACTCAGTGATCTCGAAGAATACTCCATCAGCTTTCAATTCTTGTAGTTCATGTATTAGAGACCTCCTTATAGTGGCAATGTGAGCTAAACTTCCCATAGACTTTCGACTTAGAGCATCAGCCACTACATTTGCTTTACCTGGATGGTAAAGGATGGTACAATCATAATCTTTCAGAAGTTCCATCCACCTTCGTTGCCTTAGATTGAGATCTCTCTGCTCAAAAATGTACTTAAGGCTTTTGTGATCTGTAAAAATTTTACAAGTTTCCCCATACAAGTAATGTCTCCATATCTTTAGGGCAAACACTACAGCTGCCATTTCCAAATCATGAGTGGGGTAATTCAATTCATGCTTTTTAAGCTGACGTGAGCCATAAGCTATGACTTTACCATGTTGCATCAACACACATCCTAAGCCTATCTTTGAGGCATCACAAAATACAGAGTAACCCCCTGGTTCTGATGATAGGATTAAAACTGGTGCAGAAGTTAAACACTCTTTCAATTGGGTGAAACTTTGTTCACATGAATCATCCCAAATGTATTTAACATTCTTTCGGGTTAACTTATTTAATGGGAAAGCCGTCTTAGAGAAATTTTTTGACAAAGCGACGGTAATACCCTGCTAAGCCAAGAAAACTACGTACTTCAGACACAGTTGTTGGTCTAGGCCATTGTTTTACTGCTTCAATTTTACTTGGATCTACATGAATACCTTCTTGGAAAATAACATGTCCCAAAAATGTTACATGACTCATCCAGAATTCACATTTCGAGAGCTTTGCGTACAACTGATGCTCTCTCAAGGTCTGAAGCACTATTCTCAAATGTTCAGTATATTCTTCATGACTCTTTGAATATACCAAATATTATCAATAAATACAATTACAAACTTATCAAGGAATGATTTGAACACTCTGTTCATTAAATCCATAAATGCTGCTGGTGTATTTGTCAACCCAAAAGACATCACAAGAAACTCATAATGTCCATACCGTGTACGAAAAGCTGTCTTAGGTATATCATCGTTCTTAATTCGTAACTGATGATATCCAGACCTTAGATCAATCTTTGAGAAGTATTTTGCTCCTTGAAGCTGATCAAACAAATCATCTATCCTTGGTAAAGGATACTTATTCTTCACTGTGACTTTATTCAGCTGACGATAATCTATACATAATCTCATAGAACCATCTTTCTTTTTCACAAAAAGAACAGGAGCACCCCAAGGTGAAAAACTTGGGCGAATGAACCCTTTGTTTAACAAATCTTCCAATTGTTCTTTGAGTTCTTTTAGCTCAACAGGAGCCATACGATAAGGTGGAATAGAAATTGGTCTTGTGTCTGGGACCAAATCAATACTGAACTCAATATCTCTTTCTGGCGGTAATCCAGGTAAATCTTCTGGGAACACATCTGGGAATTCATTAACCACATGTATGTCTTCTAACTTCTGTTCTTTCTTTTCTAAATCTTTGATAAAAGCTAGAAATCCCTGACATCCCTTTCGCAACATACGCCGGGCACTTAACATAGATATCATATTGCAAGGTACATCACTTTGATCCCCTTGAAACACAAAATTACTCCTCCCCGGCATATTAAAGGAAATAACTTTGTCACGACAATTTATAGTAGCATGACAAGAAGATAACCAGTCCATCCCTAAAATAACATCAAAATCTAACATATTGAGAACCATAAGATCTATCTCAGTTTCCGTGCCTCCAACGATTATTTTACAAGAACGATAACATGTTTTAACCATCAAAGTCTCTCTCACCGGTGTGGAAACCAAGAATGGTTCCTTAAGAGTAATCGAATCAAATGCAAATCTCTTGGCAAATAGGGGTGACCATATGAGTGAGTAGAACCAGGATCAAACAAAATACGTGCAGCAAAAGTATTAACAGATAATATACCTGTAACTACAGCATTGGATGTTTGAGCATCCTGTCGGGTTAGAGCATATATTCTTGCATTTCCTCTGCCAGCAGCTTGTTTTCCACGGTCACCTTGGCCTCTTCCAGAACCTCTTCCCATACTACCCCCTGTTGAAGGGGTTGGTGTTTGAGTAATAGAAACAGAAATAGATTGTGGTCGAGGTGGCAAAGTAGACCCTTGACCTGGTCCTGTCATGAGCTGAGGGCACTCCCTTACAAAATGTCCTTTTTGTCCACAGTTAAAACAACCTGTACCAACAGTGTTTAACCTGCATTCTCCGAAGTGAAACTTTCCACATTCAGGACACTGAGGTTTCTTCCTTCTAGCTTGAGTACCTCCTTTACTAGAAGAACTAAAACCACCCCTGCTCTCTGAACGAGGCTTAGCCACACTGGCTGTAGAATACAATGACTTAGTAGGAGTGGCTGGAGCATGTTGTGATGCAGTAAAGGGTTTCAAAGTCCCTGAGTCTTCCCTTTGATCAAAAGATCTCCTATATCTAGCTTTCTTCTTTTGTCGATATTCTTCTTTATTCTTTAACCTCCTTTCCATAACCAATCTGTAAAACTCCGTCCACATAACTGGCGGTGCGCCTTGAATTCTAGCTTTCTTCCAGTTTCTCCACCATTTACCAGCCCTACCTTTTAACTGAAAGGAAGTGAATTCTACCTTTTGAGTAGGAGAACACCCTATAGCATCACAGATTGCTTCACAATCTTCAAGAAAACATTGTGGGTCCTCTTTGGGATCTTCCCCTGAAAAAGTAGGAGGCCTCATTTTCTGGAATTCAGACATTCTTACCTCCCTTACGTTATCTCCTCCAGCTAACTGAGCTGGTGGTACAATTTCAGCTTCAACAATAGGAGGATCCACTGGCAGGTTAGCTTGTGCAGCTCGACCTCTCATTTCAGCCTCAAATCGGTCAAATCGTTCATTCATCAAATTAATCACATGTGCAATAGTTACATTGCCAACGTGAGCATCAGGTTCGACTCTCCTTGCTTGCTCACTAGTTGCGCCCTCAGTACTTTGAGCATGTAAACTATCACCACGGTTAGGATCATCTTGCACATGTACTGGTGGATTTATGGCCTTCCTTGGACCCATATGCTCATTATTATTAGAAGATCCTTCTGACATTGATCTGTCACAGATCTACACACATAACAAACAATTTTCAGACATAAACAAAATATCACTTTCTAGCCCCACTGAGAAGTTATCTATAAAATGACGTTATACTCTACAAGGTCTTTTATGGAACCTAATCCTATGGTCATGCCGCGGCTCATGACAATAGGGAAGGGCCCACAAAGATCACTTTGCTCTGTACTCTATAGGGGACCTATAAAACCTTTCCTCTGATACCAAATTTGTCACATCCCAAAAATTGAGCATGTGAAAAGATACTACTCATTTGATATAATTCTCAAACATACGTTATATACATATATTCTGTAAGGTTTTACATTCAACCTTAATCATTCATTCCATACTACAGAATTATATTCATCTGATAAGCAAATATAGACATACATAGTCTGATATTTCTATCTCATCGCAAGCCTAGGAGACCTATAAAAAGTACAGAGCGTTTCTAATATCCACATTAATAAGTACTGGTGTCCCACCAGACAGAAATAGAGAATAATCCCAAGGGGCTTCTAATCTTCAAACAGATTCTCTTCTTCTCTGTTTTCTGTATCTGAAAAAAAATAATCATAGGGAGTGTGAGTTTATTTAAAAACTCAGTAAGTAAATAACTGTACTATATAAAATATCAAAAGTACAAATACCACATTTACTCATATAATTAATTGTCTTATACATCGAGTAGTATGGGACTCTAACCCTTTCAAACTCATGAATAAGATTTCTTAGATATACAACGAGTAGTATGAGACTCTAACCCTTTCAAACTCGTGAATAAGATCTCATCGATATACACCGAGTAGTATGGGACTCTAACCCTTTCAACTCGTGTATAGGTTTCATAGATATGCACTGAGTAGTATGGGACTTTAACCCTTTCCAACTCGTGTATAAGATTTCTTAGATATACACCGAGTAGTATGGGACTTTAACCCTTTCACACTCGTGTATTAGATTTCTTAGATATACACCGAGTAGTATGGGACTTTAACCCTTTCACACTCGTGTATTAGATCCCGTAGATCTTTACTCATTAATAAAATAGTGAGAATTCATCACATAGTACAATTGTCATGAAATAAATAATTTCTTCATACTCTTATATCTACTGATCATCATATACTCCCATATGAAAAATTAATTGCTTATTATCCAAATAATATTGTAAATGAGACTTATATTGTACTTTGACTAGTAATATCAAATTAGCTGAGCAAGGTTATTCACTCACCTTGATGTTTGTCCAAGTTTACCTTGTTCCACACTAGAATTTGTGTAGGAAAATTTCCTAGTAAAATATATTACAAGGAATCATAAGAAAGGAAACAAAATCACGAAAATACGTAAAATTTTCTGACTGCTACAGTAACGGGTTGCTACAGTACGGTTTGCTACAGTAACGGTTTACTACAGTATCGGTTCGCTACAGTGCCGGTTCGCTACAGTAACGTTGACTGCTACAGTACCGTTGACTGCCGACACTACAGTACTGCTACAGTAACCGAAGAAATTTTTTCCAGATTTTGTTTCGAAATCCCTGGTCGCTACAGTAACTCGGTTTTTGCAGAAATTTCTAACAAATTCATCCTTTCCTTTCTTGTTTCAAAACCAGAATTTCAACTCTTTTAACCGATTATAACTCAAATATAACTTCTAAAACAACTGAAATTCACGAATTATCATCAAAATCTTCAAGAACAAAACTTCCTCTAATCTTCCATATAAACTTAGATTTAAGGAAAATAACGAGATTAAAGCTTACCTTTGATCCTTACAAAGCTTTTGAACCGAACAAATAATCAAACTTGTGAAGATCAAGGAAAGGATTTGAGAAGAAAATGAAGAACTGAGAGAGAAATCTTTTCTGCTTCCTTCGGCTGAGTGAAAAAAATGAGGGTTACTATTGAAACTTTATATTAAATATTTCTAATGGGTTATTCAATAACCCATGGGTATCCATAACCCAACATCCAAACCCATCCAGTCAATTTACAATAAATGGATTAATTGACCATTCTGAAACCACTTTTCCATGAATTTCACCATTCTTAGAATATATCCCTCATTGTGCAAATATTTAGTCCAGTCATTTAACTCAATTTTCATAAATAATATTCAAAGAGAACAATTAAATATGAAAATTAAAAATGACCAAAATAAATAACTAAAGTAACGTTGTAGAATTCTAAAATACTCTTAGGCGAATTATATTCTGAAATTAACGGGTATTACAGGTTAAGAACTCCTTTTCTGAAATACAGGGCTGAAAGTTGGGAATATTTTACAGTGGTTTCCTCTCTTCTAATTGGTGATCATTCTTTATACCCTGAAATATAAGATAACACACCAATTACTAACATAAAAATGAAGGTACATCAATAATATCACAAGGAACTTAGGAGAATCAAAACTAGAATAGCCCAAGGCCAAAAAGAATTAAATTATTAAAATTCACACAATATCAAGGTTCAGATGTAAAGAAAAAATGCACAAAAATCATTATAATTGAGAAATTAACAAAAGCCAATTTAAAAAAACATAAATTAACCATTAAAAGTATTTAAAAAACAAAAATAGCAATGTGGAATAACCTGTGGGACTTATTTGTTAATTCTTTAGAGTTGTACCATTAAAGTTGAAAGTTGCTTAAAATAGTGAAGAGTTGCTTAAAGCAAAAAGTGATGATATTGCATTGTGGGATCCATAACAAGCAACTTATTAAAGTTGCACCATTGGAGATGTTCTTGAAAGTGCTTCTGCTAACTAATATTCAAACGAAATCTATTTTTTAAAATTATTTTTGTGATAACAGTTTCTAAACATAAATCACATTCGTGCAAACTTAACTTTGTCCAAAATCAATTTTTCTGAAGATATGTAAAGAAAAAATGCACAAAAATCATGATAATTGAGAAATTAACAAAAACCAATTTAAAAAAACATAAATTAACCATTAAAAATATTTAAAAAACAAAAATAACAATGTGGAATAACCTGTGGGACTTATTTGTCAATTCTTTAGAGTTGTATCATTAAAGTTAAAAATTGCTTAAAATAGTGAAGAGTTGCTTAAAGTAAAAAGTGATGATATTGCATTGTGGGATCCATAACAAGCAACTCATTAAAGTTGCACAATTGGAGATGCTCTTGAAAGTGCTTCTGCTAACTAATATTCAAATGAAATCTATTTTTTAAAATTATTTTTGTGATAACAGTTTCTAAACATAAATCACATTCGTGTAAACCTAATTTTGTCCAAAATCAATTATGAAGATCAATTATATTCAAAACTTAAGTTTACTCAATAGTTTTCCAAATACCCTCATAAAACTCTTAAAAAACAAAGTGATTATCATGCCTCAAACCCTATCTAATTTATATAACTTCCTAACAATCACACATTATGATGATTGGTTAATTCAAATAGTTCGATATTTTTTTTAAAACAAAATATGAAAGTTCAGGTTTTCTAAATAAAAAAATCAATATGTATAACGGTTTAATAAGTCATATTAAACTATTCAAGATAGATTAATTCGTGTTTTTTCCCTCTTAAAATTTATCATCTCACGTATTTATTTTATAATCAGAGTACAAGATGGTGGACTGGCTGTTGCGCAAAAAGCACTGAACAGTGAGATGACACGTTTGACCAAAACCCACGTGCTACTTCTAAAGTAATATTAAAAATAAAAATAAAGACAAATATAATATATTAATTAATATCGGTTATATTAAATTAATAAACAAATAATAATATACAAATATAATAAATCTCATTTTAATACATTACATTTATTATTATTATTATTATTATTATTATTATTATTATTATTAAACAAAACTTAATTTTGAAAAAAGAAAATCTGCTGCGCTATATATATACAGTTGGTTCCAGCTGGTTTATGACGTTAAATCGTTAATCATAGTGGCGAGAGTACGCCAAATGCAACGCGAGAGTAGTTTGTCCAAAATTTCATGAATAATTAAAGTTTAAAATGTTGTCAAGTAATATATATTTTTTGGATCAAGTAATATTTAAATGCTACAATTTGTTCTAAAAGTTTAATTTAGCCTTCAACTTATTAATTAAATATAGCAAATCTGCGTATGGTATATCCTTTTGGACCTCATGTGACTTGATAAAGAAAGATATAAAAATTCTACACTAAACTTAAGAAATAAGCCACGCCAGCTAATTTTTAACAAGTTATATAACAGTCAACAAAGAGACACTATATTAAATAATGTTGATCTTTCAAAAATGGAAAAAAAGAAAAAGCAAATTGAATATTTAATTAAGGTATATTAAACTATAACCTGGAACAATCCGAAACTAGCTATATGTTGCTTACAATAAATGGGTTGGTTTAAGAGCGTTTTAAATATTTCAGTATAATACATCACAGTAAAAAAAAATTTATTTTTAAGTTTTTATATTTAATAAATTAATTGAAAATAACCTAAGAAAGAACATAATTACTATCGATCTAATAAAAATAAAAAATTATAGAGTTAGGGATATAATAATATTACAATCTTAGTTTTGTGGTTCTATATATGTTATTCCATTAGATATTAGATGATGAAAACTATTTTTTAAGTGTTTTAGCTAAAGTGATAGTAGCATAATATTAAAGAGATTTTGATGCATGTAAGATGTTTTTTTTTTCAATTTCAAATTCTTCAGGTATATATTCATTCTATTGTACTTGTTTTATTAAAAATGAAAATCAAATTAATAAAGATGGTGGGTTGAGGTGCCATTCGTTGACCCACAATTTCTTAGAGCAATTGGCATTTTTTCTGGACATAAAAAATAAAACAAAAAGCGATAATATTTTTTTTTGTAAGATGGGGAAAAGATAATATCGAAAAAGAACAATTGGGAAAAACGGACAAAGCTGGATAGATTCCCAAAGGAATTATTTGTTGGCAATGAATATGATAATTGGCATATAATTATCGTATTGTTGAATCTTAATTGAATCTCTATCCTTTAGATTTCGTAGAGTCAAATCTAGAATCTTTCGCATTAAAAATTCTTATTATTTTTTAATTTTTAAATTATTTATATTGTTAACATAATTAATTGATTAATTGGATATCTTGTTAGAGTATGCAAATAGATATTATAATTTTAATGTAAAAATTTAGTCTAATATTTTTATCGAATAATGGCTTAAAAAAGGTCAAAAAATACAAAATGACATTGATAAAGTTTAATATATCATATATATGTCACGATATATAATTTAGAAAATAATCAATATTGAATCTCTGCGTCTGTATCACTAGTTTAATTAACAATCAAAGAACAATTAAATATTTTTGGGACTTTCATGATTGATGTCACTATACAGCTTTGTTAATGCTTCAATGGCATTTGTCAGCTTGTGAATAATTAATCATGAAAATTTGGGTCTCCAATGTAATGAATTTTAAATAATTACAAGGTTATTCAGGTAATTCATCAGCATAGTTTAATTACTTAATTTCTAAATAAATGTCTTTATTGATAAAAAATCTCAACAATTATTAAAGTGAAAAAAAATCTCAACAATTAATAAAATAAATTATTGAAATCATCTTCATTATTTGATTAAAATAGTTCAACTTTAAAAAATATAGCATTATAAACTCACGCATTTGTTATTCTCAAATTGTAAAGCTTATAATTAAGAAAAAAAAATATTAATACATTATCAAATTTCACTCAACTATAATTATGTTAGTTTTTTTTCTTTCCTAAAAAATAACAAGCAAGAGTATATTATTAGAGCGATCTATCAAAGCGAGACAAATTAGAAAGCATAATAAATTCTTCCCTGCAATTGATACAAACAAACAAAACAATAAAACAAAGCAAGAGCTTTTATACCTTTCGAATAAGTACAACGTAATAATCACAAAGTTTGGAGGAAAAATTTAAAAAAAGAGAGTAAACAATCAATTTAATTTTCAAAATATTATAATTTTTTAAATTTGATCTTTAAAAAATTAAGTGTTTGAATTTAATCCATAAAAATTATATTATTTTAATTTAATTTTTCTTCATTACTAAATCACAAATTCTGTCATTATTGAATCTCAAAATTTTTATTTTTAAAAGTGAATTTAGCAAATAGAAAGATTATTTTGAAATAAACATAATATTTCAAAAATTAAATTAAGATATTTTATCTTTCAATAACTAGATTAAAATAATTATAATATTTTGAAAAACAAATCAATAATTTATTGGAAAAAAGCCTCGAAATTGGTAATCTTCGTATTACTCCTGTTGGTAATTACAACTGAAACAAATTCCATAACTAGGAAGACTGGACGGAAAGAAAGAACCAGAAAAAACAATAAAGAAGTTAGGAATAAGAAGAAAAAGTAACAGATGTGAGTTTGTGTCATTGCTTATATATATATATATATCATATTTTGGATGTGCATTAATCAATTATTAAATATCATTAACATATTAACTATATTATTCTAATATATTGTCTTTAATATATGAATATTATAATTAAATTTTTATATTGTGAGTAGCCCGTGATGAGTTGGGCCAGTCACATAGCTTGTTGAGAAGTCCCTGCTCTCATCTGATAATAAATAGACTGACTTTCCATTAATCAGTTTAACCCTAGACAGAAGACTTATCAGACAGAGAGTAGTACCACTCACATAACTCAAAAATTCCCTCTGTTCTATTGTTCGAAATAGATACCGCGATAATACTAGGTACACATTCTGTTCATCTCTTTTATATTCTGTTATCAAACAAAAATGTATCATCAAATTTTGTCCAAACTAAACTTTTCCCCCACTTAGATCACAGGTATCCCCCTGTTTCCTCTCAACCAATCTGCTTCCCTCCTTGAACCAAGGTAACTGTTACCCAATTATCTAACAAATAAAAATTTGTTAAATCACATTATATTAAATAATAAAAATATTAATATATCTAAAAAAATATTCATCTTAATTTAATTATTTTAGTTATTAAATCATAAATTTTATTATCGTTAAATAACAAATTTTTGTTGTTGTCAAGTTATATTTTAAAAAAATAAAACAAATACATTTTGTTAAAAAACATATTTGGCCGGTTAAATAAGTGATTTACAATTAAAAAAATTAATAATAAATATCTCAAGAATGTACACAATATTCGAGAATCAATCATAAATACCAACCTCACTTCCCCACTTCTCTTATCTCTCGTTCTCTCTCTCTCTCTCTCTCTCTCTCTCTCTCTCTCTCTCATTATGGCCACCGCGATCTCCGACCCGGAGAAGCCGACCGCCGTCAAGTCAGCCGTCTCCGGCGACGTCGACGTTGGCGTTGACGAAGATGAGGTGTCTCCGATCGAGGAGGTCCGGCTGACGGTGACGAACACCGACGACCCGACCCTACCAGTCTGGACCTTCCGAATGTGGTTGCTGGGCCTGCTCTCGTGCTCGCTCCTCTCATTCCTGAACCAGTTCTTCGCCTACCGGACCGAACCACTAATTATCACGCAGATCACCGTGCAGGTCTCCAGTCTCCCAGTCGGCCACTTCATGCACGCCGTGCTTCCCGCCGCGAAGTTCCGGATCCCGGGGTTCGGGTCGAGGCGGTTCTCGCTAAACCCGGGCCCGTTCAACATGAAGGAGCACGTGCTTATAACCATATTCGCCAATGCGGGTAGCGCATTCGGGTCCGGGTCGCCCTACGCCGTTGGGATCGTTAACATCATCAAGGCGTTTTATGGGAGAAGCATCTCGTTTTTTGCCGGTTGGCTTCTTATCGTCACCACTCAGGTAAGACATGTTTATTTATTTATTTTTTTGAAAGTAGATCTAAAAACAAAAACTCATACAAGAGACAAAAGCTTTTACATAGTAGACAAAAACTAAAGATTAAGAAAAACGTTAGGAAGGAGGAGAAAATGAGGTAGGGGTTGCTTCACTGGAGAAGAAGCAGTTGGAGAAGATGAATTTTATCTATAATTTCTTGAGGATAGAATAATTTTTCTCGGGACAAATTATAATTTTATCTATAATGTTATTATTGAATTATTTTAATTAGTATGTGTGTTAAATTAACCTTCGTTTTTAATTATCAACGGGATATTTGAGTTTGTTTTCCTTCCTTTTTCTTTTTTTGATAATAATACAATAAATAAAATTGTTTGTAACTAATTGGTTGGTTCCGTCTCATTCTCAAATCATTGCTTCGGAAGAAACATCATTTCGTTGATTAGCACATAAATTTATTTTTCGATATTCAAATTGGCCATAACATCATTTGGGTTTCTTAACTTCAATCCATGTCTTATATATTGGCCCCTTCTTAACTTTAGATTTTTTTTTTATATTTGTCCTTTAATTTTCAAAAATGTTTTATTTTGGTTCATTTTACAAACACAGCTAATTTGGCGATCATAGATTGTTTGCTGGGCAGCAAGGTTAAACATGGATCATAATTAAGGGACTAAAATGATGTTTTTCCCTATACAAATCATGGTTGATTACTCAAGAATTATTAAAAATTTTAATATTATTTTTATTCATAATTTTATCATGTATTTTATCATAATTTTTTTATAAAATTCCCATATTTTGATTTTATATAATTAATTTAGATTAAAAATTTATAAAAAATTAAATCACTTTATTATATATAAATGGAAGTAGTATATTAAATTAATATTAATGGATTATAGTAAATATTTTCCTAATCGCATCGGACTTCATTTTTCCTCTAAACTCGAAACTTCTATTTATTTGTTCTGATAGGTTGGTTGATTTATTCTGGCTTAAGTATGTTGTTTATTGTTTTCATGTTTAGTTATTCATTCGTTATTATACACGGAATCAACCTCCTTCTCTCTCCCTCTCACTCAGTCCTTATTTTAAAATTTCTAGACATGTCCCGATGATTAAAGAAGTCGTAAGTAACGTAGTTTTTTTTTTCTTAAAAAAACTTAATGCTCAATTTTTTATTTCTTTTTTGTTCTTTCAGTAATATAAAGTATACAAATACAGTGTCCGCTTCATTTCGTGTGGCATGCATTTTGCCCGTCTGTCTTTTGCGATCTGTGTGTCTTAAACTTCAACGAAGAAACTGATATTATGTTAATTATAAATATATGAATAAATATATCAAGACAATACTTCATTAAATAATATGCTTATATGTTTATAATATATCTTTATGATCAACTTGATTTATTTATTTTTCATAAAATATATTTAGATAATTTTTTCCTTTCAAAATTTTCATAAATTGATTGTCCTACAACCGTGTCAACAAAATATAAAAAACTTTCACACAGTGAAATTCCATTATTGACGTATAACAAATATTAATTAATGTGACTACTGACTACTTACTATGCTCATACTGCCTAGGTAAGAATTTGACCTTTTTTGTTTAAAATACAATTTTGGTAGAAAGAATTTGACGTTTTTCTCTTCTCTTTAGATAAGTTCAACCTTAATTTGTAATTATGTATCATATGAAGGTCTTGGGATACGGTTGGGCTGGGCTTCTGAGGAAATATGTGGTGGAGCCGGCCCATATGTGGTGGCCCAGCACTCTCGTCCAGGTCTCACTTTTCAGGTACGATTTTTACTATGTATTATTTTAATTAAAAAAAGTAATAATAATATTTTTTTAATTATTCTGTGTGCCAAAAAATAATTAAAAGGTATATTTTTACTATAAATTATTTTAATAAATTATTAATTTAATCACTAAAAGATTATAATTGTCTCGATTTTGTCATTAAAAAATAAATATATCAATTTAACCTTTTAAATATTGTGTTTATTTCAATTATATTTTTCCGTTTATGAAAATGATTTTTTATGACAAATTTAGGATTTAGAAATGATCAAATTGAAATAAATACAAATTTTTAAATATTAAATTGAGATAGCTGATCTTTTAAAAAATAAAATTGAGATAATTACAAATTTTTAAAAACTAAATTAATGATACGGCTGTTTTGTGGCTCAACAATAATTAATAAGATTCTAGGGACATATATAAGATTCAAATGTCACATGTATAACATTCTAGGGATATTTCAGATCCAGTTGACTTGACCTAGTTGCCATCGAGTATCAAGCTTGCTTTCACACATAATATATGGTCCATGAATTAACCATCCTATTAATTTTCTTTGGTCGGCTCTAACCCAGACAATCAAATTTTTTTCTGTCATTTTAGTAGTCTAACTCTTCTGATAGTTCTACTTTCAAAAAAGACTGAATTTTTACGTGAAAAAATTCATAATAAATTTTCCTTTCTTAAAATAGAAGACTTCATCAAATCGCCCATACCCACAATTCAGCAATTGTGCTGACTTTGCTATTTAAAATTTGTCGCCATAAATTTTCGAGAGTCCATTAATGTTTAGACTTTTATAACATCAGGTGGGCCATTGACTTTGGAGCCATTTCGACTTTATATTTAACATGATTGACTTTGATTTCAAGAGACACATGAGGTCAAATAATAGAATTTTAGGGCCATATGTAAAATCATCGCACCATATAAGGGCCGAAAAGCAGATGCTGATAAAGTCATATTCTCGCAATCGTGTAGTACCAGCATCCTTTTTCTCACTTCCTGCAGACAAACTTAGGGAGTTAAAAATGCAAAACATCTAAAACAAAACGAAAATAAATAAATAAATAAATAGAAGTTATACCCTTGAGTGAACATTGTGTGTGAAGTTCCCAAAATTGTAACTTTACAAAACAGACCTCAAGTTGTGTCTTTTCATTATTTTTTGCAACCTAAAACAGAAATCCATGTATCCTCTATCTTTCTTTTCATTTTTGCCATTTTATTTGTTCTTATGAAGAAACCGAATAACTTAGCATTGCATGATTATTTTAAAAACTTTTTACACGTTTTATATTTAGTAGAAAACTTAATAGCAAAAATATAAAGAACTACATTTAAAAAAAATATGCATCAATATCTTAAAATCTAACTTGCAACTACATTTTCATACGAACCTTGTTGATAATGCAGAGCCTTGCATGAGAAAGATGATCAGCGACTAACACGAGCGAAGTTCTTCTTTGTTGCACTAGTCTGCAGTTTTTCATGGTACCTGATTCCCGGATACTTCTTCTCCACGCTCACAAGCATATCATGGGTCTGCTGGGTATTCTCCAAGTCGGTCACAGCTCAGCAGATAGGCTCCGGAATGAGAGGCCTGGGAGTCGGAGCCCTAACACTCGACTGGTCTGCCGTGGCGTCCTTCTTGTTCAGTCCTCTCATCTCACCGTTCTTCGCCATTGCCAATGTCTTTGTGGGCTATGTACTGATAGTGTATGTTGTGACCCCTATAGCATACTGGGGCCTAAACGTGTACAATGCTGATAGGTTTCCCATTTTCTCCTCACACTTGTTCACATCTCAAGGTCAGGATTATAACATATCAGCTATTGTCAATGACAAGTTTGAGATAGACCAAGACAAGTATCATGAGCAAGGTAGAATCAATCTGAGTGTGTTCTTTGCTCTCACTTACGGCTTTGGATTTGCCACCATAGCATCCACCCTTACACATGTTGCCTGCTTTTATGGAAGGTGAGGCCTCGTCACTGATGCTGAAAATATTTAGCAGTGAAGTTATTGCTTACTAAAGTTTTTTCAAAGAGTAAATTATTGATTTGATCCTTAGAAGATTATAATTTTCTTAATTTAGTTTTTGAAAAATCAAGTGTTTGAATTTAGTTCTCAAAAGATTGTATTTATCTCAGTATAGTTCTTTTTGTTGCTAAAAGTCACTTTAAAAAAGAGAGACAAAATTGAAATAAATACAATTTTTCAGGGACTAATTTGAGACACTTGAACTTTCAAGTATAAAATTGAGAAAATCAGCAATTTACTCAAAATTAAATGAAAGAAAAAGATGATAATAAATTAAGATTCAGGATGTGATATTATGTTTTAACTTTTAAATTCTGCATTGCCTTTTCTTTTTGGTAAGCAAATTATGTATTACTCTGGTTGTCAAAAAAGGAAAACTTAATTTCCATTGTTTAGAGGTACTTAGAAATACTTCAAACCCAACATATCCATTGCGGAAGACATCGAAAGAACATATTCTTAGGAATCTAGACAATTTAATGACGTGCTAGGCATCAGATTTTTTATGCTTTACTAACATTAAAAATTTGTGTAAACTAGATCAGGAGTGAGCTTAAACAATAATAATGCTTTTCCAACAATTCTCTAAGGATTTCATAGGCAACTTAGTGTTAAAGTTCTCTTAAGGAGATAAGCAATATCATAACACAGCTAAACTGCACATAGGTCATTATGACAGCAAAATGAACCTGTTTTTTCTTAACCTTGCAGCTTACGTTTCTAGAGAGATATCAGCTATATCATTAGCAAAATTTAGTCATATACTGTTGTCAACTAAACATGCAGGGAGATTATGCAACGTTATCGTGCTTCTTCCAAGGGCAAAGAAGATATCCACACAAAATTGATGAAAAATTACGATGACATACCTTCTTGGTGGTTCTACGGGTTGCTGGGTGCGACATTTGTAGTTTCTCTTGTACTATGCATCTTTCTAAATGATCAGGTTCAGATGCCTTGGTGGGGACTCCTCTTTGCTGCAGCCATGGCCTTCGTTTTTACCCTCCCAATTAGCATCATAACCGCCACCACAAACCAGGTTAGAATCTTGGAACTTTTGCTTCCACCCCTCCTACCGAAAAGATAAAGGATAAAGGGAATGAATAGGAAGAGAGAAAAGAAGGCGGGGGGGGGGGGGGAACAAAGATTTGTCCACAAAATGCTGAATAAATTCGTATGCTTATTCTCCACTTACTTGGCATGGATACATTAAAAAATTTCTCTTTTTATGTCTCTTCTGATTAACTAGATACAAGATAGAATGCTTTAGTGGTTACATGTGAATCTAAGATTAACAAAGATGTGCAGCTATAAGATTAATGAATGTAATGGAGGCGAGACAGTCCATTTATTGTTTTAATTTCTACAGTAAGTGCTGTCTCTGATGAGACCATACAGATTGTGTTTTAACTATTGCTCTATACCTTCATGTACAGACACCAGGGTTGAACATTATCACCGAGTATGTCTTTGGTCTTATTTACCCAGGAAGACCAATAGCCAATGTATGCTTCAAAACCTATGGTTACATGAGCATGTCTCAGGCTGTCTCCTTCCTTGGTGATTTCAAGCTTGGACACTACATGAAGATCCCTCCACGATCAATGTTCTTAGTTCAGGTAATGTTAAAAAAAATGCGGAGTTCATATATATAAGCAACCAGAAAAGAGACAACAATACCAATAAGGACCAACCTTAAACACTTTGACACAGATTTGACTTCAGCCCTCCCAACAAAATAAAAACCGTAGAAGCTAATCAGGTTTTTTGTTCAACCTCCAGACAGATGGATTCCAATCACACAAAGCAGAGTACAAATAATTACATATATTTTGAGGAAACACTGTCACATCCTCTATCTGTTCATCTGAACTTTTTACCTCTTTCATTTGTTTTGGAAGGAAGGCAACTTACAACAAGCAACAGTTTGATATAACTGAATGAAACATCTATTTACATTATACAAACATTTCTCTGACAGTTTTTGATGCACCCCATTTTCGATACCTGTGTAGTTCATAGGCACCATGCTTGCTGGAACCATCAACATTGGCGTAGCATGGTGGTTGCTGACCTCCATCAAGAACATATGCCACGATGATCTCCTCCCCGATGGCAGCCCATGGACATGCCCTGGTGACAGGGTTTTCTTCGATGCATCAGTCATCTGGGGTCTGGTGGGACCCAAGCGCATCTTTGGATCCGAAGGAAACTACAGAGCGATGAACTGGTTCTTCCTTGGAGGAGCAGTAGGGCCCATAATTGTTTACCTATTGCACAGGGCATATCCCAAACAGTCATGGATCCCACTCATCAACCTTCCAGTCCTACTGGGAGCAACAGGATATATGCCGCCGGCAACGGCGTTGAACTACAACTCTTGGGTTTTAGTTGGAACAATCTTCAACTTCTTTGTCTTCCGGTACCGGAAGGCATGGTGGCAGAGGTACAACTATGTTCTATCGGCAGCACTCGATGCCGGGGTTGCTTTCATGGCTGTATTTCTTTACTTTACACTAGGACTGGAAAACAAGAGTATCACTTGGTGGGGAACTGAAGGTGAACATTGTCCTCTTGCAACTTGCCCAACAGCTAAGGGCATTGTGGTAGAAGGCTGCCCAGTATACTCATGATTCAACGCCTTCTCAGATATAAGTCTCAACACAATTGTGCCACTCACAGAAATGTATTTAAAGTCTTAGAATGCAATGTTAAAAGGAACTATGTCTTACCACGAGATATCCAACGTTTATGCAAAATTAGTTTCCTTACTTATGAAGGGTTCTTCACCTATCCAATCTTGAATAAACATATAACAATATGGGAGGGTCACGCATTCTATTCTGTACATGTTATTGTTTATTCATCTAAGAATCGCAGATTTTCACATGGATAAGAAAAAAAAACGTTTAAATACAATGTGAATTATTTTGTGGTATATAATGTGCTCTGTCAATGCTTCGTAGTTATTACTATATGCTTTTTTGGAATATCAATACTATATATATCATTCATAAACTGTAGCTAAGAATCTTTTTACCGTGAAAAAAGTAAAGAAAAAGTCATTCACGAGTTATTTTCTCTTGTTTTAATACACTTCCTGGACAAAGATTTGGAGTAGCAGCACTAGCAGTCCAAAACCTCAAGGAGTTCCAAATCGAAAAGATAAAAGAAAAGGAGGAAATTCCGTAAGAGAGAAAAAGTTAACCTGAGAGGCGCAAGAGAAAGGCGATACCCAAGGCAAGTGAAATTGTGAGTAATTGAGTATTCAGGAAGCCGAAAAAAGAGCCCACAATACTTTAGCTATGGCTTCCAACGCTTGCATCCGACGAACAACACAGAATCCCATTTTTTGAAACAGAGACTTGTGGTACCACCTTCATAATTTCTTTGACTCTGGGGTGCTATTATAATTTTTGCTTTTTTTTTTCCCCCTCCTTTTTCTTGGGCTCGTAAAAAAGGTCATGTCCAAAGAAGTTTCAACAAAATGGCAAAAAAATTTTAAAACCATAATTTAACTTTCATAAAATCTCTTTATCAAAATCTCTTTATCAGCTTAATTTGAAACGTAAAGTAATAAATTTAAACTAAAGGGAAAGTTAATTTATGAGGAAAAGATGGAAAATAATCTTTCACCCGGAATTCCTTTTAGTCCAGTAATCACTTCCTGAACAAGGAAAATACATAATATCAATAATTTAACAATAGTTATTTGTGCATCAACACTAATAATTTTAAAATTTAAAACAATTAAAATTATATCAATTAATGATAAAAATATATTTTTGATATTTTAATTTCACTTCAAGTTTTATCTTAGTCTGTTAATTTTGCTCTATTTTTCTTTAATTCTTTATCTTTTAATAATACTAAAAAAATTATAAATATCTAACCTCCATTTTTTTTTCTTCACAAAAAATGCAAATATGATTTCACATCAAGTCGTTGCTTGCATCAATTGTTTAATATGATGTATAAGACTCCCCCAAGCGAATAATTCACATATTCAAAATGTAATTCTCAAAATTCAGAATCAGGAAATGTGTTTGCCAAGAACAACGTGATTCTCCATGAAATTTAATTGACGACACTACAATTGATTGTTTTTTTTGGGTGACATAGACCAATCTAGTCGGGTCATTCTATAACCCGATAATAAATTTGATTTTAGTCACTTAATTAAATCGAATTACAAATGATATGATCAGAACTCGAGATGACTTAGTTGACCTGCTAACCAGTTTATTCTTCTAAAAATAAACTTCTACTTTTTTTTTTGCTTAAATCCATAATGTGGGAGTGGGAGTAAAATAAGTATTGGGAGAAATAAAATTCATGATACCATTATTATAAAACATAAATTGTTATTATTTTATGCAAATCATATTATTATTTTGTGTAAAATGATCTTAAATCATGAAAGTTGAACAACATTAGCAAAATTTTTTTATAATTTTATATAACATTAAAAATAACAATCAAATATTCAAAAATAAATTATTTTTAATTTTAATTTTATAATTTATTAATTTGATTATAAAGGATTATATATATATTTATCAAATATGAGACATGTATGCTAAATTAATTTCGGATAAAATTTTTAGGATGCGTTGATTGTGAAATTAATAAATGAATTATTTATTTTGTTTATTTTAATATTTATTTGTACACATACAAATATAAATGATCTAACAATTGATGAAGTGATTCGACATTTAAGCCGGTGAGCCAATAATCCAGTCTCCTTTTGGTTCTTAAAACTGTTGCATATGATTATGAGAGGGAGGAAACCCGCACCAAAGAGACAACAACGTAATTGTTGAATTCAACACGGAAGCATATAAAGAGAAGGGAAGCTGTGACTGTGAAGATGGTTTACCCCAATAGGAAATTTGTTGTGGCAATAGAAGTTACAGAATTACTATACCTTGTGAACCTTGATATGGCGACAAATTTGAAATTTCTTAAATAAACGTAATTTATAAAAAAAACTTATAAATTAGGTCAATTATAAATAATCATTACTTGTAAGCAACTGGACAAACAATATATAGTTAGTGGCATTCGCTTGTGTTGCTTGATTCCAGTCAAAAGTAATGCTAAGATGAGCAAAGCATAGGACATGCCTCTGAATTCATCCATGGAGAATTTATCCCTGAAATCTATAGGTGGATATGAAATGTAACCATGTTACTGTACGAATCCTCCTCATCAATTCGAATATTAAAGGAATCCATAAACCACAAATCAGAATAAAAAGAATCATGTATACACAGCAGCTCAAACACATGAAAATGTCGTAAATTTCTTCCACGTCTCCATTAAGTAATTTACAAATAAATTTAATCTTTATGAAAATATCCTTAATCTTTTCGAATTTACATTTATTTACCTAAGCACTTCATCTTATCGAAGGCGTATTTTCAGCCTTGTGAAGAATGATAAATCACTCAATTTCACCATGTTAAGCATATGTTCATCAGTCATATCATAAGGATTGTATGGGAAACAAGAGGCTGCAAGTATAGAATGGCTAACATCCAAAGTAAAACAAATATCTATGAACCCCAAAACAATTTATCCATATAAAGTTATAACTATTTCTGGTTTAGAACTTTTTCACATTCAAGAGTACGAGACCTTGAACGGAATGCTTCGCTGTAGGGAAAAAACTAAAAAGCTTCCTTATGATATAACTATTTATTTGGTGGATCTGACCACAGAATTATAATGCTCACCAAGCCCAAAAGCATGCTTATGGTACGAGAGCATGATACTTGAATTTGACAAAATGGTATCATCATCAGGCTTGTAATCTTTTCCCATCTCCACATCCGGGAAGGACCCTGAGAAAATCTTGATATGCTTTTTCAGACAGTGACTCAAGGCACCAAGCTCTAGTTGTCCTCCCCATATTGCTGTTGACTCCACTTCTTCACAGTAATTTTTGAATTTCTGAGCAAGCGATTCATCAGAATCACCTTCCACCAAATTCTCCGACAGGAAAAATGGAAGGAAATCAGATGTATGCTTCCTCATATAAGCAGCTGCCATAGCTCGAAGTTCTTGGTATGTATAAGGAGATGTACCCCCAGAGAAGACAGCCAGCTGATCTTCAACAGCTCTATAGAGGCAATGCCCATCTGGCTTTATTTCATTAACAATCAAACCAAGAGGTTTGAGCTTTCCTTCCAATTTCTCATTTTCAATCATCCGATCACTTGTAATTTCACTCTGCTCTGCTTGGATCCTTTGTTCCCTTTCTGCTTCTTGTTGAGCTCTTCTGTCTCGCCTTTGTTTGCCCTTGCTGGCCTTAACATTTTCAGGTTGACTGGTAACAGATACTCCCGCTATGGCCCTCACCAAAGTGTCCAAATTGCTCTTTTCATTTCCATTACTATTGTAGCCTACTGCAGTCAGTTCCTTGGCTTGTTTCTCTTTCAGCTTAGCAGAAAGTTTAGAAATCTCTTCCTCCACTTGCTTCTTTTTTGCTTTCTGCTCAGCCTTACTACCTCTAGCTGCTGCCTTTTTAAGTTCAGTTTCCTTCTTCTGCAGCTCTGATATTTCCTTCCTGTACGTCCAAAATCATTTTGATTAACATGAATTACACAAGAACCACAAGAAGAAACACAAAACCTCACTGTAATGGTAGAAGCATAAAAAATAAACCATTGCATTTGGAGGGGGATCAGAAAAATAGAATGCTAATAAACTAGGTATTATAAAAATGCTAATATTAAGTTCAACATAGAAAATACTAGGATGTCACTAATAAAGAAATACAGCTTCCAGACGCAGACATTTAGCAGGTTATATCTTCTAGTTCAAACCCCAAGTCCCCAAGATGCCAAGGCAAAAGGTGTCTATTGATACATAGATTATTAATTATCTAATAATTTAAGTACTTTATAAAAAAGGAAAAAGATATAAGAGCAAGATTGGCAAACTGAATGCAATCAAAACTATTTTATGTGCATAAATGCTAAAATTATAATTATGGAAAGACAATGCCTATTATCTCTGTATATGTTTGTGTTTGCATAAATATCTGTTAATATATGTCTAAGAATAAATGCTACGATATATGTGATAAAACCTAATAATACTATTTTCGTGGTGATTGTATTACCTGTGCCGCGAAAGCATTTCATCAAGAGTTTCCTGCTTCTTTTGAGAAGACTTATCTGAAACTACTTCTTCAGATGGCTTATCATCCATTTCTTGGGTAGTCTCCATTGAAACAAACCTGAAATCAAGCTAATGCACAATTTCAGACACTCAAATGATAAAAAATGATCTATTTATTTTTTAAAATCTACGGATATGAAGAACATGAGAAAGCCATTGAAGTGGATCAATGAGGTCCTGAAAATACAATTCCACTATTGCATGCCCATGATACCATAAAGCAGATAGACAACTCCATCTTAGCTTTGCAATCATATTATAACAAATTCGTAATCCTAACAGACAATTTCCATTGTTTCACAAAGATAATATATATTCACAAATAGTAGACAGAACATCTATTGTCAAAAGTTCACTCTTGTGAAGCGCAATTTATAACCTGTTTGTACATCAAAATTAATTCCAACCTTGTCCACTTATAAGTATTATAATTTATGCTAAGGGTCATGCCATGTATGGGGTGCCAAATATGAAAATTTGGAAAGCAAATATATCTCTTCATTAGATTTGATAATCCAGTAAACCAATAAATTAAACATCACTTGAGTCCATTAGTAATACTGACAATCACAGTTGACCAAGGTAATAGAGTTTCCAACAATAAATTGTTTGGCCACAACTGGAGAAATTTCCATGTCTAAGGGTAAGCATGATTGGTATCATTTCAAAATGTAATAGCAGCTTAGAGTGATCTTGATAACATTAATTTTAAAAAATTCAAGGTAAACTAGCAGGTTTTTTTCCTTCCCAACAGAATGAGTAGGTTTTACTTTTTCAGCTGTCCAACAAGTAAACATAGTCTATGCTCTAAATGTAAGAACAAGGCCATAAAAAGTGAAGCCTAAGAAAGCCTTACCTCAGCTGCACAGCCACTCAGCCAATGTCCAAATGATCAAATAGCTACTCATTAAGCAGACCCATGAGACCAAAAGTTGTAATTTATTTTTCCATATAAGCCTGACATACAATACAACTAGTTCATCAAACCTCCTTAAGGCAGAAACTGCAGTGTAGAAAACCAATTGATGTTGTTGATGTCACAGTTTGAAATCATGGTTACAATCCATATTTCTCTTGTGAAAAAAAAAAAGAAATGCACCACTACAGAATGTAGACTGGCATCATTTAAGTGCAAAGCACAGAACAAACTACTTGCATTCAATAATGTGTCAGTGTATGCATTTTGTGAAATCCAGAGCAGTAGATAAAACCAACAACCTAAAATTTATAACTAATATTGCCAAATGTTAACATATAAGACGATCACTCAAATAAGAACACAAAACTTCGAATTCCTATTCTAACAACGAAATGCTAGAGAAAAACGTTTTATGTAATTAACTCCATAAAATCTACTATATATTTAAGCTTAGGTGCAGCCACCAGAAAATGCAAATGCTGGATAAAGTAGACAGAGAATTATAGAAGGACTAAAAGGAGAAATGAACCTCACAAAAATCGATCGAGAAATTAGCAGCCAGACCTCTACAAGTCAAGCACCACAAGCGTACATTAAAAAAGAATTCTCTTAAATCAACAACGGAAAATGCTTCACTACACAGTAAGGACTTCGTACACCATACCCGTAAAAAGAAGAAGAAACAGATAGTTAATTGCGCCGATTATTTATCTAGCAGACACTTAAACAACAGCATAAGTGAACAAAATCCTAGAAAACAGCGAAGTGAATGCCTTTCCTCAATCAAAACCAGAAGCAAATAACGAATTACAATTATTCCTATTTCAATTTACAAACTATTTGATCTTAAAATATCAAACTCAAATGACTGATTAGAATGAGAAATCCAGAAGAGAGTAACCCGAAGGCGAAGCAGCTAGACCAGAGTCTCCAGGCACTGCGAGGAACAGCGAAGGGAGAGGGGAATATAGGGCTTCGCGAGCAGAGTTGGGAATAAGCTTTATTTTGAGGTTATGTATTTATTATTTATACTTTCATTTTATTTTCAGGTCTTAAAAATTCTCAACAAATTATATCTATATTTAAAATTACAAAATGGGTAATAAAAAATTAACAATGACTTGTGCGACTCATGGCACAATTAGCGGTGGGCAAAAATTAGACCAATACAGGTTTGCATAATTTGTATCCATTTTAATTTGGATCAAGTTTGTATAATTTGTTATTTTTAGGGTTAAAGTGTAATATTTCTCTCAAAATTTGATCAGTTTTATGTTTATTTTGAATATATAATTTATATTAGTTTTATTTTATATATTTATATATTTTTTTAATATTTTTAAAATGTTAAAGTCATCTAATTCCTTTACAGTTGGTGATACTAACTATTTAGAACAAGAACAATTTTATATCGTGGTTGTCAGATATAAAAAAAAAAGTGATTTTTATCTTTTTTTAAAATTTTTTTTCTGTTTTCAATCATTGCCATACGATTAAAATTGGACAACCAATTTGTAAAAGTGCCATCTACTATTAGTGTTATCAACTGTGCAAGATCAATTAATTCTCTTTGTTGAGTTCTATGTTGGTGGTAGTATATATCCATGTTGTTAGAATGATTGTATATGTATGTGGGAAATTACGAAGATCAATTCTTGAGAAGAGAACGTCAAATTGTAACTGGAAAGTTTATATAGTAGCATTCATTTGTATGTTGTCAGATACAACCAAAAACAGTCTCATTAATTAGTGAGAAAGATCTGAGATTAATTGGACTTGAATAAGATGGTTTACATATACATGAACCATAAAAAATTAAACTTGAACTGCTGAAAGATTCAGACAAGTGACTTTCTGTTTAGTTATAAAAAGTGGAGATTTGTGAGGAGAAAGTAGTATATATGTTTGATATATCATTCTCATCTCATGTCTTGGTTACTCACAGAGACAAATTGCCATGCTCGTAGCTAGATTGAACCTCCACGTGATACCAGGTCAATCCAGTGTTGATAGGCATTGGGTGTATTGGGGGCGGTGGCCTTTCTGTTACACGGTTACAGGGGCATATGAGACATTTTAGAGAGTAGAACTAGTTATAAAAAGAGTGGCGAATAAGGGAGAGAGATATCATGGAGAATATTTCGGAACAGTGTGTAGGAGCATTTGTTCTAAGAAGGCTTTAGCTCTAGGAGACCTAGTCTCTGGTGGTTTCCTTCTTTTAGGATCTTGCTTTTCTTATTGTTCTGTTGGTTTGTTTTTTGGTTAGCTTCTGTATTTTCTGCATCTTTTGAGAAATAAAACCTCAATTTCTTGATTCTTTGAGTTCGAGTTCCTATCAATTGGTGCGAGCTGGATGATTTGAGGGGAGCCAGTATCTTTTCTATGTTACCGAAAAAAAAATGGTAGACAAGGTTGATTTTTTGGAAGCTTTCATGGAAGAATGTAGAGAAGGATTAGGAGATTTCAAACAATCTATTATGGATGAGCTCAACCGACTGCTGGGAGAGAAACAGGTGAATGAATCTGCTGGTAATGAAGGAGAAGGGGGACTTCGATCTGATACTCGAAATCGTGCTCGAGATATTGAGTCCAAGTTGGATGGAAATGAGCGAATCAATTGTCAGTATATGGGATTCGGGAAAGCCAAGTTAAACAAAGGAGAAGATGTCGTTTCATCTCAGCCTTAGATTCAATCGCAAAAGGAAACAATCAGTCTGGATGGAGAGGCGAAGAAGAAGCATGTGGGTGAAGCTTGTGAGTTTTTGGCTTTCAGAGGCGAAGAAGAAAGTGATGTAAATGATACCAAAGGAAGAGAGTTGGATTGGAAATCAGGTATAACCTATTCCGCACCGATAGATCCCATTCCATGTTGGGCCCAAATGTTCTTAAAAAGACAGGTAGCATTATGGGCTAGCCCCAATTCCACATCTCAGGCTCTGGGTCTTCCACTAGAATTGACGCAGAAAAGATTACAAACAGGGGAGAAGAAGATGCATTTCCATCCAAGGCAAATGGCAAATGAAGCTTGATTATGATCATGATAGCCCAGAATCTGTTGTCGAAGTAGTTTGAGGGAAATCGGAGAAGAAACAATGAGAAGAATAGACGACGTTAGACCAAACATATCTGTTAGAAAATTGCGAATCGAAATTATTGACTTGTAACACAATTGAAATGAGAAAAATGAAGATAAAATGAACCCAAAAAATTTACATGGTTCACCCAATATAGGCTACGTCCACGGGTAAGTGAAAGAGGGATCACACTAGAAAGAATATAGTAATTACAACTATTCTCAATATTAATAGGAGAGAACAATTATTACTCTCTCTATTAATAGGAATAAAATAACTCACTATTTCTCTCTAAAAATTATAAGTAGAAGCTATAGGAAGGAATGAAAATATATTTTGGGATGGATTGAAGGAGAGGAGAAGAGCTCTATTTATAGAACACTTTTCTTCTTCAATTACGCAAGCAATGAGCTCAACGAGAAAGTGGCTCCAACAAAGCAAATTCAATTTGTCTTCAAAATTGCAAATTCAAAATGTGAGACCCACTCCTTTTTCTTTTGGTAAAAATTAATTCCTTTGGTTGCAACTTTTATTAATTACAACTTAACCCCGGGTCCCACCTCACAAATCTCCCACTTGAAGACTTTGATTTTAATCATGTCTTCACACGCTTTCATTTTTACTATCCATTCTTGCACTTGTCATTCCTGCATTGTTTATGTTTTTGATAGGCCATGTGAGGATCGACACCATATAAACTTGCCAGCATTTACTGGCTTTGTCAACACATCTGCTAGGTTATCTTTTGTGTGAATCTTTTGCATATCCACACTCCCTTCCTCTACTACTTCTCGAACGAAGTGATATTGAATGCCTATGTGCTTTGTCCTAGAGTGAAAAGCTGGATTCCTTGCAATATGCAAGGCACTCTGATTATCACAGAATAAAGTAATCTTATCTTGTCTATGCCCGAGTTCCTCCAGTAACTGTTGTATCCATATAGCTTCTTTGCAAGCTTGTGTAGCTGCTATATATTCTGCTTCTATAGTAGATAAAGCTACAACAGTTTGTAGTTTTGATATCCAGCTTACACCTCCACCTGCAAGGGTAAACACATAGCCTGTAGTAGATTTTCTTTTGTTGAGATCTCCTGCAAAATCTGAATCAATATAACCTTTGACAGTAAAATCTGATCCTCCGTAACATAATGTAGCATGTGAGATTCCTTTGATGTTTTTATGTATCTCAGGATCCTTTTTACAGCATTCCAATGCTCTCTACCAGGATTTCCCACGTATCGACTAACCGCTCCCACTGCTTATGCAATGTCTGGTCTTGTACATATCATGGCAAACATTAGGCTTCCCATCGCTGATACATACGGTACTCGAGACATTTCCATCCTCTCTACTTTATTGCTAGGAGACATACTTGAGGATAATTTGTAGTTGACAGGAAGTGGGGTAGAGATTGGCTTACAATCTTGCATGTTGAAGCGTCGCAAGATCTTTTGTAGATAATTCTTTTGAGAAAGCCAAATCTTCCTATCTTTTCTGTCTCGGTGAATTTGTATCCCTAAAATCTTGTTTGCTGGTCCTAGATCCTTCATATCAAACTCCCTAGCCAATTGTGCCCTCAATTCTTGGACTCGATCTTTGTTGGGGCCTACCACCAATATGTCATCCACATATAACAGCAGGATGATGAAATCATTATTACCAAACCTCTTGTAGTAGGTACAATGGTCTGAACTACGCCTCTTGTATCCAAGGCCAATTATGAAGGAATCAAATCTCTTGTACCAACATCTTGGCACTTGCTTTAGACCGTACAGAGATTTAGTTAACCTACAAACCAAGTTTTCTTTTCCTTGTTCTTTAAAACCTTCTGGTTGGAGCATATAAATTTCTTTTTCAAGTTTTCCATGAAGAAAAATAGTTTTTACATCTAACTGTTCAAGATGTAAATCAAATGCACTGCACATTGCTAAGACTATTCTGATAGTGGTAAGTCTAACCACTAGAGAAAATATCTCATTGAAATTAATGCCTTCTTTCTGAGCGAACATTTTCACCACAAGTCTTGCACGATATAATTCCACTTAGTCATTGCCATCTCGTTTAATCTTATAGACCCATTTGTTACCAATGGCTTTTAGACCTTTTGGAAGTGCAACAAGTTCCCATGTTTTGTTTCTATGCAACGCTTCCATTTCTTCTTGCATTGCTGTCATCTATTAAGAAGCATCTGAACTATTCAAAGCCTCTTGAAAGGTTAATGGTTCTCTTTCTTCAGATAGAAGACAGAATGCATCATGGTTTGCCATGATATTGTAATACTCGCCAATTTTTGGAATTTCGTAATTGGCGGTATTATGGTTGTTGTAATGAAATTTTCTATTATTTTAATGGAATTGTTGGGTTAATTTTAATTTTCTATATTTAATTTATTATTTTTGTGTATTATTTATAGAGGTGGAGATAAATAATTAAATCGGGTAATTTATGGCAGGAGATATTTTTAAGAATTGAGGAAAGATAAGAGGATGAGGAAACTTCATGGAGATAGAGTCGAGAGTCAAGGAATAAAAAGAGAGTAATCATAAGGTAAAGAGAAGGCCGAGTTCGTATGAGGTCCAAAGAGGGATTAAAGTGAAATGAGGAACTAGGTCGTATTTAGGATATAGAAAATACCCAAATTGGAGAAATTATGAGTTTGCCACTATCAAGGTTAACCAAGAGTTATCTAGGGGCAAAGTAGTAATTTCACCCTAGGAGGGTATATATAAGCGGTTCCATGCCTTTTTCCTCATTTCTCACTTTCCTCTCTCTCTCTCTCTCACTCTCTCTCTTTCCTCACTCTCTCTTCTCTCTTTCTCTCTGCCTTCTCTCTACTCTCTCTCTACCTTTTCAACCGAGCTTCAGAGAACCTTTCTTCGATGGATGGGCAATCCATTGGAGGCCAAACAACCTAAGGATAACAAGGAATCGAGGTAAGGATTCTGATTCACAGAACATTTCCTCTATTTTCTAGTTTTAGGGGTATATGGGGTAAAATCAAGATTCTGACTTCGTTTCTCAATGAAAATTAGAGTTTTTGGTGTCTAAATGCTCCTTAGACATTAAGGATGAGATCCCATAGAAGAAATCATGGAAAATAGTCAAGAATCGGCCAGATCTGAGCCAAATCCACGAAGAACTCGCGTGTTCGGAGTTGTGGCGCTTGAGGTGCCATCCTTGTGTGGAAAAGAGAGGTCTTGGCACCCCAGGCGCCACGTGGGACGCCTCAGGCACCAAGCTCTTTAATTTGGGCAGACAGCCTCATTGGTCCATATTCAAATAGCCATAACTCCTTCATCCAGACTCCGTTTTTAACAAACTTTATATCGTTGGAAAGCTCTTTGAGTCTAGTTTCCAAAATATAAGTTTCATTTTCAAATGACTTATCGGATGATAGTTATGACCAAATGAATGACCAAAGGTCAGGGTTAGTGGTGAGGATTTTCCTTGTTTTGTGTAATTATTGATTTGGGTTGATTCCAGGTGACTTTGGAGCTTCTTTGGCTTTGTCTCCTGGGACTTTTTATGCTGTAAACCTTATCGGCATCGAGGTGAGTGGATGACCTTGTCATTTAAGTTTTATTAAATTATTTGGCTAAGTCAATATAAATCTCATTCACACTGTAGTTAGAAATTCATCAATGAAATTCCTTAGTTAGTAGAAATAACTAGACTAAGAATTTCATTGAATGATTGTGGAATTTAATTTGTGGAATTTATTCTATGAATTTGAAAGTTTATATTTGTTTGTACTTCTAGTTAATTATATTAATTAGAAAGTGGAATGTTTATCGTTATTGTGGTATGGAATGTGTGTGGAATGAGTGGATGGATTGTTGTGTAGAAAATACATTACATATCATCATCTTCACATTTATATTGCTTTTGAAAAAGAAAAGAAAAGAAAAGAAATGTGGAAAGCAAAGGGTTGGTCTTCTGCAAGGTGTGGATATATTCAAAGGTGTGTGCCTTTAGAATACACTCATTGAGGGTTGGTCTTCAATGGGTAGAGGGGGAATAGACCTTGCATATTGTATTTGTATACATCGCAAGAGGAAAAACTTATTGAGGCTCAGTCTTCAATGTGGTGTATGGGAAAGGGTGTGACAAATGCAAACATACATCATGCATTACATAATGCATTTTGGTGTAATTGTTTACTTATGCTTTTATTTGTTTGAGGATTGTTTTACGGTTTATTTGTGAGATTGTAGACTCGTGTTGAACTGCGGGTTTTAGTTGCGTGGTAAGGTATGTTATATATATATATATATATTATATTTCGTACTGTTTTGTGTTAATGGTTTTTATTCTGATTATGGTAGTGAGGCTGGAATTTGCACTTGTGCCCTATTTCCTCACACAGTCATTTGCTCACTGAGTTTTTATAAAACTCACACTCTCTATTGTTGTTTTCAAATTTAGCAGTTGAGGAGGTTGGGAAACCATTGGAGGTTAGTGGCTTGGAGACATACTCCACGTCGTCAGAGAATACTATATGCACCTATAGAAACGCTCTGTGATCCTATAGGCCACCTAGGTCCTGCTGTATCTAGAAGAGTTTATTTATTTAATTGTAATTTACTTTGTAAATTATGAGCTACCATTGAGGTATCCCTAGGTTTGTATGATTATTAATATGCCCATTTTTCTGGGCATTACAGATATAGTCTGAGTGCCATGATGGTTTTCTTCTCTGGCATATTGATCTTCGAACATCTCCATCATTGGCCTCATCTGGGTCTTGTTCTTCGTGTTCTTGTTCTGCTTCAGAAGAATCTTCTTTTCTAGAATTTCTCTCCACCTGTACTGTAGTAGTCTCTCTAGAAGTGCTGTCATTTTCCTGCTCACTTTGCAGTTTATTTTCTACAAATATTACATTTCTGCTGACTATAATTTTGTGGGCAGTGGGATCCCACAAACGATACCCTTTAACACCATCAGCATAACCCAAGAATATACATTTCTTGGATTTTGGATATAGCTTTGTTCTTTCTTGGGAGTTGTACATCACGTACACAGGACATCTGAACACCTATAGAGAAGAATAATCTGCTGGCTTACCTGTCCACATATCTATTGGAGTCTTTAAATCAATTGCAGTGGACGGTGATTGATTTATCACATAACAGGTAATTTTGACTGCTTCTGCCCAGAAGGACTTGGCTAAACCTGCAGTTTGCAACATAGCTCTTGTTCTTTCTAGGAGAGTTCTATTCATCCGCTCTGCTATACCATTTTGTTGGGGTGTATGTGCAATTGTGAATTTTCGTTGGATACCCTCTTGCTTGCAAAATGTTAGGAAGTCGCCATCTATATATTCTTATCCATTGTCTATCCTCAAACACTTGATCCTTTTTCCAGATTCAAGTTCTTCTCTTGCTTTGAAAGCTTTGAAGATTGAGAACACATATGACTTTTTCTTGATTGGGTACACCCATAGTCTCCTGGAGTAGTCATCAATAAATGATACAAAATATTTTGCTCCTCTTATGGACATCATCGGGGAATCCCACACATCATAATAAATCAAGTCTAGTATGTGCTTGCTTCTGGCAGTTGATCTTCCAAACTTCAATCTATTTTGCTTACTTATAACACAGTGCTCACAGAAAGGTAAGTTTACCATTGTGAGCCCGGGTAGGAGATTGTTCTCTGTAAGAACTTTCAAGCCTTGTTTTGACATATGGCCTAATCTGCGATGCCACGTCATCGTCGTTTCTTCTTGGCTAGTTGCTACAACAGATGCATCTGCCTCTTGCATCACATCTCCTAAAACCATAAATAGATTTGCTCCGATCTTTTTTGCTTTCATCACTACAAGAGCACCTCTCACAACTTTTAAGATTCCACCTTCAATATGGGTCTTGCATCCGAGGTCATCTAACTGTTCAATAGACAATAGATTCTTCTTCAAACCTTTTATGTATCGTACCCTTGAATTGTACGAATGGTGCCATCATACATTTTTAACTTGACAGTACCAACACCAGCAATTTCTAAGGCATGATCATTACCCTAGATCCTTCCGAGATAGGCTCATAAGTGCAAAACCAATCTTGGTGTAGAGTCATATGCCATGTTATTCCTGAATCCATTATCCAAACATTAGTGAGTTGTTTTCGGCCTTTAGAATGGATTGCTGCTTCACTATATAGGATTTCTCCTTCATCAGAGATACTAGCAACACATCCTTGAGAGGTTGTTGCTTCTTAAGTTTTATCTCCATTTTTCTTGTTGTGCCAACAATCTTTCTTTAAATGTCCTTTCTTTCTACAGTGATAGCACTTAAGGTTCTTCCTTCTCATTGACTTTGATCTACTTTGATTTTGGCTCCCACTAGAGCCACGCTCTGTTGATCTACCCCTTGTCACCAACAATGCCTCTGCTTGTTTTGAACTTTCATTTCTGTCTTCCTTATTCTTCCTCCTAGATTCTTCTTCAAGAATCGCAGCAGCAACATCATCAAAACTAAGACGATCAACAATATTATAATTTGTAACATTGATGATAAGTTGATCATATGAGTCAGGTAGACTTTGAAGTAGGAGCTCTGCACGCTCATTCTCTTCCATATTGTAATTTGATGCTGCAAGTTGAGAAAATAGCATATTTAGAGTATTGATGTGCTCTGTCAATGTTGTGGATTCATTCATACGAAGAGTATAAAGTCTTCTTTTTAAGAATACCCTATTATGAAGAGATTTGACCTCATACAATTTTGTGAAAGTATCCTAAATCTCCTTTACCATCTTCTTTTGTGCAATACTTGACAAGACTGAGTCTGCCATTGTTAGATGCAAGTTACCAACAACATTGTCATCCATCTCCTTCCACTTTTCGTCAGTTATCCCTATAAGTCTACCTTCAATTGCTGTTAAGCAATTGTCGTTCCTCAAGATTGCTTTTATCTTCAACTTCCATAGGGAGAAATTACTCCCGTTGAACTTCTCAACATCAAATTTAGCCACCATAATTTTACGCCATGTAATTTCAACTGAACCGGCTTTTATTTCACTGTGAATAGTATCGTATACGTGAAATACTAGAACAAAATCCAATATACGTTTACAATTACTGTAAAAGTATACAACCACTTTGTGTGAATAGTAACCACCGTAAATAGTACCTATAAATAGTAACTGTGAACAGTACCCGCAGCTAGACAAGTCAACTAGGAACTATTCTTTTCTGATTATGTAAGATCAGACAAGCTGCAACCATAAGAGCATACTAAGAATATTATCCCATTAAACCAAAAGCTCTGATACCACTGTTAGAAAATTGCGGATCGAAATTGTTAACTTGTAACACAATTGAAATGAGAAAAATAAAGATAAAATGAACACAAAAAATTTACGTGGTTCACCCAATATAGGCTACGTCCATAGGCAAGTGAAAGAGGGATCACACTAGAAAGAATATAGTAATTACAACTATTCTCAATATTAATAGGAGAGAACAATTATTACTCTCTCTATTAATAGGAATAAAATAACTCACTATTTCTCTCTAGAAATTATAAGTAGAAGCTATAGGAAAGAATGAGAATGGATTTTGGGATGGATTGAAGGAGAGAAGAGCTCTATTTATAGAGCAGTTCCCTTCTTCAATTATGCAAGCAGTGAGCTTAATGAGAAAGTGGCTATAGCAAAGCAAATTTAATTTGTATTCAAAATTGCAAATTCAAAACGTGGGACCCACTCCTTTTTCTTTTGGTAAAAATTACTTCCTTTGGTTGCAACTTTTATTAATTGCAACTTAACCCCGGTCCCACCTCACAATATCATGGACTCAAGAGCTCTATCACCTAGCGTTCTGTCATTAGCAAACATCACTAGAGGGTCATCGACAGTGAAAAGGAAGAGAAGACGAAGAAGCATATCTTGATGGCAAGAGAGATGGGTAAGAGGGTGACGGGAAAGGTAAAGTGGTTTAATAACCAGAAGGGCTTTGGGCTCATAACTCTTGATGATGGTGGTGAGGATCTCTTCATGCATTAGTCTTCGAAATGCGGTGGTGGTAGCTGTGATGTTGGAGGGAACAGATCCTATGGTGGAGGTGGTGGCCAAGGCGTAACATCTTTGGCCGAAATGCACCAATTCAGTTCTTCTTTGTTGGGAAGGATTGTAAGAGGCTGAAATAGATGTGATTGAATTGCCAGCTTACAGACCATGCTTTGTCTTGTTGTATCTTTGGTCTGGTCATTTACTGGTCTTCTCTTGGGCTGTTTATTAGCCCATCATATGTTTAACTTGCTTGGCTAGCAATTCAAAAAAAAAAATTAGCCTACTCCAGCCTTGGGGGAAAGGCCTAATGGGAGGGTATTGATAGGTATTAGGTGTGTTGGGGGCGGTGAACTTTCTGCTACACGGTTGCAGGGGCAAATGAGACATTTTAGACAATAGAATTACTTATAAAAGAATGGTGAGAAAGGGAGAGAGATATCATAGAGAATATTTCAGTACACACAATAGTGTGTAGGAGCATTTGTTTTGGGAGTGCTTTAGCTCTAGGAGAGACTTAAGTCCCTGGTGGTTTCCTTCTTTTATGATCTTGCTTTTCTTATTGTTCTGTTGGTCTGTTTTTTGGTTAGCTTCTGTATTTTTTTGCATCTTTTGAGAAATTAAACTTCAGTTTCTTGATTCTTTGAGTCCGAGTTCCTATCAAGTGTGCATTTGAATACCTTGTATTTCTAATTCTTTAGAGTTTGATGAAACTGTTTTATCAAACTTCAGTCGGCACATACAGAAGCTACTATTCTAGAAATTTGTTTAAGGGTTTAATCCATTTTTCTTCATTTTTATCTACTGGGCCTTTCTATCAAATAACTCATCTGGTTGCTCGAGTTTTCTTATGCCCTCGCTCTGGCTGCACACTCTTGTAGAACTTCTTATGGAGAAATTTCAAAAACTACATCATTATATCTGTTCATTTATGTTGGATAAAAACAGGTACCTTGTGTGTGTGTATATATATATATATATATATATATTTATATATCTCAAGACTATCTAGGGATGGTAAAAAATTTTCAAATTTAGAGATTTTGGGAGGACGGCTTCTTTTGGGCCCCATATTTGTGAATTTTCTCTTTGCGGGAGGCTCTTATGCGTAAGAAGAAAAAAAAAATGACTTCTATTCATTTAGTGTTTTTAAATATTTTTTTAAAAAATTAGTTAAAAAATTTATAATTATTATTTTATAATTATTATTATGTTGACAATTATTATTAGATCAGTTGGTACTTGTAAAATTTTTATTTTAAGAAAAAAACAAGAAAAAAATACTGGATGAATGAGAACCGTTGAATCAAACTGATCCAATGATTCCCAACTTCTCTCCTACTCATAGGAGCCTTTTATGCATAGGAGGGAAGCTTCACCCACTCCATGGAGTCTTTGTCCTTGTCAATTTTATTTAAATGCTCTTATAATTTATATACATAAATATTATAAATAAATGTTCCATTTATTCATTTCATCTTTATAAATATATATATATATATATATATCTCAAATTCTCAATTTTAAAAAAATTATATTAACCAAATTAAACAACGTAACTATATATGTTTGATATAAGTCATATGTACCTATTAGATACCATATTCCATTATATTTGTTTTGTTTTATGCCACTTTAAAAATTTTAATTAAAAAATTTGGTGACCTTGTGGGGACTTAGGGAACGAGGATGGAGAAAACCTTTTTTCTTTTTTTTGTTAGGGATCGGGAATGGCGAGTAGGAAAGTACTCCTCTCTCCTGTGCTGTGAAACTATTATTTCTTAAAGTATCTTCTCATTTAATAAGATGGAAAGCTAACCACTTTTAAGCTTATTGAACGCCAATGATAGAATTTTCTCCAAAATGATTTTTCTTAGAATCGAACTTGTTAAATTTCAAACAACCATTTTGACTAATATTAACCAACTTTGGGGAGGTACCATATATTTGCAAGAGGTGTTAGGTTGGAATCTTTTTGCTATCATATACTAGAATTAAAATTACAGGACGAACTCAGCAGCCACGATAATATATACTCTCACATAAAGTTCATTTATGGGGACAATCATATAATTAATTACAGTACTCCATCAGAATTTATTGTTACATCTAATAATGATTCATTCCAAAGTAAGAGCTTTTAGAACTTCCGAGAGAGTATCAGATAATTTGGATCTCACTGCAAGTAGCTAGCTAGAACTTCTGACTTCTCTTAATGAATAGCCATCCATGTTGTGTGTCAATGCAGTAGTGAATTTTGTAATCTGTTTCCAAACAAAGTAATAAACTTAAGAAAACATCAATAACTAATAACTAACGCTCACTGTTAACTGGTTTGTAAATGGTTAAAGGTAGAAATACCCCTGCACTTTCACTGGTTTTGCTGCTATTATTTGGTTAAGTGAGGCTGAGGCTGAGGCTGAAGCTCAGTTATCTGGAGATCATGTTCGTCGCCAGCGACACACGGAATCCAAGAGCTATTTTTTACTGCATTTGCATCGCCAATCTCACACGCCTGACCCAACCAAAGAAAATTAGAGTAAATTATTATTTTAGTTTTTAAAAAAATTGCAGTTATACAATTATTTGACTTTGATCTTTAAAAGATTAAATGTCTCAATTTAATTTTTAAAAAATTGCTTTTGTCATAATTTGATTCTTATGCTAAACCTCAAAATTTGTTGCTGTTATATTTTAAAATTTTTGTTGTTAAACTTTATTTTGGTAAACATAAAAATAGAATTGGGACAAACTCAATATTTTAAAGATTAATTAAATTTGATCATAAAGGCTTTGAAATTCTGCATTTCCTTCGTAGATGTTTTCTTGATAATAAACTACCATGCCAAGGAATCAATGGAATTAACGTAGTAATGAGGAATTCAGGCTGAAAAAAAAAATCAAGTAGATGTTGGTGTGGAAAAATTAACCTTCTGACTCAGTTTTTCTATTTCATCCGTGAGAATGCGGTCCTGCATTACAGAGAAATAACCATGTAATAAAAGGGCTTATTATGGTGGAATATAAATATATATATATATATATATAAAAGAAGATTAAAATGTTTATATAATACATATATATATATATATATATATATATACCTTTCTCATGCGGATGGTCCTTAAACTCATTTCCAGATGGGTTTCCAAATTCCGCAGATCCTTGATGCTTAACCCTGACAGTTCTTGCCCCATCAATTGCCTGCATATACGTATGTGATATGTATTAGATGAATATGAAAAAATATATATATTACACACACGCGTGTGTGTGACATGCTTGGATTTATAAAATATGAACAAAATACAAACCTATTGTATCTTGTGCTGAAACTCATTGTTAATTAAGCAAAAGGGGGAACGCAACGATCAAATTCTTTACAACTAAATTGGTTATAGAAGCTGTAATACTAACACTATATTAAAGATCGTTCAATTTAGAAGTTTAACCTAATAAATGATGACTCACGAATAATTTTAAATAGTATAATTTCTGTACAGAAACTTCACAATCCAGGGTTAATTTCCAAAGGCAATAGCTCATTAAATTGAATGAATGTTCGTACCTGTTGTAATGTTGCACATACTGCAGATGTTGCCTTAAACATCCTGCCTCTCTCTGCCAAAACTATCGTTTTCAAAGATAAAAATTTATAACAACAAATAATATTAGATACTTACATTGGACAAGCATGAAAAGAAGCTAAATTTGTATCGCCTTGAACTAATTAACGTACTACAAAAAATTAAAAGTTTAGTGGCGATTAAAATTATAATTTAGTTGTGGTCCTAATCACCAATAAACAATTTAGTTACGGTTGTTAAAACTGTCATTAAATCAAACGACACAAACAAATTTTCTCTCAAAATTTATCTCAAATTTTAATTTTAGTGTTTTTGTAAAAAATTAAAGACAGAGTTTAAGATAAAATTGTGATGAATTTGAGATGGAAAAAATTTTCGCCTCATATTTCTATCTCAGATTTTACGCTTTTTTTTGGGTAGTGTATAATGTTGCAATTTACATACAAGCCACTAATCAAGTACAATATTATCCCCAGATTTATCTTCTATAATTCTCCACTGAATTTATTCAATAATTTTTATTTCTCACTTAACCTGTGCACATTGTTCCTTATATATATATATATATTTTCTTTTTGGCCAAATTAACACATGCTGTTTAGTAAATATTGCGAATAAAAGCAGGCCATTAAATTAATAAATGTTTACCTTGACTTCTGAAGCAGGATTAATCAACTGATTGCGATCATCCCTATGACTATTATTATAGCGTTCAATGATGGATTTCATGCTGCTGAAGAAGTAAAACAAATCTATTTTAACTTTAATCAACTCAAAATAAATGCCCCTTTTTAAACGATAAGTTAATTACCGTTGTTGCTCAAGGATTTTTCTTTTTCTCTCAACAAATTATAACTATTATTTACGTCATATATATATGTGTGTGTGTATATATGGAATTGTAGAATGTAAATATGCATATATTTTTTTAGAGGAAGAGAAAAAGTTAGCAATACATATAATGTGATATAAGAGCATATATACTAAGACATTGCCTTAAACAAGTGCCGATTTTCATTTTCATTTTAATCGATTGAACATGTATTACACGCACACTGTCTCAGAGTATACAGATATAGACACACATGCATAGATGATAGATGACATATAGTGCGGAAAATAGTTTGTCCAAGAATATCAAATAAATTCTTCTATATATATGTTTTTATTTTCTTTCTTTGGCTAACAAGTACCAGTTTAGGTTTGTTATATATATATATATATATGATTAATCTGTACGCTAGCGTTCAGTTTGTATTTCACAACACAAAGACTAGTTCATGCATGAATTTTTCTCTTCTTTTTTTTTTTCAACATTTCCGAGTATAATATACGTAGTTAATTATTATATATATACGTGCATACTATGGACAGGGAAATTTTTTAATTTGAAACACCCAATTAAGTAATGCTAAGCATAAAAACATACATTTATCATATTATTATTGGAAAAGCTAATAGTAATTAAACAGTTAAAAATATACATGACCTAGATAGAGCATTCCAGAAAAAATTAAAGAGAAATATTAAAAAAAAGGTAGAAATTAAATTAGTAAACGAACCTAGGGCTTGCAAAATGGTAGAGCCTTCCAGTGGTGGAGAAGATGATGACTCCAATTTCAGCATCACAGAGGATAGACAACTCCCTTGCCTTTTTCAGCAGCCCATTCCTTCTCTTTGAGAATGTCACTTGCCTCTTTGTCGAATTCTCTATTCTTTTTATCTCTATCTTCTCTCTTCCCATCTCTTCTTTTATTTCTTCTAGTCTAATTATCTCTACCTTCTCTGCTTCATATTTACATTAACATCAAAACATTGTCAATTCTAAAAGGATCAGAAGAAATTAATTAAAAAGAAGAAGAAGAGAAACATATATAAGGTAAATAATTATACATGCATGCACATGTGTGCACACACACACACAATCGCATGTATACACACACACACACACACACATATATATATATATATATATAAACCATATTTTATTTCTCTCAATATTATAAACCGCATCTTACTTAAATCCAAATTTAATGAAATATTTTAAATGTTTTGAGAGGACGGTCAAAACTCTCACTCTCTTACCAATACGTACAGCTTGAACTAAACATGCTCCACTAACTAAGGCTATGATCGGTTTGTGAGCCATTAAACAGCTAAAAAGTGCCTGTAAGGACCAAAACTACGTAAGCTTGATATATACGCCTAGCCCACTGTAAATAGTTAACTCACAAATGCATTTTTCTTACATTGCTTACCTATTGGTTTTCCCTCAACAAAACAAACAATGCCACTTCCCAAAACAATCCGAGACTGGCAGAAAACTTCACTTTCTCATCGAATTCTCATGGAAACACACACACACTCACAATATATAATAGTATCATGCAAGGTGCTCAAATATTGAACAGTGTACTCAAATTTAAAAGAAAGAAAATAATCAGAGTATAACTTAAATCAAGTAGTATATATGTATATAGATAATTAACTTCAAAATGGAAATTTGAAGAAGGATAAAGGAAAAAAAAAGTAGGGCTAGAAGAGTAGGTCTTACTTGGTGGAATGGTGTTGATAGAAGAGTCGGAGTAAGAAGAAACGGTTCTTCCTGTGAAAGCAAAGACTACATAATACATACATATATATATATATATATATATACACACACACTGACACGCACACATAAATGCTTTAGATGGAAAGCTCAAAGCTTGTATTTAAGAAAACAAATACTCTGGGGGGTCTGGGGGAGGTTCCATTCAAAATTTTAGTCACTCACATTTTGATATTCATTTTTGCAATTTTGTTGTTTTTTTTTAAATTAACTGTCCACACATAAGGAATCTGACGTGAAAAATTCTGTCAAGTGAAAATAAATTGAAATGAGAATATATAATAGTGCAGGATAATTATTAATATTTATCAGTTTTTACCAAAATCTACATATAAACAACGTAATTGCATGCGTTTACCTCTTTAATTAATTCATAGGAATAAAAACATTAATATACACGTCTTAAATAACATAATCACCCGCAACGACTATGACCATAGTGATGACTAGACCATTGTTTGTGGAATATATATAAGTTAGGTAAAATATGCGCTGTCAGTAATATATTTTACCCTTATATCTATATACAATATTTATGATTGTCACAAAGATGCATAGAATATGTTTTTTGCTTTGTGACCTTTTTATGTACGTTACGCTTTTTTTCCTCCCAACAATATTTCTCAAAGTTGGTTGATAGTGAAAGCACATTTTTATATTTTTGCATGTTAGAGAGGCAATACCGAACCGATTTGTGTGGTGTGATATATTAATATAAATGCTAAAGAAAATATTTTTTTTAACACAATCAAATGGTGTATAAGAAACTAATATGTAGTAACACATTAAAGTATGTACCAATGTATGTATGTTAATGGATTTTATTCGCTATAATGGGACTTTATTGTACAAATGCGTTTCCGCGTGCACTGCAGTCTCGTATCAACGTCAATCAACGATATGGTTGTTTTTGTTATTGAGTCAAATATTGCTAAGGTTTCTAAAATATTAATTTTTGTTTTGAGAAAAATGCACTTTATTCTCATAAAATTTGTTTTATATGTAGAAAACCCCAATGAAATTTAAAACTAAGCAAACGGCCCTTATGAACTTTCATATTATATAAAAAACTACTTGTCAGTTAGTTGATCGTTAGTCAACTGACGGTTAATGCTGACATAGAGACTGAAACACCATGTCAACAAATAATTCATTTGTCACATCAACCCTTTTTTACTCAATCACCGTATCCAATAGAATTGCGATACGTGGCATATGCTTAGTTTTAAAGAAAAATCAAAGTATCGCATGCACAACAGGTTTTGAACTTGGGTTTGGATAAACAAAGGAAGAACTCTTTATCATCTAGCCACTGATGTACATTAAACATATATTTGCGAAATTTAATATATATAGGAACTTATTGTATTGAAAATTCAAAATAATATACACCAATTATTATATTTTATAAAACAATAACAAATCTTATAATAAGAAAATATGTTATTATTTTACATAACTCATTTTAAATTATATAAAAATAAAAAAATTCTAATAACAAATCTTGTTATTAAAATTTTTAATTTTTATATAATTTAAAATGAATTATGTAAAATAATAGCATATTTTCTTATTATAAAATTTGTTATTGTTTTATAAAATATAATAATTGGTGTATATTGTTTTGAATTTTGAATATAATAACAAAGGTTTTTATATATATATTAAATTTCATAAATATATGTTAAATGTGTATCAGTGACTAGATGGTAAAGAGTTCTTCTGTCTTTTATTCAAACCCGAGTTCGAATCTTATTGTGTATGTGCACATATACCACGTGTCACGATTTTATTAGATACGACGATTGAGTGGAAGAGGACTGATGTGACATGAATTATTTGCTGACGTGGCGCTTTAGTGTCCAAGTCAACATTGATCATCAGTTGACTAACTGTCAACTAACTGACATATGATTTTTGGCATAATATAAAAGTTCATAGGGGTCTTTTTCTTAGTTTTAAACTTCATGAGGGTCTTCTGCACATAGAGCAAACTTCACAAGGGTAAAGTACATTTTTAAATTTTTTTTAATTTTTTGTATGAAAGATTAAGTGTTTCAATTAATTTGGTCATTTTTTGTTGCAAAATTATTAAATCTATCATTATCAAATCTAAATTTTTGTTGTTTAAGAAGTCAAAAGGAGCAGATGAGCCTCCGCTCCTTTGATAGTCGTTGGATCAGCTATCATTTTTCAAGCATTTCTCTCCTCTTTTTTTTTTTTAATTTAAAACTATCATATGATTCAATGATAGCTGAAGCATAGTAATAAATATAGTATGATAATTGTAACTTTTTTTAAGAAAAAAGAGAGAAATGCTGGAGAAATGATAGTCGTTGGATCAACTGATATAATGGTTATCAAAGAAGCAAGAGGCACTTGAGCCTCACACTTTGGAATCCGAATCATCTCATGCGTCTTAAAGGCGCAAGAGAGTAGACAATTCGGATTGCACACTTTGACAGATGAAAGGATGTAATTAAGACGCATGTAATTTTTTAAAGATTAAATTGAAAAGATTAATTTTTTAAGGATCAAATTAAAACACTTATAATTTTTTGGGAACCTAACTTAATAATTTACTCTTTGCATATTTCAATATTACATATATATTAAAATCTCTTAAATATATTTTAACTATACAAATAAAAAGGTTAAATTAATCTCTTGATCCTTATATATTTTGTTCAATTTTTAATTTTGTCCCCATATTTCAATTTTTTTAATATGAGTCCTCATAGTTTTGTAAGTTTTAATTCAGTCCCTAATACTAAATTATTGTGGGCTTTCCATTAAATTTTGAAGACATCACTAACTATGTGTATATTAATACCTTGATTATATTGCTGATGCCGACGAAAAGAGAAAAAGTAAAAAATTAAGTAAAATTAACTCATATGCATATGATATATGATACAACTTATTAAAGTAATTTATATAAATTAACTTAAATCATGTATATTTCTAATGCCCAATAATGTCATAGAATTAATTACCCATGTCACCAAAATTCAACAAAAGCTTAACAATATAAGTTAAATTTAAAAATCATTGCAACTATTAAGGATTTAATTACAAGTTCTTTAGCTATATATAAGGACTCAATTGAAAATTGACTAATTAACATCAGGATGTAAAATAATAATTTAATATAATAAAAAATTGTATTAAAGGCATCTTTCCTTTTTCTTTTTCTTTTTTTTTTTTGGTAAAAAAAACCGAATTAGCAGTTGGTCAATACTCATGTTTGAGACATCACTAATGACTAGCCGCCACTATGAATCTATGATAATTAATAATTATGAATATATATTTCGTTATACAAGTACACTCACCGTCTATATCTGCACTCAGATGAGTTTGCCATGCTTTTCATTAATTATGAGAAGAAACAAGTATTATTGCTATAACTTTTTTATTTTCCCCCATGAATTGCTACTCATTTAAAATAAGTGGCACTTTTTATGAGATTACTTATTTAAGACTAAATTAATCATTAATAAATATTTAAAAATATCATTCTTCTAACTAAATCTTTAATTTCTTAATTTAAATCTTTAAGTTTTCTCGTCAATTATAATATTCCATTTAATTAATATTAGGGAGTTAAATATCTTTGAAAACTAAACAATTAATTCATATATTTTTCAAGAAGTCAAGTGTTAATATAATTTTGATTTTTATATACCAAGGCATGTAGCCTCTAGAGTTTTCTATATAATTAAAAAAAGGAGTTAAATAATTGAAGCTTTCGTGGTAATTAATATAATAGATGCATGTGGTCGACGCATGCCACATCCCTTATATGTACACTTTAAATTGGGTAATTTATTTTTTTAATTTAAGGCACTTTGAAAGTGGATATGAACACACGCCCTTTACTTTTTAAGTCAGACAGAAGAAAACTCTAAGTTTCCAACCAAGCACAATGCTATATCTATGAGTTTGCCATGCTTTTCTTTAATTATAGGAAGAAACAGGTATTATTGCTATAACTTTTTATTTTCCCCCATGAATTGCTACTCCTTTAAACTAAGTGGCACTTTTTATGAGATTACTTATTTAAGACTAAATTAATCATTAATAAATATATTTTTTTAAAAAAATCAGTCTTTTAACTAAATCTTTAATTTCTTAATTTAATCTTTAAGTTTTCTCGTCAATTATAATATTCCATTTAATTAATATTAGGTTGTTAAATATCTTTGAAAACTAACAATTAATTCATATATTTTTCAAGAAGTAAAGTGTTAATATAATTTTTATTTTTATATACCAAGGCATGTACCCTCTAGAGTTTTCTATATAATTAAAAAAAAAGTTAAAGTAGAAAGTTAAATAATTGAAGCATTTGTAGTGATTAATATAATAGATGCATGTGGTCGACGCATGCCACATCCTTTATATGTACACTTTAAATTGAGTAATTTATTTATTTATTTTAAATTTAAGGCACTTTGAAAGTGGATATGAACACACGCCCTTAATTTTTGAAGTCACAGAAAGAAGAAAACTCGAAGTTTCCAACCAAACACAATGCTATATCTATGTGTCTTCCTGTTCAGATTCAGTGAATACAAGGTCAATGGATTAAAGTAATATTATTATAGAATTATTTACAAGTTTATGAAGGCGACACATAAACACAAGAATATAATTTAATTGGTTACATGTATAGTGGCGTTTTGCAAATAGGATCTATATAGGGATCGAAAGGTGGGGTGGTGTGGTGTGTCATGCAGATTTTGTTTATCAACCATGTTCACTGCATCTCTCTTGTATGAATTAATTATTTAACTAATTAATTAATATACCTTATAATGTGATAAAGGAAAATTAATTTTCACTTTGGCTGGACCCAATATTTGTTTATCAATTAATTATTGAGTTTCTTAAAACAACTTGAAGTGCATCGGCTACATTTTGAGAGCAAGATTTTTTTTATTCTTCAAAGTTGATTAATGTGAAGGATTGCATGATCTTAAAATAGCTTTGACAAGGAGACTTAGCTTGGAAGAAAATCTAGCTAAAAGATCAACGGTACGAGATTTAATTTTTCTGAAATTTAACTCCCTTATAATTGGATTTATTATTTGAATTTGTATAATTTCATCGTAGCTAAAAGATCAACGGTACGAGATTTGATTTTTCTGAGAAATCTAACTCCCTTATAATTAGATTTATTTTTTGAATTTGTATAATGTCATGGTAGCTATGAAATGAAGATGATATTATTGTTACTATTAAAATGAAGGAAGGATTACAATAAAAGATGAAATCCTAAGAAAATAGATTGCAGTAGGTACGTGAACTGAGAAAGAAGACAGAATAATAGAAAGAAGTCTACCAGAGAGAAAATAGTACGGAGAGATCTCCAAAACTTCCACACATTTCGACCAGGTTGGTAGAACTTTAATTGTAAGAAATAAACGCAGATTGAATCAGCTTTAAAGCATGATAAATCACTTTTCTTTAAAATATTTATATCCATATATTGGAGAATTATAGACAAACTCTTTAAGGATACAATAAAGTTTTTTGGAACTTTTTTTAGATGTTTTCTATCCCTTTAATATTCTTGTGTTTTGTGTAGAATCTAAAAGAATATATAGGTTTCAGTACAAAAAAAAAGGATATAGTGGTGGTTCAAAACCACCACTAGTCTTTTTAGTGGCGGTTCCCGATAACTATAGGAATAACCAACACTAAATCATTATAGTGGCAGTTTGACCCATCACTAATCTTCCAATGAACATGAGTAAACCGGTTATTTAATGGTGGTTAAAAATCAAATCGCCACTATATAGTGGTTAGAGTTGTCAAAGCGAGCTAGCTTGGCCCATTTAGGCTGGCCCGTTGGCGGGTTAAGAAAAAGTAGCCCTAGTTGGGCATGGCCACTTTTTGAATGAGTCTATATTCTCAGGGCTCGACCCTCATATTGGCAGGCTGGTGGGATAAATAAGCCAGCCCACTAACCCATTTTTTTTTAACATCTGAAAAAATAAAAGAAAAAATAAAGTAAAAATTTTAAATCTTCTAGATCCAAATCATTCTTCTTCTTCTTCCTCCTTGATTTAATGATTTTCCCTCAATGATGACAAGCTCTGTTCTCTCAACAAACGCAAGAAACCCATGTGCTTGAACCCCTAGAGAACCAGAAGCAGAAGCTAAGAGACGGATGAAAATTTCGCTCACTTATGTTGGCACCGAAAGTGAACGGACGGCAAGAGGAAAGGATTAGAAGGACTGCGAGAGTCGAGACTGCGAGAGCAAGCTACACACGGATAGTGGGACTGTGATAGCAAGCGACAGACAGATGGCGAGATAATGAGAGGAAAAGATTGAGAGAGACTGTTGTTTGTGTGAGTACGTGTGACGTTAGACGGCCAGAGTGAGAGTGATGAACGACAGCGATAGGTCACAAACAAATGATGAGGAAGGGATGCAGCTGCATGAAGGGGCTAAGTGTGCGGGAACAATGAAGCTTTGCTAAAGCTAGGGTTTGTTTCTGATTCTGAATTAGTAAACCATTCATAATCAAAAAAAAAAAATTGGGTTACATGGGTCGTGCCTAAAAAACCCTTTTGGGTTTTATGGGCTATGATTGATGCAGAACACAAATTTGTATGAAAAATCTATATATTAGGGAGAATCTTGTAGAAGTACTCTAATTTATAACTATGACCTTGCTGTGTCCAAATTCCCTCTTCCCCCTTCCACCACATGCGTTACTCCCCTTCACTACTTTGCTTTTTCAATTCTATTTCACACTATATATATATATATATATATATATATATGCTCGATCTAGAGAATGAGCACTTCTATTATTGAAGGCTTTTCTCTCTATTCCCTTTTCTTTTAACCAGTCAACTAGTATTTGCTTCTCCAGTTTGTTGGTTATGTTGTTGGTCTTGCTATGTGTTAAGAAATTTTCTTTCCCTCTTTTATTATGATGAAATAATATATATATATATATATATATATTGAATTTCAATTTAAGAGTTTGGTTGAGTAAAGTTTTTTGTAATAACCAGAGTCGGTATATACTCAAATGAAGGATTCTCCTTGGGTGAGCCCTAAAATTTTGATGATGTAAGCAAGTACGTGAGCTCTGGAGGCCATTTAAAAGTGGAGAGTATGCTTGTAGTGAACATGGGAGTAAATGTGGAGATCGGTTTCAGATATGTCTTTGGGAATTTCTCGAGGAGGGACCTATATGACATATTGGAAATGACGAGTACTTGGAGAAAAATTGGTGAATTATCGATTTGGAGAATGGATGAGGTGGTGGAAGAGGCGTGGTCTTGGGAGGGATGTGCTTGAAGGATGAGACTTTCGATCTGAAGATGTTTTTCATGCCCTGGGTGGTGAGAGGGACTTAAGTGAAAAGAAAATATCTTTTTATGTTAATTGAGGAAAATGGAGTTTGAAGATAATAATGGGAGTACCAAGCAAGGTTACTTAGTGTACCAAGTCAGGATTGTTGACCCTAAGGCTTTATGCCATAAGTTTTGATGATGACAAATATATTTGAAATGTAGCATTGATATATATAAAGGTTAATTATCATATACATGCTACAAGTATTTAAGCATGACTATGTTATTTAATGCATAATGTCTTATACATTAATCATGCTATTTATCATGAATTGAACTAACCATTTGGTTTGCAAGTAAGATATATTTTATAGGTTGGTTCAAAACAAGAAGAGTGAGTATTGGATTGAAGAACAAGGAAAAGTAACATCATGCCTCACTCAAGGAAATCAACATACAAGGATAAAGCTCCAAGAAATGAAGAACTAGAAGATTTGAAGTCTTGGAAGCTTGGATGCATCAAGATAGCCTATGTGTTTACATTAGGTATATTTTATATAGGCTAGTATACTTGTGCAACTCAATGATTTAGATTCGCATACATTGGCTCAAGCATTTTAAACAAAAAGATAGTGAGATATGAAGTTTTACAAAAGTTAGTTTTTGACCTTTGGTCACTCCTTATATCATATCTCATAAATGAAAAATCGTTTTTTCAAGTATCTTAATCTCATTTGATAGTAGACTCAAAGATCTTTCCAACGGTATATTATTTATTCAAAACAGAGTCCAAATGATAAATATATGACTATTTAAAATATAGTTTGAAAAACTGAAAGTTGATTTTACTGTACTCAAAAATTATTCTGGTCTGACCTATAGTCAGTGTTTTGATTATATCTTTTAAACAAAAAATAATTTTTGAGTAAAACTTAGCTCATTTGAAACTAGACTCCAAGAGCTTTCCAATGATATATTATTTGTTTAAAACAGAGTTCAAATAAGGGAGTTATGAATTTTTAAAGAAAGCTCAAAATCTGTATTTCGCTACTGCCAGCCGGTGGTCAACCAAGCAGCTTCCGACTGGTCGACCAGTTGTCCTGAAAATGCTATATTTTGCTACTGTCAGTGGGTGGTCGACCAGGTGACCCCAACTGGTCGACCAATCGACATCTGGACTGCATAATAAGTGCTGTAACGGCTATATAATGGCTAGTTTTTTAAAATCTTATATATATGACCTTAGATACACGATTTTGAGTAAGAACCAAATACTACAATGACATATTAACATGTTCTATCATCTTTGAGAGAAATCCAAATATTCTTGAGCCAAATCTTGTATATTCTCTATCATTAGAGTTATTATAGCTTCATTTGTATTCATCTACTCTTTAGAGAGAGTTTCTTTGTATTGTTGATTTTGATCAATACATATATTATTCCGAGTTGAGGTTCGCAAGTACTGGTGTTGGAAGAACTTGCTTTGGGTTGAGGAGGAGCCCGGATTCATAAATTCTCCATTGTGGTTTCGTAAATACTTGGATCGAATTTGCGTGGTTGTAGTGGTTTGCAAGTACCCGGATTAAACTTGCAATTATAGTGGAAATACTCAAGTGGTCTCTTGAGGACTGGATGTAGGCTTGGATTAGCCGAACCAGTATAAATCTCTTAGTTTGCTTTCTCTATCCCTTACTCTTTAATTTGTGCATATTGATATCTACTCTTTAATTCCTTGATCTTTATAATTATTTATCTTGACAGCACATTGATTTTCTGTGTTGCATTTATTATCTTAAGTATTACACTTCTACAGAAAATCATTTCAACTTCCAATTAATTCTTGTGAAAAATTTATAAAACCCAATTCACCCCCTTCTTGGGTTCCAACCATTACTTTCAAGGATGTGTGTGGCAAATAATTTAATCGGATACTCGATTTTTACATCGAACCCTAACTTTAATGAATGAGTGGCAAACTTGTAAATTTTTCCAATGGGTTAAGAGCTATATAAACATACACGCCTCTTTTGGTCAGCACACACATCTCTTTGCCATTTTGTCTTCTTCCTTCCTCTCACCCATGACACACCACCAACATCCAGGGCAAAGGTGGTTTCTGAGTTGCTGAGCTCTGACGACCTGTTCTTCCACTAGAGAAGAACTTGCGTTGAGGTAAGGGCAAGTTTCCCTCTTTTCTTCCTTAAATTCATGTACCTCAAACCCTAGGGCAACTTTGATGAGATCTTGAGATTTAGGGCATGTAATGCTTCCAAACCTTTTTCTTTTCTTTTCTTGATGCTAAGGAGTTAATCTTTAGGGGAGGAATAAATTTACATAGGAGAAATTAGTTTAGGAATTGGGCTAAATCAGAAAAGTTTTGATTTGAATATGTTCATGGTAATTTTCTATTTTAATCTTGTTTGATGTTTGGTTGTGATGTGTTTGGGAAGTTTTGGAGTACCTAATCTTGTTGATAATAACCTATTTGAGTTGGGATTGAGTTAAAATGATTTTGGAATGAGTTTGTGGAGTTTGGAAACCTGTTTTTCGAAGTCTATTGGCAACCAGTCGATCGTTGTGGGGAGACCAGTCGACTGGCTGCCTTTGGTGCTCTATGTCCAGACCTAACCGAGATGCACCGATTAAACGGTAGGGTAACACCGATTGACTGATAGCTTTTGAGCTAGAATGACTGATCTGGTAGTGACACATCGGTCGATCGTCAGGGTGGCACCAATTGACCGGTTACTATCTGACTTCTTTTGGTATTTTATTTGCTTTCTTTCCTTATGTATTTTTCATTCCAATTGCTTAGGATGTCTTTCCAAAGGATTCAAGCAAGGTACATCCAAACACCAAGCAGTGGGATAGAATTGATAGCTTAGAGTTGAGATAAGTAGATGATCTCACTTAGTTGGAGCTAAGAGTTTAATTCTTGTGTATTAATTCTTACCTGTGTGTATGAATATTTTTGTGAACGATATGTATATCTTTAAATGCTTGGTATCATAATTGAGATACCATAAGAAAGGAAAATGGAGTTTTGCCATTAGGGGATTACCCCTTGGCTTGTAAGAAGAAAGCATGATCGCTTCGCTTGCCTAATGATTAAGGTCCACGTATATGTGGTTGTTTTGTATGTGAGATAGGTTATATAATGTATAATAAATAGTGAGGAGATTGGGGAGTTGTTTGGCCTTGTACCAATGAGATTATGTGGCCTTATGCCATGGGAGTTGTACGGTCTAGTATTGTAGGGACTAATTGGCTCCGTGCCAAAGAGAAATAGATGTAATTAGTCCTTGAGCTTGGGAAAATTTGGTGTGTGGTGCATTGTGCTTTCATAGGTAACATACATATTAATTGATTATGTGACGATGGAGTGTAAAGAACCTCTTGTAGTGATTATGAATACCAGAGTTTCTTGTTTGGAGTTAGAATGGTGCATTTCATATATTTATCAAACGATTACATTATCGTTGTAGAATACTTATGTGTTCTAGGAGTATGATTGGGGATTGATAGTTCGTGTCAAATTGATTTAGATATGCTTGGGTAATATGTTCATTAGTTATGAAGTGAATTATTCACATTCAGAATTATCTTGTGTAATGTCTCCCTTTTATTTCTTGGTTGAATTCTTTCTTTGGAAAAAAAGATATGAATATTCTAAGGTTAATTAAAATTTAACCTTGCTATCTAATTCATATTGCTTAACTAAAATTCCCTTATGAGGGTCTTAAAATTATTTCTATATTTTAATCAGATAAAATACTATTTTGACTTTTCAGCAGCTAGCAGTCGACTTCCTGAAATATCATGTTCAACTGCTAATCATGCTTATCTTTTGAATTTATTTTTAAGAGTTGCCAGTCGACTGATCTCAAGGTATCAATCGACTAGTAACTCTCAGATAGGCCAATTCTGAGTATTCTAGAACTAGTCAGTCGATTGATTGTAACCAACTAGTCGACTGGTTGTTCTGTAACTTGCATATTTTTACTGCGTAACTCTGATAAACTTACTATAATACCATATATTCATATATGGGTACTATATTGCATCTAGAATACATAATGTTCTATCTGTAGTTCAGTTGTTTATTACTACAACATTTACATAAAATCTTAAATACATTACAAACATGTGAATACATAACTTGAACTACTTCACAGCACCAATGCCTTTCCTTTGTCTTTATCTTCTGAAATGATCAATTTCTAAAAGTGACACACAATGTATCTCAGTAACTAGTTATTTTCATGAAAACATATATATAGAGATCATTTCATCCATAAAAACAATCTAAGCAAGTATATCATTCATCCATGGCTTTTTAATAAAATTATTATTCTTAACTAAGCTTTATATATAACTTATCTATTCTTTATTCTTAATCTAGCACAAGTTTTCTTCTTGTTCTCTTATAGAGATCAAGCTTACTTTTCTTATTCTCTGTTGTAGAATAAGTCTTATTCTTCTATCTTATTCTCTATTGTGAATAGATTCTCTTCTTATTCTCTACTATGAAACAAGAGTCTTACCTGATACTCTTTTATGGTATAAGGTATTTTGTTCTCCTCTTATTCTGTACTATAGAATGAGAGTCTCTCGTTATACTTTTTTGTGGTATAAGATCAGTTGTTCTCCTCTTATTCTCTACTGTGGAATAAGTCTTACCTTATACTCTACTGTAGTACAAAGTATTCTGTTCTTTTCTTATTCTCTGCTGTGGAATAGGAGTCTTATCTTATACTCTACTATGGTACAAGGTATTCTGCTTCCCTTGTTTTCTTCTGTGGAACAAGGCTTACTTCTTGTTTTCTACTATAAAACAAGCTTACTTCATTTCTTGTTCTCTTCTATGGAACTAACTTAACTCCCTTATTCTCTTATATGGAACAATGTCTACTTTCTTTGTCCCCTATTATGGAATAAAGAATTTACTGTTCATATTATTCTTTTTAATTCTTTTTGTCTTCTACTATGAAATAAGCTCTTTCTAGCCATATTCTACTTTTCTGAAATAGATTTGGCTTACTTCTTTCTTATTATGTCTCCTTCTATGAGACTAATTTGTAAAGCTACTATTATAAATATCATCTTCTTCTTAAAAATAAACTCTTCCTTTAGAGTCCTAGTTCTTGCTAATTGTTTCTATCTCCTAAGATGAGATAGGGTCTTGCTTACTTTTCTTTATATTCATACATGTTTTACAAGTTTTTCTTTAGCTCTAATTTCTACTATGAAAGTAAGAGCTGATATCTTAAACATATAGAATATTTGAAAATACTTAAGTATGCTTTCATATTACAAAGCTAGAAATACATGAATTTCTTCATAGAAGTTAATCTCATGGATAAAATAACACATACAAGTGTTCTAGCACATGGATGAACAATAATAATATGAAAAACACTTTAAAAACATACTTTTATGGAAAACTAGCTACCTTTGATTCTCCTAGAGTTAGAGTTTGTGAATTCTCTTCTAGTTTCTTTTTAGTTCCTCTTGCTTCTCAAATTTCAAACCACTTCTTCTTCTTTTCTCTTTCTTTTAGTCTGAAATTTACTTATGCTATCAATTCTTAAGCTTTAGAATTCATCTAAATTAGAGGAATCAAGTTAGGAAACTTACCTTTTATAGTTTCTTGCTAAATTGTCAGCTAGTGATTCCTCCTCTCTCTTCTTCTTCTTCCTCATGTTCTCTTTCTCTTTCTCTCTCTCTATTTTCTGATAATGAACTTTCTCTCTCTCTTTTAGCCTCTAAAAGAGTCTTTAGAAAGCTTTTTCATGTAAAATGTCTCTTTTACCCTTACTCCCTTATTTCTGAGCTTCCTTGGGTATATTAGGGGTATTTTAGTCAATTCTTTTCTAATTTTTCAGCCTTCCACCGATTTATCTCGCACTCTAGAATGCTATCAGTTGACTGATGGCTCTTCAATAGTCGACTAATGGCTATTGAATCTAGAATTTCAACCTTACAAAGTGTAATTAGTCGACTGATCTTCCTCCATTAGTCGACTAATTGTCTTACAAAATGTAATTAGTTGACTGATTTTCTTTTATTAGTTGACTGATTTCAGATATCAGAAGTTTGGTATGATTTTAACTGCTATTAGTCAACTGATGGTTGTAAGAAGTTGACTGTTCCACTCATAACTCAGTTTGTCTTATTTTTAATCATCTTTTCTTAGTCTAATTTCTTAAGGACTTCACAAATTCCTATTTATTCTATTTTAGGATAATGCAAAAATTTGAGATGTTACATCTTGTTAGGAGATGAGTGAGTTTCACTCACTGGAGTTATAAATATGCCATCGAGCATGGAGATTAAATTGGCTTCGGGTAATGGAGATTAAATTGCCTACGTGAAAAGGGATTAAATTGCCTTCAAGCAATGAAAATTAAATTTGTAATACTCGATATATTTCAAAATTTTATGAACTACGATAAATTTATTTTGGAGAAAATAATTCCCCTGTCTGTTTAATTTTGTATGAGAATCTTGTTACCTTAATTGTGCATATTGTTGAAAATATGGAATTTCTCCCATGGGTAAAATATGGTTTGGGCATAAGAGGAATTTAGAAAGAAATTTGGAGAAAAATAATGTTTTATGTGAGAAAATCCCCTTAGGGACTAAAAGGAAAAGGACTAAAGTAAAAAGAAACTTAAAGGTTTAAGAGAAAGGATAATTTTTCCTTTAAGTTCCCAATAGTAATCAATAATTCGTCACCTTATGTGACAGTGAACTGAATTATTAAAACGCATAGTAAACTAAATTACTAAAGCGCATAGTAAATTAAATATTTTATTAGCACATAGTACCCTGACTTCTCGTATAAATAGGTCATTCTATTTCACTTCTAAATTTACACCTTTAGTTTTTCCTCCTTCCTCTCCTAAAATTCTCTCACTCTGATGTTAGGGCTTTGAAATCTTAGGCCTTTTCTCCTCAGCCTAGAACCAAGGTGAGGATATTATGCTCTTTTAAATTCTTGCAATTACTTAGAGGTTAAATTTTTAGTATGCTCCATAGTTGTGACTTTAGCTGTCCCTTTGCATCAGAAAAGAATTATCCTCGATTGTTTGAAAATCTTTTTATTTTCTAATTACCTGAATAAAGTATGAAATTGTGAAGAATACATGTCTAGAAAAAGTCTAGCTAAGGCAAGAATTGATACTTAAGAGTATTTATTGTAACCCTCCTTCCTTTCTTGGAAACTTTCCGGTGTACTCTTTTATAGCTTACGTTCGCTATCCTTGGTATGAATAATATCCATACGTATAAATAGTATTTATATGTATAAATAGTATATATATGTATGAATAGTATCTATATGTATAAATAGTATCTATACATATGAATAGTAATCATATGTATGAATAGTGACCGTACATATGAATAATTTTTTGTATAAAAGCAACTTTGACTTTCTCTATCTGAACTTCATGAAAATCACTGTAGTGGAACTTGAAATCCAGCTACGTGCTCTTCTTTATAACAACTCGGAAAGGTGACTCGGATACGGAATCTATGTGAGTGGATGACCTTGCTAACTGAGTTTATTTATTTTTATTCCAAGTACAATATAAATCTTACATCATATCGCAATTAGAAGTTTTAATTAAATTTCCTATTTAGTGATGATAACTAGATAATAGAATTTATTGTATGATTTAAGATTATGTTGATGATAATTATGATTGAGAATGTAATTATACATATGGAATGGTTGAGGGCTTGATCCAAGATACCAATGCATGTAAATATACACATGGAATGGTTGAGGGCTTGACCCAAGATACCAATGCATACAAATATACACATAGAATGGTTAAGGGCTTGTCCCAAGATACCAATACATATAATTATACACATGGAATAGTTGAGGGCTTGATCCCCAAGATACCAATGCATGTAATGGTTGTGAACATGAATATAATGGGAATTGAATCTCTGAACATAAACCGAATATAGAGGTATAGAAACCCTAGATATGAATATAACTATTCTTATTGTGATAATGATTATGGTATTTGTATTTGTGACACATTTATTATTTCATAGTCATTTACTCATTGAGTTTTGATGAACTCACACTCTCTATGATTATCTTTTTCAAATATAGTGGGTAAGGAAGAAGAAAATCCGCAGGAGCATTAGTATTCCTTGAAGATACTATCCATGTATGCCTGGAGGTCTTATGAATTTAAAAGCTTGGGAAATACTCTATAATCTTTATAGGTCACCTAGGCTTGGAAAGTTGTATTATATTGTATGATATTCAGCTTATATTTATTGTTTTACTATGTTGAACTTTTCATCTATATATGCAAAATATCTTTCTTGAAAAATTTATCTTTCATATAATTATGGGTATTAGGACTGTTCAGAGATTTTATAAGATACCATAGAGGTACATCCTCGAGGTTATAGAACTATTCACATGCTCGAAATTGGGATGTGACAAAATTGCCTTCAGGTAATGGAGATTAAATTGCCTTTAGGTAATGGACATTAAATTGCCCTCGAGCAAATGGAGATTTACTTGCATACATGTAAGGGGATTGATTTGCCTTCGGGCATGGAGACTTATTTGCTTATGGGCATAGGGATTAACTTTCCATTGGACATGAAAATAATATCGGTCGGGAGACAAATGGAGAATAAATGGGAATTAACTTTCTCTTGGGTATAGAGATAATATTGGCCAGGAGACAAATACAGATTTAGACGGAGAGTAACTTTCCCTTGGGCATGGAGATAATATAGGTCGGGAGACAATATCAGCCTATGAGCCAAGAGATGATGTTGGCCTACGAGCCGGGATACTACATTGGCCTATGAGTTGGGAGGTAATGTCGGCCTATGAGCAGGGCAATGATATTTGCCTACGGGCCAGGAGATATATATAGGTAAACATGTATATCAAAGTCCTTGACTGGGAGATTATTATACCTTTTTTTGGCCAAAGACTATATTGGTCTTTAAGACATGATGATGTTGTCTGTGTAGGATTGTTATGTATGAATATAAGTATTAATTGTATGATTGTAACGGAGTCCCATTAGCATGTGTTGATTGGAATGGTTAATGGCCTATGGGTTCGAGTTGTTATTAGCCTACAAGCTAGGAGATATTAATTTATCTTCGGATTAGGAGTTAGCAAATTAGCTTAGGCTTGGAGACGTAGATTCGATGTCGATATGTATGAGTGAATATTAAGAAGTCACCATACTGGAAAACAAGATTGCCCTGAGTAATCTAGAGTACCCAGGATGGTTACATTGAACTACGACCGAGTTGTTTTTACACACTCTGTTAGTATGTATTTCGGAGTAAGATTTATTTAAATCAACTTTATTGTGGAGATAACGAGCTGAGTGGAGGTAAGGAAAAAGGGTTTGTTTACTCACTGGGATATTTATCTCATTCTGTTGTTGCTTTTCCTTGCAGGTTGTGTTAGTTGTGACATTGTCACTCGAGGAGTAGTTGAGGTTTAAGGCTTTCGATCCCTTCTTGCTTGAAGGTTGAAATTTTCTTGTCGGTATGTCGTTATAAGCTTTGTAGTCAATCAAGACACCTAGAAGAGAGGGGTTGCATGTAGGGAGTTTGTTTGTAATATGCTTAATTATTATTTCCACATATTTAACTAATTATCTACATAGTCATGTATGTCATATATTGAATGAGAATCGAGGGTTAGGAGAATTAGGCTTATGGAATAGGAAAATAGACTTATATCATGTTGGTCACGTGTCTAAATTTTTGGGTCGTGACACTTTTGCTTTTCCTCTAGTTGTTTTGGACTTTTGTCCCATGGTTGTTTCCTTTGTTATTTATTTATTAATTTTTGCCTTGCCTTTCCTCCAGTTGTTTTCCTTTTAACCTAGGGATTAAATTCATTGTTTCTAAAGTATAGGGACTAAATTTATCATTGGATAAAATTATAGAGACCTCAAATATATTTTTAAAAATTATAAAATAGAATAGATATAACATTTTCATGTTGATATAATGTATAAAAGTAATAATTCATGTAATAGTCGCAACCAGCATTTGAGGCTTAAAGCTACTTTACATTTTATTTTATTCTAATTGCATACACCAGCTATATTATAGCTGCATTATATAAAACAAGAAATGTTGTGATATAATGGAGCCAATTGCTAAAATACTAGCAGATATACACGTGAACACCACGATTGAGAGAGAGCAACAGACTAACAACGCTAATCTAGTTGAGGACAAAGCCGGAAGATTTATTGTTCAACAGTGACACCACGCATAAAGAAATAGCCTCAGCAAGCATCATGATACAAGAAGGAGAAAAAACACCGACAGAATTTGAAGAAGCCAAAACAAATGAGAAAGAGACAGAGTTGCAACAATGGGAAAAAAATGGATGTGAAAAGATCAAAGCCAACAACCCAGATGAAGGATGGAAGCATTAAGTTATCTAGCAAGAGCAGAAGTCTCAAAAAAATAGAACGATGAGAACTTAGGATTCAAAAGAATAGAGGATAGATCAGAGAAGAAAGCTGCTAAGAATTCCTTAGCCTAACTCATCCCAAAAGCTAAGTCAAAAAGAAGGACACCCAAGTACATATAAATAGCCTGACACTTCTGACGTGAAACTTCAACAAAAGCTAAGCTCCTTTTAGATATTGTAAATTCGGATAACATAAATGGATTGGACTTCAATGACAGTTTTGAGGAAAGGGAGCAGGAAGGAAGAGTCAAACGAACCCAATTTCAAATTCAAGAGTTTAGGGATGTTATTGATGTTTGTGGTCTTCAAGACGGGATATCAAGGCTCGGATTTTACTTGGAGCAATAGAAGGACAGGAGAAGATACAATGAACAACGGGTTGGATAGATTCCTAGCCAATATACTAACTAAGTGGGTAACTCTCTTTCCTAATTATAAAATTTTTCATTTACACAAATCCTCTTCTGATATGAATAGCCCTTCAAACACCCAAGGGAGGGGAAAGTTCAGATTTGAGGAAATGTGGATCAGACATGAAGGGTGTAGAAGTACTATTTTAGAACGTTGGGAAAATGCCACTAACGTTGACATAAAGAAAATTCAAGATCTGATTAAACATACGAATCGCTGGGGAATTGGAATAAAACCACATTCGGTCAAGTTGGAAAAAGATAAAAGATTTGCATGAAAAAATGGTAGCAATGCAGAATAATGGGACATTGAGGAAATCAAGAGGCTAGAAAAAGATTTGGACAATTAATGTGTAAGCAATTAATGCTCTAGAATTCAATGGCTGAAGGAAGGAGATTAGAACACCAGATTTTTTTCATGCCAAGGCTTCTCGAAGAGCTAAAAGAAAATAGGATCAATCACCTCAAGGACAACAAAGGAGATTGGCACGAATATTAATTTTGAGATTAAAAAAGTATTGGATGGTTATGAGAAAGCATCAGGGAAAAGATTAATTTTGAGAAATCAACTATTTACTTTATTCCTAATTGTAACAGAAATCTGAGAGATAACATCATGAGAACCTTTCATATTAATTCCATCGCTTTTAATGAAAAGCATCTTGGCCTCCCCACCATGCTAGGAAGGAGTAAAAATAATACTTTTAAAGACATCAAAGATAGAATTTGGAAACGCATGCAAGGGTGGAAAGAAAAGATTCTTTCTAAGGCAGGGAAAGAAATATTAACAAAATCTGTTGCTAGAGCTATATCTGCCAATATTATGAGTTGTTTTTTACAACCTAATAATTTTTGTGATGATATTACAGAACTCCTTGCTAAGTTTTGGTAGGGGTCCAACTCTGATAACAAAAAAATTAATTGAATGAGAAGGGAAAAACCAACTTCATTCAAAATTAAAGATGTCAAAGTGGGCTGCTCATAGGATGGGGTGGCCAATAATTTAGTAGTTTATATTAAAGAATGACTTTTAATTCGGTCTATCAAAATTCTTTGGGTTTATGTGAGTTGGGGGCCTTTGTGAACTTTTTATTTTTATTTTTATTTTTTTATTTTAAACTTTAATCTTTTCTTTTTAAATTTAGTTCTATTTTTTGAAATTTTATAGTTCTAATATCTAATTTTTGTCATTCAAAATAATTAAAATTGCATTTAAAAAATAAAAATGGCCTCTTTTGAGGTTTAATATTTTTTTTGAAGTTTAATTCAATTTTTTGAAATTTGATTGTTTTAATATCTAGTTTTTATCATTAAAATAACTAAAAATACATTTTTTAAAATAAGATAAATAAGGCCATGTCCCATGATGGGTTGGAATGGGCCATAATTTTGTAGCCATAAATTATATAAAGTTCGCCCTTGCCCAACTCATACTCACAATTGGAGATTTGGGTTGAAGTAAGCCAACCCGACCCATTTGATAACCCAATTCAAAATGGTTGGCGGGCTTGGTTTTGGAGATTTTAAAATTTTTAATTTTTCTTTGCTTGCCAAATAATGTTGGAGAATCCTTAGAAATGAGGAGGGTCTCTTTGCATCAATGTTTTAAAAATCGCACTGGTCATTGAATCAGTGAACGCACTGGTTCAAAGTTTAATGGTCGAACCGTGATCGAATCGATGGTATTTAAAATATATAAATTAATATATATAATCACTTAGTAAAACTCATAATAATTTATTCTTATATTTTTATCCTAAAATATATGTGTATATATATATAAATGTTAAAAGTATACAACTTAATCTATAAAATATTTTTTTGTTATTATTTATTAGTCTCCCATCATGTATATTTATTAGTCCCCAAACACACTGGTTCCCACTTCTCTTTTTCAAAAATTTCTTCCCACAAATCCATCTCTTTCCCATATTTCCTCTTTCCCCATTCCCTAAACAGCCCCTCACCTACTCTACTATACTACATTATAGTACTAGGCTATTATTTCTCTTCCTTTCACGTGAAGTTCAAGAGCTTATTTCAATATTTCTTCTCCATTTATCGTCAATCTTCAGTCTTCGCCTTTCTCTCTTCTCCTCCAGCGCATCTATCATCTTCTCCATGGACGTCGCACCATTGTTGTTGTAATTTCTCTCTTCGTCTTCGTTCTCTGTCTTTCCCACGTGAGAACATTTTCTCCAAGAGGTTCCTCCTCATTAGTCATTTCTCATCTATCGTCGCACGAGGGCTGTAACTTCTTCGTCACCGACTCGTCGCCACCATCTTCTCTCTCTCTTTTATTTTTTTTCCAACTGGTGGAACTGATTGACCGGCCGGTTTCACCAGTTTTCCCGAATAGGGACTGGTTCAACCGGTTCCATACCAATTTGATAATCAAATGATTTTTTATATAACCGGACTGGATCAGATTTTTTCATATAACCAGACCAGACCACCAGCCGGTTCGGTCCAGTTTGATTTTGAAATCACTGCTTTGCATAAGTGTTTTCCAAATTACCACTTTCTTGACGCTAAGGTTGGTTCCAATCCGTCCTATACATGGATAAATTTCTGTGAAGGCACAAGAGCTTTAGGCGTGTTTGACTGGTTATTTAAGCTAGCTTATAGTTTATTTGACTAATTTATAAGTTTGTTAAAAGTGTATAGTAAACGAACTTATTTTAGTAGTTTATAACTTATTTTGAAACGTTACTTTAAATTGCTTATAGCTTATAGATTATAACTTCTAATTTTTTTGTTCCTACTTTACCCTTATATTTTTTCAGAATACTCATTATATCCATTACTTTATTGTAATCTAATTCCTCATTTTGATATTTATATATATTAAATTTATATATAAAATATATTTTATTATATATATAATATAATAAAAAATATACAACTATATTACATATAATAATTTAAAAATTAAAAACTGATATACTTATTTGTATTATTTTGAGATTATAAAATATATACATTTTATGTTATTTTACATTTTTTAGTCACTTCAACAACTACTTTAACTAAATATTTCTAATTCAATAAGTTAGCTTATAAATTTTTAATTAATTTTTAAATTTTTAGCTAGCTTATCAACTAATTTTATCATGAAAAACCTTAATGAAAGGCTTGCTGATATGTATAAGTAATGGTGATAACATTGCAACTTCGGAAAAATCCTTTGCATCCCTAGGATTGGCAACCCGGTTTCATATAACCGTTTTTCAAAATTTTTCCTCTAAGAAGCATGTTAGTGATCCGTTCATTGAGGGGAAAAAGAATGGGATGTAGATCTTATTAATCAAATCTTTGTTTCCAAAGATACTGAGAACGTTTTGACCATTTTGACTCAATACTATGTTTTTCTAAAAAATTTGTCAATATGCTATGGTTTAAAATAAATAAAAAATCAAATACTAAAGATTTAGTCACATAAAAACTTTTTAATTTTTTTTAAATATTTAGGCCGAGCTCCATTCATTTTTTTTAATAATTATAACAATTGGAACTTAGCCTTATTATAGCCAACCTCCAACTAATTTTTTTTTATTAATTATGGGGACTCGCCAGTTGGTTGAGTCCCTTTATATATGTGTGTGTGTGTGTGGAACTTAGCCTTATTATAGCCAAGCTCCAACTAATTTTTTTTTATTAATTATGGGGACTCGCCAGTTGGTTGAGTCCCTTTATATATGTGTGTGTGTGTGTGGAACTTAGCCTTATTATAGCCAAGCTCCAACTAATTTTTTTTTATTAATTATGGGGACTCGCCAGTTGGTTGAGTCCCTCCAAGTTCCAACTAATTTTTTTTTTATTAATTATGGGGACTCGCTAGTTGGTTGAGTCCCTTTATGTGTGTGTGTGTGTGTGTGTTAGATTATTATTAAATTATATAATATGAATTAAATATTCTATTACATATACACTTATAAAACAATTTTTATATATAATAATTTATTTAACAAATTTAGTATAAGGTTCTGAACATTGGATTAGCTATTGTACTAGTGAATGTATCAATTTAAGGATCAATGATTTGACCGTAGTCGAACCATGATTAAACCAGTGGTTTTTTAAAAATATTAAAAAATAATATATATAATTAAATATTATAAACATAAATTTACAGATTCAATTAAAAATAAGATTTGATATCAAATTATACAAAACAACATCTACAATGAAAAGTCTACAGCAAATAAAACCAACTAACTAGGAAATATTATCAATCAATATAATTTTCATTCTTATCAAATCCATAAAATGCCAATACACTAAAATTTGTTAGTCTGTAATGTTAATTTCTTCATCACCTATGTTAAAGTCAAACAAATCACACAATTCATCATTGGCTTAGTTTAGGGATATAATTGATGTAATTAGCATATTATATGAAATTATACATTATTAGAATTATTTTTTTTTCTTGCATAGTTCTATTGGTATAAACAAACCCTTGTAACTCTATATTAAATACACAAGAAAATACAGAGACTATTCTTTTCTTATCTCTGAATTCTTCTTCCTTCTCTCTGTTTTCACATGGTATCAAAGCCCCCCTTTGTAAAAAGAGTAGCCTAGTTTCTTATTCTCTGGTTTTTGTTCAAGTTTCCAGTCGTCGTGCTGCTTGTTGAATCATCCTTATGTTGCTACCAAAAGGATCCTCCTATGTCAATGACCACGACGGCAAAAACCAATTCTCCAAAAGTCATCTCATACACCCTCATGTGCCAGAAGAAACTTTTGTCAATTTTTACAAAATAGTATCAACAAGAGGTTGAAGACAACGAAAATGATATGTCTTTTTTAAAAAAAACAACACATTATTTAAGCATAGCGCCACACATCATCTACCACTATAACACTACATCATTTTCCATGTCAGCACCATGTCATCACTAGGAACCCATTCTAACATGTCAATAACTACGTATCACTTATCTCTACCATGTGTCATGCTACATCATTTGCCACATCAATAGTCATGTGTTACCTTTTCATTTTACCATGTGTCAATGATCAACTATCACTTTGTCCACTTGGTTTAGTGTCTTCCTCTATGATTTTTCTGCAAATCAAACTGATTCTTAAGTTTTCAAGCATCTTAAATTTATTTTTGGGGTCAGATTTGTCAAATGCTTGCTCTATTATATAGGTTTTCTATTCTTTATTTTTTTTTTCCTTTTTCTCATTGTAATGGATGTCTTTAAACTTCTTCAATACATTCTCAACCCTATCAATGTTACTTTCGATAGATCTAACTACAACTTTTGGGGTGAGGAAATGTGCAGCTTCCTTATTAGGACGTTCCTATAGCGAATTGTTACTGGAGAAATATTCAAACCTGTACACAAGAAAGATGAGGAGGACAATGCTTTCACATAATGATTGGTTTCTTGGGATATAATGAATCATTAGATTCTAACGTGGTTTCATAATATGTGTGCCAAAGTTATCAAGCTTGATTTCTGATGTTTTGACATCACTCAAGAGGTATGGAACTTTTTAAAACATCATTATTTTGTATTTAAGCTCTATAGAAGACTTTACTGCATGTAGTAACAACAACTTGGCCAAACAATCCATAGCTATATGTCTGAGTTGCAAGAACTCTGGGATCAAATAGCACTTGAAGATCTTGCATGACCTAGTACTAATGCAGCCACTTTATTTGCCAATCTCTATGATCGTTAGCATATTTGGCATTTATTGATTATTCTTTGAGACGAATTTGAATCCATCCACAACTCACTTCTCCATCTAGGCTTTCTACCAAACCTAGATATTGTGATCAAAGAAGTCATTATAGAAGAGACCTCTCTTAATGCACTCCACATGGAAAAAATTGCTCCATATACTGATGTTGTTCTTGCTACTCATCAGAATCCTCAAAATCTAGACAAGAAGTCTCATAAAGTAGTCTGTAATTACTGTAAAAAGCATGGTCATAATATCTCTGTGTGCAGAAAGTGACTAAACAAAAATTCTGGACATGGTAATTCCTCTAAGGCCTTCTAGTCTTTTTCCATTATTGCTGCTACCATCGAGGGTCCATTAATAGAGAGTACATCTCTAAATTTTCTTGAAAAGATCTTCATGCCCTTCTTTAACAACTTCAACCAAATTCTAGTTTTGTCTCCTCTTTAGCCCTATCTGTCACCTTAGGTACCTCAACTTCCTAATATTTTGATTTCGCATGTTACAACTATATAACTTATGATTCTTCCCTTTTTGCTTCCTAACAACATTGATTGTTCCATATATTTTTCGTATAGTTGATAATTCCACTATGCATGTTCAAAGTATAGGCATTATTCAAACATCTAAAATATCATTATCTGATACTTTTCTTTTTCATAAACCTTCTTTGAATCTCACCTCTATTGGTCAATTATGTGAATTTGGTATTAACTTAACTTTTTCGAGTCATGGTTGTATTGTGTAGGATCCATGTAGACGGACAAGATCCTTGGGATAGGGAATAGGGTTGGATGGCTATTTGAGCTCACATCTTTACATCTTTCACCCATATTCTTTGTTGGAGTTGTCACATCTCATATTTGGCATTCTTGTCTTGGTCATCCTTCTAATATTTGTTTAGGGTCTTTAATTTCTAGTGGTTCTTTAGGATGTATTAAGACTGCAAATTTTGATTGTGTTCCCAACTTTCTAAAAGACATGCTTTACCTTTTTCTATTAATGTTCAATTTCTTTAGCACCTTTTGATATGATCCATTATGATATTTGGGTTCCTGCTCCTCATGACACTAAGAAAGGTTTACGATATTATGTGATTTTTTTTTGATATTTTTCTCATTACACATGGATTTATCTTATGCGACAGAGCTCTAAACTATTCTTTATTTACTCTTATTTTGTTAATATGGTTCAAACACAATTCTCATACAAGATCAAAATATTTTACACTGATAATGCCATGGAATACAAAGATAAATCCTTTACTAACCTTCTTGCTCAACAAGGTACTATTATTCAGAGATATCCTAGTACCTTTCAACAAAATGATGGGGAAAAATAGAAACATAGACATATTTTTTATATTGTTCGAGCCCTCCTTATATCCTCCTCATACTATTCGCATCTCTCGTCATGCAACCTCTTAGGAACATAAAATGTTCTCAACTCTTTAAAAATTTAGAGTTAGTGAACAACCTCGCCATTTCTTCTCTGATCCTACTATCTCTTATTTTCTTGACATTTCTCTTGTAGGTCCATCTCCTAGCTCATGTAGTTCGACGCAACCTACTTCTGATTCCTCTGCATCTCCCTTGGCTATGGATCAACCAACTCCTTTACTTGACCACTCATCACCAGCTCCTTGTCAACCAACTCTTTGTCATACTACCCATGTAAGTCAACCATCTACTCATCTTAAGGATTTTCATGTTTATTTCACTATTATTTCTATGTATGAACCTCACACTTATTGTAAGGCTAGCTCTAACCCTTTATGGCAAAAAAGCAATGATGAAAGAACTACAAGCCCTTACCAACACCAATACTTGGAACTTGGTTGGCTTGCCACCAAATTAATCAGTTATTGATTGCAAATGGGTCTATAAAATCAAGACCCAAGCTAATAGATCTGTTGGAGTTTATGAGGCCATACTTGTTGCTGAGAAATTTACTCAAGAATATGGCATTGACTTTGAGGAAACATTTGCTCTTGTAGCTCGCATAACCTCAGTCTGTAGCCTTATTGCAGTCGCTGCTACTAAGCAATGGCAATTATTTCAGATGGATGTCAAAAATACCTTTCTTAATGGCAATCTTACAAAAAAAGTGTACATGCAACCTTTGCTTGGTTATGATCATCCACTTAACAAGGTTTTTCGCCTTTACAATGCCTTATACGAACTCAACCAAGATCCTCGAGTGTGGTTTGCAAAATCCAGCTCCACTATTGGCTTACTTGGTTTTAAGTCAAGTTCTTACGATCATGCATTGTTTCTTCATGAAACTGATCAGGGGTACACTTTTTCTTCTTTATGTTGATGACATGATCACTATTGATGACACTCAAGGTATCTCTACTCTTAAAACCCATCTCCATCAATAATTCTAGATGAAAGACTTAAGTAATCTAAGTTATTTTTTGGGGCTTGAAGTCTTGTATGATGATACTGGTTATAATTTATCACAAGTAAAATATGCCGCTAATCTTATCTCTCGTGCTGGAATCACTGACATAAAAATTGCTAACACTGCTCTTGAACACAGTATTTATCTTTCTGCAACAAATGAGACTCTTCTCAGTAACAATACACTTTATCACTAGCTAGTTGGCAGTCTTATGTATCTCACTGTCTCTCGTCCAAATATTGCATATGTTGTTCATATTGTCAGCCAATTCATGTCTGCACCTCATACTACTCACTTCTTTGTTGTTCTTTTCATACTTCAATCGGTACATTAAAGGAACTTTATTTCATGGTCTAACACTTCTCTTATTCCTCTTTATTGGAGTTGCTGATTGGGTTGGAGATCCCACTGATTGTTGTTCCACTACTGGCTATTCTTTCTTTCTTGGCACATCTTTTATCTCATGGCATAGCAACAAACAAAAAAAAAATAGTCTTTTACTCTAGTACTGAAGCATAACATTGAGCTCTTGATGACACTACATCTGAGCGCTTCTAGTTGCGATGGATACTTTAATATATAGGTGTTCTTTCATCTTCAACAGTTCCTTTGTTATGTGATAATCACAGTGCCACATAGATTGCTCATAGTGATGTCTTCTATATTTAAAATATACACTTTAGTTTAAAACATACACCATTAAATATTCTTTAAGATATTTTTTATTTTTTAAAACAAAATTTGTATTCAAATAATTTTAAATTGTCAAACTGTCATGTCTTTTCTCTTTAAACCAATTTATGACTTCTTTTTTTTTTTTTAATTCTTCTTTTTTTAAAATTATTTTAGTTTTATTTTAAATTCAAATTTAATAACTATTTAATATGAAATTGAAATTATTTCAAACTTATTTTATATTTGAAGTATAAATAATTTGGAAATAGAGTCAACTCATAGAATTTATTAAATATTATATAAAAATAAAATTATCATAGCAATTTTTATGCATAAGATTGAAAGATTATTGTTATAATTATTAATCAATAACAAATTTGCGTGCCCGTTGATGAATCCAAATAAATCGTATATTCAACTTGCAATACCCATTCAAGAACAAAAGAGATTTATTACATATTAAAATCCACCTCCTCATGCAAATAATTTTCTCTTAAAACTATCAATACATATTTCAAAATAGAATAAAAAGCTGAATTTTAAGAGAAATTCGAAATATCCACCAAGTGTGGATGCTGATAACTCTAATTTTGAGAGTTATTTTGTGTCATAAAATGACCTTAAAGTGATTATTGAATAACACATCATGAAATTGAACTTATAAAATTCATAAATTTTTTGAGTGAATAGTGCTATAAATGGTTTGATCTTATAATTAGTATGTTTTTCAATATATATAAAGGTCCAAGTTCAATTGGAAGGGTTACAGAAGATTCAAGATAAAAGTCCACATGAGGAAAAGCCCAACAAAAGTCGAAGGTAGTTTATAAAAAAATGCTAAGTGCACAATGCTTAGATGCTAAGTTGAGACTTTGTACACTACAAAAAAATAGTGATTTAGTGGCGATAATTTAGTGACATTTGTTTACAGGTGAAATGCCACTATATAGTGGCGTTTACAGAAAAACACCACTATTTAGTGGCGTTTTCTAATAAATGCCATTATATAGTGGTGTTTATCACAAAACACCATTAACTTAGTGGCGTTTAACATGTAAACGCCACTGTATATTGGTGTTTCAATTATAAACGCCACTATATAGTGGCGTTTTAGCTGTAAACGCCACTATATTTGAGTTATTAAAATTACTTTAATAACACAAATTCTAAATTTCCTTCAATTCTAAACCCTAATCATCCGACCGGCAACCTTGCTCTTTATGTCTCGCCAGTCACACTGCCTCTACTGAGTCTCTGTCGTGGTTCCTATTGTTCCTCCACCAGTGACTCATCCTTTGTCTATTTTTCCTGTGGTCGTGCTTTGTCAATTTCTAACCCAGTCATTCTTCCTCCATTGGACTATTTCTCTTCCGGTGGTGCTTCCTCCATTCATCTCTCTTCTCGAGTATTGTTGTGCTTTGTCCATTTCTACCCTTGTCATTCTTCCTCCATTGGACCAAATGAGAAAAAATATATTAAGCTAGGTGATCAAAGTACCAATATCAATACTAATATCAATACCTTGAGTCTTGAAATGAAACATTAAAAGATTTCAAGGTATTGGTACTTTGATCACTTAGATTAATGTGTTCTTCCTCATTTGATTAATTAAGTACATGCCTCAATTATAAAATCATGTAAATTTAACTAATTGTAACATTTTCCAACCAAATTTTAGTTGCACATGATATATCTAGATATATAGCCTACTTTTACTGAAGAAATGACAAAAAAAAAACAATTTAAGAGTAAATTTATTAGTTTAAATTTAATAATACAGTGGTGAAACACCACTATTGTTGCCTCTCCCCATCGTAGCACCATCAACTCTCCTTGTCGCAGGACCATTGCCTCTCTTTCTCCCAAACTATCGTATTTCCCAGCCGTAGCATCATTGCATCTTCACGCGATATGGTCAACAGCTACTGAACCAACCCTCAAATTTGATTTTGAGGCCTTCTAATGATCAAAGCGAAAGAAAAGGTACATGTTTGAGTAATGTTACTAGTTACCATAATTGGTTTTATAATAGTTTTGGATGCAAGGAGCCATTTTAGCATGTCAATTTGTTTTAGTGAAAAATAGGAGTTTTAATGGAGTTCATTGCTCAAAGGTCACTGTATAGCCCTGTAATAACTACAAAAATTTTATTTCAGAACTTGTGCATGTTATATGGATTTATATTTATATGTATGAGATGTGAGGACCAACTTGAAATTTATAAAAAAAATTTGAATGATATGGGGAAGTGAAATTTATGCATAAAAAGTAAATGTGGTGGTTTTGTGTTACTTGTAAATTGTTGGTTTCAAGAAGCATGCTCTTGTGGCTTGTATATGTGTATGTGTCTTATAAAGGATTAAAGTGAATTTCAATTTCTCATGTGGAAATGGAAATTTGTTGTGATCTTGACGAAAGATTTTGATTTCCAAGAATGCCCTTGGTCATTCCCCTCCCATTGTCTTTGTGAATAAGGGCAAAATGATCTTTTGGAGAGCCAACATTTTCTCAAAAACACTATCTTTCCCTTATCCCCCATTGAAACATGGTTGCTTCTTATCCCCAATTCCTCGGGTATCTTTTTTTACCTCCCTCTATGTGACATAATGGCTTAGATTACATGGTGTAAAAATATGAAATGTGGCATATTGTTTTAGTGCCATGTGGCTTAGTCTAAAACCATGTAAAATAAGTGGTAGAAAAGCTCTCAAAATGGCTTCATTTGGAACCATACAAATGTGTGGCTAAAAATTGAATAAGAATTGAAGTCAGATTTGGACACCTCAAAGGAAGAAGCAAAATTGATTTTGACTTCTAAGAGGAGGAAGCAAATTTGGTCTTGACTTCTTTCAAAAAGACAAAGAGAAAGAGGAAGCAAAATTGGTTTTGTCTTTCTTCACAAACTCTATAAATAGGGTTTCCCCCCTTTAACACGGTGTGTGACAGAAAACAAGAGTAGATGTGAGCAAAGGTATGATCTTTATAAGCTTTAAGTTATTGAAGCCAAGCTTAGACTCTTAGAGAGAGGTATAGCTTAGGTTAACCTGTAAGGCCTTTGTGTGACTGAGGAAAGTCATTGTACTCATTTTATCATAGTGGAAATTTCTTGCTGCTTTCTGGTCGTGGATGTAGGCATATTGCCGAACCACGTTAAATTCTTGTGCCCTACTCTTGTTTGTTTATTTTTTCTTGCATATTTAATTTCTCCATATCGAGGCCCATCTCCAAAAAACTGGTATCAGAGCCTTGTTACCACAAAATTTGATGTAGAGAAATTCAATGAAAAAAATGATTTTAGTCTATGGTAGATCAAGATATAGTCTCTGCTGGTTCATTAAGGGTTAGCTAGAGCCTTGCAAGGCAGAAAGATGTTGCCAAAGACGTTGATAGAGAAGGAGAAGGATGACATTATGGATAAAGCACACAGTGCCATCCTATTGTGCTTGGATGATGAGGTATTACGAGAAGTTTTCGAGGAAGATACAACTGCCAAAATTTGGTTGAAGCTGGAAAGCTTATACATGAAAAAGTCACTCACTAACTGGCTGTATTTAAAGAAGAAGTTATACACACTTCAAATGTAAGAGGGTAAGCTCATCAAAGAACATCTTGATGAATTTAATAAAGTTATTCTTGATTTGAAGAATATAGATGTTAAAATTGATGATGAGGACTAGGCCATTATCTTATTATGTTCTTTACCAAATTCTTATAAGAACTTCATTGATACAATGCTGTACAGTTGAGATTCTTTTACCATGGAGGAGGCCAAGACAACCTTAAACTCATGAGAATGGAAGATAAGGGAAGCAGAAAGCAAGAATGAAGGCTCTGGAGAGACTTTGGTGGCAAGAGGAAGAACTTAAAGAAGAGGACTTGGTAGTGGTAAAGGCAGATCTAGGTCAAAATCAAAACCTAGAAAAATGAAATGCTTCCACTGTCACAAAGAAGGGCACTTCAAGAGAGACTGTTAAGAACGTAAAGGCAAGGAGAACGAGAAGGCTTCTGGTCTTGGAGATACTGTTATTGCAGATGGCTATGATGATGCAGATATTCTCTTTATCTCTGTCAGTGACTTAGGAAATGAGTGGGTCCTTGATTATGGGTGCTCATATCATATGACTCCTAATATGGATTGGTTCATAACTTACCAGTCTATAGATGGGAGTAAGGTCTTTATGGGTAACAATATTGCCTGTAAGGTGGTTGGTATTGGCACAGTGAGGATCAAGATACATGACGGAGTTGAAAGAACATTGACTGATGTCAGACATGTTCCAGAATTGAAGAAGAACCTGATTTTCTTAGGTGCACTCGACTCCAGCGGGTACAGCTTTAAGGCTGAAGGTGGAGTTATACGAGTCTTAATGGGAGCCTTGGTTGTGATGAAAGGAAGAAAAGTCAGTGGCTTTTACATATTGCAGGGAAGCACAATTACAAGTACGGCTGCAGTATCATCAATGTCTGAATCAGATGTCACTAAGTTATGGCATATGCGGTTAGGGCATATCAATGAGAAGGGTTTAATCAGGCTCAACAAGTAAGGGCTTCTCTATAGTCACAAGATAGGAAAGTTGGATTTTTGTGAACACTGTGTATTTGGGAAACAATGTCGGGTGAAGTTTGGCACCACTGTTCACCGTACAAAGGGCACTATTGATTACATCCACTCAGACTTGTAGGGTCCCTCTTGAGTTCCCTCTCATAGTGGCAGTAGATATATGTTGACCGTCATTGATGACTATTCAAGGAAGGTGTGGATCTTTATTCTAAAGAATAAAGATGAAGTCTTTGTCAATTTTAAGCAGTGGAAAACCTTGATCTAGAAATAGACTGGGAAGCAGATCAAGCGACTGAGAAATAATAACGACTTGGAGTTTTGTGGAGGAAAATTAATAGGTTCTACAAAGATCACAGTATTGTCAGACACCATACCGTGAAAGAGACTCCACAACAAAATGGACTTGCAGAACGGATGAACAAAACTCTCTTGAAAAGAACAGGTGTGTACTCTTGAATACTAGTCTACCAAGACAGTTCTGGGCTGAAGCTGTTAACACAGCTTGCTACTTGGTTAATAGATGTGCATTTGCAGCTATTGGTTTCAAGACTCCAGTGGAAGTTTGGTCAGGTATGCCAGCTAAATATGATAATTTAAGAATATTTGGTTGTCATTCTTTTGCTCGTATAAATGAAGGCAAACTTGAGCCTAGGGCAAGGAAATGTATTCTCTTTGGATATCCTGAAGGAGTGAAAGGCTACAAGTTATAGTGTCCCAAAACTTCAAAATACATTATTAGCATAGATGTGACCTTCAATAAATCAGAAATGTTGAATTCCCAAAAGGAGTCATTGGGTGAAAAAGAAGACAATAGTGTTATGAAGAAGGTAGAGCTTGAGGAGGAGCCTGAGACAGAGCATTCTCAAGATAACCAAGAAGATATAGAGGAAGAGCAACATTCAGTCGAGGAAACAAGTACACAATTATAGCATTATCAACTGGCTAAAGACAGGCAAAGAAGGGAAATTAGACCTCCTCAGAAGTATGGTATATGGATGTGGTTGCTTATACTCTAAATGTAGCCAATATTGATAAACCACAGTCATACCATGAAGCCATGTCAAGTGAAGAGTCTCCCCAGTGGCTTGCTGCAATGACTGAGGAGATTGAATCTCTCCATAGGAATCATACTTGGGAACTTATTGAAAGACCAGACAACCAGAAGATAGTAGGGTGTAAATGGGTTTTCAAGAAGAAAGAAGGAATCCTCGAGGTTGAAGATGCAAGGTATAAAGCACGACTTGTGGCAAAGGGCTTTACATAAAGAGAAGGTATTGACTTGAACGAAATATTCTCTCTTGTGGTTAAACATAGCTCTATACGAGTCTTACTTGCCATCATTGCTCATTTTAATCTGGAGCTTGAGCAATTGGATGTCAAGACAACATTCTTGCATGGTGAACTTGAAGAGTAGATTTACATGAGTCAACTTGAAGGGTTTGAAGTACGAGGTAAGAAAGACCATGTTTGCTTATTAAAGAAATCTTTATATGGTCTTAAACAATCTCCTAGACAGTGGTACAAATGCTTTGACAAGTTCATGTTTGGAAGCAGTTATTCTAGGAGTAAGTATGATAATTGTGTGTACTACAAGAAGCTCGACGATGGATCATATTGTTATCTACTCTTGTATATTGATGACATGTTGATTGCCTGTAAGAACATTAAGAAATAGACCATCTCAAGGATCAGATGAGACAAGAGTTTGAGATGAAGGATCTTGGAGCTACACAGAAAATTTTGTGTATAGAGATCTATAGAGATAGAAAAGTGGGTGTCTTATTCTTGTCACAAAAAAAGTACACAGAAAAAGTGTTAGACCGCTTTGACATGCAGAATGCAAATCTTGTTAGTACTCTATTAGCAGCTCACTTCAAACTCTCAGCAGCTTTGGCACCTCAGACTCAGGAAGAGGTAGAGTATATGATGTATGTCCCTTATACTAGCGTAGTCGGTATTATCATGTACCTCATAGTCTGTACAAGACCAGACATTTCACAGGTTATCAGTATTGTTAGTAGGTATATGGAAAATCCTGAAAAAGCTTATTTGCAGGCAGTGAAATGGATTTTGTATTATTTTTGAGGTACTACTGATATTGGTTTGGTCTATGAAAGAAGCAAAGGCACTACAAAAGTGTCATTGGATATGTTGACTCAGATTGTGCTGGAGACCGTGACAAAAGGAGATCTCTTACTGGATATGTATTCACATTGTGCGGATGTACTGTCAGTTGGAAAGTAACTCTACAGTCAATTGTTGCTTTGTTAACCACTAAGGCAGAATACATAACAGCACCAGAAGCAGTAAAAGAATCTATTTAGCTCCAGGGACTAATTGATGAGTTGGGTATACAGCTGGAAGAAGCTATAGTCTATTATGATAATCAAAGTGCAATACATTTGACTAAAAACCCATGTATCATGAAAGAACAAAAGACATTGATGTTACGGTGTACTTCATCAGAGATGTGATTACAGAAAGGATTATTACAGTGAAGAAGATAGATACTATAGATAATCCAGTTGATATGTTGACCAAGCCAGTTCCGGTAAACAAGTTCAAGCACTACTTGGACTTGATTAGGATTCGACCCAGGTGAAAGAGGGCATGGAGGAGAGTACAGAAAGAAGCTATGAGTAATCTAAGCCAAGGTGGAGATTTGTGAAATAATGGCTTAGATTATATGGTATAAAAATATGAAATGTGGCATATTGTTTTGACGCCATGTGACTTAGTCTAAAACCATGTAAAATGAATGGTAGAAAAGCTCTCAAAGCGGCTTCAATTGGAATCATACAAATGTGTGGCTAAAAATTGAACAAGAATCAAAGTCAGATTTAGACACTTCAAAGGAAAAAGCAAAATTGGTTTTGACTTCTAGGAGGAGGAAGCAAATTTGGTCTTGACTTCTTTCAAAAAGACAAATAGGAAGATGAAGCAAAATTGGTTTTGTCTTCCTTCACAAACTCTATAAATAGGGCTTCCCCCCTTTAACATAAGGTGTGTGATAGAAAACAAAAGTGGATGCGAGCAAGGGTGTGATCTTTGTGAGCTTTGGGTTATTGAAGCCAAGCTTAAGCACTTAGAGAGAGGTACAGCTTGGGTTAACCTATGAGGCCTTTTGTGAGTAAGGAAAGTCATTGTTGTTGAGTTCTCAATGTAGTACCATTTTGGTACTAAATCCCATCTCTTTTGATCTCTTTCTTGTTCGCTTGTGATTCTTAACCTATGTTTTGAGTAGTTTAGATTAGTTTTAGTTTTCTTTGATCTTTTAATAAGTGGAGTGTTTTTACGATTCTTTTCTGTGATTTAATGGTTTTATTTGTTATTTTTGATGTAGGTTGAGTTGGTGAGAAGTTCATGTTAGAAGACATAATGCTAGAGCTGAAATTCTAAAAATGCTAAAGTAATTGCTGTATCCCACAGCTATAGCGGTGGAATCTACCACTATATCAGTGGATTGCTAAAAAAAACATGTTTTTTAAAGTATTATGAGTTAGAGATAGAGGAGAGGCACCGATTTCTGCTAGAGGACAAGGAGGAATCCGTTCCCAAATCCGATCAAGCCCGATTTCTGTCAAACCAACCTCAGATTCATGGAGTTTGCTCATTCTTTTACTGTTTTCTGTAGTTTTAGAGCCATGAGTGGCTGATTTTCTGTTCTAGGGTTACTATGAACCCAATTTCATATTAGGATTTTAATTTCTCTTGAAACTTGTGATTCTTTTCAATTTAATACATACCTATCATTTATATTTACTGTACTTATTATAAAATTGTCTACTTTTTGACTTGTTTGTTGCTTTCGTCGAACTCGAGAGAGGGAGATGTTGGTAGAACACTGAATGATTAGGGTGAGTGATAGAACTTAGGGGTTTTACTTGTTAATTAAAGAAATATTAATTAACCTCGTTTAATCAAATCAGGTTAACATTAATTCGACTTAAACTCACATAAAGGATTGTGTAGAGTTGAGTGGCTTAAATTAGGCTTGGGAGAATCACTTTAAGCCATTAGAAAACCTAAAATTATTGTGTATAATTGATCTGAATCACAAGTGTTAAGGAGAATTAGCAATTCCTAGAACGAAAAAGAGAGATTAGTAACTCTAGGCCTTTTATTTGATTTATTTCCATTCGATTCTATTGCAATTTGATTTTACTTTCAATTAGAGCTTTCTTAAATAAAAAATTAGTTTGCTTAACTAATACGTTTAAACTTCTAGAGTACTTAGCATGTTAGTCCCTATGAAGACGATAACTCATATTTCATCACTTTATTACTTGTGCGACTGGTGCACTTGCCAGAACGCCCCAACAAGTTTTTGGCGCCGTTGCCGGAGACTAACGGTTTTTAGCTAATATTCTATGAAATTTAAAGGTGCTAGCTTAGGCAGTTTTTTTGTTTTGTTTTATTTTGTTTTAGTTTTTTTGTTTTATTTGTTTTGTTTGTTTTGTTTAGTTAGTCATTTTTTGCTTTAGCATTAATTTTGTGATTTCCTTTTTGTTAATTCTGACTGGAGTTTTCTATTGTGTATGCGAGGCACCACTCATACATCTGATCTTCTCTTTGAGCCTGAGATCGAAAGACTAGTAAGGAGAACTAGAAGGGAAGCGAGAGCTAGGAGAACTCAAGTGAGCCAAGCTACACAAGAAGAAATGGCCGAGGATAACCAGAACCATCGGGGTGTTGGAGTTAATGCTGGTAATAGGGCTGGCAATAAGCCTCAGGAGGACGACAATAGAGTTGTGTGGGATTATGTATCACCCATTGAGGCTGGACATGTATCTAGCATAGTGAAACCTTCGCTTGGTGCAAATAACTTTGAAATAAAGGCAGCCTTGATGAATTTGGTCTAGCAGAATCAGTTTGGGGGGAGCCCAATAGAAGACCCAAACAACCATATCACAAATTTTTTGGATATTTATGACATGGTTAAGATTAATGGAATCAGTGATGATGCCATCCGTCTACGTTTGTTTTCCTTTTTCTTGAGGGATATGGCTAAAAGTTGGTTGAATGCTCAGCCAAGAGGAAGTATAACAACTTGGGATGAGCTACAAAAAAGATTCTTGGTAAGTTTTTTCCTCCATCAAGATCAGTCAAACTGAAGGATGAAATCATAGCATTTTATTAGCATGAAGGCGAAAGCCTATATGAGGCTTGGGAACAATTCAAAGACTTACTGATGAAATGTCTTAATCATGGTCTCCCAGAGTGACAGCAGCTCACAATATTTCATAGTGGTCTCACATATAAGACTCAAGACAAATTAGACACTGCAGCTGGCGGTGCTTTGATGGCGAAATCAATAGTGCAAGTAAAAGAAATAATTGAGACAATGGGGGCGAGCCAAAACGCATCTAGTCGAGCCAAGAATGTTGCAAGAAGGGGAGTCATGGAATAAGACACACTAAATGCTTTGTTAGCTCAGAACGAAGCATTAACCAAGAAAGTGGACTTACTTTGCTCTAGACAAAATGAACAGGCGAAGGTAAATGCAATAGCAATGCCGAATGCAAAATGTGATTTATGTGGAGGGGCTCATGTCAATGGGTATTGTGAGGAATTTCTTTCAGTGGAACAGTTAAATTACATGGGTAATTTGAAAAAGGACCAGAGCAACCAGTACTCCAACACATATCATCGAATTCGAGGAATCATCCTAATTTCTCATGGAGCAATAATCACTGCTTGAACCCCTCAGCTGCATCCTCTGATAAGCTATGTCACCCTCCTGGCTTTAATAATCAGAGTAATTATCCTCCTCAAAATAGAGTTCCACCTCCTCAAGTGGAAAAGAATCCTTCAATGGAGGATATATTCATGAAATTTATGGAGAGAAGTGAGTCAATGTTTCAGACTCAAAATGTGGTCATCAAGAATTTAGAGACTCAGATGGGACAGCTAGCTCTTGTTCTGAACAACAGGCCACAAGGTAATCTCCCTAGTAATACTGAGAACAATCTAAGAAGGGAGGGGAAAGAGCACTGTAATGTAATTACCTTAAGAAGTGGTAAGGAGCTCCCATATACTATTAAATCACATGATCCTTCCAAAGAAGTGATTGTTGAAGAGGGAAGAGATGAGGTTGCTAAACCTCAAGAAACTATAATTGAGGAAGCTGATGTTTCAAAGGAAAAAGATAAAGCTGAAAAGGTTGGAAAAGATGTAACAGCTGAGAATTTTGTTCCACCAATGCCTTATCCTCTGAGGCATAAAAAGTTTAATTTAGACTGAAAATATAAAAAAATTCTTGGAGATTTTGAGACAACTCCATATCAACATCCCATTTGTGGAGGCATTGGAACAATGCCCAGTTATGCAAAGTTCATGAAGGATGTGTTGTCAAGAAAAAGGCACTTGGGTGAGTTTGAAACTGTTGCTATGACTCAAGAATGTAGCACCATTCTCCAAAAGAAGTTTCCTAGTAAAATGAAAGATTCAGGTAGCTTCGTGATCCCATGCAACATTAGGAGCAAATTTTCTGGAAAGGCACTGTGTGATCTGGGAGCTAGTGTGAATCTGATGCCACTATATGTTTTCAAGAAATTGGGTCTAGGAAATGCTTGACCTACCACAGTGACACTTCAGTTAGCTGACCGTTCGATGTGCTATCCGAATAGAATCATTGAGGATGTGCTTGTCAGGGTGGACAAGTTGATTTTTTCGGCTGATTTTATTATCATAGATTATGAGGAAGACAAGGAAATCCCAATTATTTTGGGAAGACCTTTTCTTGCAACCGAGAAAACATTAATTGATGTTCATAAATGTGAGTTAATTATGAGAGTTAATGATCAAGAGGTCACCTTTAACATGAACAAGGCAATGAAGACTTCTGATGACCCAGAGGAATGCTATATAATAAAGATGATTGATAAAGAATCTCACAGTTATTGTCATAACAAGATCAGTAAAGTTCGTGATGAGGATGAAGAAGATGAGAAGAAAAGAACAAAGATAGCTCTAGAAATTTCAGAGGTTCTTGTAAAGTTTCGTGACAATCCTCAATGATTCAAACCTCCTGATATTGTGCATAATGTTGTTACTCAACTGAAAGGATTCAAGAAACAGAAGAAACTGGAGGATCCACCTTGAGTATAGGTGCCCTGGTAAAGTCTGGCTGAAGACTATAAACTTAGTGCTCTTGGGAGGCAACCCAAGCTTTCTTTCCCTCTTTTGTAGCTTTTACTATTTTGTTCCTGTTTTGTTTATTTTACTTGTGGTATTTCTTTTTTTTTTTGGTTATTGTGATGTTGTTTATTCTTTTCTCAATGTGCTGATTTGGGACAGTGAGGACGCTGTCAAATTTAAGTTTAGGGGAGAGGTTTGATGGTGGGTTTCTTCTTTGAGAAAATTTTGGTTAATTTTGTGTTATCCATATGCATGTGTTATAGGAGGAAAATTTTTGAAAATTTTGAAATTTGAAAGTTTGAAATTATTTGGCAAGTCAAATCATGTCAATGAAATTCTTTTTAAAAGTTGTCTTTTGAGTTTGCTAATCTTAAGTTTTTCATATTTTTGTAAGTGTTAATCCTATCACTTCAAAATAATAGGAGTCATGTTTTTGTCTCTTTGAATGGTTTTTAGATCATTTTCATATTTATATATTTAAAAAAAAGTTCAATAAGGGGCTAGTGAAAAAAAGATTCAATAAGAGGATAGCTGAAAGTTTCAATAAGGGGTAGCTCTTATAATTAAAATAAAATGAGAAAATTTGCAAAATTTCCAAAGGAAATAAGGAAAGTAAGGAAGCTATATCCTTGAAAACAAAACAGCGAAGTCTTTGAGAATTGAAATAAAACGATGCCCTTGAGAACAAATGAGTAATTTAGTCTTGTAATTTCTGTGAATTTGGTTTTATAAATTGTTCTAAGAGGTAAAGTTTTGATTTCAAGTTTTCTTGTGGTTTGGTTAACACTTGTTATTAAATTCTTAAAATTGCAAACTCTTGAGTTAAATCTTTTGAGTAATGGTTTGATGATGCTTGGCTTGCTTTAGTTCACATTTTCAGATCTTTACTCCTCTTAGTTACATATTCCTGGTTGCACATATTTTTCTCATTAAAAGTTTTTGCTTGAGAACAAGAAAATGTTCAAGTTTGGGGGAGTGTTGAGTTCTCAATTTAGTACCATTTTGGTACTAAATCCCATCTCTTTTGATCTCTATTTTGTTCGCTTGTGATTCTTAACCCATGTTTTGAGTAGTTTAGATTAGTTTTAGTTTTCTTTGGTCTTTTAATAAGTGGAATGATTTCATGATTCTTTTCTGCGATTAAATGGTTTTATTTGTTATTTTTGTTGTAGGTTGAGTTGGTGAGAAGTTTGTGTTAGAAGATGGAATGCTAGAGCTGAAATTTTGAAAATGCTGAAGTAATTGTTGTCTCCCACAGCTATAGCGGTGGAATCTACCGCTATAGCGGTGGAATCTACCGTTATAGCGGTGGATTGCTGAAAAAAAAACATGTTTTTTAGGGTATTCTGAGTTGGAGATAGAGGAGAGGCGCCGATTTCTGCTAGAGGAGAAGGAGGATTCCATTCCCGAAGCCGATCAAGCCCTATTTCTATCAACTCAACCTCAGATTCATGGAGTTTGCTCATTCTTTTACTATTTTCTATAGTTTTAAAGCCATGAGTGGCTGATTGTTTGTTCTAGGGTTACTATGAACCTAATTTCATATTAGGATTTGTATTTCTCTTAAAACTTGTGATTATTTTCAATTTAATACATACCTATCATTCATATTTACTGTACTTGTTATAAAATTGGCCACTTTTTGACTTGTTTATTGCTTTCGTCAAACTCGGGAGAGGGAGAAATTGGTAGAACATTTAATGATTAGGGCGAGTGATAGAACTTAGGGGTTTTACTTGTTAATTAATAGGAATATTAATTAACCTCGTTTAATCAAATTAAGTTAACATTAATTCGACTTAAACTCACATAAGGAATTGTGTAGAGTTGAGTAGCTTAAATTAAGTTCGGGAGAATCACTTTAAGCCATTAGAAAACTTAAAATTATTGTGTATAATTGATCCGAATCACAAGTGTTAAGGAGTATTAGCAATTCCTAGAACGAAAGAGGGAGATTAGTAACTCTAAGTCTTTTATTTGATTTATTTCCATTCTATTACAATTTGATTTTACTTTCAATTAGAGCTTTCTTAAATCAAAAATTGGTTTGCTTAACTAATACGTTTAAACTTCTAGAGTACTTAGCACGTTAGTCCCCGTGGAGACGATAACTCATATTTCAACACTTTATTACTTGTGCTACTGGTGCACTTGCCAAAACGCCCCAACAATTGTACTCACTTTTTCATAGTGAAAATTTCTTGCTGTTCTCCGGTCATAGACGTAGGCATATTGCCGACCCACGTTAAATTCCTGTGTTCTACTCTTGTCTGTTTATTTTTTCTTGCACATTTAATTTCTCTATATAAGGGCCCATCTCCAACACTCTAGAAAATTTTTGTGAGTGTACAGTTTCAATTTGTTTATTTATTTTTTCTTTCCTTTGATTTATTTTTTTTTCCACATTAGGCATATAGTTTCAATTTGTTGGGTGTTATCCATTGGTTTTTTTAAAAGGCTTTAAAATTTTGATTTTGTGTGTGTCTATATATATATGATAGAAATATTTACTTATTAAAGAACAAAAAATATTTTGGTCCTCTACAGATTGTTTTTATGAATACAAATTATATAAAATGAAAAAGAAATTATGAATCTCACAATTTTTTTTCCAGTTTTTAATATTTGTCAATTTCTATAACATGAAGTATGTCTATTTATCAATTTAATCTCATCCTTATTATTAAACTGACTTTATAACTTATGTAATTAAATTTATCTCATGCAAAATTATATAAAATAAGTCGATTAAATCAAATTATATTTTCTCAAAATAGGTCAATATTAATTGTGTATCATATCATGGCTTTAATTAATTTTTTTTCAATATAGTCACCACTATTGTTCACATTTTCACATTGGATAGGATCAATATTCATTTGACTCTTTCTTGTTTCTATTTTTCCAGACCTCAAAACTAGGTAGCCATTTCTTTCTTGCTTCTATTTTGCTCTACTTATCTTGATATGACTTGTTTTATTGTGCATTTTTTATTGTAATTACACATTTTAATTTTTCTTTTCATTTTTTGGTCAACACTTATGTATGTGCTGAAGTGCTGACCACAGGCTGATTTTATTTGTTAAATTTTGTACAGCCTGAGACACTATCAGGACAGCCCAAGACTTCACCTCTAGCAACTTCTTCTACACAACGTTCCCACCAGGGTGTTTAGTTGATGATGGAGACAATTGGTAACTTAATTAAATTTTATGTCATTGTTTTATTTTAATATTTTTTATGTAAGCTAATAAACTTTCAATTCTTACAGATGAAAATTGAGTTACTGAGCGAATATTGGTACATGAATTATGGGCTATTCTAGGAAAAGTTAAAATACAATGGAAAGATATTATGCAACCCATTAGAGAAGCTGCAGACCTCTTATCGTCATTTTTGAGCGACGATGGATGTAATTTCATTGCACTACCCCTATCTTACCTGGAATGGAAGAAAGTTTCACGTGAGTATAAGGAATTAGTATTTGCAAACGATATAGCGATAATAATTTATAAATATTAATTTATTATTATTATTATATATATATATATATATATATATCTTAATTTTTTCAGACCAAATTCATTATTAATAGTGCCAAAGAGAAAAAATTTATTATAAGAAAAGTTGGTCACAATTGGAAGAATGAGTGCTCGGATCTCTATAAGGCTCATGACAACGATATAAGAACACAAGATGAAAAAATAGCAAATGTTTTGGAAGGAGTTTCACGATAAAATTGGGCATCGTTTGTTAGGCATTGAAATGACCTAGGTTATCTGGTAATGATACTTTGAAACATTGTTGTTTACATTACAGATTATCAATATAATAATAATAATAATAATAATAATAATAATAATAATAATAATAATAATAATAATAATAATATGTTTTATCAAATTGTTAGGATAAAGCTACAAGAAATAAGGCAATCAAATAACGTCAGACGCTAAATCATACTAGAGGCACTAAGAGTTTGGCTCAAAAAGGAGCTGAGATAGTAAACATATTTTCAAATCAAAATATATCATTTTATTTCATAATTAGTTGACTTTAATTCCATAGGCTGCTGAGCTTGGAAGGCCTGCTAGGAGAGCAAAATTGTGGATTGCGACACATCAGAGGAAAGATGACGCATTCATCAATGAGGAAGCTAGAGCTATTAGTGTAAGTTGTTTTCCATTTAAATTTTTGAATTAAAAGTTGATTTATTTCAATTAGATCAAATTGTTGATATTGTTTATATTGCGCAGGATAAAATTTCTAAAATTGAGTTATAGGGGACCACATCTACTTAGATATCAACACAAGACTTGTTGGCTATGGCTTTAGAAAGCCAGGAGTATCTGGACAACTGAGTGAACTAGGTTTCGGACCATGCCCTACTTAGGTATTCGGGGCACACTCGACGCTTTATAGGCAAGTCTTCTAGTTAATCTGTTCAGAAATTATAGACCGAGGTTGCAAATCTTCGGTCTCAGGTTGAGGAGATGTCTAGTCTCAAGTCATAGATGGCGGACATGACTAGGCGACATAATGAGATGATGTAGCTCTTCTAGAGTCCTAAGAGTCAGCTCCCTCCTCAGCATCTTGCAAGAAGGGTAAGTACGCTACCAAAATTATATTACTTATTTATTTGCTTCAAACTAATAATTTATTCAAAAATTCTTATAATAAATGTAGTTTTTGATCAAGGGAGTGGAGATGGTTTTGCACCAGTGGATAACTCTCCATTTTCTTGTAATCAAGTGAATGAAGATGATGAAGATGATTTGCCTTAGGATTTTATTATTTTGTATAAATATGTTTAACAATCAACTCTTATTTTGACTGAATGAATTTATGTAATACCATGTTTTTTCTTGAATATACTTTAAAGTTTGTCAAATTGTATCGTATTAGGCTGCTGTAAATTTTATCCAAGTTTTGGCGACAAATTGAGAATTACATGTTGGTTTGGAAACACTAAATAACAATAATGTTTGCTTGAAAAATGCCACTAAATTGTCCTATATAGTGGCGTTTATAAGTGGACAAACGCCACTAAATTGCCCTATACAGTTACAACGGCATTTACGAGCTCTAAACGCCACTATAGTCATCATTTTTTTGACTTATGTTACAACTTTATGGTGTTTCTAAACGCCGCATAAAACACCACTAAATGAATTAGTGGCGTTTATGCCCATGTTTTGGAATAAACGCCACTAAATTGCTTGTGATGTTAAATAAAATAGTGTTTTCCAAAAACGCCACTAAAAGTATTAGTGAACGTTTAGAAACACCACTAAATGGTTGTTTTAAAAGCCACTAAATATTGTTTTTTTTTTTGTAGTGGTAGCAGTACTAAGCTAGTGAGCTAGCACCTCAATATTGGAACGTAAGGCTTAGACATTGACATCATCAATAAAATGAGTTTTAGCCCCTCTATGAGTCATGAACCTACTAAGATTAAGGTTTGACATTCTAGCTGTCAATAAATTGGTCTAAATATCTTAGACACAAGAATTAGATAATAAAAAATCCAAATCTATAGTCGATAGAACTCAAAAATTAGGAAATATTGAATTAAATTTATAATTTAAAATGAAGTGAAATTAAATCTCAATGTCTTAATTTATAAATTTATAAAAAAATCCTGATCTATCCATTATTGATTTTTTAAAATTTATTGATTGGATGTATTTCGCAAAATCTGATTTAATTGGATTGGTTATTAGATGACTATGTTAATCAGCCAATCAAAACCAAACCAACCGATTATATAATAATATATCACAAATATTCCCTAATATATTATACACTTTAAATTTTATAAGTACTATATATTTAATATATTTCCCATTTTTAATAAAACACTTAAAAGATCATGAATAGGTTAACACATTCTCAATAGATGAACCTATGTTTAATTATGTTATGAATCATGAAATCGGATTGATGTTAAGGATTATGTTATAATGTTGAATAAGTGTATTTTTTTATTGCTGAAAATGTTTTTGTCGTTGAAATTTGAACAAAAAATAATGTTCAATTTTAAAAACTCCTTAAAACTAAAAAGAAAAAATTGATCATTCGATCCTATTTAAACCGATTATGATTGAATTGAATTGGTTTGATTTTAAATAAAATGGTCGATTAATTGGTTGAAATTTCTTTCTATTAAATTAAATCAGACTAGTTGATCAAAATAATTAAATTGAGCCAATCTAAATTGATTGACACCGCTAGGTGCAACACCATAGAATAATTTAATTTATTAATTAATGATAATTCACAAAAAATTAATTAAATTATTTCAACATAAAATTTATTTATAGTCTATTATAATTATAATTTATTTATATAAATATTTAATATATCTATAAATACTATGAGATTTTTCTTTTTCTAAATTATTTATACTTTAAATCTAAAATAAACGTGAAATAATTTCAGTTTCATAATAAATTTGAATTTAAAATAAATTTAAAACAATTTCAAAGAGAAGAATGGAAACAGAAAAAATGTCTCGTATAATTGTTTTAAAAAGAAATGGGAGGATAGTTTAGTAATTGAAAATTATTTTAATACATATTTTGATTTAAAAAATAAAAAGTTTCTTAAAGAACATAAAATGTTAATTAAACTATATACTACATAATATATATAAATTACTATATTCGTTAAATAAATTATTATATATTTGTATATGTGGTATAATTTTTAATTTATATTATATAATTTAATAACAATATCATATATATATATATATATATATATGTTTTAAATAATATATATGTATATATATATATATATAATATGGGCCCATATTTTTTTCTTTTTCATATGTTAACATATAAAAATCTTACTTCTATATTAAATTAAGGAATTAAATAATAATTTTATATAATTAAAATGGTTATTTTAGGGAAATGTGATAGAATTAAAAATAATAACTAAAATGGATTTTCTCATTCAATTATAAATTAAAAAATATATGCCAACTTAAACTTTAATAATTCTATCATTATATTATAAGTCTCTAGATATAACAACTCATAATTCAAGAGTGCTACATATTAAAATAATATTACATATTATATAACATAAAATACATGATAAATAATTAATCAAGTATCGAATTTATATATAAATTATATACTATATATTATTAAAAAGTAAAAGATACAAATTATATAAATTATACATTTTAATATTAAATATAATTTATATAATATTTTATTATTTAAACAAGTAATCTTTTATTTTTAAAAAAATATATAAAAATAATTCAGTTTAGGCTTGGGCTTGAGTTGGGCTTCTCCCGACTTGAATTTTTTTGGACATTTTTTTTAGAATGAAACTTTTTTTTTTAATTTAAATTTGTGGGCCTATTTTCTTTTTTTCGAAACTAGTCTTATCTAATTGGACAAGCTTTCAAACTAATGATTAAGTTTAATATATATATATATATATATATATATATATAAAAGAATGGAGCTCGGCGAGATAAAAGCCAAGCTTCGTTCAATATTTAAAATTTTTTGATGTGACTGAACTTATAATTTTTGGACAAATATTTTTCAAAACCATATTATATTAATATTTTTTTTAAAAAAAATATAATATTTGAGCCAAAATGGTTGAAAAGTTTGAGAATTGCCCTCAGTGAATATTAACTACCAAGGGTGAGTGGTTTTGGCCTCCTTCTAATGGGAAATTTTTTGTCAAAAGTTGCTACTGCGTACTTCAAAAAGAGAAAAATTAGTGAAAGTGAGGCTCTTATTAATAGGGAAATTGAAAGTGGTTCTGGAAGATTATGGAATATTTCTACTCCCAACAAATTTAAACACTTTGGTTCGAGGCTGTGCAAGGGATCCTTCCCACCATTGATGTTCTTAGTAATAAAGATGTTGATATTTCTGAAAAATGCTACCTTTGTCATCACATGCGTACCTCTAGGAAGATAGTCCAGTATGAGGAGTGTGATTAGGTATAGCATATTGCTTGAAGAAAATTGATAACATTAGTTTAAATAACTATCAATTTAATTTTCAATGTATGTGTTGGTTTATATTTTAAATTTAAATTAAATAATATAATTTTACAATTTTAAGATATCTTAAAATTCAACTAACACATTAATTTAAATTTTAAAATAATAAAAATTCAACCAATACATCAATTTAAATTGTTTAAAATGTTTAAAATTCAACCGACATTCTCTCTCTCTCTCTCTCTCTCTCTCTCTCTCTTTAAGTTTTTAAAATTATACTTTCCTCCCATCTTCTTTCAAAATGTATAATCCATTCTTTATATATAACTATAAAATATATTATACTTTAGTCCAATTTTATATTTTGTGTCTATAGAGGTTTAATTTGTTACAATGTTTTTTTTTGTTGACATTTGATAACCTAATACTACATCTTTTGATTAAAATACATTCTAGTAACTCAAAAATGTCAATTTTTACATATTATAATATCTTTTTTTTGTTAACCCACAATAAAATAGGCAAAATGGTACTATATGCCTTTAACATTTACCTCGATTTTCATTTATATCATTAAAGCATTTTTTTTGCCAGAATATACCCCTCCTTTTTAAACTTTTATCATATATACCATTTTCTATTATCTCTGTCAATTTGTTAACGGAGACTGCTGAGTAGGATGATAGGTGGCTCTTATGTTTGTCCACCTCAGATGCTACGTGGATCACAACTCACAAAATGCCAAAGTTGCCCTTGATTCATATTTAGTCCGTGCAACCTAATTAAATATCATTATGAGATGTTGGATTCTTCATATCTTCAGACTACGTCGCTTGCGGTGCTTGGCTGACAGCCGGCTTGGACTGGGTGTTTTGTGCTTCGAGATGACAATGGAGAACGATAGGCTTGTGAAGTGTTGCTCTGAACCTCAATTAAGGTAGTTTCTTCATTTGGTTTGCCTTATTTCTCTGATATCAATTTGAGTCTTCTATTTTGAAGTGTTTAAACCCTAATCCCAATCTTCACTTCACTTTTGTATTATTTTCCTTAATCTAAAATCGGAGTCGTGTTTGTTTTGTCTGGGCAATAGAGGAGCCTTCTGGAAATTTGGTTTTTAGGGTTCATGTACTGCTTTTGCTGATTCGAAGCCTTTTTTCCTTTTTTTTTTTTAAAGTGTGCTTTGGAAATAAGGGGTGTGATGTGAAGATGGATGATGAAATTGTAGATAGGAACTTTAACCCCAAATGCTTCTAGTGACTGACATGTCTTTATCCCTCTCATCTCTCATTCACAATCATTAAACACACATTATAGATAGCTTACCAAGGTTCAAGTTATGTGAAACATTAAATTATAGTACTTTTATATGTTCTTCTGATCATGGTATATTTTTCAAAGTGAATCAATCTAACAATTGTTAACAATTTTTTTCCAATTTTAATTACCATTTCATGTAATTTAGCATCATTGGCCTCCGAAGGTTCTAGGTACACTAGTAGGAAGGGAAAGTACATTTGTGATTGCAGCGAGTATGCTCGATTAGCGACCTCATGCACCAAAGACAATCCAGGTCGAAGGTTTTGGGGATGCAAAAATTATGTGGTATGATATATATGTCATTTGAAAAAGTGAATTTAACATGAGTTTAATAGAGTTTGTTGTCCTTTGGCTAATAATGACTTTTACATTGTTGTAGGATGAAGGAGGCTGTGATTTCTTCATTTGGTTAGATCCTCCATTTGAGGATGATGCATTACCTATGTACCATTTCAGAAAGAAGATTAACACTCTTGAGAGTGAATTGAAGCAAGAAAAGATAAGGAAGAAATGGCTAATTTGTTTCTTGATATTGTCACTGATCCTCAATATATTGTGTCTAAAGTGATTGATGATGTTTGGAGGATGCATTGTAAGAAATGCAAGACAAATTAGTTATTAAGGATGAATTGTGGATGATGTATTAGTAGGATATCTTATGTAATACAAGACAAATTAATAGGATATATTATGTATTATTGAACTATGGATGATGTATTATCAATTTATCAACTTATGGTTTCCAGCTAAGTTTGTTCCTCATATGTTATGTATTATCCCCTCAATTTATCAACTCATGGTTTCTAGCTAAGTTTGTTCCTTATATGTTATGTATTATCCCTGTATTAACTTAAAGATTATTAATTGTCCTTTACAAATGCATGTTATTCCCGAAACCCCATACTTGCAGCACTCTCGAAGGATAAACATGACACCCGAAATAAATGTAAAGGATATAAATAAAAACATTTTGTAAACTTAAAGGATATACTTAACAAATCTTCAAAACTTAAAGGACATAAATGATAACGTATTGAAACATGAAGGATATATATGACAATTGACGTAAATCTGAAGACAAAATTTTGTTTTGTCAGGAATGAAATATAATTGAATAATGATCTGTATAAACAAAGTAAAGCTATTGCCCTCTATTTTAGGGGAAATAGCAACATAGTGTGTGTGTGTATATATATATATATATATATATATATATATATAAATTGGATAAATTTATAGTCAAATACCAATAGAGATCTCAATGAAATTTATAGGAACAAAATATACCAATAGAGTACATAATTCATGATCTGGATACATATTACAAAATAATGGTCAAATACAAAGGTGCCAAATACTAAATTAGAGGTCAAGTACCAAAAGGGTGGCATATACAAAAAAGTGCCAAGAACTATACACAAAGTGTATATTGCACTCAGTTCAAATTACAAAAATGTTTCCAACGATTTGGCACACAATACATGAAATACAAAACTCATGGAGCACTGCCCAGTAAGAGTCGAATTCCACCACCTAGATTCCTTCTTGCCATGGTCTTGTACCTTATCCTAGAGCTAGGTGAACCACCATGTGAAATTTGACAAGTCTGCAAATAAATGTGAAAATGATTAGAATATGTTATCTGCAACCGAATTATCAAAAAATGCAATTACATGTGAAAACTATGGAACTAAATTAGATGGATGCATATGTTACTAAATTTTAGGCATACCTGTTGTTGAGCCTGGGATCGAGTCAACGGCTAAGAGGTAGATGGAAGCGTCATTGTAATAGGATGAATTGAAGTGGATGGCTGTGAGCCATGCCTTCAGACTGTTAAAAATGGAGCCCCTTGTTGCAGCCAGAAAATTACAAAAATCAATTAAGTCAAGTATGTGAGACATATGTTACTAAATTAAAGGTATACCTTTTTTTGAGCCTGGGATCGAGTCAACGACTAAGAAGTAGATGAAGGTGTCCTTGTAGTAGGACGAATCGAAGTGGATGGCTATGAGCCATGCCTTTGGACTCTTGAAGGTAGAGCCCCTTGCTACAGTTACCCAATTATATAACATCAATGATATTAAGCATTTAATGTAAACAAAGTGAAGGATAAATAATTGCCAAAGATGCAGTATATGGTGGTTGACCTTGAGTAGTCGCATGTTTGACCGGCATCGTTTCCCTTCGTGGGCGCTGCAGGTGTAAAAAAGGTAAATGGTATCACTGTAATTATCAAATATATAAAAATCATTACAACATGTATAAAGGATAGAAGTAGGTACATATGACTCAGGTTGTGCAGCTTGGACATGAAATGATGCTGGATTTTGACACTTCCTCTTATTGTGGCTGAAGTCTCCACAATTTCCACACTGATGTAACATTCCCATACGAGACAACCCCCTACAACACAATGGCTTTGAGCTATGAGATTCCTCATCAACATCCTTTCTTCTCTTCTTCTTTGGTCATCCAATAGGTTTCATGTAAGGAGGAGGGAAGACATCATCATATAAGGTAGTTGGCCATATATTTGGGCCATTTATCGGGTGTACCAAGTATCGGAAGCATGCCCAATAATGCTTCTTCCTGAAGTATGATAAGACGTACTCTACAAGCCTCTCTTCCATTTGGTTTATGCAATTGATTGCATGAGGGCAAGGAATACCTGTCAGTGCCTACATGTTCAGGACTTCAATTCTAGATCTACCATAAACTTTTCATTTTGACCCATTACCTCATACTTCTTTTGCCCATCCCACATTGGCAGCCACTTACTGCTTTCTTTGTAATTCATACCAAGCATTACTTTGATTCTTGGTAGCATCGTTCCATTAACAAGTTTTTCAATGTCCTTCCTATTTCTAGCCCACCGCTCCATCATCCACAATTTGATTTCCTCTATCATGGACACTATGGGCTTCTCCCTAGCATCTAGAATCACAGAGTTAAATGTTTAGCACATATTGTTTAGAAGTATATCACACCTTAGTTTCGACCTAAAGTACGCCCTACTCCAAAATCGTGGAGAAGTCTTGATCAAATGTAAATATGCGCCGTTGTTGTGTTTCTTCATTTCAAGTATGGTTTTCTCCTAGGCTTGTAGATAGGTAGCCCTTGTGGTTCTCCCACAAGTTTCTTTAAGTGGGTTCTTAGGAACCTATTTCTAAAATTATTGTACAAGTGATGTACACCAAATCGACGGTCAATGCATGGTATCATTGTATCTAGGGAAATTTCCAACCCTTGTGCACATCCACAAAAAAAGAAGAAGAAAAGATGACAGTATTAATAAAAGTGTATAATATGCAATCACAGTAATATCAAAGTGATCCCAGACCAATCGTGTAATGTCCACAGTAATATAAATGGATGTATGTTCTATTCACGTACATACAAATGCAGACTATAAATTGCATACATGCATGCATTTCCAACTTGTAGCATGCTCGAAGGATATACATGACAACTTGTATAAACTAAGTGTATATAGACAAAAATTAGATAAAACTTAAAGGACAAATATGATAACTTATTGAAACTTAAAGGATATACTTGAAAACTAGGTAAACCTTAAAGGACATATATGATAGATTATTGAAACTTAAAGGATTTATGATTGAACTAGCTAAGCAGGAAAAAAGTCAAAAACACAGAGGTATATGGAGTTTAGTGCATTCAAAACTCTCTCCCAATTGATTTTAAAGGACATTGACACTTAAAGGCTATAAAATTGAACTATCTAAAACATGAAAGAAAGGCCATATATAATTGAGAGCCAAAATAAAACAATCTGTTAAGCAATTTGGCAAGCGTACTAGTCACACAAGTAATAAAGAGTAAGTAAGATATCATTCCCATGAGAACTAACTTGCTAATTACTCAAGAAATTCAATTACATTAATCAAACGATCAAGATTGGATTAAAAGCATGTCTAATTAAAGTACTGGAAAGAAATAAAATCAGAAAAGTAAAATGCAATTAACAACAACCAACAAAAGATTCGACTAAATTAATCAATGTAAAAGCCTCAAGCCATTAATCCCCTGATCAAAATTGGATTAAAAGCATCTCTAATTAAAGTACTGGAAAGAAATAAAATCAAAAAAGTAAAATGCAATTAACGACGACCAACAAAAGATTCGACTAAATTAATCAATGTAAAAGCCTAAAGCCATTAATCCCCTTCTTTTGTCCTATGAATTACTAAACTCTCTCTGCATTGGTGAATCTAAACATTAATCTTAGGTTAAGTTATGGCTTGAGATAATTCTCTCGAATCTAGATTAAGTTACTCAACACTTACGCAATTCTTTGTGTGAGATAAGCGTAATACAACCAACCTAACATTGATTAAATGAGATTAACTAATATCCCTATTAGTTAATAAGCGAAATCCCTTAGATTAAGGTTACGCACTCGTCCCTTCTAATTTAGAGTTCTACTCTCACCTCCCTTTCCCAAGATCAGTAAAAGCAATAAACAAACTATAAAGTGATCAAATTCATAGCAAGTTCAACATAGATGAATGAAAAGACATGTATTAATTCAAAAGAAATCACAAATACAAAGAGATCACAATCCCTAATATGAAATTGGGTTCATAGTAACTCTAGAAGGAGAAAATTAGCCATACATGGCCCTAAAACTACAGAAAACAGTAAAAGATAGAGAAAACTCCATGAATCTGAGGATGTGTTGGCGTAAATTGGGTCTAAAAAGCTTCAGAATGGGATTCTTCCTCTTCCATCTGGCTTCCCCCGAACTTAGAATACCCTAAAAATCTGATCAAACACTATTTAAATAATTAAAATGTGCTGCAGAATCACAAACCACTACTATAGCGGTGAATATCCACTACTATAGTGGTGGAAGATAGAGTTTCAGGCTTAAAAACACTTTTTTTTCTAGGAGCCATCGCTATAAAGGTAAAGATCCACTGCTATATCGGTGGCTGGCAAAGAGGAGGACTTCAAAACACTTTTTTTTAAGCATCCACCACTATAGTTGTGGAAGACAGACATCTCTCCAGCATCTTCAGAATTATAGCTCTAACAGTTCATCTTCTTGCCCAAACTTTACACCAACTCAACCTACACCAAAAGACAAATAATATCATCAAATTACAGGTCTAAAACATTAAATTACTCAAAGTAATCTAAAATCTAATAAAACATAAACTAATCTAAAATATTCAAAACAAGGGTTAAAATTCACAAGCCAAGACAAGTAAGAGATAAAAAAATAGGGCATTTAGCACAAAAAATAGTGCTAAATCTAGAACTTAATACTTCCCCAAACTTGAACTTTTGCTTGCCCTCAAGAAAATCGACCCTCACACAAAACAAAGCACAAAGTAGAAATCAGATATGCAAATTTATAATTAGGCCTTGAAAGCAATTAAACTAAGCAAGGGAGAAGAGTGGAATATGTAGAGAAAAATAGAAACACCTATTAAAATTAGATCCAGCAAATGTTTTTACTATAGAACAACCATACTTGCCATAATAACTTAGAGATTTAAAAAAAAACTCAAAATAAAATTATTGAACACATCAAAATCTTCTTAGAATAATATACAATTTACTTGAATTAATTTTTCCATTTTATATTTTTACACTCTCCAGGGTCTTCATTCCAAAGTCCAATGATCCAATAAGCAAACCAAATAAAAGGATATGTAACCAGGAAGAAACAGAGTCTGTGTGCCCAATCCACACCACACTTCCCTACCCTTTCATTCTCTCAAACTAACTGAAAATAAAGTTCATTGGATAAAAAAATGTTCACCCGCCTAATCCACACAACACTGTCTCAAAATAAACCTTACCTTTTAGCCATCTAATTATTCTTATTTGTAAAAATGGGACACCAATATTTTTCTCTTTTTTTTTTAATTTTATTTTTGGAATCTAGAATGCACACCCTTTATTGAGCTTATTTAGGAAAGCTTAATTTAAGCTAAAGTAATTGTTCTAAGAGTTTTAAAAATTCAAAAAGCTTAAAATGAATTTTAAAATAAATCTTCTATTATTCTTAAAAGTAAGGTTAATTCTTTATTAAAAACAATCTCAAATCTTAATTTTACTAGTTTTTCTAATTTTCTACAAACATATGCAATTCTTTCCCTTACAAAGTTCTTTAAAAAAAATTTAAAAATTTGAAAATCTGACATATCTGAAAACCGCTTTACACACCAAACACACTACAAGCAAAAATGAACACAAGACACAAAACGCCTCTCCCCAAACTTAAAGTTGACAGTGTCCTTCTGCCTCAAATTAGCACAATAGAGGAAAAGAAGCATACCAACAACAAAACAACCAAGAAAGAGAAACACCACTGAAAAAATAATCAAAACAAGAACAAAATAATAAAAACTAGCAAAGAGAGAAAGAAAACTTAGGTTACCTCCTAATAGCGCTAGTTTATAGTCTTCAGCTAGACTTTACCAAGGTGCCTATGCTCAAGGTGGATCTTTCAGTTTTTGCTGCTTCTTAAATGTTTTCAGCTGAGTAACAACATTTTTCGCAATTTCACAAGGTTTGAATTTAATGGTATCATTACAAAACTTGGCATAAGCCTCTGAAAGTCCCAGAATTTCCCTTGTTCTTTTTCCTACGTGTTCAACATCTTTCAAGCAATCTTTATACATCTCAACATGGAGATACTCATGAGAATCATTGTTAATCATCTTCAAAGAAGCTTTCTTTACCTTGTTTATGTTAAAGATGATCTCTTGATCGTTGACCTGTATAGTTAATTCACCTTTATGAACATCAATTATAGTTCTCCCGATAACTAGAAAAGGTCTTCCCAAAATGATTGGGATCTCCTTGTCTTCTTCCTCGTAATCCATGACAATAAAATCAGCCGGAAAGATTAACCTGTCCACCTTGACAAGTACATCCTTAATAACTCTATTCGAATAGCATAATGAACAATCAGCTAGTTGAAGAGTCACTATGGTGGGCTAAACATTTCCCAAACCCAGTTTCTTGAAGATAGACAGTGGCATCAGATTCACACTTGCCCCCAGATTATATAGTGCTTTGCTGGTAAAATTTTTTCCAGTGTTGCATAGAATTACAAAACTACTTGGATCTTGCATTTTAATGGGTAACTTCTTTTGGAGAATGGCGCTACATTCTTAAATAATTGCAATAGTTTCAAACTCACCTAAGCGCCTTTTTCTTGATAGCACATCCTTCATGAATTTAGCATAACTTGGCATTTGCTCTAATACCTCCATGAATGGGATGTTGACATGAAGTTGCTTCAAGATCTCCAAAAAAATTTTATATTGCCAGTCCAGATTGAGCTTTTTATACCTCTAAGGATAAGGTAATGGTGGAATAAAATTTTGAGGCCTCATGTCTTGCTTTGTACTTTCACCTTTACCTTTAGCACCCGAAGCATCTACTTTCTCAATTGCTTTCTCCTGAAGCCCGATAACTTTTTCATTATCTTCTTTAGTGACCACTCCTTGCGTTTGATCATGTTGTTTGACAACCTCAGGAAGCTCTTTGCCACTCGTTAAGGTAATGGCATTACATTGCTCTTTCCCCTCCCTTCTTGGCTTATTTTCAGTGTCCCTAGGGAGATTACCTTTCAGCTTGTTGTTCAAAGTATTTCCTAATTGACCCATATGAGTCTCTAAGATTTTAATGGCCACATTTTGAGTCTGAAACATTAACTTACTTCTTTCCATGAACTTCATAAACATTTCCTCTATTGATGGTTTCTCCTCTACTTAAGGTGGTGGAGCTCTATTTTGAGGAGTGTAATTACTCTGGTTGCTAAATCCAAGAGGTTAAGAAGGCCTACCAAAAGATGAAGATGTAAAAGTGGGGTTTATGTAATGATTACTACTCTAAGAGAATTTTGGATGATTTCTCGAGCTTGAATGGTAGTTGTTAGGATATGAGTTATTTTGATTCCCTTGCTGACTACCTATATAATTTAACTACTCCAGTGAAGGAAATTCCTCACAATAACCATTAACATGAACCCCACCACAAAAATCACATTTGGGTCCCAAAGTGATTACAGTATTCACTCTTGTAGGTTCTTGTTGCCTCGAGCACAATATATCGACCTTCTTAGTCAATGTTTCATTTTGAGCTAAAAGAGCATTGAGGGTATCTAATTCTTGTATCCCTTTCTTTGCATCGCTTCTTGCTCAAATGGAAGCATATTTGACTAGCTCCCATTGTTTCAATTATTTCCCAAGCTTGTTCGATAGATCTTGCCATCAATGCACCTCCAGCTGCTATCCCTAGTTTCATATGTCAATACTATAGAAGATTGAAATTTCTTGTCACTTTTAAATACCATAGTTGGGGCATCTTCTTAGCCTCTCCTTAAATCACTCCGAAGCAGCATATAAACTCTCACCCTCTTGTTGATAAAAATCTATATAATCTCATTCCTCAATTTCATTGACCTTGCGGGAGGGAAAAATTTATCTAAAAATTTCTTTTGGAGCTCATACCATGTAATGATGCTCTTTAGAGGTTAAGTCATTAACCAGTTCTTTGCACTATCCCTTAAGGAGAAAGGAAATAGTTTGAGGCAAATTGCATTATCAATAATTCCATTTAGCTTGATCATATAACAAATATCAAGAAAATTCATGATACAGTTGTTTGGATCCTCCATGGGGCTTCCCCTAAACTGATTCTATTGGACAATGTTTAGCATCATAGCCTTCATCTCGAAGTTATTAGCACCGATAATAGGCTTTACTATGCTCAAAGTGTTTCCAGCATTGTGTGGTGAAGCATAGTCCCAAATTGCTCTATGTTCTTCTTGAGGCTCATTGCCAGCCCCATTACCAACATTAACTTCAACACTCCGATGATTTTGGTTATCTTCAACCATTTCTTCTTGTGTAACTTGGCTCACTTGAGTTTTTCTAGCTCTCGCTTCCTTCCTAGTTCTTCTTGCTAGTTTTTTAATCTCAAGCTTAAAAAGAAGATCAGAAGTATCAAGGGTACCTGACATACACAATAAGAAACACTAGTTAGAAGTGACAAAAGGAAATCAGGAAAACAATTCTAAAAGCAAAAATGTTTACTTAAAGAAAAATAAAGAAAATAAGAAACTTAAACAAAATGAAACAAAATAGAAAAAATGCCTAATCTAGCACCTTTAAATTTCTTAGAATATTAGCTAAAAACTGTTTGTCGTTGGCAATAGCGACTAAAACTTGTTAAGCGATTTGGCAAGCATATTAATTGCACAAGTAATAAAGAGTCAGAAAGATATTATTCCCACGAAGACTAACTTGCTAATTACTCAAGAAATTCGATTGTATTAATTAGACGATCAAGATTTGATTAAGGGCAGCTCTAATTAAAATACTGAAAAGAAATAAAATCAGAAAAGTAAAATGCAATTAACAACGACCAACAAAAGATTCGACTAAATTAATCAATGAAAAAGCCTAAAGTCACTAATCCCCCTCTCTCATCCTAGAAATTGCTAAACTCTCTCTGCATTTGTGATTCTAAACAATTAATCATGTTAATCTTAGGTTAACTTATGGCTTGAAATAATTCTCCCGAATCTAGATTAAGCTACTCAACACCTACGCAATTCTTTGTGTATGTTAAGCCTAATACAACTAACCTAACATTGATTAAACGAGATTAACTAATATCCTTATCAGTTAACAAGCGAAATCCCTTAAGTTAAGTGATGAGTCCTCTATTTTGGTTAATTCTGTTTGTTTCTTTAGGGCTTTTTCCTCTCCTTGATTCCATTTTTGTTAGCTTTTTGCTTGCTTTGTCCTTTATTTTGGCTTTCTTCTTTGTACATAGTTGTTGCTTTGCTTTATCTTATTTTAGTCTATTTCCTTGCCTTTTTATGCTTTTTGTTGTATTTTCTTGTAGGCTTTCTTTTCTGGTCTGCTGTGGCCGGTGTGCTGATGGGATCCAGAAGCAAAGTGCTTATGTAATGAAAATCTGGAGGCTGGCGCCCAGGCGCCACGCATGGCGCCTCAGGCGCCAGAAGCTGAATTCTCGGCCTTAACATTTAATGGTTGGCGCCCAGGCGCCACGCAGGGTGCCTGAGGCGCCAACACCACAACTCTCAGCCAGAAGCATTATAACGTGGCGCCCAGGCGCCACACAGGGCGCCCAGGTGCCAGACACTTTTGCCCTTTGTTTCTGCTTGGCGCCCAGGTGCCACACGTGGCGCCTGGGCGCCCCGGCTCAGACCTGCGTGCTTTCTTGTATATATTGCTCTTTTGCTGATGTTTTGGGTATCTGGAGGTTGGAGGGCAAGGGAGCTTTGCTAGGGCAAGGATGGAGGAGCTGGGAGACCTCTTCTCTACTGAGTTTGAAGCTTTTCTTCCTTTTTCTCCTTCCTCTTGATCATATTTTATTGTGTATTTGTTATGTATTTCTTCCTCTTGTTATAAACTCTAGGGTTAGGAGATTGATGTATATTAACTATCTATGAAGCTTTGTTGTTGGATGCTTAAATACAATTGCTTTTCTGATTATTGGAGTAGTTTTTATTGGTTTAACTGGTTTTAGGTGATTGTGATCATTTCACTTAGATGAATTTGGGGTTTGTATTAATGCTAGACATAGCTTGATATAAACATGCCCTTGTAACTTCTACCGTGAATCGGGTTAGTCTAGACATAGATAATATTGTTTGCGTGGTCATATGAGTTCTTGAACTTAAACTCCGAACCAATTAATTGGACTAAGACATTAGCTAATTATTTTGGCTAGGAAGATTTGCTCACCAAGAAATTGGGTTCAAATATTTTCGTGAACTCGACCAACATTAAATGGAATCTGTGAATGTTTCTAAGCATCCTTTAACGATTCAAAGATTGGTTTGTCTATGAATTAATCGGATTAGGAGTTAAGAAAGTCAATCCCCTACCCGTTGTGTTTTGGCGTAGTTGTTCGTTTGGTGTTTAGTTAATTCCTTGTTGTTAGTTTAGTTTATTTGTGGTTTATCTTTACTTTTTTTCCTCTGTCCAAATATAATTTGATCTAGTGAAATTGGTAATTGTTAAAGTCAATCCCTGAGGACGATAACTTATTCTCATCACTTTACTACTTGTGCGACCCGATACACTTGTCGGGAAATAGCTCATCAAGTTTTTGGCGCCGTTGCCGGGGATTGACGGTGTTGACAATATTAAGAGTAACTAGTAGGGTTGTAGTTTGGACTTTGCCTTTTTCTGTACATACTTATACTGTAAATTTTACTCTTATACTTGTACATGCTTTGCTTTTGTTTAAATTTTCTTTCTTACTTTTCACTGGTTTATGCGAGGTATCACCGACTCAAGCTCATTAGTATTCTACCCGGAAATTGGAAGGTCGGTTCGTATAGGCCAAATACAAGCTTTACACGCTATATGAGCCTAACAAGCTCAACCTGCAACTAAGGCAGAAAACAATCAAAGCCCACCTGCTCATCCTCCTATGAAAACTCTCATGAATTGTAAAATCCCTTCTGTGGAGGGATGTGGTGGAGGCATAGCTAAACAAACCGGGTAAAGTCTAGCTAAGGACTATAAACTTAGCGCTCTTGGGAGGCAACCCAAGTTTCTTACCCTTTTTATCTTTTTAATTTCGCTTTTAGTTTTATTCGTAGCTTTAATTATTGTTCTGTTTAGTTCATTGTATTTATTTTCCTCATTTTAATTCTGATTGCCTTTGTTGATGGTTTATTTATGTGCATAGCTTTCCTTTTTGAACCCCGCTCCCTACTGGTTTGTTATTGAGGATAATATGTTGTTTAGGTTTGGGGGGAGAAGATTTTACTGTTATTATTGCTCTTGGATGCTTAGCTACCATCTTCAATGAATCTAGGGTTTGTATTAATGCTTGTCTTAGCCTTAATATAGACATGCCTCAGTAATCTCTTCTGTAATTCGGGTTAAGAAGATTGTTTTTAGGGTGATACATCTAAATCTTCTTTTCAAAAGGAATGTCTCTGTTTTTGTTGACCATCATATCTTTGGATTTTTCTTGATAAATTGGAATGTGCTTTACAAGTTTTATATTATTCTATTTTCAATTAATTCTTTACATGGTCATCTTGTTTAAAATTTAACTTAAATTTGGTTTTTCAGAATTTCTAGATTTATTTGAGAAATCTCAAGCTTTTTAATTAAAAGTTGTCGACCCTCTCAACCTTCTTAAAGCACTCTTTCAAAATCTTGAAATTTTCTATCTCTTTTTATGACAACATTTTGCTCAATAAGGGACTGCTTTCTCTAAAAAAAATGAGAAAAACAAAAAAAAAGGCAAAACAATTCTGATTAAATAAAATAGAAGTGTGATTTAAGTTGAGGAAGTGTAGTGTGGATTAGGCGCACAACACTTGTTCTAACCAATGAATTACATTTTCTTAGCAAATAAAGGTGATGGTCAAGGTGTTGTTGTGTGGTTTAGGCGCACGGGCAACTCTTTGTTCCTTAACCTCGTTATCTTTTCTTCTTGCATAGATTGAGGGGGAGATGTGTGGATTAGGCGCACTGTCTTCACTTCGATCACTTTTTCTTAAAAATATCCCTTGTTTGAGAAGTTTTCCTTGAGAGCCGAGTTTGTTATGAAAAAGATATTTTCTTTTAAGTTTGTGGAGAGTAATTTGAGAAAGTGAGGGTGTTTGCAATTTGTCTTTAAAAACGCTTGGAAAAGTATCACGTTTATCTTTAAATTCTCAATTACTCAATGCCAAGTTTGGTTTTAAGAAGATGACTATGTGGAATTGAGTTGATTTTGTTTAATGTTTTAGGTTGTTGAGCACTTCCTCTCTATCTTGAAAAATCTGTTGGCTTCGTGGTTTTTAGATTAGTGTTTTGCTTGAGGACAAGCAATAGTTTTGGTTTGGGGGAGTTGATGAGTCCTCTATTTTGGTTAATTTTGTTTGTTTCTTTAGGGCTTTTTCCTCTCCTTGATTCTATTTTTGTTAGCTTTTTGCTTGCTTTGTCCTTTATTTTGGCTTTCTTCTTTGTACATAGTTGTTGCTTTGCTTTATCTTATTTTAGTCTCTTTCCTTGCCTTTTTATGCTTTTTGTTGTATTTTCTTGTAAGCTTTCTTTTCTGGTCTGCTGTGGCCGGTGTGCTGATGGGATCCAGAAGCAAAGTGCTTATGTAATGAAAATCTGGAGGCTGGCACCCAGGCGCCAGAAGCTGAATTCTCGGCCTTAACATTTAATGGTTGGCGCTCAGGCGCCACGCAGGGCGCCTGAGGCGCCAACACCACAACTCTCGGCCAGAAGCATTATAACGTGGCGCCCAGGCGCCAGACACTTTTGCCCTTTGTTTCAGCTTGGCGCGTGTGGCGCCTAGGCGCCTCGGCTCAGACCTGCGTGCTTTCTTGTATATATTGCTCTTTTGCTGATATTTTGGGTATCTGGAGGTTAGAGGGCAAGGGAGCTCTGCTAGGGCAAGGATGGAGGAGCTGGGAGACCTCTTCTCTACTGAGTTTGAAGCTTTTCTTCCTTTTTCTCCTTCCTCTTGATCATATTTTGTTGTGTATTTGTTATGTATTTCTTCCTCTTGTTATAAACTCTAGGGTTAGGAGATTGATGTATATTAACTATCTATGAAGCTTTGTTGTTGGATGCTTAAATACAATTGCTTTTCTGATTATTGGAGTAGTTTTTATTGGTTTAACTGGTTTTAGGTGATTGTGATCATTTCACTTAGATGAATTTGGGGTTTGTATTAATGCTAGACATAGCTTGATATAAACATGCCCTTGTAACTTCTACCGTGAATCGGGTTAGTCTAGACATAGATAATCTTGTTTGCGTAGTCATATGAGTTCTTGAACTTAAACTCCGAACCAATTAATTGGACTAAGACATTAGCTAATTATTTTGGCTAGGAAGATTTGCTCACCAAGAAATTGGGTTCAAATATTTTCGTGAACTCGACCAACATTAAATGGAATCTGTGAATGTTTCTAAGCATCCTTTAACGATTCAAAGATTGGTTTGTCTATGAATTAATCGGATTAGGAGTTAAGAAAGTCAATCCCCTACCCGTTGTGTTTTGGCGTAGTTGTTCGTTTGGTGTTTAGTTAATTCCTTGTTGTTAGTTTAGTTTATTTGCGGTTTATCTTTACTTTTTTCTTCTGTCCAAATATAATTTGATCTAGTGAAATTGGTAATTGTTAAAGTCAATCCCTGAGGACGATAACTTATTCTCATCACTTTACTACTTGTGCGACTCGATACACTTGTCGGGAAATAGCGCATCATTAAGGTTACGCACTCGTCTCTTCCAATCCAGAGTTTTACTCTTACCTCCCTTTCCCTAGATCAGTAAAAGCAATAAACAAACTATAAAGTGATCAAGTTCATAGCAAGTTCAACATAGATGAATGAAAAGACATGTATTAATTCAAAAGAAATCACAAATGCAAAGAGATCACAATCCCTAATTTGAAATTGAGTTCATAGTAACTCTAGAAGGAGAAAATTAGCCCCACATGGCCTTAAAACTACAAAAAATAGTAAAAGATAGATAAAACTCCATGAATCCGAGGTTGGGTTAGCAAAAATTTGGCCCAGAAAGCTTCAGAACGGGATTCTTCCTCTTCCATCTACAAAAACAGTGTTCTCTGGCTTCCCACGAACTCAGAATACCCTAAAAATATGATCTGACGCTATTTAAATCAGTAAAACGAGTTGCAGGATTGCGAACCACTGATATAGCAGTGAATACCCATCGTTATGTTTCAGGCTTAAAAACACTTTTTTTCCAGGAGCCACCACTATAGCGGTGGCTGGCAGAGAAGAATACTTCAAAACACTTTTTTTTTCAGCATCCACCGCTATAGCTGTGAAATCCACCACTAAAGTTGTGGAAGACAAACATCTCTCCAGCATCTTCAGAATTACAGTTCTGACAATTCCATCTTCTTGCACAAACTTTTCACCAAATTATCCTATACCAATAGACAAATAATACCATTAAATTGCAGGTCTAAAATATGCAATTACTCAAACTAATCTAAAATCTAATAAAACATAAACTAATCTAAAACATTTAAAACAAAGGTTAAAAATCACAAGTCAAGGCAAGTAAGAGATAAAAAGATAGGGCATTTAGTACCAAAATGGTGCTAAATCCAGAATTTAATACAATCTTAAAACATGGAAGAAAGAAAGGTGAGAGGAGAACCTTCTACTAATCAGAAATAAAGGTGATGAACTTGCTATACTATATCCAAATGTCCTCAACCAAGAGTTATAGGAACCACGTCCAAGTATCTTGGTCGTCTTGGCCTCTACAATAACAAATGCAATGGGTAAGAGTTAGTAATTTGAATCCCTGTCAATAGCAGTCAGCACTTGTCCCCCATATGGTGTTTTTATAAAAGCACCCATCTACAACAATAATGGGCTGACATAATAGGAAACTCCGGCGACATACATCCAAGTAGATATATAGCCTCCCAAAGGTTGGCAGCATCGAACTAGAATCTCTACCAACTGTAATGGTGTCATCCTCATACCCAGGTGGCCTGTTCACATGCATCTTTACTGTGAACCTAGGGTTAGAGTTCCTAAGCTCTTCACAGTAGTCGTACAACCTTAGGAATTGCTCTTTGAAGGAGCCAAGACCACTTATTGCGCATAATTTCTAACTTTACTAGCTTTAGTCGTTGAACAACCCATATTCCATTTCTCTTTAGCCTTTTTAACAATGTCCTTCAGCTATAATTTTGGGTTCTCCTTCACTTTTTTCTGTATTCTATTGCCAAGCCACTTTGACGTCATGAGGCGCACATTAAAGCACCTTGCACACATATGTTCATGATTAACTGTCCTCAACTGCCATGTGGCCTTGTTTGCCAAATTCGCATAGTATGCTTCCCAAGGACATTCACCCTTGCTCTACTTTTATCTAGCTTGGCATAATACAAATTTATCCCAACATGTACAACATACGTGACAACAACATCTTGAAACTCCTCACGAGTTTGGTAAAGAGTCCCAACATCCTATTTGTACTCGGATATATCCTTCAACATCTTGTGGAGTGGGAACTTTGACTTTTAAGGTATTCCTTCGTCATCCTTACTTTCCATGCTATTTAAAGAGTCTGAATTATACTCATCATCATCACTAAGGCCCCTCACACGCGTTGCTGCCTTATCTTGTGAAACAAGCTGTTTAGAAGGTGGTGCTACTTGTGTGAGCACCTCTGCACTACTATGTGCAAGCACCTCGATCTCCTCAGAATCAAACAACCCTCCAACATAGTCTTCATCTTCACTATCAGTGAACTTTACTTTCATCGCACTATCATTGATCTTGTACCTACCTCCAATAATGTCATCATGGCTGCCAATGTCTTCATCTTTAAACTCAGGATTTGTAACCTTTTTTGTCTTTTGCCCCTTACATACAATAGGTTGCTTGCCCTATAATTTGACAAACAAAAAAAAAAGAAATTTCAAATAGAAAACTTTATTCAAAATTAATATAGATTTTTTCTATAGAACCTAAATGAATAATAGATTTTTGCAATTTACAAATTAAAAGTAATGATTTAAAACTTGTTTACAACTTGTTTACGATTTAAAACTTGTTTACAAAATCTGGTACCTTTGCTTTCCTCCCACGTTTTCAGCTAGGATGTGGGGAAGCATCTGCATGGGGTGGAGAGACTCAGTGGTTATCTACGTTCTGAGATTTGTCAACATCTAGGTTGACATTTGTGTCGGGAAGTCAGTCAATGGATACAGAAGGTCCATCTAACTTCAAGATGATATACATCTAAACCAAACCCTCCTTGCTAATGATGCTTACCATTTCCAATGCTCCATTGTCATTTGACAACATCTTCAACCCACCATCAAATGATTCTCCAGGACCCTTGTATCATATTCTCTCAATATTCTCATACCCATAGTCTTCTTTGAGTAAGTTCAAGATCTCGAAGTAACTCTATCTATTAGAGTTATATGACTCCCATAAGTCCATTTTCCCACCAACATATTCTTCTCCTATAATTTGGCCACTATGGTGAACTTCGATGGCGAATATATCCATGGACGACGACAATCAAAGCTTCTTAATAAAAAAAAGCTGTTATATGAATATATCCTTTCAAAAGATGTATAAGTTACGCACTTTAATCACATCAACAATAATAATGGAAAATTGTGAAGGTTTTTCTTTTTCATGTCACAAAAAAGTAAACTTCTTAAATTTTCTGAGTAATCTTGATTCATTTCTTGCTAACAAGTAACATGTACGCTAATTTCTTCCTAACAAGAAAAAAAAACTTTTGACAAGTACAGGATACGGTTTCTTTCTTTACTGACTTTTATTGAGATCCTCAATAGTGACAAAACTTTAAAAAATGTAATATTTTAATAAAGCTTTAAGTGACTATGCACCTTCATTTAAACTTAGTCTGCCTTCTTTTGCACCTTCATTTAACAAAAAGGTTTTTTTTTTAAAAAAAAAACTTAGTCTTCTTTAACAAGAAGTTCTCCACAAGTCATTGTGGTTTTATCTTTGCTTTCTCAAAACCTCTTATGCACCTTCATTTAAACTTAGTCTTCATTATATTAGTTTATGCCCAAATTGAATTCTTTATGATAAAAACTGTTAACAAAAACAACATAGTCCCATATGATAAAAAATGTTAAGAAGGATGCTATACTATTGGTGGGCCGCCCCCTAAATAAATGACATTACAAAAATAGTATTATAATAAATAGCTTGGAACATCCAAAATAGTATTCTTGCTATATTAGCATTATAATAAATATTCCAAATCACATCTTTCTTGCTGCATTACAGAAGCTGCAATAGCTAGAATATCTAAGATTTGTAGTACAACTGCATACTCAAATGTACATCTATATAATTACAATCATCCCAATCTCACTTAGACATAGACAAGCATAATCCAAGGGGTATAATTACAATCATCCACTATTGAATTACAATTGCCAAAAACAAATTACAATCATCTAATGTTGAATTACCCTAAATTACACAAGCAAATTCAACAGTACAGTGACAATGGAACTTGAAAATCCATGGGAGAGGGAAAATGCCTAGTTCACCAGAAACCTAATCGTCGTCCTCGTCCTCAACCTAGTCCACTAAAACCTTAGACAACAACAATGCTGTCACAATGGCTATCGTTCACTTTCAAAACGCAATTTCACCTGCTCACAAAGAGGTATGGGGCTAATTTCAAATTAGGCAAAAAGGGGGGAACAAATTAAGGGTGCTAGAAAATACCTACTTGTCACCGCTATCGTGGACCTCATTTGCCGGAATCCTAGCAATGCCGACTGTGATTGTCCCACATGCTTGACTCACCTATTTGCTTGCCTCACTCTTGTCTCACGCAAGAACCCTAATGTTTTTTGTCTCAAACGTTGTCCCTTGTGTTATATAATAAAAGGGTAAATTTGTAATTCTTCCATGCATGACCACATGGCATCTGAGGTGGACAAACATAGGAGCCACCTAGCATCCTACTTAGTAGTCTCCATTAACCAAATTGAAGAAGATAACAGAAAAGGGTATATATGATAAAAGTTTAAAAAGGAGGGGTATATTGGAACAAAAAAAATACTTTAAGTGCATAAATGAAAATTAAGATAAACGTTAGGGGTATATAGTTCCCTTTTGCCCAATAACATATCACAAATATTCTTTTTTTTTTCTATAGAAAAAATTCCAATATGGTCTTAGATTAACAAATGGTATTTTAGCTTAAAGAAAATAAGTGAATTAAGTTTGAACATTAAAAAAATGAATAGTAATTGGTCTTTTTAAATAAAGAATATTAAAATGGATTAAAATGTAACAATTTCATAGCCATACAAAATGAGACTGTATATTTTAAAAAATAGATGAGAAGGGAGTGTAATTTGAAAATTTAGAAGGAAGGGGAGTGTACACTACAATATATATATATATATATATATATATATTTAGTGGTGTTTGTGAAAAATGCGACTAATTTAAGCCACACAAGCAACTTAGTGGCGATTTTATCAAACATGGGCACAAATGCAACTAGATGTACACAATGGCGTTTTTTGTGGAGTTTATAATTGCCACAAATTTTAAAATCAAGATGAAAAACATTGAATTTAGTGGCATTTATAAATACAAACGTCATCTTATGGTGGTGTTTCTAGCTTCAAACGCCACTAAATAGTGGTGTTTGTTTTTATAAACGCCACTACATAGTGGTGTTTTTGTGAGTCAAATGCCACAATCTAGTGGCATTTAAAAATAAAAATGTCACTACATTGTAGCGTTTATACGAGTAAAATGCCACAATAAAACACCACTATATATAGTGGCATTTCGCTTCCAAACGCCACTATATGTCAGTGTTGTTTCGAATATATTTTATTTCTTCGATTTTTCCCTAATACAAACCTTCATTACAATAAAAATACAGCCCAATCCAATATAATTGACATACAAACTTTTAAAGAAATTCAACAAAAACATCAACATATTACATAAATTCATTCAGTAAGAAAATATAATCATTCTCAGTCAATAAATTGAGAGTTTATTGTTAAAAAAAGATACAAATTAATAAAATTATCCTAAGGCAAATCGTTGTCTTATCATCTTCAGCATCTTCATTCGCTTGATTGCAAGACAATAGAGAGTTGGTTATTAGTGCGGAACCATTTACTCCACTTCCTTGATCAAAAAGCTGCATTTATAATAAAAATTTGTAAATATTATCAGTCATATATGAAACAAATATAAAAAATTTGTAAATATAATTTGGTGGCATACTTACCCTCTGCGTAAGATGTTGAGGAAGAAGCTGACTCTGGAGGCTCTAGAAGAGCTGCATCATCTCATTATGTTGCCTAGTCATGTCCACCATCTGTGACTTGAGACTTAACATCTTTTCAACCTAAGACCGGAGATTCGCAACCTCAATCTGTAATTCCCGAATAGATTGACTAGAAGACTCGCCTGCAAAGCGTGGAGTGCACTCGAAGACCTGAGTAGGGCATGGTCCGAAGCCCAATCCACGCACTCGTCTAGGGTACTCTTGGCTTTCTAAAGCCAAAGCCAATGAGTCCTATGTTGATACCTTACTAGATGTAGTCCCCTGTGACTCAATTTCAGAAATTTTATCCTGTGCATCCACATATAAAATAAAAACAATATCAACAAACTAATAATTGAATAAAATTAACTATTAATTAAGAAATTTAGATAGAAAACAACTTACACTAGTGATTCTGGCTTCATCGTTGATGAATGAACCATTTTTCCTCTTGTGTGTCGTAGTCCATAGTTTTGCTTTACTTGCGAGCCTTCCATACTCAGCAACCTATATAATTAAAGCTAGTTAATTATGAAATAAAATAATATATTTTGATTTGAAAATATGTTTACCATTCAGCTCCTTTTCGAGCCAAGCTCTTAGTACCTCTAGTATGATTTAGCATCTGACATTGTCTGCTTGCTTTATTTTTTGCAGCTTTCTCCTAACAATTTAATAAAACATATTATTATTATTTTGACAAAAAGTAATGTAAACAAATAGTGTTTCAAAGTACTATTACCAGATAATGTAAACAAATAGGCATCAATAACAATCACACAATAGGAAAAAACTGATGGTATAGATGGTGAGGGACAACGGCATACTAAAAGTAACCTTATCAAATCCTAAGGGAATAGTCACAGGAATATAATATAATGGAATCGATAACTTGCTTGAAGTTTTGAATGAGGAATCTAATTGAGGGTATATATATATTATTATTATATATGTGACATACATAGCTGGGTAATGTTTATTTAATAATTGAAAAAAGAATAATGAAAAAAAATTGATTTGTGTCATTGAATAATTATTATAATTAAAAATGACAAACTCCAATTTGATCCTCTTAAAATGTTCGACCTCCTTAAGAGTAGATTCAACAAAAGATGTTAATATTAACAAAAGAATGATGACAACATATATGCTATGCCTTTTAGCTTTACTGACAAGAATATATAAACCAGCATTCATTTACCTTAATACCAAGTTCTCTTTCTTCACTACAAAGCAAAGTATACATGCAGAAGGAGTTTATAGTGCATCACTTACCATGCAAAATGAACATTTATAATTCTCATCTTTTTAGTTTCCTAGCTACCCAAACTTTTACTTTATAATCTTAACTTATAAACTAGTTCACATATCAATCATGATCCTTCTTTTTGCAGTATAACAACAACCCATCCATGCTTTAAGTACAAAGCTCCTTAGTTTTTCTTAAACAAGTTCTCATTCTTAAAACATGGAGATAAACATTTATATATATCAGCCCAGACTCATCAAATGGTAAAATTATACTTCCAAAAATTTTTGACAAATGAAATGAAGGTAAGAACAACTAAAGTTCCTTACTTCTAGACTCTAGATTTAACTTAAAAAGATCAATCTAGAATAAATAAGGATTAAACAATCCAATTAATGATCCACACTTTCAGTTTTTATCATCAATTAAATCCATTGTCAATTACTCTCTCACCCAAGGTGTACTTTAGACTGGCGTTCCTAATTTACATTACTCACAACCCAAATCCTCATCGTTCAAGTTTCTTTTCTCCTAATATATAATTATCCCAATCCAAAATCATCATGCATAAAGAAACACACATATAGAGATGTCGCGCGTGGTACATACCACAAGAACAAGAAATACTCGAATTCTTCACACTATCAGAGAAAAAAAAAAGGAAGAAAAAGGTTCAGTCATCTTTACCTTTTCACCAAATTCCTTAGAAGAGATACGATGGCAGATGACAGTGAGGAAGTGGTGAGACTCAGGAGAAGGCAAGGCACCGATGATGCAAGGGAGGATGAAGTGGCTGAAGACGACAAGGCACTGAGAGTTCATGAACGCTTGGTGGCTATGGCAGACGACAACGAGGAGTCAGTGGCAAGGCTCCAGAGATGGCAAGTGACCAGAGATGGTGAGGGAGGCTAAGGTGGCAAGGCATCGGCGATGGTGAGGGAGGCTGAGCTAGCTAAAGACAGCAAGGCACAAAGGTGTTCACTTGCAGCTAGGCTTTCACAATGAATATGATTTGGGGAAATATGGATTTAAATGGAGAGACTATAGTGGCGTTTACGTAATAGACGCCATAAAATAGTGGCGTATAGTGGCATTTAGGCCGGAAACGCTACTATATACTGACATTTTATCTTTAAACACCTCTACAATTATGAGATTCAATGGCGTTTGTTTGTAAATGCCATTATCACCACTGTTGCACCTTTTTTTTTTGTAGTGGTAATTTACTTCTTCTTATGTTTTTTTGTTTTTTGTTTTTAAACGAGATGGGAGGGCCAAATTCATGGTTTCTTGTTCAAATCTTTACTTACATAGCCTCTTAAACTAGCCTCAAAATTGACATTTGTCGATGAATTTTTTGCATTTAGGGTTTTGATATTTTATTTTCCAAGATGAATTATTATTGACTTCTCTTGAATTTAGCCTAAAATTAGCATCTTTCTTCTGTACTTTAAAATTACGATTTAAATCCTCTTATGGTTTTTTCAATTATTTCTTAACCTTGTGTTATTCTTTATTCAAAGTTCAACAAAATGTCTAGTAATTAAATGAATAAATGACTTTATTATTAAATATAATATCTCAAAAAATAAATTCTAATCTAATCAAAGGATATGATTTGAATTATAACTATAAAAAACTTCAAATTTGTAGCTTTATAAGCTATACTATAATTATCAATTAACAATATAATGAATATTACATTTGAAATTAATTTTTAAATATATTGACAATTTTTTTTCAGTGTCTATTAAATCTGGAGCCATTCTATGAAAAATACGAAACATTCCAAAACAAATCAATTTGGTACCATCAATGGATTCGTATAATGTATCATATTTGGCATGTTTGGTACGCAGTAGAAGAAAAGAAATAAAAGATGAAAATGAAAAGGGAAAGGAAAAAAGAAAGTAAAGATTAAAAAAATGTATTTGATATGTGATTAAAAAAATAAAGTAAAAAGAAAAAATATGTTTGGTATATACATTTTTAAAGGAAAGAAAATAAAATATGTAGAATACATTTATTAAAATATTCCTATATTAAATTTATTATTTATAACACAAATAAAAATGTGTTTGGTAAAATGTTGGCTTAACTATTATTTTTGTCATTTAATTTTCTTTTTATTTCAATATAGTCTTTTTATTTTGTTTCAAGGGACTATAAAGTAAAATAGCAGATAATAACAGTCCTTTAACTTTTTTAATTTCAATAGTCCCCTTATCTCTGTCTCTTTCTATCATCTTCTTCGTCGCTCTCAGTCTCTCTCCTCTATGTCCTTCGCTCTCAGTCTCTCTTCGCTATGTTTGTCGCTCTCAGTCTCGTCTCAGTCTCTCTCTTCCTCGGTCTCTTTTTTTCCTCTTAATCTTTCTTGGTCTCTCTTTCCTTGCCATATTTGTCGCTCTCTTTGGAGTCCTCTTTCCTTCTCCAATAGTGCGACGCCTTCCAACAGGGCTTCACCATAGGATAAAGTGAGAATTTCATACAGAAGGTACAAGGTAATTTTGGAAGATTAGTTGGATAACTCGATGGAAAATCGATTTTCCATCCAATTTGGGATGAAAAAAACCATACAAAATTAATGGAAAAAGAAGATTAGGATTCCATTGAAACTCTCCTGTGTTCACTATAATTAGACTTACCACACGTTGGAAGCTGGAAACCGACATGAATTCCAACTGAAAAAAGAAGAGAGGAAGTGATACCAAAGGTACTCATGATTCATGTCAAATGGTTTTTTTTTTTTGGGTCAATGAATCATGTTAATATTAATGTTAAATTTTAGAAATTCAGCCAGTTGAATTAATGTTAGTAGTTAAATATTTGTCCGGTTATTTTTATTAATATACCAAATAACAAAGAACTGTCCCGGAAATATATCGCAAATGTACGGAATTTTTTTGCCAGTAGGTTTACTATTTTAGGCCCTTTATATAACCGACACTCTAACGACTAACGTCCTTGGACGGGGTCGTTTACCATCTCTCACGGAATTTACCATTTTACCCACCTTTCCAATTAATGGTGGACAGCTGTTCCGTAATATAATGTACTTTCTGCAAAGGATTTCTGCTCTCCGATTAGTTTAATCTCGATTGCCATAGATATTTTCTTCTCTCTCTATGGCGTCGCAGTTTTATAGTACGCCTTCATTTCAATAAAGAGACTTAATGAACGATTCGTCTCGTATTCTCGTCCTCTTCTCCTCCGGCTGATCGCCGTCGTGCTTTGCCTCTTCCGGTTAGTTGCGGTAGTTTGTTCTTCTATTTTTCCGGCCACGATTTGGTACTTATCAAGCTATATAAGCTTGTTTTGCTTATTTCGTATATACATGCTGATGCTGGCAATTGATGATTAGCTGATCTATAAAGGAGAATACAATGAGTCAGAGTAGCTTTGGAATTGTTCTGGTTTTTTTATTCTTTACCAGGTAATGATTATTACATCATCTTCTCATTGCTATTCACAGAGTATTCTGGTTTTTATGGCAGTGAATTTATTGAGTGAATGTGTCTATTCTGTTATTGTACGGTTGGTTTTTTTGGAACCTGGCCGAGGTTCTATGGTGATAACGATGCTATGTAGTTTTCAATTTTCTTTTTAATTTTCCCGTTTAAAAGTGGTATTGCTTTCTTTGGTAACGAAGAAATTTTTGTCAGTGCGTAATGAATGTCAGAACTGATTATTTTCTTGTGTTTAAGCTAAATATGGTGCAACATGATAGTGAAGTGGGTTAGTGGCTTTTGACTATAGATAATTAGACACAGCGAAACGAAACTGATAAATAGTTTTATCAAAACAAAAAAAAAGAAAAGAAAAGAAAAGAAAAGAAAAGAAAAGAAACTGATTCATAGTTAGGTTTAGGGCTCTCCCCTCTTCCTCGCAATTTTCTTTTCTTCTTTATCGATCAAATCAAAATGTTTAATTAGATAGATTATAGATTACCCTTAAAAGCCAAAGAATATGTTTGCCGTCGACTTAATAGTGTGATTTGTGATTATCACTAGCTAGCAGTTGGTACAGGGGCCTCTTCAGTGGCCGTAGTGTGCTTTAGGGCCTTATTTCATTTTTGATGCGGGTAGTCTAGAATTCAAATGGCAGTTTTCTATATATAATGCTAGATGGGATTTTCTTTTTAATAAAAATTTTGTTATTTCTATCCCAAAGAAAAAATGAATAAACTTTTCGGGAAAACTTGCCAATGATGTGGTGATTTACCTCTAAAACTGAGTCCAACATGATCTCTTCTCTGAAGGCGTAACATAGAATATTCACAGAATTGCACCAGACGAATAACCAGAAAATTAACGATTCAGCCAGTTCTTTTTTTTTTTTTTCCTTTTTGATTTGACCTTTAAAATTGGTGAGAAAAAGAATTGATGAGAGCATAGAAAAATAGTTTTTGTCTAATTTGACCTTTAGTAAAATTGGGGAGGGAAAAAAAAAAAGAAATGGTCAAATTAGATTTTGACTTTTTTTTTTAAAAAAAAATTGCAGACGGTGTCTAAGAGTATTATGATATATTTTTTTTGTTTTATATAGCTATTAAATTTAATTTTTATCAATTTTTTAGTTTTATGATTTTTTTACTTACAAGTTTTTAGTTTTTACTTATTTTTTAATATTTTAAAAAAATAAACATAATTATTTAGTGAATAATTATGACATTGATGGTTATGCATAAGTGATATATGTTGTACTATTAACTCTTGAATTTTACTTCTTATTAGATTAATGACCAGATTTTCAAAATCTTTGTATTATATTTATATTTAATATACTTTTGTTTGGTAAGCCAAGTAAAATTAGTGGATGTATCTAGATTAACATATTTGTGCATAAATATCTTTTCACTTCTCATATCCATATTTTTAAAAACATATTTCAATTCTACTGACCACACCGTTACTTATTCCTCACCACTGTAATCTCAAGTGTGCTTCAACTTTTAATAAAAAATTGAGAGAAATTTAAGAAAATAAATTTAATTTTAGGAATCTTTGTTTAAAATTTAACGAAATTAAATAACGTTGTATTAACGAAACAAAATGTGGGATAATAAAATGTCAACTTCTAAATTATGAAACAATAAAATACAAATAATGTATACCACACATATAACATGATGTAAAATGTACGGTAAATTACATTGATCTCTTTAAAGGTATAGTTAAATTACATCTGATACTCTTTGGTTTTGTTCTAATAAAAATTACATTTAGTTCTCTTTCAATTTATCTTTTGCCACTGAAATGATCTTTGTATTTTGTTCATTTCAAAAATAAAAGAGTAAATTAATCTAACTTATCATAACATCTGGCTAAATTACTTTTGATAATTTTTTTTTTCTATTTTCAAATATTATACTATTCTCTTTTAATATTTTTGATACATAGTGTTGAAATCTCTCACTTGATTTATTTTTTTGGTCAAAAAAAGTTTACTTTTCTGTCTAATCTTAATATAATAAAAGCAGGTAAGTTGATGATAAATTTTACCATAAGAATGAGTTTATTGTTAATACGACAGAAAAAAGTCAAAAAACAGTTAAATAAATTTATTTTTGAAAGAAAATATATTATACAAATAGTCAACTTCAAGATATGACAGATTAATGTGATTTTTTTTATAATAAGAGGGATAATCAAATTTCATGGATATGTAACTTTTTATTATTAAATTATTTAATATCTTCACTATCGTATCAAAATAAAATTACAATTTTATGTCAAAGCTTAACTTCATCACTTTTGTTGTCATATCATCGTGAGTTAGGGTTGGCCCAACATGGTTTCGAATCAAATAATAAAACTTTTAAGATGGCTAGAATGAGGCCTAAGTTTAAACAAATAAAAATAAAAGAAACTAAATATAATCTTTCTTAAATCTTAACAGATAAACGATTAAAAAAGGTGAGTTACTAGAGCTCCTGTGCCTATACCTTCTCTGCTTCTCCGGCTTTACAATCAGAACAAGGAACTCTTCTGTTCACCCTACCCGTCAATGACAAAATGGGGATTTGAAAGGACCAAAAACTAGCAGAGCAAAAAGATTTTTGTGGAATGTCCTAGTCCTACACCTGTCGGAGCATTTTGACAAACCAATTGCCGATTATAGTTTAGGGACAAGTTAATTTCAATTTAGTATTTGCACTATAGAATATAACATTTTTTCCCTTTAAATTATCATAAAAATAAAAGTATTATACATTAAAAGTTTAAAAATTACATTATTTATCATACGATTTAATAGTTTTCATCTTCAAATTTTCTCTTTCGGAACTTTAACCTGAATTTTTTTTCAAAACTTTTTACTTTTAGACATTAATTCTAATAGATATATAATATTTTTAAAATGATAATTATAATGTTGTGATACTTGACGATATCAAAGTGTTGTTATGCATGCTCTAATAATATACGAAACTAAATTGTTGAATTTTAAAGCTTATGTATTAATATTATAGGTATAGTTCATTAGGTTTTATATATATATCTAGATTGAAATTGGCCCTAACTAATTTTCTGAGAATAAGCCACACCTGAGTCCAATATTGGACTCGAACATTTTTATGTCAAGATAACAATTTTACAAAATGCATCATCACGCACTATTGCATCATTCATTTTATCATTGTCTACATATTTGTTATTTTTTTTTCTACAAATGTAATATGAAGAACCAAGAGTTTTTTAATAAAACAAATAACATAAAATATTCAAATGAAATTATGTTTTCTAATTAAGTGTAATAAGAGGCTTTCTTTTTCTTACTAAACAAACGGATCCTTGATGTATAAGAAAATAGTAGTTTTTCCCCCTGTTCAGCAGCACGTTGTACACAATGCAATAATTATTGAGAGTGAATACACAATTTAGATTTTGAAAAAGTATACTTACTAACATTTTCAATCTTTAATTTAATAATCTGAGTTAGAATTCGTCAAAAATTATAAGTTATGACATGTTAGTTTTTCTGTTAAATCAAATTGTATATCTATCTTATTCTGAATGACTAATTCAATGTACATCTATGATCAGTTACAAGTTTTGATGGACTAATTTGTATAAGGAAATAACTTGAAAGTCTAAAATATTAAAAAGCATATTTTTATAAATATAAATCATAGATTTAGACTTATTTTAATTTTTGCGATTAAATTATATTAAGAAGATTGTACTAGAAAACAATTAATTGTTTTACCTTGTATAATTATTGAAGTTATCTTTGGAATTCTTTGATGTTTGAACCTTTAGTAAGCTTTATGAAACAATTGTTGTTACTCGCGAGAAAGGTGAATGACCATGCCAAGGATTCGCTAAGAAGGTGAACGAAATCAGAAATTGATTAGATTGGTGCCTGTGAGATGATTCTTGCACGTTTGCATACCTTCAACCGATCATTTGTATGGATTCTGTAGGGAAATACAACCTACAACTGCATCATCAGCTTGTATGCTTATTAGTTTCATCAATTTTTTAATGGACGGGAGTAAAGGATAAATTAATATTTAGTTTTTTCAAAAACATGGTCCATCTGTTCAACCACTGACCTTTCTGGAGGAGGGGACTGTTAGATTGGGTCTTCTGGATTAGGGTTATCTTTGAGCACAAGCACCATTTTCCTTTGATAAATTTATCAAACCTCTATTAATTTATTATATTAAAATTTTAAATATATAAAATAAATATATATATATATTTATTTAGAACTAATTCAATCCTAATTAGATTAATAAACTTGGTTGGTAATTAGTCTACCTGAGATTCATTCAATATTGTGATTACTTAAAGGAAAATCTCGAATAATAAACATGCAAATTTTCTGAAATATTAACTATGAATAAAGGATCACCTGATTGTGACATGTGACTAGTCCCTACCCCACGGCTGGAAACGTGAGGCAACGGCTCCCTCTGTTGGTCCAATTTACAATTCTACCCTCATCCTACCCCTGCCGGTCTGAGATATTTATGCAAATCCTTCACCCAGGATCTTTGTCCCTCTTTAACGCTTGAGATATTTTCTTCTCTCTACGACGTGGCCATTTTTGTGGTACTTCCACTTATGCCACGGCCGGAGCCAGCTACACTGCTTCATCTTATTGGTTACATTCACAGATACAGATAAGAATGGACGATTCTCTTAATATTCTCGTTCTCTCTTTCTCCGCCTGATCGCCGTTGTGCTCCGTTTCTCCTCCTCGCGGCGGCTTCTACTCTTTTCGCCGACTGCGGTTCTCTCTTCACGCGCCGAGCTTCCGTATTGCTCTGAGAGTGCTGATTCTCTTGCATATAATGGGAAACGAGGCGGAGGAACACTAGAAATCGATCTGACTTGTTGATATCCATTAGGTAGCACTTTCATTTCTTTTCTAGCTATTATTTATGTGAAGCTAGTTTTATGGTAGTTCAAGAGTGCTTTGTTTTTCATTCATTGCTTATTATGTGAAGCTGGTTAGGGAATTGTGATACTAGAAATGTGATTTGATTTTCAATTTCTGCTCTATGAAAGTATATTGGCTTCGTGTTGTAGGGAGAATTTTAAGTTCAGGAAGGTATCAGAGGTAAAACTTACTATAAATTGTTCTTTCGTTTATTTTGTTGTGCAGCATAATTGTTTGGGTAAATTACATTTTGGTGCCCTGTGTTTTGGTCCATTTTGACTACCTTATTTTAAACCGTTAAATTTGTATGAAAGGTGACACGTTTTACCCAAAGTGCCCCTGTTTTGCCAAGCCGTAAGGTACTAATGTGTAAAGAAATGATACTATAGAGTACTAATATGCTAATGGATTAAAACTACGAGGTGCTAATATATATACTAACAACAAGGCCTATGTGATTTTTTACATGTCATTTTTGTCTAAAAGGTAATGGAAGAAAACGATAGGCTACCAGTGAGCTAATGCAATAAACCACAAGACGTCAAATTGTCGACTTTTAAACTACAAGAGTGAAATGAATAACTATCATATTCATGCTCAAAAATTGGGAAATTGATAATTATCTGGGAAATGAATAATTACAGATAACTAATTGTTGAATTTTATTCACTAGATTGGGAAATGAATAATTATCATATTCATGCTCACAAATTTTCGCCTAGAGCAGTGGCTTAGGATCTTCTATGAATGAGGATTTTGTTCTGAAAATTCCAAATTATTTCAGGCAGAAGTCAAAAGGTGTCAGTCGGTATTTCAATGGCTAATTTGAGACATAATTATGAGGAAATATGGCGAGTATGGTAACTCAAACACGACCTTGGTGTATCCATCTGATGGATATTTTCTGATTAATTATGCTTGATTCAGTCATAATTTTGGAGGAAACATGTGCACTTGTTCAGTAAGTCAAAGTTTTAAAAAAATTATTTATTCTTTCTTTTATTACATTAAAAAAGTGAACTAATATAAAGATTTGATTCTTTTTATTTTTGTCAATAATGTAGCTTACAAGCCAAAAGTAATCTCTTAGAATTAATTGTGCCTTCCTATGAATAATAACAAGTAATTTTAGGCGTGAAGTATCAAACTTACATGGATAGTTTATTTTTAGCACATATATGTCACTTAGGGCAGTACTGTAAGATCCTTATCATTTGAGTTTGGTATAATATACTTTTGATGATGTTTAATTGCTAATTTTCTGTGACATAGCGCTAGATATACTTTGTTTGGTCATTTTGATCCTAAAATGAGTGATGATTTTGTTGCAAAACTTTGTCAATAATTTGGTATATACAACAACAACAACAACACAGCCTTATCCCACTAAGTGGGGAATAATTTGGTATATAAGTCAACAATATCATGTCTGTCCAGCGTTCCTCACAATAACATAATTTAGATAAAATCATAAAAAAAGATGAAAACTAATTTAGGAAGTCAGACATTCTTTTCTCTTCCATGTTGTATTCCTCTAATGAAAATGTTGCAGGAAGTTTTATACTTGATCTGATGGAGTATCTGTGCAGTGTTAGTGTGTTACAGATGACATGTTTATATTATCATATATCCAGTTGATCATCTTGTTAGTAAATTAATCTTTGTTCTATTCTCTTTTATTCTGGTACATGCAGGGGCAAATCTATGATGGCCCCTTGGGTATTGCTCTCCCAAGCCAAAACATTAAAAAAAAATTACATATATGGGAATAATAGGGTCACCTTGCTTCCCTCCCAAAAACTCTATTTTAGTGTATAATTTACATTCTTGTCCTCTGAATCTGTACAAGGAAATGACTTGAATACCCTTGCATCTATTTTGTTTTGAATCTTTTGTCTGAAACACAAGTTTGGAGATATCTAATCTTCATAGTGTTAGAGAACCTTTACTGGATGACTTGTGCCTAAGTGCCAGAAAGCTGGTGCCTAGGCACCCGCATCACAGCGGTCAGAGGACTGGCAAGCCTAGGTGCCAAGACGTAGCCTCTGGCTGTTTTCAGCGTTTATTTTTGTCCTTTTTATTTTTCTTGTAATTTCAGACTTTATTATGTTTAAAATGTGTTTTATTTGAAATGGGAAGTTACTAGTAGTAGTTTATATCATGTTAAGGGTGGCTTTTTTGCCATGTCCTTAATTTCAGGAGAACTTATGCTAATATCAGGACAATAATTCTTCTCTGATTGTATTTAATTTTTTCTTAAGATTTAATGAACATTGATTTGAAGTTAAATGAAAATTTGTGAGTATTACACCTACAAGATTGTAAATTCTCTCTTTGCAAATGCACCAACACTGATTGGGACCAGGGTATTATGGGGGTTACCTAAGTCCTACATCGGATAGTATGGGATGCTCGGTGGAGTTTTTAAGGGTCTCTTTGGTTTGTAAAAATATTTCTTATTTTCATTTTTAGTCCTCATTTCTTAAAATACATTTCCTGAGATAGTGAAAATATTTTTTTTGATGTTTTCAGATTTGAGCTTATTTTAAGAAATGTTTTCAAGAAAACATTTTCATTAAATTCAATCAAATACATTTTCAAGTTCGTTTTTTATTTTCACTGAAAATGGAAACAGGAAATACCTGAACTAAATATGCTCTAAGTGACTTGGTTCTTTCCCCTTAACAACTAGTTTTCAAGGGAGTATATGAGATTTAGGCATTTCATAATACCTTGATCTCTATCATAGCACCACCCCTGAATAGATGACGTCTCGGCAGTTGCACTCTACGACGCTTCACTTGGCCTTTCCATTCAGCCCTTCCTCAATTATCCCTTTCTAGTGCACCGACAACTAGGCTCTGATACCAATAATAAGTACTCAAGCAACTTGGGGAACCCTCTCTTAAAAGCTAGTTGTTAAGGGAGAATAACCAAGTCACTTAAGTACTCCATTGAGCATTCCATACTACTCGATGTAGGACTTAAGCATTCCATAATACCCTGGTCCCTATCAAACACCATAGGAGATTGCAGGTTCGCTCTTCCAACAATAAACTAGCATCATCATAGGTAGGTAAAAGAAAACACCTATTCTGCCACCACACACTCCATTCTCACTCAAATTCTAGCACCACATGCCCCATAACAAGATTTTTAGCTAGGGATCCTAACACACAGATTACTGTGGTGCTTATCATTCCCAATTCTTTTGATCAGAAATTGAGAGTTGATGTTGAACTTTAGTATCATTGATGTCCAGAAATAATTCATACAATGAAAAGAAGGATAAATAAATCTCTATTATAACAATGTCCTTGCTAAATTTCACTTCCTTTCTAGCTTATATTATGATATCCTACATAGGAGCGTTGAGCGCACACTTATTCCCATGTTGATTTATACAAACAAAATATGAAGCAAGCTTGTCTGCTAGACATGCCCTGAATCAATCCTGTCAGCTAGACATGCCAATTCGTCTAGCTTGAAACAACTGAGTGCAAGTAGAAATGTAGAAACCAGAAACCATAGAGCATGGTATATGGGAGTGGGACAATATGATCTGAATTCTTGATATATTAATTAAGTTTTTTTTCCTTTTAAATATGTGTGTGTGTGTATGTAGGGAGAAAGGAGAATAAGGCTTTGTGGAAAGTGGCATTTTTTGTAGTTCTTTGGATTGAAAGGTTAATCAGACAAGATTGATGGAAGAAAGTGTGCCTTTCTCATTCATAGAGCTATGATATATATACAAAGAGAATCATAAATATAAATAAATCATAATCCTAAACAATCCCTACAATTATGTCTATAATCAAGCTATCGCTATAATCATGCTATTTAGTATATACAATTTGTAATGTAACACTCTCCCTCAAGTTAGATCATAGATGTTAATCATGTCTTGCTTGTTACAAATGTAGTTAATGAGGGCTCTATTTAAGGCTTTTGTAAAGATATCTCCCAATTGGTCTTTTGTTCTTCTGTAGTAATGAAATTTTCTTTAATTTTTTTCACGAATAAAGTGACAGTCGATTTCAATATGTTTAGTTTGTTCATGAAACATAAGATTAAAAGCAATGTGAAGAGCAGCTTGGTTGTCACACCATAGTTTCGTTGGTAGTGGGACCTCGAAGCCAACTTTTTTCAACAAGTAGTATATCCATTCAATTTCACATTTTGAGTTTGCCATAGCTCTGTATTTTGATTCTGCAGTAGATTGGAAAACTGCATTTTGCTTCTTACTCTTGCATGAAACTAGGTTCCCTCCCACAAAAACACAATAACCAGTAGTGAATCTCCTATCATCCTTGCACCCTGCATAGTTTGCATCAGAATAGACCTCAATTTTAGTGCATACCCATAAAATAATCCCCGTCCCAGGGCTTCTTTTAAGTAGCAAAGGATTTGTTTTAGAAGTGCCTAATGGTTGACAGTTGGAGAGGACATAAAGCGGCTTGCCAAACTAACTGAATACGAGATGTCAGGGTAAGTCACAGTAAGATAATTTAATTTCCCCACAAGTCTCATATAGCTCTTAGGATCATGAAATGGTTCACTATCGTTTTTTGCAAGCCAAATGTTAGGGGTCATTGGAGTACTAGATGGTTTAGCCCCAATTTTTTCCGTTTCTTTCAATAAGTCAAGAACATACTTCTTTAAAGACAGAAAGATCTCTTTCTTATTTCTCATAACTTTAACCCATTTCAAGGGTCCTAAATCCTTTGTCTAAAAATGGGAGTGCAAGAAAGTCTTGAGACCAGAATTGCCTGAACTGTCACTCTCAGTAATCACAATATCATCAACGTATACCACAAGTGAAATAATGCCATTCTTAGACCGCTTGTAAAGCACCGTGTGATCAGACTTGATTTTCTTCATTACATATTCCAAAACAACTTGGCTAAACTTGCCAAACCATGCCCAGGGCCCCGCTTTAAGCCATATAATGATTTCCAAAGTCGACATACGTTCCCATACTCACCCTAATCAAGAAACTTAGGTGGTTGCTTCATATAGACCTCTTCCTGAAGAGTACCATGAAGAAAAACATTTTTAATATCTAACTGGTGCGTCGGCCAATTATGAGTAGTTGCTAAGGAGATCAACATCCAAACTAAGGTAAGTTTGGCAACCGAAGAAAAAGTATTTGAGTAATCAGTACCATAGGTTTGAGCATAGTCTTTCGTAACAAGGCTTCCAAATGAGCAACAGAACCATCAGGGTTGACTTTAATTGTAAATACCCATTTGCTTCCAATGGCTTTCTTGCCAATGGGTAAATCCACTGATGTCCAAGTGTTGTTATGATCAAGAGCATTTATCTCTTCTAGCATGGCATCATGCCACCCTGGATGGGCCAAAGCTTCATGAACAATTTTAGGAATAGACACAGAGTCTAGTTTAGCCAAAAACGAACAAGGCGGAGACAAGTGTTCATAGGAAACAACAGAAGCAATAGGCACATGGATGTTTACCTTTGCGCAGAACAAGGGACAATATAGACTAATAGATCATCATCCTCCCTTTGATCATGGAAAGTGGAGGAATGAGAGAAGAAGGGAATGTCTTCTTGAAAAGTAACATCTGTAGAGACAAGATAGCGTTGAAGGGTAGGGGAGAAACACTTATATCCATTATGGAGACAAGAATAACCAAGGAAAACACATTCAAGGGACTTAGGGTCTAACTTTGTGACCTAGGGTCCGATATCCCGAACAAAACAAGTACGAAGATACAAGGTTCAATAGAAAAAACAGGTTTATATGAGAACAAAACAGAATAGGGAATTTTTTCATCAAGAACAAAAGATGGCATCCGATTAATTGAGAAACAAGCTATCGAGATAGCATCAGCCCAAAAAGGTTTGGGAACGTTCATTTGAAATAAGAGAGCTTTAGCAACCTCAAGTAAATGTCTATTATTTCATTTAGTGACCCCATTTTGAGCTTGAAGAATGACATACTGAAGTATATAAGATTGAAAAGAATCAGATAGGTACTCTTTGGCATTATCGCTTCTCAAGGTTTGAATGAAAACAGTAATTTGCGTTTTAATCTCAGCACAGAAGGTACAAAAATGTGAAAAAACATCAGAGTGATTTTTCATCAAATATAACCAGGTGACACCAGAGTAATCATCAACAAAAGTAACAAAATATTTAAAATCAGGTTTAGGCACAATAGGACAAGGACCCCAAGGACCCCAAACATCAAAATGGACTAACCCAAAAGGGGATGTAGCCCATTTATTAACTCTAGATCCCAAGGGGACATGATGGTGTTTGGCAAACTGACACGACTCACAAGATAAGGATGATAAATGAGGGAACTGGGGTTGAACCTGTTTGAGAACTGAGAGAGACGGATGCCCCAAATGACAGTGCACCTCGAACGGAGATGATGAACTAGAACATGCCAAGGATCTTGGTTCCATAGAGGCTCCCAGATTCTTGTCATCTACCAATAATCTGCTTTATCGTAAGATCCTGAAAGACAGTGGTTAGGATAGAATGAGACACTACAATTTAAGGTATGAGTGAGTTTACTAACGGAAATCAGATTAAATGAAAAATTAGATAAACTCAACACTGAGGATAAAGATATAGATGCGGTTAGGCTAACAGTGCCAGAATCAAGGACATGGGATGTGGACCCATGAGATGATGGGGCATAAGTATGGAAGTTAGAGAAATGGTTAGGATTACCTGTCGTGGTCTGAAGCACCATAATCAATAACGCATCTAGATGACGAAGAGATGAGACATGTAGGGGATTTACCTGTATTAGTAAACGCAACAGCCGAAGTAGGAATTTTTAGTGCATGAATTCATCAATAGAAACCATAATAGGTGAAATGAATTCACACGACAACAAAACCCAGCAAGCCAGCAAGAATGTTGGACAAGAGCAAGTGCATGCCAACAAAGAGCAACCAAACCTAAACAGCGAGAGCAATAAAGTTGAACAACCAAACCCAAACATCAAGAACAAGTGACCAAACCACAAGAAATCGCTAGAAAAGGGACAACAACGCCTTTGAGACAAATCAGAGGCGAAGGAGACATCACCATAACGCGCCGACAAGTGGATCTCATAGTAGAAAACTTGATTAGATGGCTGCCGACTCTTAGGGTCGGCCAGCCGGCGATGTCTGAATGCTCTGGAGGGGGCAGTGAGAGTCAACGACGACCGTAGACAGGTGCCCTATCTCACGCACTCACAAAACCTCACCGGAAACATATATGAATGCACGCTTAGCTTTCACAGGCTTTGATACCATGCAAATCAGACAAGATTGATGGAAGAAAGTGTGCCTTTCTCATTCATAGAGCTATGATATATATGCAAAGGGAATCATAAATACAAATAGATCATAATCCTTACAATTATGTCTATAATCAATCTATCCCTATAATCATGCTATTTAACATATACAATCTGTAACATAACAAAAGGAATGCTTGAGTTTTTACGCACCATTTCCTCCCTTTTCACATGCTTTGGGATAGGATATGTTTTGCTGCTGTCCTATGGGTTTCAGCTAATGGGTTATTTTCAAGGGTTATCCCTTGTAGATAATAGGGATTGGAAGGCTTTGTTATTTTATTATTTTAGTCCACTTGTTGGGTTTCATGGGTTGGTTTTGTTTGATTTTTTTTTTCCCTCCTAGGAGGATAACTTGCCCTCCTTTTTGCTTTGTATTTTCTTTTCCTTTTGTAAATTCTTCTCTTAATAAATTCTTTCTTTTTCTATCTCTCACACACACACATATTTGATAGAACTGAATATGGATTGGAATCATGCTTTCCAATCCTAATAAAATATCTTCCTTTTTGTTAAATATGTGATTGTTGTGCTGTTTCAGAAACAAAGAATACACATGAAGAAAATAAAATATGTTGCCGAAAGTATTGTATGACTTTATCTTTCAACCTTCCAATTCTGATATTTCATAAGATATTAAGATTTGAATGTGAGTCCTAATATAAAATTTTTGAACACTGCAAAACTAGTTTGTTGAAAGAAATGCATTAAATATTTCATTTTCTTTTGCGTGAGAATTTTTTATACATTAACAGGTGTCATTGAAATTCTGGTTTTGCCTTTCTGGGTTTTTGTTGGCAATGGTTGTTTTCCCTTATAGTTTATTATCGTTGTTGTAAAGATATAAGATAATATGATCAACAATGTATGTTAGGTTATTCAGTTACTGGAAATGGTGTTACTGACACCAACCTGAGCACTAATGGACAGCCTTGCTATGGTATCATAGCTCATAATCTTGCTGAATGTTAGTTTCACTAGACACTTTAGCATGGGCCTCAGGACATAAAAAAAAAAATCAATGAAAAGCTATGTTTACTTTGTAACTTTAAATAGATTTTTATTAAATTATAACCGTTTGCTTTTGGGTAATCTAGGGAACTATTATTTATTTTCTTGCCTATGATCTTGGACATTAATGCTCATTGTTTCATTGAATTTATCTTGTTGGTATGACATTGTGAAATGAAACTGAGTATTTATCCTGCATTGTTTTTAAAAATATTCACATTCAACTTGATATTTAGAATTTATTATGTATTTAAAATGATGTTTTTAGACAAATTTATTATCAATATATTTAGTTATTTTTTATTCATTGATGAAAAATTATTACTCTTCTATTCCTTTCTAATTTAATTCCAGAAAAGGTGTGTGATGATTTAAAGTATTGCCCTCAACTTGGCTGCTCTTTCAGAATTACAAGGGGGGTTATAGATGCTTCTCCTGCAATTTCCCCAACTATTAAGGTATAAAACCTTATCTAAAACTGTGTCATTCACCGCAGAAAGGATAGTTATCAATGTACTTTCAAATGTTTGCCATGCTCAGGCATTTTCTCATTGAGCAATGGTAACATGAAGTGGGATATTGAAAGGATATAATAGTATCAATTATTGTTTCATAAGATGCTTTAGGATATATGATCCTTGCTATCAATATGACTGATTTCATGTGACTTTTATTTTCCCTGGCTCTAGTTCAATATGCATTATGATGTATGATTTAAAATATTGCCCTCAACTTGGCTGCTTTTTCAGAATTACAAGGGGGGGGGGGGGGGGATCATAAATGCTTCTCCTGCAATTTCCCCAACTATTAAGGTATGGAACTTTATTTAAAACTATGTCATTCACCGGAGAAAGGATGGTTATCAAAGTACTTTCAAATGTTTGCCATACTCCGGTATTTTTCTCATTGAGCAAATGGTAACATGAAGTAGGATATTGAAAGGATATAATAGTATCAATTATTGTTTCTTAAGATGCTTTAGGATATCTGATCCTTGCTATCAATATGACTGTGATTTCATGTGACTTTTATTTTCTCTGGCTCTTGTTCAATATGCATTATGATGTGTGGCTGTCAATTTTTCACTTTTCAATTTGAATTTCATATTTCCATTGATTTCACATTTAGGGTGTAACAGGTTAGTCACTCTTGTTTATAGATTATAGAGTCCCAAGTGTTGGTTGACATGCCAGATTTATAGCAAAAATATAAAATTGTTGAGAGCTAGATTGGTGATTTAATCATTAGGATTGCATAGATATGGGTTTTGGATTTTCCCATATGGCACACTTTGTAGATTATTGTCCAGTTTCTCATAAATGGTTATGTGTCTTATCATGACACATTTAAATCATCCTTCAGTTGTGGCCAAGTTTGACAAGATCAAGATCATACATAGTATCCATTGAGGGGTAAAAATGATTGGATCAAGGATTGGAAATCCAACCTCTTGTGACAAAATATATTATTAAAAAAAAAAAAGATTCTTAGATAAGCCTGAAATTATCAAGATTTCATCATACTTAAACAAGTTGCAAAAGTCACAAAATCTCTTACATTGTAACCCAAGTTCTGCAATTTATTTACATGTTTTTGCGACATTGTAAAGTATTGAGATGGTTGGCAGGAGGTGAGAAAGTGCAAGTGTTTTAGTTGGAATTTGGTAAATCAATGCTTTCAGCACAAAGTACAAGCCTGCATGGAAACTTGGTTAGGTCCTAAAGCACTGTCACAGCTCAGCTCATGAGCATAAGAAATAAGTGAGGGCCTGGTCAAAAGAAATCAAGATTGCTGAGTCCAGTTTTGCTTGACCTGTTTCAGGCATCCAGTACTTTCCTAAGGCAGCATAATGGTGGTGACTGGTGAGTTACACTAAATAATGTTCCAACTTAATAATATACTTAATAAATCAAGCACCCAGAAATTGGTGCATGGGATATGGTTGTTGCTATCAAAACGTGAGAATACAATATCTGATAGAACTAGGAAAAATCTACTTATTACACATAAGAGCACAACCCTATTACTGAGAGAAAGGTGATAATCATGAGGAATTTTTGTGTCAAGCAATTGGCACTAACAAAAAAATAATTTTAATTTTTGTCTAGTTCCATAGTAAATACTTGAGATGCCATGTGTAGTCAAACAAATAACACATAAATGTCATAATGAAATTTTTTTTTTTATAACACAAGGATTGATGTTTGACAGTCTTGACTGTTTTGCTCATATTGGTTTCTTTTGATAAAATCATCTCTTTGCTGTGTTCATGTGCTGCATCCACTTGAACTCGGCTTCTCTAAGGGATAGAGCTTTATAGCCATCCAGGCCTGATGGATCATATAGTTGAGACTTGAGACTCTTGTATCCCTTCATATTTCTGCTCTGCATACCTGGTATGTATTACAAGAAATACAACTTCTTATTACTCTTGGCAACCTCATACTATTTTTTTGTGTAAATAATTTGTAAACCTACAAGTGCTGTCTATGTCTTGCTATTGCTTTTTTTAATTTCGTCTTTCATTATGAATAAATACATCCTTTAATGTGATGCTCATGAAATTGAAGGTAACTCTTAGTAGTGGCACCATTATGAGGATCTATTAATATGCACACTTTCGAAACATGACACTTCTATATAACTCTAGAAGTTGCATGCTTGTGGAATAGCCATGATTTTTACTTGGGAAAGTGGAATCAATTCATAGCAGCCTTAGCTCAAAGTGGTCTTCAAAGTTGTGGTGTTAGTAGCTGATTCATTTGAATAAAAATGAGAAAAGAAAATGATCTCTGCAATTAACCAAAACAACATCCTCTACCCACCTTTCTAATGAAAGCCGTCTTACTGACTGTCATCCAGTATAGAGATAAACAAGCAAACATTTGTTCTAGAAGATATGATTAATTTATTCTGTCACTTGTAGTGCATGAACTTTAGTGTACATGCTGTGTATATTACATACTTTAGATCTGAATGACAAGTCGGTCTGAATAAGTAGATGTTTTAACTGTTTAAATATATTTGAGGGAGTTGTTCATAGGATGAAGTTTTTTCTATTGTGGTAGATGCCTTCTGTTTTCGCTACATTTGCGTATGTACAGACCATGAACCTCTATCTGTAGGTGAGATATCATTTATGCTTGTGTCTAGGCTCAATAAATTCTACAGTATTATGGCACTAAAAATCAAATTTATTGATGCGAGATTCTAGATTCAAAATTATGGTACCCTATGTTTTGTTTCCCTAACCACAGTACTTGCTTCAGGAGGTCTTGTGAAGAATTTTGATGCTTAAACCTGCTTCTGGTTTTTCCGTAGGTGTTGAGACACACGTTATCTTGTTAAAGGTGTGTTTTGGGATTAAACTATTATGAAGTCTGATTAATTTTTTAAAATCTTTTTTATTTTTTTGACTCAATGTGGATGAGATATGAGAGAAGGATAATAATGAAGAAACTCTGAACACTTGTCATTATTGTAGTTATAATGTGTTAAAAGTGTAAGCTCCAAATTCCATCCCATTTATAATAACAGATGTAGATATTGTATAAATTAACAGCAGGAACATCTGATGAAACCATTGTTGCATAAAATTTACAAGGTAGCTGGTGTGTCTTATCCTTAATTGCAGCTAGTGATTCTTGATGGAACATCTCGTACCATAAATGATGATACTGCTGAATAGAACAGTTCCTTTGTTGAAGATTTGTAGTATGACATCTGACTGGCAGAAGCTTATTTTTTAAGGCCTAGATAGATGTTGACAGCTTGTTGTCAGACAACCATCCCTGATTGTCAAATGGCTTTGGCTTATGCAGCTGTAATCTGATACAAATTATTGGTGTTTAGTTTACAATTTTAAGAGAAAATTGGATGGGCTCAAGCTGTATGATTTATATTATCAGTTTGAGTGAATACCCCAGTTTCATTGTTTTGGCTCGTTGTTCACTGTATTGGGGCAGTGGCTGGCTTAGCCTGAGACAGATAGGTGCATGTATGTCATATCCATTGCTGATAGTGTTTGAAGGATTGAATGTCTCATTTTCTTGATTCTTGTTGCCTGCATCATTAACCTATGATCGAAAACTTCTATTTAGGCTTTTGAAGAAAACATGAAACCTTCAGCTTTTAAATATATAGCACTGGTCTAATGCACTAGGAAAGTTTTGGTGTAGTTCTCTTGTGCATGCGTGTTTCTTGATCTTACATGCATTTCCTTGTGAGATATATATATATATATATATTATATAACGAAAAGTTGAATAAGAGATCGTTTAATTTGATGGTATGTTTCTCGAACAAATACCTTCATTTTCAGTTCTGCATTTTCTTTGCTGATGATTTCTATCTTTCTATGGAGTTGTGCATTTTCTTCATGAATGAGATTTCCCTGCAATCGGGGATCAACAGAATTTCATCAGAATTTTTGGGGAGACCTTAGCTGAAACTTGGCTGGAACAAAATAAAATTTCCAGAAACCTTTTGGTGTAATTCTTTAATCTCATCAGTCAAAATTTGATCCTGCAGGGAAATGAATGTTTATGTTAGGCTCATGCTTGTGCTATGGAAGAGATGGAATGCTAAACTTAGCAGGGGACTTTGACTTGAATTGACCTTTCATACCTTTTTTATGCGGACACCCTTCAAACTCATCTCCAATTGGTTTTCCAGATTTTGTAGTTCTTTAATGCACAAACCAGAAAGTTCTTCACCCATCAATTGCCTGCATTTACCAATAGAGGGGTTTGAAAAGCTTTCTAATGTTTGATGAGTTTAAATTTGACAGGTGATGTTTTGGGACTTAAAATACTACAAAATTTCTTGGCATAATTTTTCTATTGCTATTGTTGCAGCTGTCTTTTGAAAGCTAAATTTGTGCAGCTTACTAAAGTTTTGAACCTTTGTATCATATTTTGAGTTGTGAAGTTTACAATATGATTCATCTTTGTTGCTTAGCAGGAGATGTCAAATTACATTAATATACATATAGGACAATTTAATGACTCTGTTCATTATAGTACCCTTGTCTACAGTTATAACTCAATATTATTGGTTTTTTTGTGTCAAAACTATAATTTGGTACAAGACACCAAACTCAAGAATGCATGTGATAGTTTGGAACTACGGGTGGGCTGAGTTTGGTATTCTAAATATTTTCTATTAGGATCTTATTGAAGTCCCACATTGGGTAGTATGGGGTAGGTGGGTTTATAACCTTGGAGGCTCTACCTTTCTAACAGGCTAGTCTTTTGGGAGAGGATCTCCTTCAAAGTTGTAACAATGGTATCAAAGCTAAATCCTCATGCCTTCACATGCTGTTGATGAAAAGGGCTACTTTTGAGGGTTGCGACTGCTGAGATGATCGAGTGAGCTGCCAATAGTGGAGTTTTCAGGAACTGAAATGGCTACTTGGGAGAGTTGTGATCAATGACGTGGCCAAGTGAGCTACCTAGAGTGGAGTCGCCGATGGAAAGGGCTACCTAGGAAGGTTGCAATCAACAAGATGGCCAAGGAGGCTACATAGAGTGAAGTTGCTGTGGATGTTGGCTGTGGGCGGGGCTCTGTTATGATCCTACTGGAGTCTCACATTAGATGGTATGGGATGCCTAGGTGGGTTTATAACCTTGGAGGCTCTATTTTCTTAACAGGCTAGTCTTTAGGGAGAGGATATCCTTCAAGGTTGTAACATTTTTCTTTTTACCTTTATCTTCTCAGGGACTGCTGGCATCTTGGGCCAGTTCAATGAAATATTAATATATTAAAAAAAGCCTCTTCTTCCATAATATCTTTTTGAAGTAATTCATTTTATGAGAAATACTTTGTATGTTATTTTGCATTTTTTTCCTTGCTTGTTTAAAGGAATTCTGATTTCTCATTTTTGTAGTATTGCCCAACAAGACTGGTAGCAATTATAGTCCCACAGAAAAAAATAGCCTCGCGAACTCTTTTTAATACATAGCAGTACATTCCTTTAGAAAGATTATAGCTATAGTTGTACCTAAGAGTAGATATCTAAATATGAAGAGTAATTTTTTTTTTTTGGGGTAAGGAAAAAGGCTGTCTTCTTATGTCCTGACTTTTTAATATTGTTGCATCTCCTTCCCTGCTGCCCCATTAGAAACATGATGGTGGTGTGTATAAAACCTACTGCTCATATGTCTTACTTCATAGGATTCGGATTTCTTATTTCAATTGCCTAGAAAAGGCCTATAGTCCCATGGGGGATCTAGGAAGAAAAGGATAAGGTTCTAATGTATTGTGACTTCCATATATTTTAAACATAATCAGAAGCCTCTTCCCTCAAATGCCAACCAAACAGAGCAAAAGCATAAAATATCCTCTATCCTTGTACCTTTATCATAATATCTAGACAGAGGGAAAATTATTACCATTTTTTCTTCCTTTGCTCCACCTCCTTGTCTTTGAAACCTTATAAATCCTTTGATCTAATCCCAGGCATTGGTTTTGTTCTTTTTGATAGAAAAAGAATCTCTATATCCTTTGATCTAATCCTAGGCATTGGTTTTTTTTTTTTTGATAGAAAAAGAATCAATATTAGAGAGGAGAGAAGGATACAAAAGAACAAACAAACTAAAAAGAAAAAGGACAAGAGATCCTCCTAGGAAATAAAAAACTGAAACAAAACCAATCCACAAAGTCCCCAAACAGGGCTAATACAACAAAGCCCTCCAATCCCTGTAAACATCTACAGAAGGCACTCCCTTAAACTACCCATTGGCCGAAACCCAAAGAGTAGCGACAAGTCGAATCCTACGAAGTACTAAAAATTTTGAGAGAGTATAACATATATTTGTTGATAATTACTCAAATTACACCAATTATCTAATTACAAATTTGAAAATCAAATAGTAAGTAGATATTGTTGAAATATTCTTCAGCTTTCCAATATTCCCCCACCTAATCCAGCATGTTCTCCCACCTAATCCAGCATGGTGTTGTCTGCAACTTTACATGTTATTCTCTTCCTCATAGTTGTCTACAGAGTGTATTTTTCTGTCACATAATTATGTCTTTCTCTTTAGAACCTTTCACAATGTACATATAGGAAGTCTTGTTGTACAGATATGAAGAATAAGAGATTATCTTTCTCTCTGAGCATTCTGGTTTTCACATAATTCCCTAAAACTGACATGGTATCAGAGCCAGTGAATCCATTAAATATTGAGTGATCTGTAAAAGTGAGTTTGGTATCTCACCGCCCACCTAGGAAGTCTCCCCTCCTCAATTCCGACCCGTCCCCGAAGTCCGGCAGCCCATTCCGGCGCGCGAGTCTCACGCGCCACCACCATCTTTTACGTGAATCTCACGCGCCGACGCGTGTGGGCGCGTGTGACCGCCGTTCAGGTTCTTGTTCGTATTTCCGGCGTCGACTCCCTGTTTCCGGCACATCCCTGGTATCAGTTTGGTTATTAGAGCATTTTTGCATTTCTGGTATCTACAAGTTCACGTATTGTTGCTGCTGGTTCTCAGAATAACCTTGTAAAATAACGTGCTTTGGCCTTAATTGCCATTTTAAGTGAACTTCATTACCATTACATGTCTTAGCTCTTTCTTGGCCTTAATTGCCGTTTTTAATATTCAGTGAGCTCATTTATTGACCTTAATAGTCAACTTTGAGTGGCCTTCCTACCATTTCCTTCTCATCTCACCAAATTTTTCAAGACCCATTGTATTTATTTCCTCTAATTATGTTTGGAATTGAACAAACTGAGGTTAAAATTCAACATGAGGAAATTACCCGTATAGGGGAATTACCAAATATTCTTGCTTCCTATAGATTGCATGGGAAGAACTACCTCAAGTGGTCTCAACTTATACGTACAGTACTAAAAGGAAAAGGAAAAATCAAACATCTCACAGGTATGGGTCTTAAACCTAAAGATCCTAAGTTTGAAGCATGGGATGAGGAAGACTCCATGATTATGGCATGGTTATGGAGCTCTATGACACCTGAGATCAGCGACACCTATATGTTTCTAGCTACTGCCAAAGATATATGGGAAGCAATTCAACAAACATATTCCAAAGCTAGAGATGCTGCCCAAGTATATGAAGTAAAAGTGAAAACTATGGCTGCAAAACAAGGTAACAAGACTGTTACTGAATATGCAAATCAATTAAAATCTTTATGGCAGGAACTAGATCATTACAGAGTCATAAAAACTAAATGTCTTGAGGATGCTGCTATTCTAAAAGAGTATATTGAGCAAAACAGGGTATATGATTTTTTGGTGGGACTCAACCCAGAATTTGACCAAGTCAGAGTCCAAATTCTAGGGAAATCAGAAGTTCCATGTTTTAATGAAGTAATTGCCCTGATTCGAAGTGAAGAAAGCAGAAGAGGGCTGATGCTTGAACCTAAAGTCACTGATAGCTCTACTATGGTGGCTAAATCAACTACAAATCAAGAGAGGGTCACAAGTCTCGAAAGGGAAAAAAGTGGCCAACAGAAAAATCAGAATCGGGATGAGTTATGGTGTACATACTGCAAAAAGTCTCGTCATACACGAGAAAAATGTTGGAAACTTCATGGAAAACCACCAAGTAAAGAATGGGGTCCAAAAGGAGGGCAACAACGAAATAGAAACCAAGCACATGTTGTAACATCACAAGAGCAGAACAACCTTAATCAAGAAGAGATCGAGAGGATAAAGGCTTTTATCAACAACATGGAAAAACAAGAGGGACTCTCATGTACATGCTCCATGGCTTATTCTGGTAAGTTTCTACTCTCTATTGGATTAAATGCCTCAGATATTACTTTTTCCAACTCTTGGATCATGGATTCAGGAGCAACCAACCATATGACTCATTCATTTAAACTTTTCTCAACTTATTCCCCATGTCCCAGTAACAAGAAAATAGCTATCGTTGATGGGTCTTTGACCACTGTGACAGGACAAGGTGATATCAAAATTAGCCCAACTATTATTTTAAAAAATGTCCTACATGTTCTTAAATTAACCACAAATCTGGTCTCTATTAAAAAACTCATTGAAGATTTAGATTGTAATGTGGTTTTTCATAAAAATTACTGTGAATTTCAGGACAAAGGGAAGATGATTGGACATGCTAGGGAATGGAATGGCCTCTACTACCTTGAGACGTCAAATACAGCTAAGAGCAAGATGCCTTTTACTTTTGTTTCACAGTTTGCCACATCCAATAAAGAGAATTTTTCTTCATCATTACCGTCTTGGACATCCATCTTTTTCAATTATTAAAACTTTGTTTCCTTCATTATTCAAGGATTTAGATGTTGAAAATCTTCACTGTGAAGTGTGTGAATTTGCCAAACATAAACGTGTACCTTTTCCAGTTAGCAATAAAAGAAGCCTTGTTCCATTCTACCTTGTTCATAGTGACATTTGGGGACCAGCTACTGTTTCTAATGTTTCAGGGGCAAAATGGTTTGTTACTTTTATTGATGATTGCACCCGAGTTACATGGATATACTTGCTCAAACAAAAATCTGATGTCAGCTATGTTTTTCCCAAATTTTATTCTATGATAAAAAACCAATTTGGGGTTAATATCAAAAGACTTAGGTCTGATAATGCTAGGGATTATTTCAATCAGATTCTTAACTCGTTTTTTGAAAAGGAGGGAATTATACACGAGTCATCATGTGTTTATACGCCACAACAAAATGGAGTGGCTGAGAGAAAAAATGGTCATCTTCAACTTTCTACCCGAATCTGAAAACTACAAACAATCTCATCCCTAGGATTTTTGGGTGTGTGTCTTTTGTTCATATCCATCATCAAAATAGAGGAAAATTAGACCCGAGGGCTCTAAAATGTGTTTTTGTAGGGTATTCATCAACTCAAAAAGGGTATAAATGCTATCATCCACCCACAAAGAAAATCTATGTCTCAGTTGACGTCACTTTTAATGAGCAAGATTCATATTTTGCTACCCCTTATCTTCAAAGGGGGAATACACCTGAGGAAGATAATGGGTGCAAAGAAAATGGGTGCCTCCTTGGTTTTTCACCAATTCCCTTGACAGGGTCTAAACCTTTACCCACAAAAACAGTAGAAACAGTGGCTGAATCCATGTTCAGATCTGAAACACAGAATGATAACCATGAAACTGAATCTGAAACAGTAATTGAACCCATGTCCAATGTCCAAGAATCTAGGCCTAAAGAAGAGGATATTTTGAACCCTGCTCCTGAGGAAGTAAGATTTGGCAAAGGCAAGGTGTATACAAGGAAGAAAATGGTCATTCCAGAACCTATGCATGTCCAAGAATCCAACTCAAATCCTTCAAATGAGGTAATGATCTCTAACCATCCATTACAAAATAAAAATGAGATTTTTGATAATAGTGACCAGGATTTTCATTTACCCATTGCTCTTAGAAAAGAAACCAGAAAAAGTACAAAACAACCTTTATACCCCCTTGCACAATTTTTATCCTTTGATAACTACTCACCATCTTTCAAAGCTTTTCTGACAAGCTTAAATGCTATCACCATTCCTAAAAGTTTATCCGAGGCTTTATCTAATAAAAAATGGAAACAAGCTATGAATGTAGAAATGGAAGCTTTGGAGAAGAATAAAACTTGGGAATTAGTGAAATTACCCACTGGAAAAAAACCAGTAGGATGCAAATGGGTGTATGCTGTGAAATATAGAGCTGATGGATCAATTGAGAGATATAAGGCCAGGTTGGTAGCCAAAGGTTATACCCAAACCTATGGTATTGACTATCAAGAAACTTTTGCCCCAGTAGCAAAAATGAACAGTGTTAGAGTATTATTATCAATTGCAGCTAATTTTGGTTGGGAATTGCAGCAATTTGATGTCAAGAATGCCTTTCTACATGGAGAGCTAGAACAAGAAATTTACATGGATATTCCACCAGGATATGGAAAGAATTTGGCTACAAATACTGTATGCAAATTGAAAAAGGCATTATATGGCCTTAAACAATCTCCACGTGCTTGGTTTGGGCGTTTCACAAAAGTTATGATAACTATGGGGTTTAAACAAAGCCAAGGTGATCATACTTTATTCATCAAACACTCTTCTTCAGGGGGAGTCACAGCCTTATTGGTATATGTTGATGATATAATAGTAACTGGAAATGATAAAAAGGAACAACAGGCCGTGGGTCAATGTCTAGCTAAGGAGTTTGAGATCAAAGCGTTGGGAAGATTGAAGTACTTTCTTGGAATAGAAGTGGCTCATTCAAAGAAAGGAATTTTTATCTGTCAACAAAAATATACTACAGATCTCCTCAAGGAAACAGGTAAAACAGCATGCAAGCCAGCAAGCACTCTAATAGATTCTAACTTTAAACTTGGAAAAGCCGAGGATGACATCCCTGTTGACAGAGAGTCATATCAACGCTTGGTAGGAAGGCTTATTTACTTATCTCACACTCGACCAGACATAGCATATGCTGTAAGTATGATCAGCCAATTCATGCATGACCCAAGGGAAACTCATCTACAAGCTGCTCATAGAATATTACATTATCTTAAAGGAACGCTTGGAAAAGGTATCTTGTTTAGAAGAAATGGAGGTTTAATACTTGAAGCATATACTGATGCTGACTATGCTGGATCAATTATTGACAGAAGATCAACATCAGGGTATTGTACGTTCCTTGGTGGGAATCTTGTGACATGGAAAAGTAAAAAACAAAGCGTAGTAGCCCGTTCAAGTGCAGAAGCTGAATTCAGGGCAATGGCTCATGGTGTATGTGAACTACTCTGGTTAAAAATTATTCTTCAAGACTTAAAGATAAAGTTGGATGGCCCTATGAGACTCTATTGCGACAACAAATCAGCCATCAGCATAGCCCATAATCCAGTACAACATGACCGCACAAAACATATTGAAGTGGATAGGCATTTCATCAAAGAAAAATTGGAAAGTGGACTGATTTGTACACCATATGTCTCTACACATGACCAACTTGTTGATATTCTAACCAAAGGATTGAATAGCTCAAACTTCCAGAATATTATATGCAAGCTGGGTATGGAAACCATCCATTTACCAGCTTGAGGGGGAGTGTTGAAATATTCTTCAGCTTTCCAATATTCCCCCACCTAATCCAGCATGTTCTCCCACCTAATCCAGCATGGTGTTGTCTGCAACTTTACATGTTATTCTCTTCCTCATAGTTGTCTACAGAGTGTATTTTTCTGTCACATAATTATGTCTTTCTCTTTAGAACCTTTCACAATGTACATATAGGAAGTCTTGTTGTACAGATATGAAGAATAAGAGATTATCTTTCTCTCTGAGCATTCTGGTTTTCACATAATTCCCTAAAACTGACAGATATTTAAATGATGAAGAAAATAGTAATTCTTCTTTGTCATCCTACATCTTTGGGGTTAAACATGCTTTTTGCTTGGAGGTCTGGAAGGAAATAAGGGATGCCCCAGTACCTTTAACTTCTTGAAGAGAAAATAAACAGTGAACTGGTTCACCATTTCTTTTCTTGCTTTCCCTTTTTTACATGGTCAAGAATGATATTATGATTCATGAAATTTTTAGTGGTGAGTTCAGTTGATGATGCTTTTCTAGAATATGTCTAGAGATGGTAGATAAATTCATTCTTTTGCATTGAGGTTCACCTTTAACTTCTTGAAGAGAAAATAAACAGTGAACTGGTTCACCTTCTCTTTTCTTGCTTTCCCTTCTTTACATGGTCATGTAATGATATTATGATTCATGGAATTTTTTAGTGGTGATTCTTTTGCATTGAGGTTATTCAGCCACTGTGGTGTTTGGTGCTTCTGTCTTTGTAATTATTTGGGGTATGGCTGGAAACGGGACAAAATTATTTAGGCAAAAGTTTGTTTCTAGTCTGGGTCTTTAACTAAGTGTATTTCTTGTCTAGGTATTTAACTCCTATTTTAGTGAATGGGTCAGAATTCTTTTTAGGGGCACATGAAGGAAGAGGAATAGTTGTAATTTTGGGGAGAATTAGGTATTTAACTACTTGTTCTTTTGGATTATCACATGTCCCTCATTCTAGTTTTTTGCTGTCCTTTTAGAAATTATTGGACCAATTGAATGTCAGGCTGTACTTTATTCATATTCTTATGTAATTATCTGTCTTTTTCTTTGTTGTTGAGTTCAACATTTTATAGCTTCTAAATCAACTTTATACCTACGAAAAGTGGATCATGTAATTATCAACAATTTTCAGGCTTTTGCTTCTAAGACAATTATGCAACTGTTGAATATTTAAAATTTTTACCTGTGGCATTCTTGCAAGTAATGCAGTTGTTGCCTCAAGCTTGCTGCTTCTCTCTGCCAAAACTAGTAAAAACAAATACATATATCAGATAATATAGAATTAGCATTGTTTTATGTGAATGGCTGGTTGTGCAAGAATGGCAAAGAGGAAGCTTCATTTCTAACACTTATGTAAGAATGTAGATAGTGATGCATTTGACCATATTTCTAATTCAAGTCAATCTTTAGATGTATCCTTATCTAGTAAATTTCTACCTCTAAGGTAAAATCATGTGACATTTTAAGGAAGATAGAAAATGTACTTGTCAAATAATTGTTGCTTACCTTTGCATCCCCTCATTTAGGGCACAATATTAAAGGAGAATTCCACAATGGAAGAGAGACACAATACAGTAGGTTCTTTGTATGCTAATATTTTTACATCTTATGTTAAAAAATTTGCTCCCCCATGTTGAGAAGTTACTTAAGTGGAATTTCCAATGCATTAGTAGTTTATCTTTATTTAGGGTTTGAGTTTCTCATTATCCGAGTCTCCCAGGTTTCTCACCCTTGTTGCCCTTTTTCATTATCTGCAAGAATTATATCTTGTAGTTAATTTCTATCTTCATGTTACTATAAATAAAAGAGGAGAGGGGGTGCCACAATATGTGCCAGAGTTCTGCCTAAAAAGCAAGCTTCCTCAATCAAGGAGTACACTGATGGGAATCAGGTTGAAGCATTCTGGGGGATTTTTTGTTTCTATCGAGGATGTTGTTCCTGGAAGTACTGGTTGCTGTGAAGTTCTTGAATCACGGTTGAGTATGAGAGTACAACCATGGGAGTCATGATTTAGTATCTAGGTTCCCTACTCTAGATTTGTTTTCATTTTTTGAGTTCGGTTTTTCTTGTGACAAGCTTTAGCTCATATAAACTCAGCTTGAGGGGGAGTGTTGATATTCTTATTTAAGTGGAACTCCTAATGGGTTAAGAGTTTGTCTTCATAGAGTTTTATTTTATCATTGTTTAGTGTCTTGAGAGTTTATTTTTATTTCATTGTCATCATTATCCTTATCATGATAAACTTTTGGTTAATCTCTATCTTCAGCCTATCATAAATGAAAAAGGAGAGGGGCTGCCATGATGTTTGTGTGAGTTTCTCATGCTGCGCCACTCCTCATTCACCATATTTCTGTTCTTATCCTAAATTTAACGGTGGATGCCAACATTGGGAAAGTTGGCATAATGGAAATGTGATATACATAACATCTATGATTTTCACATTCTTGGCGGTATATATTATTAAAGAATTTAAATTTTCATATCAAAAATAGAAATATTATGTTATGGTTTGGGATGGGATTCTTTTGTTGTTTCTCTTTTGGTTTCAGCCAATAGCTTTTTTTTTTTTTAGTTTTTTTTTCTTTTTTTCAGGGGGTATCCTTTGTAGATTTCCAGGCTTTGCTGGGCTTCTTGGGTTGTGTTGGGTTGTGTTGTTTCTTTTGCTTTTCCTAGGAGTATCTCATCCTTCGTTTTTCTTTTCCTCTCCTTGTTGTATTTCCTTCTGTTCTTTACTGAAATGCTTCATTTGCTATCAATATATATATATATATAGTTATGGTTTTCTGTCAGCAGGGTGTATTGCATTCTAATGTGAAAATGCTGGCTAATCAAACACCCCCTGAATTTTACGGTGGAAACGAGATATTTTAGCAAACAGTGAGAGCAAGAAGTCTTCCGTTTTATAATTAATTTAATCCATTTAGTTATTTTTCTTTGGATAAATTTCAAAAAAAAGGTGACTGTCCAAGCATGATGGATAAATTAGTTTCTGTAATAGTCCATGCTGAAGAGCCATATGCTTTTTATGCACTTATTCCCATTTATGTTACTTTTTTGCTTTGCTGATTTTATGGGATTGAATGGTAGACTTGTTACCATCTCTCTCCTATAGACGTTTCAGTTTATGCCTAATAAATCAAAGATACATGCTGTTTTTTTTTTATTTTTAATCACGGTATTAGAGCCTCAAGAGGTCTGATTAATTTAAAATGATAAATTTTGGATCTATGATGGCCATGAATACTGAAAGGCATGGCTCATCTTCATCCACAACTACTGCATCAAGGACCTATGGAATTCATAGATCCTCTCTATTTTTTATCACTAGACATCACCGTAATGGTAGCAACTATCTCTAATGGTCTGAGTGTAATGAGATTCTGATAGAACCCAGACCAGAGAAACTGAATAATACTTTGTATTGAGAATACTCCACCCAAAATAGGTCTAGATAGAGTGCTTACAAGCGGTAAACACTGAATAAATACTGGAAATAGCAACATAGAAAACTCTCACACCAACACAGCAACACAAAAAGACAAAAGATGCAGAAAAGAAACTAAGATAGTAAAGGTTGATAGGCATTCGACAGGCTAGCGCTTTCCCAAGACCACACTATTTTTTTTCCATGCCCTTGATTCTCCTGCCTCCCTCCTTTTAAACCTCTTTTTGTGATTAACTGGTCCCTACCCTTTCAAACTAAGTTGAACTTGTGTCCCTTCTCTCTTAACTTTCAATCCATACCTTGCTGTCACATATTTTCCTTCCCTCACCCCTTGCCTATTTTTTGTAACAGTTCCATTAGATTCGTGGGAGCAAAAAAAAAAAAAAAGATGAATATCTCATGGGTGTTGCCTTTCCTTCTATTAGTGACAGTGTGGATTGTGGAAAACAAACTACATATAATTATGTCATGACTAGTCAATTCCATGACTAATGATAAAGAATAAGGGCAAGCCTAGTGCACGAGGCTCCCACCTAGTGGGGTCTGGGGAAGGCAGATGTACGTAGCCTTTCCTTTGCAAGCGAAGAGGCTGTTTCTAGGATTTGAGACTGATCTCCAGGTCACAAAGCAGCAACCTTACTGTTGCGTCAAGGCTCACCCTCTAACTATATGAGATTGTGAAAGATATATTGGTCTAAATACTATGTAATAACAAGGTATTGGCAACAATTTGATGTGGTTGAAATTGAAACTCACGGTTGGTCCTTTGTTGCAGATGCAGCACAGCACATTACAAGATCAGGGAGAAAGAGAATTGACAAATTTCTCCTTGGTTTGAATACTAACTTTGGAAAAAGAGGGAGGATAATGAGTATCCACCCACTTCCTTCGCTTAGGGTTTAGGGTTTAAGGTTTACTGAAGTTAGAAAAGAAGAGAATCAGATGTTGATTTGAGGGCTACAAAAACCTCAAAATTTATCTGAGCCTTCTGCTCTTGTTGCTTGAGGGACTCAAAATGATTATTATAAACAACTGAAGAAGAAAGGCCATGGTGTGACCATTGTAGCAATGCTGGAAAGACTGAAAGAAGTGTTTGAAGATACATGGAAAACCAACCAATGGGAAAAGCAAGCAAAAGTGTGAAGCCCATAGCTATATTACAAGTAGAAAAGACAAAATTCAATCTGAATCCATCCTTTTTAGCAAAGGGCTTCTGGAGTTGCCAGAAAGAATGTTTGGCAATCAAGGTCAACCTTTTACTAAAAATGTTGTGGGGACTGCAGTTGTTGCTCAGTCAGGTAACCTCTTCCCGGTAACATGTCTAGTAATATTTCCCCTCTTGATGAATTTGCTCCTTCTACTTTGAATTTTGTTGTAAGAATTGCTGATGGTTCCCTATCTAAAGTCACTAGTATTGGTTTAGTAAGATTATCTGTTGAGTTATCATTGAAGGATGTTCTTTTTTGTCCCTAATTTGACTTGACATGTGCTTCCCATTAGCAAAATTTCGAAAGATCACAATTGTATGATTAGTATCCATTTTTGTGGATGTATCTTTTAGGACTTGGAGTTGGGGAAGATGGTTGGTAATGCCGGGAAGATGGACCATGTCCATGTCATTCGAGAAAAATCATCCACAAATGTAACAAAATATCTAAAACCAAATTTAGACAATACAGGACATGGTCTCCAAATATCTGAATGTACTAATTCAAAGGCTGATGCAGCCCGTTTATTTATTCTAGGACTTAACGTACCCCGATGATGTTTTGCAAAATGACAAGATTCACATTCAATTGATGTTACATTATGATATTGAGGGCATAACTTCTTCAAGGTAGGCAGAAAAGGATGTCCTAACTGACAATGTGCTTCAAATGGAGAGGTGGCCCTAGCACAAGCAACTAACTGAGTTCCCAAGTGTCAAGAATGTAAAGACCATTAGATACATGTCCTTTACCAACAATCTGCTTCGTCATAAGATCTTGAAAAAAACAGTGATCAGGAAAGAATGAGACACAAAAATTTAGATCTTTGGTGAGTCGACTTACAAAAATTAGGTTAAAAGAGAGATTTGGTAGACTTAGAACAGATGACAAAGTAATAGAAGAAGTGGGTTTAGCGGTCCCTAGACCGTTAATGTTATATGTAGACCCATCTGCTATGGTAACCGGGGATGGAGATTTGTGTGACTTGAAATTTGAAAAAGTATTGGGATTACCTGTCATATGATCTGTGGCACCAGAATCGATAACCCATTTGTTTGAAAAAGAGATAAGGCATGTTTTACCTTGTTCAGCAAGACTAGTGACTGAAGTAGACTCCTTCAAGAAAGCTTGATATTTAGCATACTCATTCGCTGAAATTGTAATACCCTTCTCAGAAGAACTAGAAACAGCAGCAACATTGGCGGTTTGAGACCTCTGGTTGCGGTTCTGTAATTTTTTACAATTACGCTTTGTATGGCCGGGCTCTTTACAGTAATAGCACACAATATCGCTAGTCTTTCCAGTGGCTGAAGTTTCTCCTCTGTTTAGCCTTCTTTCAACATCCCCTCTTCTGGTAATGAGGGCATTAGGTTGTTGAGTTGATGAAGTATTTTCTGTACGTAAGACCCTACTGAATACTTCCTGAAGTGAGTTAATTTCAGTACTGGCAAGAATCTGAGATTTGGCAGTCTCAAATTCTGAAGGAAGGCCTGCCAAAAAACTCATGATTGCCATTTGATCCCTCTGAGACTTTTGTACCTTGATATCAGTACTAAATGGTAAAAGCACATTCAATTCTTCATAGATTTTCTTGAATTCCATGAAGTAAGCTGTAAGTGACTTACCTTCTTTCTCAGTACGATAAAAAGCTTTACAGACACCATATATACGAGATATATTTCCCTTACCAGAGTACAAGAACTCTAAGTATTCCATCAATTCCTTGACAAATTCACAGTGATTAATTAGCCCAATTACTTCACTATCAATTGAGTTCTTAATCTGTAGGAACAAACGGGCATCATCTCTAAGCCAAGTTTATCTAGTTTCATCTGTAGGAGGTTCTTTTTCCAAGTGGTCATTTTTTTCAACACTTCGTAGATAAATTCTAATGGTTCTACTCCATTCTAAGTAGTTAGACCCATTTAACTTATGCTCAGTTATTTTTGACATTGTGGGTACTAACTCATTAATAGAGGGCTTAGTATCTGACATTTTCTTTGTGATAAAGACAAAGAAATAATGTATGAATTAAGAAATTTCAGAATATATAAACCTGAACCTGAATATTCACCAGACTGCCACTGAATTGAGAATGTGAATATCCACTAAGCCAACTGATATTTCAGAATATATAAATCTGAAATTTGCTTTAGCTTCCAGATTAAACTCAGCACGTACAACTCCTATGAATGATGCCCAGTACCTAAAACGCTTCGAATGACGAAGATGCCGCCGGGGATAGACCGGAAATGACGATTCGACGCTGTCGAACCAAACCGCGACCGGAGATTCCACCGCACGTGCTCCCACGCGCCAGCGCGTGAGAGACGATCCGAACTGTAGCGACGGCGCGTGAGCCTCAAGCGCTTAGAGTTAGGTCACCGGACTTCAGTGACTGGCCGGATTTGCCACTACGCACCTCCCTGGACCGGCGGTGTCGACTAACAGTCACTTCTAAGTGACCAACAAAGAGGTAATGCGATTTATACTGAAAAATCCAGAAAAACCAAAAGCCAAGAGGCTCTGATACCATGTAAGTGAGAACAATCTGATAATGCAATGTTCTGATTCTATTACTCAAAGCAAAACAAGTATTTATAGGCTAGATTACAACCCTCAATCTCTCCTGAAATCACTCCACTGAATACCTAAGTCAGTCCTCAAGAAAGCCAAGTCAAATTGTTCAGGCTGTACACATGCTAAGTTCAGACTCTACTTTGACATATATACTGGCTATACTTTGATATATACAAGCTATACTTTGACAGGTTTCAAACAAGATCGTGCACTTGTTGATTTTCATATGTACCAAGGGCTTATGGGAAAGCTTATTTACCTTTCAAATACTGGACTTGCCATTTCTTTTTTCCTAATTAGTGTTGTTAGTCAAGTTATCAATCAACCCAATGAGGAGCATTTGGAGGTTGTTTATAGAATTCTAAGGTACTTAAAGATGACACTAGTAAAAAGCCTCTTCTTCTGAAAAGGGACATAGAGGATTAAAATTTACTCAGATGTTGATCGGGATCTTCATGATCGTATACGAGGGAGATTTGGAGTGACTGAAAACTGTTTAAGATGGTTTGGGCATGTTCAAAGTAGACCATTGGAAGCGCCAATAAGGAGAGTTGAGCAGATGGTTTGGAGCCCTGTGAAAAAAGGTCGAGAAAGACCAAGAAGGACACTTAGAGAAGTTATTGAATGGGATCTTCTGGTAAATGAGATACTTGAAGAGTTGGTCATTGATTAAGTTTAATGGCATTGTGCGATCCATGTTGCCGACTCCACCTAGTGGGATAAGGCTTTGTTATTGTTGTTGTTGTTGTTGATCGGGATCTTCTAGTAAATAAGATACCTAAAGAGTTGGTCATTGATAGAGTTCAATGGCGTCGTGCGATCTATGTAGCCAACCCCATCTAGTGGGATAAGGCTTTGTTGTTGTTGTTGTTGTTGTTGTTGATCGGGATCTTCTAATAAATGAGATACCTAAAGAGTTGGTCATTGATAGAGTTCAATAGCGTCGTGCGATCTATGTAGCCGACCCCACCTAGTGGGATAAGTCTTTGTTGTTGTTGTTGTTGTTGACTAGATTGGTGTTGTTATAGATAGGAGATTGACTATAGGATATTTTACCTTTCTATGAGGCAACTTAGTCACATGAAGGAGTAAGAAACAACCTGCAGTAGTTAGAAGCTATGCAGAAATTGAATTTCGTGTGCTATTGGGATATTTAAAGGAATTTGGCTCTAGAGGCTACTTGAAGGGTTAGAATCAACGCATAATAGCCTTCGAATTCTATAACAGTCTATGATAGTCTTTTTGTAATAATATGGCTACCATAGGGGTAGCAAAAAATTCCATTCACCATGATAGCACTAAGCACGTCTGGACTGGCCATCACTTCATCAAAGAGAAAAATAGAATTAGGGATGCTGGAACTAGCTTATATCCCACCTCATTCTCAAGTTACTGATCTAAGTAACAAGGGTCAAGTTTGAAGAGTTGAGTTTCAAGTTAGCAAGGATCAATATTTTCTCCCCTGCTCAGGGAATGTTGAAGAGCACACATTTTTTATGCTCCTATTTTTGTAGGGTTTTAATGTTAAAAGAGCACATTTTTTATGATTTTATTTTAGTGGGATTTTAAATGATGGGATAAAAGCAGATAAATGAGGAGGAGATTTAGAAGTGATGAAATAACTGAGTAAAGTAGACCAAATTGGACAAATAGCTCTTGCAAAGGAATGGTAGTCTATGTTTAGGAGTTCAGGGGGTAAGGGAAGAAGAGGAAATGTATTTATCTCGCTCTCGAACAGATGCCTTGTAAGAATATTCTACCTTTACAATTATGCTTAAAGAGTAAAATAAATGGTGGTGAAAGGAGATTATGTTTATATTTTAGTTTTCTATTGCTTTCCTTCAAATTTTGGGGGACAATTTATACTCTTTGAGATACAAGTAGGACTAGTCCCCACCTTTGGCCTTTCTTTCTCTTTTAAACATAAGGGAGCTAATGATGCTTAGTATATCTTCATATGGTTTGTGCTAGTCTTGTTAGTCCTTCCTTACTTAGAGCTCCTTTGCCTAGAAATTTTAGCATGGTGTCACAGAGTCAAATTATTCTCTCTAATAAACTGGAGATGTATTGTGGAAGCGAGATTCATATTCCAGACAAAAGTGACTAACTCCTCACTTTGAGTCTTTTCAAAAACCTATTCAAATTCTTTGTACATTTGTTTGACGTCTTGTCCTCTGAGGCAATGTTATTTCCCACAAATCAACTGTCTAGTACCAGCTCTGAAATTCCTTTACCTATGTCCCTTGAGTGAGTTAGCTACCTTCTTCCAACTCTTGTTGGTTATCTAAGGATCCTTCATCCTTACATCTCAAAAGTGATACTAGATGCAACCAGGTAGATGAAGATGCCTTATCTATTATTAAGAATCTTTGCTACCTTTTTGTTCCCTTTGTTTTTTTAATCCTTTCTTCCTTTCATGATGCTTCTTTAGTAAGTTCATTTGCAACATTTGGCATTGATTTGTGGTCATGAGCATGCTCATTTGTCTTTCACTTCAAATGATACTATTTCCTTGCTCTTCTTTGTTGCATCATGCCCTATATCCTTCTTGATGAAAAAAAAATGCAATAGATTAATAGTATTAACACAAATAATTTTTTGTTTTTGATTTCTCACAGGTATTTTCTACTAAAGGTAATTATGCTTGAGGCTCTATTGAGCACTAAATGTGGGCACTTTTAGTGGGGATTCAAACTTGGGTTCACCACTTTGTAAGAGATTAACACACATAATTTGATTAAAACAAGGAGACCTAATTATGCCCTTTCTCCCAACCTTTGTACTGTGTGTTTTAGAGATTCAAAGTCCAATATTCATTTAAGTGGCATGGAGTTTAAAGAATTGGCTCTTTAGCCTCAAAGAAAACTTGGATGTGCCTAAAATATTTGGGTACCTTACTTTCTATCAAGGTTAGATGTTTTGGAAGGGAGAAGGAGAATAAAGTCTTGTGGAATAGCGCAGTTTTTGCAGTTTTGTGGTGGATTTGGTTAGAGAGAAATGCTTGAATTTTTAAACAATTCTTTCCTCCACACATTTGGGATCGCATTATTTTTATGTCTTCTGATAGGTTGCTAATGGTTTTCTCAAGGGAGTGTCTTTTTTTTTGGATAGAAAAAGAAATATTATTAAGAAAGAAAGAGGGATACAAAGAAAGAGACAAAGAGGAGACAAAGGGAAAAAGGAGGATAAGATATCCTTGTAGAAGAACAAATCAGAAAAACAAAATGAAAGCGAAGAGCCCAAAAACAAGGCTAGTACAACAAAGCCCTCCAATCTTTATAAACATTTTCAAAGGGCACCCATTTAAAAAATCTATTCGCTGAAACCTAAAGAGAAGCAACAAAACGAACTCTATCCCACAACAGTTGAGGAGGAAGAAAGCTTTGTTTAAACACCCTAGCATTTCTATCCAGCCAAAGACACCACACAGTCGCAAATATAGTTGCTTTCCACAAAATCTTATTCTCCTTTATCAAACCAAAACCCGAAAAGTCAATGTCGAAGACCAAGATCCACAGGGCAAACCCAACTCTCCTCAACAAGACTAAATAATCTGTTCCAAATATTCCAAGCCATCTCACAATGTAAGAACAAATGATTATTAGTCTTTGAGTTCTTAAAACACAAAACACAAACATCAGGAGATAAAGTGTTAGAAGGTTGCCTAATTTGACGCAGATCATTTGTACTAATTCTATTGAGCAAAGTAGTGCAAACAAAAGCCTTCACTTTTGAAGGCACCTTCACTTTCCAAAATGACTTTTTGAAAGGGGACGCCACATGAAGGCTATGAGTCAAAAAATTATAGAAAGAGGCAGAAGTGTAGGAACCCAGGGAGTCCAAATTCCACAATCTTGCTAGCATCGAAGAAACCTCAGCAAAAATTCCAAGAAAAGAGATCCCCTTCAAAACATAAGAAATCAACAATTGGTGCATCATGCAAAGAAGACAAGGAATGGAGACGAGGGAACATTTCCATAAAAGGGATATGACCAATCCAACAATCTTCCTAGAAGCGGAAACGAGTGCCATCTCCCACACGTAAAGACAACATTGGAGAAAAAGAATGATATACCTGAGAGATCGCCTTCCAGGGACTTGCATGCGTAACGACATCTCTCGAATTAGCATCCCAACCATTCTGATGTAAACCCAACTTGGTTTTAATCACCTTATGCCAAAGGGAATTAGGCTCCAAAGGGAAACACCATAGCCACTTAGCCAAAAGAGATGTTTTTAGAAACCAAATTACCAAGACCTAACCCTCCATCTTCCTTAGATCTGCAGTAGACCTCCCAACTGACTGAGTGAGCCCTTTTACTCTCCCCACCATCAGCTATAAAAAATCTCTCAGAATCTTCTCTTGTTGGCCACCGAAACTGGGATCTTAAACAAGGACAAGAAAGACAAAGTCATACTAATGTAATTCTACCCCCCCAGAGAGAAATATGCCCCTTTCCAGCTTCCGAGCTTTCTCAAGGGAGTGTCACTTACGGACCTTCAAAAAGATTGGATGGATGTTCTCACTTAGTAATTGTGAATTCTCTAAGATCTCTTTGTTTTTTTCCTTTTTTGGGGGATTTCTTGTCCTCCAATTTCTCTGTATTCTCTTTATGTACTTCTTTCCTCTTTCTTTAATGAAATCTTTCTTTTTCTATCAAAAAAATAATGCAATGGATGAAGGAATAAAGACATTGATCTCATTGAACTTCAGGTTACAGTTTTTACCAACAAATGTAATCATGAGCAGTAGTATTCAACTTTTGGAGCTCAGTTTGTCAGCAAGGGTTACACTTAGACATTTGAGGTCACACTCATTCAGTTATTGATGCCTTTGCTAATCCTGGATTTGGTTCTTTTTCATGAGGTTAAACATTCATATTCTACCTTTTTGATTTGTCAAATGCCTTCTCAGACCTAAGTTTTGGCTGACTGATTGTACCGGTTATGTAACAATTCATTCCCTAAGTAAGCTTTATTGGAATTGAGAAAGTATGCAATTGTCATTAGTATTTGCATACTAACCTACATGTATTGGTGATGGTCGAGTTGGATGTTTAACACTGGTGTCTTTGAGTAATATTTCTCGACCAATCAAAGAAGACCTGCAGAATGGTGTTATGAACAATGTTGTAAGTATGGGTACCTCTGGCAGGATGCCTGGATTTTTATTAGATCTGTTATGTAGTTAATTGTCAAAACTCAAAATTGATTATGCAGGTGAGGATGGCTGTTTTGCAAATATGCAGACTTAGTTGCATAAATAATCTGCTGATATCTACCTAATTGATTTTGTTGTGTTTAAGATGTTCATGGAGTAGCTGAAGATTGTTAAGCACACAACAAAAGAGATATATGATTGGGCTACAGTTATCGCATAAAAACCCTAACTTTTGGATCTGGTGCATTGAACTTGAGTAGTCAGTATTAGTGAGGAGCAGGAGTTGCTACATAGTTGGTAAAATGGCTGCATTAATTTTAAGCTTATTTTTGTGTCAATTTGATTTGAGGTCTTCCCATTAGAAGGAAATTATTTCACTCTTATCATTTTGTACATGGATTAATGCTACACAAGAATTCAACAGTGTATCTAACAAACAAATGTAAGCAGATATATGAATTATACGGTGCATTGAAGACTTGAAACATTTCTTGAGTATTCTAGAGTATTACAAGTGCATTACTCTTTCCTCTCATGTACGCAGATAAATAAAATGTCTACACACATTAGCCTTGATGGTGCTGCCTATTTATGGATTTACCATTTAAAAGATTTTATTCAGGTGTTTGTTGTTTTGGTAGAAACCAACTAAAGCTTGTATGAAAGAGCAAAATGAGCTTGGCAGGAATGCCTGTTAGGTCAGATACACACACACACACTCTCACACGTGAAACCCATTTATAGTATCTCACCTCCGTCTTCCCTTGTAAATGAGATCTGGTTTTTTCTTTCTTTCCTGTACTAACAGAAGCTACGTGTAGATACTTACCCTCTTCCAACTTGTTTCTGACCTACAAATGAGTTGGATGCAGTCAATCCTACTTATTAAAATAATAGGTCAGTAATTCATCTTGCTAGTCCTTTCTAAAACAACGTTGTATATGGTAATTTAGGTTTTTCTTAGATTTGAAAACTAAATTTATCTTTAGGTTTTTCCCACTTGTGACCGTGTTCCTATGCATCATAGTTCAAAACCTTTATCTAAGATGTTAGTTTAGAAGGACTTTGTGAAGTACTTTCTAATATAAAGTGCTACCTCTTTAAAAGTTAAACTTATTCACTGTAAAAGGTAGAGTCCTTAATAGCTATTTAGTTCACCTTCATTGGATGTAGGAGGTTTAAGTATGGTTCCTCAATGGCTAAATCCTAACATATACTTTACACTAGCCTTCTCCGGCTTTGTTCCAAAAGCATACTTCACTTTTCCCTTTCGTTCTCTACGTTGTTTGCATTGCTAGCTATCCTCTTCCTCTCCAAGCAACTAATCTCCTTTTAAAAACTCGAGATGTCTTGTGACATAACAACCCTCCCAATCTTCTCCCATCATCAAAACAGATTTTTCGTACATGAAAATCATGACCTTGGCTTTATCTTTCATACATTACATGCTCGCATAAGATCATGGCATTATAAATACAATATCACGCTCTCTAAAGTCATAGGTTCTTCTGAGTCTCAAAAGAGCCTTCTACCTATCTGAAAACACATCATACTTCCTATTATAACTCTTGCTGCAAGTCCGAATCATAAACTTTCAATATCTTTCTCCACAAGTTATCGCATCCTCCAAGAATCTTATGTTGAACAAAGTCAAGGCTTTGATTGTAAATTCTACAATTTTATACTTCCAAAATTTTCCAAACCCACAAGTTCAACAAACGAACCATTTAAATCTGGTATTTGTTTGGGGATTTCATTTAAGATTCGTGTTGGTTTGAATTCCAGAGTGCCATTTATTTGTCCGTCAAGAATCTCTCTAGCTTGAATTGATTTTACACTCCCGCCTGTTCTTCCCTCACCTCCTTCCTTAATCAAATGACTATGCTTGAAGGGTTTTGGATGCTTGTGTGAAGTAGAAGAATTTTGAAAGAAACTACATTTAAGTATAGCCAGTTATCAGACTAATACATCAACTTCAAAATGTAATAGCTTACCCTTCTAAACTATGGCAAAAAAGTGAAGACATTACATGAGTAGTTTTTCCAAAAGTTTGCGTAAAAGCTTAGTCGTTGTTGGTCAAATAATGTGGAATTTATCCCCGGTTTCGATGTTGAAAAATGTTATAAGTACAAGTAGAAGACCCACAAATGCACAATGATCTGCTATGCATGAGTAAAGAGTAAAATTTCAAACAGTTTAAATCTAAGCTATCCAATCAAAAAAGAGTAAAATTTCAAACAGTTTAAATCTAAGCTATCCAATCAAATTTCTCATTTCAACTAATAAAATGAAATACACTAATAAAACTCTCCTATTACAAGGGAGGATTCATACGCTATGAAATAATGTGCCGAGGTAGGCACAATATAGAATTGAATTGTCTTGAGGAAGTTTGCCCTGTTATTTACAAGTTTTGGAGACACACTTAATATATCAAGTATTGAGAAAGTTTTAAGCTGATTTCTTTATTCTTAAGCGATTTTTTCTTTCAATGTTTTTTTAATTAATATGATACAATGAAATTCTTCTATCTTCCCTTTGTGCATGTTACAACAACATATTGAAGACTGTCGGCTCATTTATGATTAATTTGTGTGTTTTAACTTTATTTTGTTTCAGTTTGATAACTTAATTTTATTTTATATTCCATGTACATCCCTTACTTTTAATTTGTTCAATTTAATCCCTAAATTTTCTTTTTTTAAAAAAAAAATCACTCAAAATGTTTCATCCCTTATAATGTTACAACATACTCAAAAAGGTTTTATAAGATTCTTTGATAGCTTAATTTTGATAACTTTTTACGAACTCGGATTCTATTTGTCACAATATCTTTTATTATCACCACCTAGACGTTTTATTTTGGTAATTGTGTGAACTCTCTTCGTTTTTCTCATTTTCTTTAATTTTTGTGGGTATGTCGCTGGAGAGATTATAGCCATCGTCCATGTATGTAAAGGATAAGTGCTTATCATCTCAGATTTTACAAAATGAAGTATGTGGTTATAGAAAGGCTACTGTAACAGGCATATCCAAGTTCGCAAAATGTTCTTAGATTTAAGTTACTGAAGGATTAAATTGAAAAATAAAACTAAAAAACAAAGTGAAAACCCTATATACATAAAGTTAAAAGACTAAATTGAAACAAAATAAAATTAAATGACGCAAATGAAACTTAATTAACATAAAGTTAAATGACTTTCCTCTTATTTTAAAAATAAAGCGACTAAAAACCTTCATAATAATACGAGAGGGACCAAATGTTAATGTATGCACCAAATTAAAGTCATGGATGCTTGTGTTGACACCAAAAGGCTGCACTTTGAGAAGTAAATTGTAGAATGAAAAATTATCGAACCTAAATCTGTAGACAATAAGGTAATATATTGAATAATATAATAATTCACGAGTGTGTGGGAGCGGGATTCATCAAGGCTAATAACGTGCACTTTATTTTCCTATAACTATGGCTTTACAATCTGTATATTAAGCATCGCCATGAAAGCATATGAAGAATTAATGTGGCTTAACTTTAAAAGGGGATGCGTTACCTTGAGTTCAGAAGCAGGATTCATAAGCATGAGATGTTCCTCTTTAAGCTTGTTGTACTGCTCAATAACCGATCTCATGCTGCCACATGGGGAACCTCATGCTTAATCACATCATAATCAACTCTTAAAAAGCTCAGGATTAATGACATGAAAATCTACTTTAATTATAGAATATAATTTTTAAAATAAGTAAACCTATTCTTTTTAATCTCTGAAAGTGTACTTTAGTGATAGTTCAATCCCTAAAAGATAATTATTAATCACTTCAGTCCCTGAAATCGTCTTTTACATCATTTTCGTCAAGGCATTGAATGAAGTCACTATAATTTTGTTCAAAAATTTCAAAATTTAATGACTAAAGTAGTTAGCCACGTCAATCCACGTCACTGCCATGTTAATATATAACAGTACACATCAACATATAACTTTAACTGTGACAGTAATGTCAACTTTTGAATTGTTTAATGTAGTGATTTCAAAAATTAGGGGCTAAAATAGTCAATGATCATCTTTCAAGGATCAAATTATCACCAAGATATACTTTTAAAGACCAAAAAATAAGTTTATTTTTTTAAAATTTAAATATCAAATAAATTAGTTCTTATAAGTATGGACTCGAGAACACTTACTCATATTTAAAAGATTAGCTCAAATAATAGTGTATTGTGTGACAAATTCATAATATTCAAGATTTACATCATATAGTTATATATTTAGAGATTAAGTAATTAACTAATGTATCTATTAGATACTAAATTGTTTATTATACTGTCATCTTATTGTTAATAAGTCAATTGATATCATAAGTCCAGTACAATTTTTATAGAATCTTCCAAAATCTAGGTAATTTTAATTATAATAAATAAAATAACGTAAAATAACATTCTCAATTGATCAAAATCTATATTTTATATAATGGTTGTCAAATCATTTAATAACCTACGCTTTCCTATACTATATAGTAAAGAAGAGTACACATTTAGACAAAAGAAAGAAGTGTAAACACATGTTAATTAACCTATGTTCTTTCGACAATCTGATTAGACTGGTCTTAAAAGTATCAATATTCACCAATTGGCTAATATCATGTTAATATAAATTAACAGAATTATTACTAGAAATAACAAAATCATCATATGATATATTAATATTTTTAAATTGATTTTTACTTTATAAGAACTTCACATAACTAGATATCATTTAAGTTATTATCCTTTAATCATGTTATTTATTTATTTCACAAAGCAAAGATGAGATGAGTTTTAGCTTTGCAACCAATCCTTGTTAAAAGGCCATGAATGTATGTTTCAGCTATCACAAAGATTAACTGATTTTTTTTTTATAATGCAAAAAAGACATACATAAACTTGATATTTCTTCTTCTTCTTCTTTTTCTTTTCCAATTTGTGGTGTATATTATTATTATATCTCCTGCAAAATTACCAATCTTATTGAATACAAATATGTTACTTAATTTAAGATGTTTTTAAAAAATAACGATATATTCTGGAGGAAAAATTAATAGCTAATAATCTTTCAATCAAACTTTGGACAGCAAATCAAAACAAATTAAATATTAATAATATATATATATATATATATATATCAATTAAACTAGAAACGTTATATTCAGCATTGGAATAAATTTAACTCTTTTTTCTATTATGAGATACTTTAAATGTAATTATACTGGATCATGCATCAAGCCACTTTTAATCACAAATAATAGTATATTCTATAAAAAAATTAAATATGTTACTCTACTATATATATATATATATATATATGTATGTATGTATGTATGTGTGTGTGTGTGTGTGTGTGTGTGTGTGTGTGTGTGTGTGTGTGTATTGGTAGAGTAGCATATATATATATTTTTTTATAGAATATACTATTATTTGTGATTAGGGTTTTTCGGTCGTTAGGCTTTAAGATTATACATTAGTACTACTGTATGGCATACACTAAAATCATGTTTGTTAATTTTTCTTTAATGTTATTTTAAATAATTTTTAAAATAAAATTAAATTAAAGCATTTTCTCCATTTTAAAATAATAAAAAATAGTGGGAAGTTAGTTAAGTAGTACTTCTCACTATTCTACTTACAATATAAATATTTGTCTTTATATTATGATTTCTATTTTATTTTATGTAATTGTTCATATATGGAAGCGAACGACTAAACTTCTCGAATTCATATATATTAGTGTGTATGTATATATGATCTAAAAAATTCATCTAGAGGTGGGAAAGTAGAAAACCTCTTTCACAATTTTAGAAATTTAACAAAAATAACCACAATTTATTTTAATATTCAAAAACCAAATTTGGAAAAAATTTGCGTACACAATTTAATACACTTTAATACATGTCAAATCACTAGAATTATGCATAAGAGCGAACACACATATAATATAACCTCCAATCTTCCCATCGTATTGGTATTTTAATTTGAAACTACAAAGTTGTCCTAAATGTTAGCGTTATTAATTTAATATATATTATTATATATTTATTTATTTAAAAAATATTTAGCATTGACAATTATTCAAGTGGATTAACATATTAAACATTATATGTGTGTATACATTTTTGAGACATATAAAACGTGTTATTTACAGTTAGGTCCATTATAATATCTTCATAAAGTTTGTGGAGAGACTTATATTTGATATATTTTATAAATTAGTCTGAAATGTAAGTGTAAATATTTTATATGTAGATATCTGACTCTAAATGATAACAGTGATGAAGTATTATTATAAAAGAAGTCAACATATGCGTCAACCCATGGGTATGATAGATTAGGTGGGTGGGTTTTGGACAAGTTCTATCAATCCAAAACTATTGTGCGAGAGAGTCACTCATATTCTCCTAAAATAGCCTACATGTAATTTTGATCTTCATATTACGATAGATTAACGCTCTTATAACTTCGTTATTATATGTTTTTATTGTTTATCAAGACCAACAAACAATATAATTATAATTAGAACAATATTCATGTTCTTATTTGATAATTTTTTTCGCATTTAAGTTTTATAATTCTAGACTGTTTAACCTTTATTTGTGCAAAATTTCTTTCATCTACTATAGGTTAAAGACACATACTACCGCTCTAATTTAATGACTTCTATGTAACTTTTGCAAGTAGACCAAAATTCTATAAAACTTACATTCAACTATAAACTAATTTATTATTGCAACCGAAATTTTTATTTACATTCCATTTTACATTAAATTATGGATGACTAGATCTCCATTTGAATATAGAAGTGCAAATATTACACATGACAGTATTGATACTTTGATTATAAACTTGAGCTATAAATGAATGGAAAAAAAAGATATTCTAAAAAATATTAAATTGAATGGGTCCAGAATTGGTATTTATAGATCCACTGAGAGAATAAGAAGCAGAAATAATCAGATCACCCATATATTTTGATGGTTCAAATTATAAATGAATTAAAAAAAAGGTAGTTCTAATATATAATTAAAAACATGATGATACTAGTGCATGCCAATCTTACAATTATGATATTAAATCTCGACTTTATGAGTAATTAAATAATAATTATAAACCAAACAAAGTTTTTAGTTATATGCTTAAAAAATTATTGTTGATTGCTTTACAATTTGTGGCATATCTATATACATTTAGTTTTCACACCTAAACTTTAGGTATCTTTTGAAATATCAAAAAATAATTAAGCTCATCATGTGACCATATGCCCTTCTGAACAAACAACTTTGACAAGTACTTATGCGAGAAGGAGACATTCCAAATGACTTTTATGATAAGCTATTTTTTTATTTGAATATAGAAGCAGCAAGTTCTTAAAATTATTACAAAAACTTTTATCAATATTTTTGTTCCATGGCCCTGTAAGCAAGGAAAGGGTATGGATTTATTTAAACCATAAAAAATATTTGGTTCACATCAATCTTAACTAGCTATGGTGGAAGAAAGTCTTGGGTTATTATTGGCAACGCCTATATAAATGCATTGCCCTAATATGTAATTATTTTTTTAGTTAGATCTATTAGTATTCACAAATTTGTTGGAGCTCTGACTAATATTCTTGTTTAAGACAGGTTAAACTACAGAAGTGTAGAACTTTTGTAACGCTAATTTTCTTCTTTGCACAAGATTGAAATTAATCTGAGACTTTATTCAAGAAAAACAAGTATCAAACTACTTAAATCAAATAATTTTAATGCCCTAATATATGCAATTTGGGTGAAGGACATGATTGCATATATTGGCATCTTTAGTTAGTGGTTAGTTTGGTGCAACTCTATATTTTGCTTTTCACCAAATTAAATATACCAGAACATACCAATATATATAATATAAAATAATTATAAATAAGAGTTCTAATATATGAATAAGTATATGCCTATAAGAAGTATTATATGGTTTTGTAACAGTGTCTTTGTAGCTTTTATAAATTTATAAATGCTAAGGCCCAAAACAAAACAAAAAACAAAAGAAAGAGAAATAAAAAACATGCATTATAGTGCAGCTCACTTCTGTTGAAGACCTATATCTATGTGTGTGTTAAGAATGATACTTGGGAGGTTAGATCTAATTGCACCCCAAAAGTTAGCTAAAAATGATATGGATGTTCTAATTCATATAAAGAATTTTTAACACAATTTTTTTGTTGATGTAAAATTTCAACACTTTATATATGTCCAAAATAGGATAACTAGACCGTGTAAATTGTAATTATATGGATAACAACGGATAACTTATGATGAGTAGATTGTTATTAAGATTGATACCACATTAAAAATGATTTAGATCTAACTCGTTCAAAAAGTTAGTTCAAGAAGATAGAGATGTTCTAATTAAACCATATAAAGAGTTTTTAACACATTCTCCTTCATCAATGTAAAACTTCAACAATATAAAACTCTTTTAAGGTTTATTAATTTAGAAGTAACTAGGGCTTCTCTTTCAAGTACGCTTCCTAGAAAGAATATCAAAGTAAGCAGAAAGGTATGTGTAGATCCTCTTGTTCAAGCTTTTAATGTGAGCTTCCTAAATATTTCTAATATGCGTCCCTCTGAACTTATATATATATATATATATATATATGCCTAATTCAGTTTAATTAATTTATATAATTTTAATGTTCGTTCGTAACACAGAACTGCTCTAAAATGGGTATTTCTAATGAAGTTATAGAATTTTGAGAAGTTTTGGTTCGTATAAGAATGACCTTGACAGAAAAATTATAAACACAAAAAAAAGGAGGGGTATATATATGAGGATGAGGTTTACTATTATTATCCATATATGTTCTCATTTATAAGCTTTACTAGGCAGATACTATATGGTGCAGGTAGATATGGGGATACTATATATAGCAACATGCATACACACTATATATACGCATGCATGAATATTTATTCAAACATAAGCATTATATACATCAAATACATAGAAACAGACAAAACACACATATATATAAGATTAGGAAATTAGGGTTACAGATATGTATTCTAAAATGCAAGTGGAAATATATAAAACGTTGGCACCAACCACGAAGAATATTAGAGTCACAATATCATCATCTTCCGTATTTATTTATAATAGTTCACCTTAAACAAGATAAAAGAAAGAAAAAGTGAATCATAGATTAAAAAATATATATATTTACTAGCACACAGAACAGGGAAAAAGTTTAAGTATGATAGAAAAAATAATATTAAAAATTTCAAATAAATAAATTAAAAAAATAATTACCTGGTGCTTGCATAGTCGTAAAGCTTCCCTGTGCTGGAGAACACGATCAATCCTACTTCAGCATCACAGAGAACTGATAACTCCTTGGCTTTCTTCAGCAATCCATTTCTTCTCTTTGAAAAAGTCACTTGTCTGCTCGTCGAATTCTCGATCCTTTGAATCGCAATCTTCCCTCTTCCCATGGTCTTTCAAACTTTATCTAAAATAATCCGTTAGGGTTTTTATCTCTAAATCTTCTCTTTTGACCTGATAGATCATAAGCAAATCGCTTCTAAATTTGTGTAGAAATGAAATTTTTATTGATAAATATTAAGCGATCGATAAACCAATCCCTTAGAAATTTGAAAGAAAAAAGGTTGAAATTTTTTCAAAAAATTTTGAATATAAAGAAGAAAAAAATACAGCAAACACAGCGGAAAAGATTGATGAAAATGATTAACTTACTCCACTTTTTATAAAATCAAAATAGTAGCAGTGTTTGGTGAAGAAGATAAAGAGCAAGAAAAGAAGAACTAACAAGAGGAAGAAGAAGAAGAAGAGAAAATGTTGTATTGGGATGTTCCAAAAATGAAGCTTATGATGTAATTTCTTATTTCTCTGCTTTAAATGGAAACTAAAAAATGGTTTTGTGGCACAAAAGGTCACATAACACCCACAAAAAATTTTTCATTTATGCAAAACCCAAAAGCGGTTTTGTCCCTAAGCAAAAACCACTAGCGGTTTTAGCGTTCGAGTGTGAACAAAAACCCTACGCGCCAAACGATTGGTGCGAGAGAGGTAGACAGAGAGAAGACAGCACAGACCACTGCGTGAGAATCATAGGAGATTGCGGTGACACGTGTCGATCCGGGATAGCTCGTGTATGAAAGTGGGAACAACTGCGAGTGGGAAAACGAGGATCCTCTAAGAGTACAGGGAGTCCTGGAATCGTGGAGGTCACCAACGGGGGACTGACACGTAAGCGACTCAAAACCAAGGGGCGCTTACTTTTCCTACTTTTGAGGTTTAGCGAAAAGTGGCAAAATGGTAATTGAATCTGCGAACTTTCCATTATTGACAAATGTGTCCTGTGGAAGAAATTATTATAATAAAAGAGAATAAAGGGGGTTTTTTTTTTGGTATGGGGGTAGCCACAAATGTGCTTTCTTTTCTGGTCAACTTTTTTTAAAATCTCCAATCACCAATTATTACTTGGCCCATTTATATAATACCACAGAACAAAATGTTGTGGGCTGCCAGGGACGTAGGGAATTTTTTTAAAAAAAAATTAAGAGGTCTTAATTTAAATATTTAAATATTATTTTTAAATTTAAATATTAAATAATTAATTTTTTTTTAACATATGCACATATTAAATACATGTCAATATAAGATTTGATTTAATAAAAGACATTAAAAACTATTAAGTATTTAATAAAAATAAAAATAAATATACTTAATAATCTGAAATTTAAACAAACTAGATTTATACTCTTATAATAAGTGCAATACAAATGCTCCTTACATTAAAACCACTAATATCTAGAAATTTTTGAGTTCAGCAAGTCTCTATAAGTTAGGTCGAACCATAATGTTGTGAACAAGAGATGGCAATGGATGAGTAGCTTGATTTTTCACTATTTATATACATATTTATCCAAAACATCCAATATCTAAACCTCATTTAAATATGAAAAATTCAATTTTTTTTATAATATTAGTATCCAAAACATCTGATACCCAAAAAAAAAATGTTACATAATGGACATTAGATATCTTAACTTAGTTATTGGGCAGTTACATGATGTCTGAATCCATCCAAAAAAATATATTAAATTTATCAAACTTATATTATATAAATAATATATTATAATGTATATGTTAAAATTTTATAATTTATAATAATATAATAATATATTATATAAATAATTATCAAACGAATTATAGGGTATCCAATACTCATCTATATCCTCCCAATATCCCATGGATGTATATTTCTTTTTACTAAATGTAACTTATTTGATATCCAATGGATATTGGATATGTGGACAAAGATAACGGAATATTTGAAATATCTATATGGCTATTGTCTTTTTTAGATACAAAGCTATCCAATCGCTAATTTTTTTTCATTCAGAACTCAATAATTTATTGAAGAGAAATAATTATGTGCCAAACCATCTCAATATCAATTAGCATTGATTCTCAATAAATACTTTCTGTATAAAAAAGTTGAATTTTGTAAAAATAAAACAAATCTTAGTATGATCACCGTATGTCAAATTAATAGATCCAAGAAATAGATATTCATTAATTTGTCAAATTGATTCGATATTATAATTACATTGAATCGATCAATCTTATCAGAGTCGATTTGGTCATTGACCCTGGAAAGACTTTGAGTTATTGGGTCAATGGTTCAACTATTAGGTTATTGAATTATTGGTTCAAGGTCACCATGGTCAATTGCTGATTTGGGTAAATAAATTAAAAAATTATATATATACTTATATTTGTTTACAAATAAATTGAAAACTAAGTAAAATAAATAATTTATAAACAAATTTCACACTTTAAAGTTTTAAAACTATAATCATTAGTCATAAATAATTAAAATATAAATATCCAAAAATAATTTTTATCTAAAATTACAAATAATTTTTAAAAATATTTAATTGTTATTTTTTAAATTAGATAATTATATAGAATTTTTTTGTTTATGCTCTTCAGTTTTCTTGATTTAATTTTTTACATCAAATAATTAGATAAATATAATTTTTTTAATCTCTTAATTCATTAGTAATAATATACTTATTTTTTGTTAAATTAAATATTTTTTTTCATTTTAGTTTTTATCATCTTGCCACAGGCATATTTTGATTTTTGGGTTAAAATAATTTTAGCACCTTTTATATATATATATATATATATATATAAAATATTTCACTCATATAAATTAATAAGAAGTTGATAGCAAAATAGTAAGACATAGAACACATAGGTAAGGGATAGAGTTTATTTTTAGTAAGTGTACATTTTTTCTAAATTTTCACACAAATTTGAATATTTAAAAAAAAAGTTCACGTCAATTAGGTTGACCTAGCTGGATCAAAGTCTGAATTGGCTTTGATCCTGACCGAGTCACTCAGGTCAACCTCAAGTCACTTGCAATTAATCAAAAAACTATGATCTAGAGATGGTCTTGGGTCCCCGGGTCGAGTCTGATAACATTGGAATCGATCTTTGAATATGTAATACCCATAAAAAATAAAATATAAATATTTATTTACAAACTACTGTTACTATTTCAGTATACGGTACTATTTACCCGTATAATACTATTTACATATATGATACTGTTCATTTATACAATCGAAATGTCAAGTACTAGATATGGTTTGGTCATAAGAGAAAACTAGAAAGAAGTTTGTAGGAGAAAATGACATTTTATGTGTAAAAATACCCTCAGGGATTAAAATGAAAGGACTGATTTGAAAAGAAACTTAAAGGTTTAAGGTGAAATGATAGTTTTCCCCTTAAGTTTTTCAATAGTAAGCCGACAAATTTGCACAGTAACCGTAAATGATTAACGTGAATTATTTTATTATAAATGTCATTTTCATAAATAGAAAATTGAATATTTTATTAACGCATAGTATCAAATAGTACCTTTGACTTTTCCTATAAATATGCTTTTCCATTTCACTTCTAAACTCACACCTTCAACTTCTCTTTTTCTCTCCTTAAGTTTCTCTTGCTCTAATGCTGGGCCTCTGAGATTTTGGGCCTTTCCTTTTCAGCTTAGGTAAGGATACTATGCTCTTTCTATGTCATTCAAATTTTAGAAGTTATTTTCTTAAGTATGCTCTGTGGTTGCGGCTTTGGCTGATCTTCTACATCAGAAAAACTGTCTTTAGCTGCTTACATATTATTTTGATTATCTGATTACCGAAATAGAATGTAAACTGTGAAGAATACATGTTTAGGAAAGTTATGGCTAAGGAAAGACCTGGTTTTTAAGTGTGTCCAGTGTGACCCTCCACTATTTTCTGGGAACTTACCTGGTGTACTCTTTTATAGATTGTATTCTCTATTTCTGGTATAAATAGTAACCGTACGTATAAATAGTGACCGTACATATAAATAGTGATCGTACGTATGAATAGTGACCGTATGAATAGTAACCGTATATATGAACACTAATCGTACATATGAACAGTATCTGTACGAAAACAATCCTAACGTATTTTCTCTAATCTTTCATGAAAATCTCCGTAGCAGAACACCGAAATTCACCTGAGCACTCTTGTCTGTAATGACTTAGAGAAGCGATACTCGTACGGAATCCAGGTGAGTGAAACGACCCCGTTTTAATAGAGTTTTAGCATTACTGGTGATAAAAAGTATGTCGTAGGACACTCCCAAAATTCATAGGGGGAAATTGGATTCAGAATGACGAATCTAAATGAGATAATTAATCCATAAGTATGGATAAAATGAAATAAGTATCTTATGATGATGTGAAGTTTGAATGTTTTCAAAAACGTATTAATTGTTATCTTGATATGTGGTTTATAAATCTATAATATAGTTATATACTATACCTGTTATATGGATGAATATTATATTGAGCTTCTGATTATGATATGAAATGATATTGATTGTGATTGAGCGGGACAGTACCCCCTCTCACGGCAAGGCGGAAAACCCGGTTGACAGGGTGTCTTGACCAATGAGTGTGGAGACAACGATTCCCTCAGTAGGGATATAGCCCGGATTGGTGATAAATCCGTGAGGCGCCCTAGCTAACAGGATGAGGTTGTGCGTCATGGCGGAAATATACATAATTGGTGAGCCGGCCTGTTTGCGCTCTCCGGGATATATTGCCATTGACGAGTACTAGTAACGTTTGTTGAATTGGATGAATTTTTATCTTCTTGTATGTAAGAGGATGATGTTGTGCGTCATGGCGGAAATATACATAATTGGTGAGCCGGCCTATGTGCGCTCTCCGGGATATATTGCCATTGATAAGTACTAGTAACGTTCGTTGAATTGGATGAATTTTTATCTTATTGTATGTAATTTCTAACTATGTTTATTGGTTGAGTATGAGCGTTCGGATATGCTTGCATGACTGGTAATGTATTTGAATTTTATTAACGCGAGGCCGATTCGCTCATTGAGTTTAAAAGCTCACACTCTCTGTATAACCTTTTTGTTCAGATCAGGTTGCCGATGAAGAATATCCGCTAGAAGAGTAAATCACTTTGGACCCTCCCGCTATCGGGTATACCCCTCTTTTGTTATAGATTATGTTGCTCTGTAATCGTCTAGGACATCTAGGTCAGGGGTTTGGTATTTGGCTTGTATTTCAGTACAATAAATGTATTTTATGTTGAGGATCTATTATTATATGCAAATAATATCTATAAATTTCAAATAAGAAAATTTGATATATTTTATTCAGGAATGGTTATTTTGAGAATATAGAGATAATGATTAATAATCTAAATCATGGGTAGAATTTGTCGAAAGGCTTACAGTGATGGGATATTCATCATTGTGCCGGTCATGTGCCCAGAAAACGGGTCGTGACAGAATATTTCAAAAAATCACAAGGTAAGTGAGCTCAAAACTTGAGGTTAACTAAATTGATACCTAGTTGAGTTAATTAATTACCGTGGGTTGTAAGACAAACTAAGCTTGACCTTTGGAAATAATTTATTTCTATATATATATATATTATAGTTTGGTTGTAACATTGAGGTTATCAATGAAGAGAACGGTGTTAAATAACTCAAAACTAATAAATCTTTCTTGATTGAGACGAGATGTGTGTATACGTATTGATTCGCTTACCACTTAAGTTTTAGGTCTACTGATCTTCTAGTTGACCAAATAAATTTTTGGAAAAATAAATCATTTAAATAAGAGTGATGATTACACTTACTTTTATTCTAAAGTTTTTCTAAATTACGCTTGCTATATCTTTTCTTTTTTTATTTTTTCTAATAGGAATTAGATTTAGCTAGATTAGTCTTTCATAAAATGATAAACTTAAATTTAAATTTTTGTTAAAAAAATATGTTCATGTTTAATATCTAACGGTACTTCAAACAAAATTATTTTCAATAAAGAATACCTGTAAAAACTCAAAATAATATCTTTTTTTTTAAATATTACGAATTCAACTCTTCTAATATTTATATTACAAAACTCACCCTTCCAGTTAAGTTTTTAATACAATTAAATTAACTTTTTACATCACACACACACACACACACACACACATATATATATATATATATATATATACATAACAAAAAATGTAGTTAAGTTAATTGGTAAGCTCTAAAATAAAACTATAATTATTTTGTTATAAATATGATAGTAAAGATTATTGAGTAGATAATAAGTGTAATCTAAAACATTGACAAAAACGTAATTTACTCTCTTATTTCAAAGTACAATTGGTTTTTTGATATTTTGATATATATTAATTTTTTTCAATTTACTTGCTAGTTCAAAATGAGTTAATTTTTTGCACAATGGAAGACTATCATTTTATTCTTAATAGATAGTAAAGATAGTTAAATTGGCAATTCTCCAATGTAGAACCATGATTTTATTCTTATAAAACAAAAGTCTATTTATTAAGTATTTTTTTTTTGAAAATTCATATTGTGCAAAGCTAACTGAATGACAAAAAATACATAAAAATAGAATCGAGTTTAATTTTTACAATAAGAAAGATAACTTGTGTGATTTACTGTAAGTACTAAAACATGTCCATTTAATCAATTCCTATATAATAAAAAAATGACTTTTTGATTTATGTCTTTGTTTTGGCTAAAATCTTGATCAATACGCCTTCATATGAAGGAGTACTTGTCTAAAGATGTGACCGAAGGCACGTGGTTAGAGAAATTTGGTGGATCGGATGATTCCAAGGAGGGATATAATACGTACCTTAGAGTTGTCCATTTTGTCAAACATTAGTCGGAAAATTTTTATGTTGTATATACATACATATATATATGTATATATATATATATATATGTATATATTACCTAACACTACCGGAACTCATAAAATTTGTTGTGTTTTGATTAATCTGATTTGAGTTTCATCAGATTACATTGGTACAAAATTCTCATATCATTAATTTTCAATATTCGCAATACTTAAATTTAAAATGTTATTAATTAAAAAAATAAGAGTATCCGTGTAATATCCCAAGAATTTTCATTAATATTTAAAGTTTATTTGAAGTTTATTGAAAAATTTAATTACATGAGAAATGTTCTTTTTGAATTAGTGAAGGAAATTTGGAAATAGAAATTTCAAAAATTTTAATTTAGTACATTTTACAAATTCTCAAGGACTAAAACGAAAAGAAAAGAAAGTATGGAGTACTTTTGAGAAATGACCAAGTAGGAACCTGAGAAGAAAAATAGAGCTTATGGGAATGAATTATGAGTCCGGTACCAAAAGAATGACGGATTCGAGGTTAAAGTGGAGTTTGAGACTTTGAGAGGGACTAAAGTGAAAGAAGAAAATTGTGGGGCAATTAGGATTTAAAATCACCCGAGGTGAGATTTTATGAATTTGTTTTTACTAATCTTGACTGAGGGTCAACTGAAAAGCAAGTGATAATTTCACCCCGAGCGAGTAAATAGGCGGCCTCACCTAAATTTTCTTCATTTTCTCATTTCCTCTCTCTCTCTTCACTTTCTCTCCTCTCTTTCTCTCTACACTCCAACTCCACAACCGAGCTTGGAGGGTGGATCTCGGGCTACGGGGCGAGCCTCTAGGAGCCAAGCATCGTAGGGAAAGCAAGGAATTGAGGTAAAAATTTCTATTTCTCAAGCTTTTTCCTATTTTATAGTTTTTAGAAAGTTTGGGGTAAAAATCGAGATTCCGGCTTCGTTTCTCGATTAAAATTGGTGTTTTTGGTGTCTAAATGCTCCTTAGACATTAATGGTGAGATCCTATGCAAGAAATCATGGAAAACGGTGAAGATTTGGCCGGATCTGAGCCAAAACCGAGAGGAATCGCGAAAGGTCGCGATCCTGGCGCCCAGGCGCCAAGGTTCAGAAAATTTTGGGAAGAAAAGGGACTTGGCGCCCAGGCGCCAGGCTTGTGTTGGCGCGCAGGCGCCAGGTATGCTGAAAAGCCTTAGCTTATTTTTCAATCAGTCATAACTTCTTCATCCGGACTCCGTTTTGGGCAAACTTTATATCGTTGGAAAGCTCTTTGAGTCTAGTTTCCAATGGTATAAATGTCATTTAGAAATTCATTACCGGTTAGGAGTTATGACTTAAGATGTGAGTAAAGGTCGAGAGTAGTGATAGGAAATTTCTCTATTTTGTAACCCTAATGGTTTTTACCTGGTTACAATAGGGATTTTTGGGGGCGCAAGGTGGGAGCGCTGAGAGCGTGGAATCCAGGTGAGTAGGCAACCTTGCAAAATTAATTTAATAAATTAGTCAAAGCACAATATAAATCCTATTTGCGTTATTTGTGAAATTGAGAAGAGTATCAGTGTGTGTTCAGGTTGAGAAAAAGTACAATATCATTGAAAGATATTTTATTACCTTTGAGAATTGATTTCTCTAGTTGACTAAAGATCTAGATGTGATTGTTCCTTGAATAAATTGGAACATTTTGTAAGTGAATAGCCTTACTAAATTAATGTGATCTTATTAGATAAAGTACAATACAAGTCTTGTTTATAATATTATTGAAGTGAGAAATAATCAGTCTCGCTGTTGATAATATATGATGATTGTTATGGTTGATGATAGACATTCAAGGGAATAAAAGTATGTGTAAATTCATTTATTTCATAGTAATTATATTGTGATAAATTGTCACTATTTTATTGATGAGCAAAAGATCTACGAGATCTAATACACGAGTTTGAAAGGGTTAGAGTCCCATACTACTCGGTGTATAAATGTGAAAAATCTATGCACGAGTTTGAAAGGGTTAGAGTCCCATACTACTCAGTGTATAAATGTGAAGACCTATGCACGAGTTTGAAAGGGTTAGAGTCCCATATCACTCAGTGTATAACTGTGAAAACTTATACACCAAGAGTTTGAGGGTTAAATTCCCAAGTCACTCAGTGCAAGTATCTATGACATATAGTGCAAAGTGATTGAGGGATTGATCACCCAAGAAATCATACGCAAAATTTAGACAAGTGTATTACTATAATTATTTACAATAAATGATAGATTGATTGTATTAGTAAATGTGGTATTTGTGCTTATGATATTTCCATGTACAGTTGTTTACTCACTGAGTTATGATAAACTCACACTCTCTATGATTATCTTTCAGATACAGTGGTTGAGGAGAAGAATTTATAGCCTTTAAGGATATACTCTACTTTTGTCTGGTAAACAATTGGTAAGAATTAGGAAACGCTCTGTAATCTAGTAGGTCACCTAGGCTTGGGAGGTTGTATAGTGTTTGAAGGTTGAACATTTTCTGAATATGTATACAAAATATCTTTCTTGGAATATTTATGATTCACATAATTATGGATATTAAGAATGATCACAGAGATTATGGGGTACCACGGAGTTACACCCTAGGTATTTTATGTTTATATCACATGTAAGTTTTGGGATGTGACAATTTGGTATCAGAGGTGGTTTTTAGGTCCCCTATAGATTACAGAGCAAAGTGTTCTTTGTGGGCCCTTTTCCATTGTCATGAACCGCGGCATGACCATGGGATTAGGTTCCATAAAAGACCTTGTAAAAGTTGAGTGTTCTTGTCATAACTTACCCTTCGATGGAGTTAGTTAGAGATAATTTTGTTACAATATGAGGTAATTGATTTCATATGTGGAACTTTGGAACTTGTTGGAGGTATGATCTTTATACCGATGGAAAAGGTGATCTCTGTATGAAATTTTTCTTTTTGAGAAATTGGGAACATAACTCTGTAGTGTACTCTGAAAGCTGAGGATTAGTAATTACTAGAATATGGCTTGAGGGCTGGGCCAAGAGTGATGTATTAGATGGGGTAAAGTTGATTATGAGGCATGGGCTAGAGTTCAAGAAAAATTTTTGCAAAGAATATAGAGCAGATTACTAATGCAGGAAAGGGAAAGAACCCTTGTGAAGCAGATCAAGATTTGATTTTGATAGATGCCAGACAGATGTAATTTATGGAAGAGGATGTAAGTCCTAAATAATATGTTCCTTGATAAAAGCTTGGTTGAGAAAATAGATGTGGGCTAGGTAGTTTTCCTAAGGGAAATTGTAATACCCGTTAATTTCAGAATATAATTCGCTTAAGAGTATTTTAGAATTCTACAACGTTACTTTAGTTATTTATTTTGGTCATTTTTAATTTTCATATTTAATTGTTCTCTTTGAATATTATTTATGAAAATTGAGTTAAATGACTGGACTAAATATTTGCACAATGAGGGATATATTCTAAGAATGGTGAAATTCATGGAAAAGTGGTTGCAGAATGGTCAATTAATCCATTTATTGTAAATTGACTGGATGGGTTTGGATGTTGGGTTATGGATACCCATGGGTTATTGAATAACCCATTAGAAATATTTAATATAAAGTTTCAATAGTAACCTCATATTTTTCACTCAGCCGAAGGAAGCAGAAAAGATTCTTTCTCAGTTCTTCATTTTCTTCTCAAATCCTTTCCTTGATCTTCAGAAGTTCGATTATTTGTTCGGTTCAAAAGCTTTGTAAGGATCAAAGGTAAGCTTTAATCCGATTATTTTCCTTAAATTTCAGTTTATGTAGAAGATCAGAGGAGGTTTTGTTCTTGAAGATTTTGATGATAATTCATGAATCTCAGTTGTTTTAGAAGTTATATTTGAGTTATAATCGGTTAAAAGAGTTGAAATTCTGGTTTTGAAACAAGAAAGGAAAGGATGAATTTTTTGAAAGATTTTTCTGCAAAACCGAGTTACTGTAGCGACCAGGGATTTCGAAACAAAATCTGAAAAATTTTCTTCGGGTTACTGTAGCAGTACTGTAGTGTCGGTAGTCAACGGCACTGTAGCAGTCAACGTTACTGTAGCGAACCGGTACTGTAGTGAACCGTTACTGTAGCGAACCGACACTGTAGCAAACCGTACTGTAGCAACCCGTTACTGTAGCAGTCAGAAAATTTTACGTATTTTCGTGATTTTGTTTCCTTTCTTATGATTCCTTGTAATATATTTTACTAGGAAATTTTCCTACACAAATTCTAGTGTGGAACAAGGTAAACTTGGACAAACATCAAGGTGAGTGAATAACCTTGCTCAGCTACTTTGATATTACTAGTCAAAGTACAATATAAGTCCCATTTACAATATTATTTGGATAATAAGCAATTAATTTTTCATATGGGAGTATATGATGATCAGTAGAAATAAGAGTATGAAGAAACTATTTATTTCATGACAATTGTACTATGTGATGAATTCTCACTATTTTATTAATGAGTAAAGATCTACGGGATCTAATACACGAGTGTGAAAGGGTTAAAGTCTCATACTACTCGGTGTATATCTAAGAAATCTTATACACGAGTGTGAAAGGGTTAAAGTCACATACTACTCAGTGCATATCTATGAAATCTATACACGAGTTGAAAGGGTTAAAGTCCCATACTACTCGGTGTATATCTATGAAATCTTATTCATGAGTTTGAAAGGGTTAGAGTCCCATACTACTCGATGTATAAGATAATTAATTATATGAGTAAATGTGGTATTTGTACTTTTGATATTTTATATAGTACAGTTATTTACTTACTGAGTTTTTAAATAAACTCACACTCCCTATGATTATTTTTTTTCAGATACAGAAAACAGAGAAGAAGAGAATCTGTTTGAAGATTAGAAGCCCCTTGGGATTATTCTCTATTTCTGTCTGGTGGGACACCAGTACTTATTAATGTGGATATTAGAAAAGCTCTGTATTTTCTATAGGTCTCCTAGGCTTGCGATGAGATAGAAATATCAGACTATGTATGTCTATATTTGCTTATCAGATGAATATAATTCTGTAGTGTGGAATGAATGATTAAGGTTGAATGTAAAACCTTACAGAATATATGTATATAACGTATGTTTGAGAATTATATCAAATGAGTAGTATCTTTTCACATACTCAATTTTTGGGATGTGACAGAAATACTACGGTAAAGTGGAACCTAACATAAGAGATATTGGGATAAACTATAAGTTTTCTTTAGGGGCGACTTGCCAAAGTTGCACTTGTTTAGTTAGGGATTGGCATGATGGTACTATGTGATAGAAGTGTTTCAAAAAAAATATATACAATGTAGAAGTTTTGTAACATTGGAACCATTAGAGCATGTTATAGGTAGGCTGTTGGCGTATGAACATTCTTAATTGTTAAACGTGATGTATGATTGGAATGGTCTAGAAAGACGTTCTTATAGTAGTTCGTGCCTCAGAGTGTTAGTTTAAGGAAAGCTTGCGAGTTGAGGCTCTTAAGCAAGAATTCATGACAATTCGAGGGCATAATATCGAGTTCAATAGATCTATACGGTAAGCCTTCATCTCCTCCTGTATGATAAGAGGAAAGATAATGAGACTTGTGCAGAACTTCTGTTTGTCTCTTTGACAGCTTATAGGGTCATTAAATTTTTATGTGATTGGCTTTATAAGCTAAATTTGTTATTGATTTTATATGGCTAATTTCTTTTATCTTTCTTCATTTTATTATTATTATTATTTAGAGTACCATCTAGTAAAAGAAACTATTGGCATTAAAAGCGGAAGGATTACATTGCAAAAAAAAAGAGAAATTACTCATGCATGAGTAATCTAAAAGCGAGGTGGTCTCGGATTAGGAGGGTTGTATTGTATCATCACCCCTCGACCATTTCTTGGAACAAGAGACTGAGCAATGTCACGAAGGGTAGTGTAAATCCCATTCATACAATCAACACTTCTTTGTTGTTGATTGCAGAAGCATTGGGTAGACCAATAGAAGAACCTGTCTATTCTTTAAGTCATTGCTGCATTATTGCGTTTAGTTAACTTCTCCAGGTCTTCTATCATCTTCTTCAGATTTTTCACCTCCTTCTCTAGACAAGCGATTTTGTTTTCTGACGTGTGGCCAGTGCTAATCTGCTCAGCTTCCTCAATTTTTATCTTCTTCCCCTTTTGATCCTCTTGAGACCCCTCAAAAGGTCTCTTGCCCTTGTCTTTGCCCAGACTTAAGTTTAAGTCGAGCTCTTCTTCCTTGGCCTCCACTGTGAGATCAATGTACTTTCTGGTGGCCATGGTTTAGAAAATTTAGAAGTTTTTGCAGGAGTATGATGAGAGAGAAATGCTGAAAAATTGTAGGCTCAGAGATGATTACTCTTTGTGGTGTAGTAACTGAGAATTCCGGGGCAGTTTTTATAGAGAAAAATTTAGACTTAGAGCCAAAGAAGATATCTATTCGCCGCACTCCTACACGCTCAACCTATGGATTTGTGCAAGCTGGAAGCCAGAAGTCTAGGGTAGGCATGCGTGTCAACAGTGTGTCACATTAATGGCAAAACCACGTAAGTCAATATTCGGTGGATTTGCGGTCGATTTATACTTGTTTATTTTTCATATCTCTTGTTGGCATTTTCTGAAATTCTAAGAAGCCGACAGCGTAGCCATTAAAGATTGCCTTGGATGCTTTTATGATGAACTAAAATGTATTTCTCTGCTTTCTTGTATTGTTCTTGAAAGCCTTCAGTTGAGTATAATATACATGATTGATTGAATTATATTGTGATTATATGTATTTAAATACATATGACATGTATGTATGTTATCCATGCATTGAGAGTGAAGGCTATTTGTTGTAGCCAGGAATAATATGTAATGATTCTACATAAATTCAGAGATTGAGAAGTCTGAAATTTAGAAAGGACTTGAATAGATGAAAATATATAGATAAGGATGTATCTCCATGTTGATACATACATACATATATGCTCGTAGAGGCAAGAGAAAGGTAAAAAAAAATTTTTTTTCTCACTTTATAGTAACACTTGATATGTGTAAATGTGAGAAGTTTTTATTTTAATATATATATATTTTTTTGAAAATGTGTAAGACTAGAGCAAAGCCACGGATTAGAAACCTAGATAAGGCTAGTATGAAGTTACCCGTTTATCGAGTAATATCTCGATCTAGGATTATTTGATAAGACAAATACAGAGTTAGGAAGTCATAGATTGAAGCGGCGATTAGTTGAATGATTTGAGCAAGAGTCAAAAGTTAGCCGAATTTTTTTGAGAAAATCTTTTGCATGAGATTATATTTATTATTCTCTAGCATACGTATTATAGACCGTTGGCATTGCGACGGATAAGGTCTGAAGGCCATCTTTAGAGTGTGATGTAAGGGTTTTGGTAGCCCTAAATTTCGTCTATAAATAATGGATGCCCCATTACGCCGCTCACTACACTAAGGGTTCATTACTTATAAGCTTTCTAGCATCAAACCCCTCATTCCATACAACCCTTATAGCTCAGAAAAATATGGCCGGCAATAAGTCTTTCAATTTAAACTTTGAGGCTGGCAAGGTAGAGCTGGATCTAAATCTTAGTTTGGAGAACTATAAGAATAAGAGATCCATGGAAGAGTCACCAGAGGCTAAGAAAAGAAAAAGGGATGTAGTAGAACTAGAGGATGTTAGCACAGCAACATTTTCAAATGATGAGCTTGCGCTTATGAGAAAAAAGATGGAGGACTTGGAAAGGTTGATAAACCGCCACTTTGAGAACCAGGGAAGATTGATAAATCATCTCTTTGTAGAACAAGAGAAGCTCTTGAATCGTCATTTTAGGGAATTGGCGAATAGAGTTGATAGACATTCGATGTTTGCAACTCAAAATTTTCGTGACCAACAAGCGAGGTGTATTGACTGTATGAATGGAGTGACCTCTTCACTTCGCCAAATTTCCCAAACGTTTCCTCCAGAAACTCTTTCTAGGCTGCAACGATTAGCCTCCTCCTTAAGATCTGAATCACCTTCCTCTTCTAGACTTGGAGCACTTTCTGCATTTCAGAAGCCTCCTCGTCCTTAATTTATTCTTTCTTTTATTTGTACCTTAAGCTAATATTTGATCTGAGCTTCGCGTATTAAGATTATCTGTTTTGTAAATCAAGTTCAGTTTGTTGCCTGTAACTTATGTACTAGAAATAAGGCAATTCTTGTACTGAAGAAGCTCGAGAGATAAAAAAAATATGTTGAACTTGTTATATTTTGTACTTGATTGTGAAAATTCTCAAAGAGAGAACGAGATTTGGACAAAATATCTGCATTTGTTTCAATCTTGAGTTAAGTTTTGAATTCGGAGGACCGAATTCTATTAAGGGGGGAAAGAATGTAATATCCCAAGAATTTTCATGAATATTTAAAGTCTATTTGAAGTTTATTGAAAAATTTAATTACATGAGAAATGTTCTTTTTGAATTAGTGAAGGAAATTTGGAAATAGAAATTTCAAAAATTTTAATTTAGGACATTTTACAAATTCTCAAGGACTAAAATGAAAAGAAAAGAAAGTATGGAGTACTTTTGAGAAATGACCAAGTAGGAACCTGAGAAGAAAAATAGAGCTTATGGGAATGAATTATGAGTCCGGTACCAAAAGGATGACGGATTCGAGGTTAAAGTGGAGTTTGAGACTTTGAGAGGGATTAAAGTGAAAGAAGAAAATTGTGAGGCAATTAGGATTTAGAATCACCCGAGGTGAGATTTTATGAATTTGTTTTTACTAATCTTGACTGAGGGTCAACTGAAAAGCAAGTGATAATTTCACCCCGGTCGAGTAAATAGGCGGCCTCACCTAAATTTTCTTCATTTTCTCATTTCCTCTCTCTCTCTTCACTTTCTCTCCTCTCTTTCTCTCTACACTCCAACTCCACAACCGAGCTTGGAGGGTGGATCTCGGGCTACGGGGCGAGCCTCTAGGAGCCAAGCATCGTAGGGAAAACAAGGAATTGAGGTAAAAATTTCTATTTCTCAAGCTTTTTCCTATTTTATAGTTTTCAGAAAGTTTGGGGTAAAAATCGAGATTCCGGCTTCGTTTCTCGATTAAAATTGGTGTTTTTGGTGTCTAAATGCTCCTTAGACATTAATGGTGAGATCCTATGCAAGAAATCATGGAAAACGGTGAAGATTTGGCCGGATCTGAGCCAAAACCGAGAGGAATCGCGAAAGGTCGCGATCCTGGCGCCCAGGCGCCAAGGTCCAGAAAATTTTGGGAAGAAAAGGGACTTGGCGCCCAGGCGCCAGGCTTGTGTTGGCGCGCAGGCGCCATGTGTGGCGCCCAGGCGCCAGGTATGCTGAAAAGCCTTAGCTTATTTTTCAATCAGTCATAACTTCTTCATCCGGACTCCGTTTTGGGCAAACTTTATATCGTTGGAAAGCTCTTTGAGTCTAGTTTCCAATGGTATAAATGTCATTTAGAAATTCATTACCGGTTAGGAGTTATGACTTAAGATGTGAGTAAAGGTCGAGAGTAGTGATAGGAAATTTCTCTATTTTGTAACCCTAATGGTTTTTACCTGGTTACAATAGGAATTTTTGGGGGCGCAAGGTGGGAGCGCTGAGAGCGTGGAATCCAGGTGAGTAGGCAACCTTGCAAAATTAATTTAATAAATTAGTCAAAGCACAATATAAATCCCATTTGCGTTATTTGTGAAATTGAGAAGAGTATCAGTGTGTGTTCAGGTTGAGAAAAAGTACAATATCATTGAAAGATATTTTATTACCTTTGAGAATTGATTTCTCTAGTTGACTAAAGATCTAGATGTGATTGTTCCTTGAATAAATTGGAACATTTTGTAAGTGAATAGCCTTACTAAATTAATGTGATCTTATTAGATAAAGTACAATACAAGTCTTGTTTATAATATTATTGAAGTGAGAAATAATCAGTCTCGCTGTTGATAATATATGATGATTGTTATGGTTGATGATAGACATTCAAGGGAATAAAAGTATGTGTAAATTCATTTATTTCATAGTAATTATATTGTGATAAATTGTCACTATTTTATTGATGAGCAAAAGATCTACGAGATCTAATACACGAGTTTGAAAGGGTTAGAGTCCCATACTACTCGGTGTATAAATGTGAAAAATCTATGCACGAGTTTGAAAGGGTTAGAGTCCCATACTACTCAGTATATAAATGTGAAGACCTATGCACGAGTTTGAAAGGGTTAGAGTCCCATACCACTTAGTGTATAACTGTGAAAACTTATGCACCAAGAGTTTGAGGGTTAAATTCCCAAGTCACTCAGTGCAAGTATCTATGACATATAGTGCAAAGTGATTGAGGGATTGATCACCCAAGAAATCATACGCAAAATTTAGACAAGTGTATTACTATAATTATTTACAATAAATGATAGATTGATTGTATTAGTAAATGTGGTGTTTGTGCTTATGATATTTCCATGTACAGTTGTTTACTCACTGAGTTATGATAAACTCACACTCTCTATGATTATCTTTCAGATACAGTGGTTGAGGAGAAGAATTTATAGCCTTTAAGGATATACTCCACTTTTGTCTGGTAAACAATTGGTAAGAATTAGGAAACGCTCTGTAATCTAGTAGGTCACCTAGGCTTGGGAGGTTGTATAGTGTTTGAAGGTTGAACATTTTCTGAATATGTATACAAAATATCTTTCTTGGAATATTTATGATTCACATAATTATGGATATTAAGAATGATCACAGAGATTATGGGGTACCACGAAGGTACACCCTAGGTATTTTATGTTTATATCACATGTAAGTTTTGGGATGTGACAATCCGGCTACTAAAAACACTCACTATTAGTTATATGTATATATAAATACATACATGCATATATATATATATATATATATATAAAAGAGACATGTAGTGAGAGGAGCAATGCAATGTGAGAGAGATGAGAAGAGAAAATAATCATTGTTAAATCACAAATAAATAGTACAAATTCATACAGAAGCTATTAATACGAATTCATTTCTTTTTGTATGACTAGATTTTACATTAATCTAAATTATTGATTTGCGATCTAATAATGATGATTTTCTCTCCTCATCTCTCACATTAATTAAACCGTTTCACTCACTAGATTCGTGTTTGCATATATTTTGATGAGACTTAATTAGTGGGGAAGGTTGAACGTGAAGAGATAATAACGATGACGTCAAGAGAAATTAAGACATCATATGTTGATTCAAATGTTCACATATTTAGACCAACTGTACAAGAAAAGGATTGCAGCTTGCAAGTATGTTCGTTGGGAAAAGGACATGAATGAGGTTAAAATATAATTTGGATAACAGAGAGAGACAGATCATATAATTTCTATCTATATATACCTAGCTACTCCTCTCGTTTTGCTCCTGATTTCTGGATATTTTAATTTTTCTAATATAAAAACGCATTTGCTGGATGACCAACCAATCTCTTGCATACTATTTAAGTATATGTAGCTTAACCAACTAGGTTTAGTGGAAGAGACTAAGTCGATTAAGTATATATAGCTTAACAATGGAGTTGGAAATTCATTGCAAAAAATGTTTTCTATATCGGGGAAGGATTTTATATTCTAAGATGAAATATTTCGCTTCAAACTCTTGTGGCCAATTGTTTTTTTTTTTCATCCTAGCTAATTAGAAATCAGCAACGTGCAGATTTGAGATAAATTTTTTCTGCCTCTAGTTAAATTCGTCTCAAATCAGTCTAAGACAGAAATTTTAAAAATTAGAAATAGAAGTTTCCATCTTTTGTTGTAGTAAATTGGGCAAAAATGATGGTGGCACCTTGATGAAGATGGATGGCAAATAATGAACAAGTGGGGTTGAGAGATCAAAATTGTAAGAATAGGTAGAAGTTTTGTGAGATGAGATGATAAGGGAGAAGTCAATTTTGACAATAATTAAAACTCACCGAAGGACCCGCGAAGAGGTATTTTCTCCTTATTGTACAAAAAGTTATCTTCAATAGTTCAAAATATATTGGAGAGGAATCAAGTGCAATATGCAAAATAAGAAAAATATTAAACATAAATTTACCAAACCTTACAAGAAATAAATGTAATTTACTCTAAATACTTCAACAATTAGATTAATGATCCATTGCGTCTCATCAATAAAACAAATATAACACATTTTGACTTTTGAGTTCATATTTTTGTATTGCTTAAAAAGTTTGGATCAACAATTTGATATATTATATTATTGGTTTTATATGGAGAAATTATACTTGTCTAAAAATGTGACTGAGTGCACGTGGTTATAGTTTGGTGAAACGGATGGCCGGTTCAAAAGAGGGATACAACTAGATTTGTCTATTTTTTGTCTATATATAATTATATACATATATATATATATATATATATATATATATATACATTCAAGAGATTTAGTGGGGAAGGTTGAACCTCAAGAGATAATAACAATGAAGAATTAACGTTTATTTTGGTCAAGTAAAATGGCCGCATTAAAGGTTTGAGACATATTATTTAAGATACTAGTTTGAATTTAGCGAAAAATGACTGAATGCATGTGGTTACAGTTTGGTGAAACGGATGGCCGATTCAAAAGAGGGATACAAGTGAATTTGTCTTCTCTCTCTCTCTCTCTCTCTCTCTCTCTCTCTCTCTCTCTCTATATATATATATATATATATATATATATATATTCAAGAGATTTAGTGGGGAAGGTTGAACCTCAAGAGATAATAACAATGAAGAATTAATGTTTATTTTGGTCAAGTAAAATGACGGCATTAAAAGTTTGAGACATATTGTTTAAAATACAAGTTAAAGTTAAATTTGGCGAAAGTGGTCAATTATTTATAAAGTGACAAATTAAAATTTGAAGTCCCGTTAAGAAAAGTATAGTATTTCAAGCAAAATTACCTTCAGTAATAGATATTTGTGAGAAATTAAAAATATATGTTATTTAGATCTAATTAATGTTGACTAACTGTTGCAAGGAAAAAAATAGCAAGTCCATTCATGGAAAAGGACATGCATGGAGCTAATGTAATTTGGATAATATATATAGAGACAAATCAATCGATGACTTCTATTTTGTTTTTGTAGAATATAATATCCAGCAAAAAAGAGCAAAGAATGGACGAGGCATATATAGAGATAGAAATTAAATTTAAAAAAAAAACTCTCATTGCCTATATAAATTATGAGTTATGCATACTAATAGGGAGAGGTATATTCTTGGTTATTTTTTCATAACAAAATAGAAAATTAGATACAAATTTCTCAAATCTCAAATCTATGCCAATTTTGTCTCAAGTCCATCTCAAATATTTTATTTTTAAAATAATAAAAATTAGAATTTGAGACAAAAATTTTTCTCTCAAAATTCATCTCTAATTTTTTAAAATAAAATTAAAATTTAAGACTAATTTAGGGATGAAATTCATAGATAGTTTTTGGTCACCAACTATATATTTTTTGTGAGGAAAATAAAAAAATTATAGATAAAATCTGAGATAGAATATCCGTCTTTGATTTTATTTCAACAAATTAGCTAGCAATGTCTCTTTTAAAGATGTAAAGCTTTCAATCTCTGATTACATTACAAGAAAACTAGAAATTAGAGACATAAAATTTTATCTCTGATTAAGTAAAGTCTATGATAGATCAGAGACGGATTTAGATATGGAAATAATTCTGTCTCTAAAAATGGCATCGCAAAAAATTTGAGACGAAAAATAAATTGTCTCAAAATTAGAGACAAAATCTTAGAGATGAAAATTATTCCGTCACAAATCAAGGATGAAATTTTACGTCCATAAATCCATCTCAAATCGAGGATGGAATTTTACATCTATGATTTTGTCTCAAATCAACGATAAATTTTTTCATCCCTGATTTTGTCTCTAAATTGCCGAGAGTTTTTTTTTTAAATATTGAAATAGCAAACCAAACTAAAACATCAAACCTGTGAAAAACAACAAATTCAAGCAAATATAAGGAAATTCCAACAAATTTTCCAACACATTTCAGCAAATTCAAAGCATAAATGTCATTAAAATAATGTAAATGTGAGACAATAAGTTCTAATCACTATGTTTATAATTACAATAAGTTCCCAACGCAATAAATGTAAAAAAAAAACTATTCCAAAGGGTGGTAAGGGCTGTATCTCATCATCATCAGATGTAGCATCGTTACCACCCTGAGTAGATCGAGCCTAGCTAATGAATTCGCTAGCTCTTCGCTGTCCTAATTTCGTTTATGATGGATGCTTGATTGTTGATGACCTCCTTTTGCAACCTGAGCTCATCCATCACATAAGCCATGAGGCATTTTAGCTCCTCCTCGATGTCCGGATGCATGCCTAAAGATGGTGTGTCCCGAAGTTTGTGCTTTCTAGCACTTCTCCTTGTATTCCTCTTTCTTTCATGTTTTGATTAGTTCTTGCATAATATCCTCACTAATCCATTTAGACTTGGGTTGGAAGTTGTAATTAGCGTGAACATTCCACATCAAGCAATGCAAAACCTTGCCGCATTTCTTGGTCTAGTTTTTTCATATCTGGGCCTTATTTTTCGACAACCACTTGTAGCGTATCTGCACAAAGTAAAAAAAAATTAATATCTATAAGCAAAAAAAAACTGTAATCAAACAACTAAACATACCACCCATTGGAAACACAATTCCGTAAGTTCTTCTGGAAGTTGTAGCCAGCTGCATCAAATTTCTCTTTTATGATTGGGGCAATCTCTCGGATCAAATATATAACCGAGTAAAAACTATGCAATTCGTTTAAAAATGTTAGTATATATTGAATAAGAAATTAACATTCTTTTGAAAACTAACCAAAAGAAAAAAAATGAAATATAACTTACGAATTGCTATCTGGACAAATCTAATAGCATTGAAGAAATCAAGGAATGAAGCAAAGTTAGTTCGAGTAGAAAGCTTGACTACGTTACGTTAATCTAAAATTCCCACTCTCTTGTAAAATGTCCAAATAAAATTACAAACCCTGTTGACATAAGAATAAGAAATTTTATAATATACACCAATTATCACAAAAATCGAATGCTATTTTTGAAATAAGAAGAACTTCGAGCATAGTTTAATTAATTTTAGAAAAAGATTAGTATAGCGTATGTATTATTTGTTATCATCATCATCATTATTATTATTATTATTATTTAGAATAAGTAATGAGTTTTTTATCAAAGAGCGTTGAAGACATTAGGTAAAGTTAATTCGAGTAGAAAGAATTTTGACACCATAAACATTTTTTCGCAGGCTTAATTTTTAGGGCAACGTGTGTGTGAAATAAACACAGTTAAGAAAAGTCCTTGTCTCTAGTGTTTACTTATATCTTGAGAGATTAATCTCTCATTGTTGTAATGGAATACTTTAGGCTAACCAAAAGAGGGAAGAACAAAAGTAGTACTGGTGAGTGCTTGAGTGGTGAGAGGTTAATCTCAGAATTTGCTTACATCTGATTTTCAATAGCTATTTGGAAGGAAACAGTATATATATGACCATTAAAGAGTCTAACACTAATGAAATTGCTCTAGATCTTTATGAAATCATCTTGGGCTCATTTGATCATCTCTTCCTTCTAAGTACTATTTCATCTGTGTATATCTACTTTAAAATGGAATTGCCCCCTTACTATTTTTCTTTTCTTGTGATTGTTTGCCTCAAGGATAGGGACGATTCCTTGAGTTGGGATTAGGAAAATGCTTACAAGGGAGAGAACCCTTGGTGAGTGACTAGTTTGAGTTGATTGTGTAGTGACGGGTCTATTACTATCTCATTTGATCTAAACTTGTGGTTTTAATTTGTGCTACTCTTCATTTTAAATTTTTAAGTTTGAATTCATTATCCAATTCACACCCCTTCTTGATCGCGGTTAGCTATTTCTTAACGGGTAAATTTTTTATTGCTCAAGTATAGTATTTTTTTTCTTTAGTTAAATAGGGAATATATTAAAATACGAATGATTACATATGGAGATTCAATCCAAGAGGGAGGAATATCCCTGAAAGTAACAAGAGCCAAGCCCTACAAAACTAGCACAATAACAAAGCAATAACAGGAGTCAAATCCCCACAAGACCAGTACAAATACATAATAATAACAGGAGCTAAAGCCCCAACAAAACCAGCACAATACATAGGCACACAACGAAAGAGAAGAGTGGGAGAGCTTGAGACAAGGATAGGGATGGCCGTTGTATTGAAGAAGAAGAGAGGGACAACAGACGAGATGAAGGATAGAGACGAGGGACCACACATGAAATTGTAAATTTGGGAATTAGTGTTGGGTTAATCAAACATTAGAGACAAATTTTAGAATTGGGTATATAAATCCATCTCTAATACTAAAACTACGTTGTTTAGAATAAGTGGCTCAGAGACAGAATTTTGCCACGGGCAAATCTATCTATGAAAAATTTTAAAAATCAGAGACGAAATTTGTGTGGCAAATTTCCATAATTGATATTTAAAAAATTCACAATCCAAAAAAAAATTGACATGGATTTTGAGACATATCAATCCATCTCTAATTAGTAATTTCAATATTAGGGACGGAAAACATTAGAGACAAACAATTTCTGTCTCATAATCTGTCTCTAATACCTGACTCAAATTAGAAACAAATTTGCAACACATGAGAGACGGAATTAGAGACTGACAAAATTTCGTCTCTAATTTCATTTTTTCTTGTAGTGTTAATCAAAGACAAAATTTTAGTTAATTAAAAACAAAATTTTCGTGTATGATCTTTATTTTTGTTGCTGTGAGTGAAAAACAGCAAGAAACTTTTCAAAATATTGAGGGAGAAGTGGATTTTGACAATGGTTAAAACTCAGGGATAAACTAATAAAAGGGTACACTCTCTTATTTTTTGGCCGTTATTTTTATCAATGAAGGATTACTGAGGAACTAGAGATGTTCCAGGCTAAACCTTAATTACTGAAATAATAAGGAATTAATTTTTCATTTAGCGAATGATTTTCCCTCACTTCACCTTCCCTCTCAAATTTCAATGCAAGAAATTCCCTACCTTTATTTGAAGGACCTAGCAAAATTAACAATAATTTCCTTGGCTGTATTATGTAGTACCATGCTAGAATCCATTTTTCTTGTAGTGACTTAAGAAAATGAGATTTGAGAATATCATAAATATGATTTTTTTAAAAAAAAATAGATAGAATGGCATATATATATATATATATATATATAATTTGAGTGCATGTATGTTTAATTGGAACGGGAAAAAAAGCGCGAAAATATGAAATCTAATATAATTTAAGAAAATGAAAGTAAAATAAAAGGAAAAGGATATTCAAAAGAATAAAAGATAGGTCCAGCACTTTCCCTCCTTGGCTTTTGACCTTTTAATTTGTTTTTATATTTTTACATATTTTTAATCAAACAAATTTATTTATGAAAGATATCATTCTAAATAATGATAGAATACGTACGTATCTGATAACTTTGTTATTTAAAACTTCTATTGTTCTCCTTTTTTTTTTTTCCAAACAACGAAATATTACATTTTCCATAATAAGCTTCAGATTCATTCCACGATCTTCAGTCTTCAAATTCATAGTAAAAAGCGATTCATGTAATTCTTTTTTACAAAAGTTAAGATGAAAAATATATCCCTAGTGTTTTCATCAAAAAGAAAAATATATTAGTTTTATTAATTATAATGTTAATTACATGCACGCAAACTCCCTCTTTAATTGATTTCCCACTCATACATAGTGGTGGTTGGCATGGACCCTTCTCTTTAATTTATTTTAAATATATTTCGAAAAAGAAATAAATTATAATATATTTTGTTATATTAAAAAAGTAATAAAACGTTATTCAACTTTCCACTACTTATTCGTACCACTTTTCACCGTCTCACTCTTTTTATATTTTATTTTATTAACCAATGAACATATAAGTTTAAAGATTATTGAGTAAATTCAAAGTCATATACACACACATATCTAATAAAAAGAGTGGTCTAATGTGAAAAAATGAAAAGAGAAAATAATTACTATTAGATAAAAAAACTAATGATTAAGATTGATATTTTTGCATGAATAAATTCTCTATGAATATAAAATATTGATTTGTAATATAAAAATAATTATTTTTTCTTCTTAAATTAGACTACTATTCTTACTAAATATGTTCTATGTGAGAGAGAGAGAGAGAGAGTCGTGTGCATTTTTGCGTCACATATAAAGTTGTGTGCGTTTGAGTGTTTTATTTTTATTTTTTTTTAGGCAAAGCTAAATTGTTATCATTCAGCATGTGCTACAGCCAAAACCTAGTTGTTAATTTTTTTTTCTTATGTATTATTTTTGGTGCGTGAAATTAATTAATCTATGTAAATAACAGGTATTTAATTATTATTATTTGATTCATTATGTGTTAGGTTTGCTGGCCAACCCATGAATGCGAGTACGCATCATGGTAACATATTCTGAGCAGTTCTGCAAAAAGCGAAAGAACCAAACAAACACTACATGCACATGCGGTGGACAGGATTGGCACTTCTACCAACTACTTGGACTAAAACTCTAAAATTACCTTTATTTGTTTATTTTCGGATACAATAAGGTTTCTGAAATAGGAAATATAATGCCTAATCACCATTTCATTTATATAACTATATTATACTCTTTCTTTTAACTTTCACAAAAATAATATTTTTGTCCTTTACTTTTATTTTAGGTTTTATTTTGATTATATATGTTTTATGTGTTTCGAATTGATCTTTTATGTTACAAATTGACATTCTATTAGTCTTTTTTGTCAAATTTATTAGGTATTTTAACAAACAAGATAGTAGCCAAGTACATAATCCATGTGAACATTAAAATAAAGAAGAGTTAATTAGTTTGTTAAAATCTCTAACAGATTTAGTACTATCAACTTAGCCCGTGGCCTGTGGGCCAGTTCATTTTTTTAACTTTTTTTTATAAAAATTTATATTATTTAATATAAATAATCTCACTTTATCACATTTCTATATTTTATAACTTTAAATTCAATAAGCATAGTAAATCTAGATATGAAAACTTTTTAATTTTTTAAAAATAAATATAGAAATTTTGAATTTAAATATAATTTTGTTAATTTTGAAAGAATTTATGAAAAATTAAAGTTGTTGGTTGTTTAACACTTAGCTTGTAATAGGCCGACCAAAATGACGGAAAATGACTAAAATAGTGTAAATTTGCAATATAGGAAACCAATATG